>CM066331.1:20820779-21436404 GCA_033807585.1 Hydrophis major
TCAGAGTTCTGAGTACGTATCAGGAAAATTAAGCACAGCATAGATGAAATAAAACTAGAAATAGCAGCCAAAGGAAAAGTATGCAACTTTTTAGAATCCTAGGCTTTAAAGAAAGAAATCCTTTCTAAAAGAAAGGAAGCGGAACAAAACGAATATTGCATGTGATTAAATTTGATTTGATTTGGCTCCAGGAATTTGGAAATTTTTCCTTTGTGCCATATTAAACAACAAAAAGTAATCACTTCAGACAATCTCTGGGGAAAGAAATCAAAGCTTGAGGAAATTAGATGTGGCTTCATATTGGTACATCTGGCAACAAGCAATCTACTTTGATAATGTAGGCATTGCTATTGGGTGTGGTGGGTCATGTGCACAACAAAACAATGGTTCCATTTCTGAGGAGACACTGGTGGCATCATGCATAGAATAATGAAGATAACCATTTTAGAGATACATAAGGACTGTTACCAGGATGAAAGGAGGAAAATATTTCAAATCCACAGCCAATAGATAGCATGTGGAAATGCCTCAGATATACACCTTCATACTCCTCCTTTCCTACTCCCTATTCATTGAAGTATAACAAGGAGGAAGATATGAAAGATATGACAGACTTGCAAAAGTCTATTATAGTCAATCTTATAAAAGTAGCCTTCACAAAGAGTTGATTCCTAATCTGATCTACTGTATGGAGCTGATATTTACATTTTTCATTATTAGTATCTAATATATTTGGCAATGACCAACAATTCTGAAGTATATCCAGATTAGAATATATGTTCATGTACCATCCATTTTAATGTCCCTCAATGCAACTGAGATAACATCAGGATATATCAAACTATATATCAGGAGAGACAATTTGGTCTTGGTTAAGGCACCAATCTGAAAATCAGAGAATTGTAAGTTCTAGTCCTGCCTTAGACATGAAAACCAACTGGGCAACTTTGGGCCAGTTGCTCTCTCTCAGCCCAACCTGTCTCAGAGAGTTGTTGTTGTTGTAGGGAAAATAGGAGGGAAAAAATAAAATAAAATAAATAATACAATAAAATAAAACATCCAGACTCTGACTGGAAATCAGCATCGATAAATTCCAATTTACGCAAACGAGAGAAAAAACTTGTGACTGTGGAGTTTGAATCCATGGGTTGGAATAATTCCAAAATTGAAACAACACACAGTAGTATAGTCCAAGACGGAATATATTTCGGGGGCGATTGTTTAACCCCCTTGTTCACCCGCGAAGTACAATAAGGCAAATGTTAAAAACGTTAAAACCGTCATAAAAACCGTCATAAAACCAAGGATGACCGTTGCTCCCGTTCTTTTAATCCAATTGGCTTATTAAGATTAAGCCAGTGACCGGTCGTCACGTAGCTGACTCCTCCTCGTCGCTGAGACGCGGTTTGGTCCGTTGACGCTGCCCCCTAGTTAGCCTTAATTGGGCTATTAGGGGCTTCCAAATTGCGCTTAAGTGAGCGGCGTCAGCTCGATTACACACATTGTCCGTTGCGGCAATTAGTAATTGCTCGCTTACTCGTCGTTCCCGAAAGTTATTTTGGTGTCTCAGCAACACCGCAGGCTGACTAAAGTTTACAGCATGACCCGTTGACAAGGCATGCGCGGCAATAGCCGAAGAGGACTGTAACTGTTCATGCTCTGCCGCTGAATTGACCGTTTTTTGGCTTAGTCTTCGGTGTTCATCACACCTGGTAGCTAGCGCCCTCGATGTCTCTCCGATGTACGAAACTCGGCATTCTGAACAGAAAATTTGGTAGACCACGTCTTCCGTCATAGTAGCGGGTTGTCTGTCCTTAAGATGTGTTAACTGTGATCCAAGTTTGTTTGGTGCTGAGAACACCACACGGATCCCAACCCGGTTCATAATGCGTCGTATGGCTTCACTTGTATTGTGTTCATAGGGGATGACGATGGTCTTGGGGCGGTCTTGTTGACGCTGACTAGAGTCATCTGCTTGAGTATTCAGTCGGGGCGCCGTCTCCTTCAGGTGCACTCTTTTGGCTTGTTTAATTAGGAGCCGCCTAGGGTAACCGTTTTTCTGCAGCGTTGAGATGATTTCTCGTTCTTCAGCCTTGCGGTCAGCCTCTTCGGTGCATAGACGTGACGCTCTTGTAAACAGGGAGTTTGCGATGCCCAGTTTAACTTTCACACTGTGGCCAGACTCGTAATTTAAATAGCGGTCTGTGTGAGTCGGCTTTTTAAAAACTGTCGTTGTTAATCGCCCCGAGCCCGCCTTTTTCACAAGACAATCCAGGAAGGGAAGGGTGTGCTCCTCTGACTCCCCTTCGCAGGTAAACTTTACCGATTGTTCGCATGAATTAAGGTGGTCTAGGAAGGTGATATGTTCTCCTTCAGAACGTTGAAATTGTGTCCCTTTGCCAGCAACCGTGTCTGTGATGTAGAGAGCTCTTTAACAAAACCCATTAACAAAACCCTAGAAGTCATCTCATCTCGACTAGAAGAGGACCCCACGCTGCCCCAAAGAACGGCACTGGAAGTTATTGATATTGTCTCGTTGGTACGGTTGTGTGTTAATGCAACGTTCTTCACCTTTAGCGAGGAATTGTACAGACAAACAGATGGCTTACCAATGGGCTCACCAATCTCAGCAATTCTAGCCAATGTGTTCATGGAGCATTTTGAAAAAAAGGCGTTGCAGAGCTTTACCCGTCCCCCAAAAGTCTGGCTACGTTATGTTGATGACACCTTTGTAATTTTACGTAACCCGGACAGAGATTCCTTCCTAGACCACCTTAATTCATGCGAACAATCGGTAAAGTTTACCTGCGAAGGGGAGTCAGAGGAGCACACCCTTCCCTTCCTGGATTGTCTTGTGAAAAAGGCGGGCTCGGGGCGATTAACAACGACAGTTTTTAAAAAGCCGACTCACACAGACCGCTATTTAAATTACGAGTCTGGCCACAGTGTGAAAGTTAAACTGGGCATCGCAAACTCCCTGTTTACAAGAGCGTCACGTCTATGCACCGAAGAGGCTGACCGCAAGGCTGAAGAACGAGAAATCATCTCAACGCTGCAGAAAAACGGTTACCCTAGGCGGCTCCTAATTAAACAAGCCAAAAGAGTGCACCTGAAGGAGACGGCGCCCCGACTGAATACTCAAGCAGATGACTCTAGTCAGCGTCAACAAGACCGCCCCAAGACCATCGTCATCCCCTATGAACACAATACAAGTGAAGCCATACGACGCATTATGAACCGGGTTGGGATCCGTGTGGTGTTCTCAGCACCAAACAAACTTGGATCACAGTTAACACATCTTAAGGACAGACAACCCGCTACTATGACGGAAGACGTGGTCTACCAAATTTTCTGTTCAGAATGCCGAGTTTCGTACATCGGAGAGACATCGAGGGCGCTAGCTACCAGGTGTGATGAACACCGAAGACTAAGCCAAAAAACGGTCAATTCAGCGGCAGAGCATGAACAGTTACAGTCCTCTTCGGCTATTGCCGCGCATGCCTTGTCAACGGGTCATGCTGTAAACTTTAGTCAGCCTGCGGTGTTGCTGAGACACCAAAATAACTTTCGGGAACGACGAGTAAGCGAGCAATTACTAATTGCCGCAACGGACAATGTGTGTAATCGAGCTGACGCCGCTCACTTAAGCGCAATTTGGAAGCCCCTAATAGCCCAATTAAGGCTAACTAGGGGGCAGCGTCAACGGACCAAACCGCGTCTCAGCGACGAGGAGGAGTCAGCTACGTGACGACCGGTCACTGGCTTAATCTTAATAAGCCAATTGGATTAAAAGAACGGGAGCAACGGTCATCCTTGGTTTTATGACGGTTTTTATGACGGTTTTAACGTTTTTAACATTTGCCTTATTGTACTTCGCGGGTGAACAAGGGGGTTAAACAATCGCCCCCGAAATATATTCCGTCTTGGACTATACTACTGTGTGTTGTTTCAATTTTGGAATTATTCCAACCCATAAATTCCAATTTAGTTGCACTCAGCATATTCTAAGTCAAATTCTATATCCTGAGCAAACTTACACACTGTGCAATTCAGCTAGGAAAAATATACATGGTTTTTACTTATTAAACACCAATAAATCTACAAAGGGGAATAAATAAGACAAAGAGAAAGAAAAGGAACAACAGAGAAACATAAACAAACAAAAAATTATCAGGCGCAAGTAATCAGGAACAGGAATTGAATTCAAAGCATTAAAAGTGTATTTATATACTATCTATACATAAGAATTTGATCTACTAATGGTAAAGTCAAATTAGCACTAGATAAGGATCAATGGAATTCATGGGGAAGGGATGCTAGACTTGACAAGATTCAGAACTTTCCTGAGTTACTAAAATAATAGTGAAGGGAATTAACAGAGACAAAGAAATGACTTTAAGTTCTTCCAGATTTAACCCCTTTATTCCCGGAACATATGAAAAGCAGAGGTGGGATTCAGGATCCCTCTTTTATTCTGCACCAAGGAGAAAACTATTTGGGATAACATATTCAATGGGCTCCTGAGTATTTGGAAAGCTAAAATGACTCCCCCCACTTTTTAAAAAAAACAAGGACATATTATGGAAGGCAATCACCTGAAAAGCATGTGCCAATTTTCCATTGTCTTGTAAATTGAGACTAAATGTTACAGAGAACACAGTGGCATTCCAGATCCATTTTCTTGATTGAATTATAGCGAACTGCATAGTGACAGCAAGGGTTGAGGGTGTCTAGGAAGAAATGGCTACTGATCAGGTCTTCCCACTGCTAGTGATGCTAAGTTCCACCAAAAATATGAGCATTGCAGAAGATCGGGCAGATGACATTCCCATTTCAGAGGTGGACAATACCAGGGCTCACCAGGATACTGGAATCCCTGTGGACAGTGGTATATTAACCATTAAGCAGACTAAGCACGTGCTTAAGGCACCAGGCCCAAAGGGAGCACCACAAAGACTTTTATGTAGTCTAAGCTTGGCTTCGTTTGTACAGTATGTACAAAGGAGTGGAACACCAAGATTTGTCAGTACTAAGGGCACCAGTGAGCCATAATCCACCATTGCCTGTGGAGACCCAAAGATGTCATAGGTTCTACAAAATTCATACAGTAACACAAATGTTCTTTCAAATATTCTGCCAAAATACAATATCAGCTGCTATTGGGTGAGCTGTGCAGAGGTGGTATTCAGCAGGTTCTGACCAGTTCTAGAGAACTGGTAGTGGAAATTTTGAGTAGTTTGGAGAACCTGCAAATACCACCTCTGACTAGAAATTTTACAGTATCCTTCCCCTGCCATGCCCGCCAAGCCATGCCCACAGAACCGGTAGTAAAAAAAAAAATGAATCCCACCACTGGGGCTGGGGCATTGTTTTGTGACATCAAGGGACCACAGGGCAAATTCATCTGCTTGATATGAGTATCTGTCCTACTTTTTAAATTGTATCTCCAGGTTCAGAGACTGTTTGGTCACTATTTGTGGGTCTTTTCTCCAAGGAAGCAACCTTTCAGAACAGCTCCCATGAGATATTTGGGAAATGAAATGAAATGTTAACTTTTGATCCCCAAACTATCCGCTTTTTGTCCCATTACAAATGTCATGTTCAGAATATTTGGGATGGATATACTGAGTTAGTCCAATGGCTGAGAAGTCATTAAGAGGTTGGAGAGATTTCTTGAAACTAATATTCCATGCTCATTTTTAAGTGTTACTTTGTGATTTAGGATTACCTCTTTCCAGCTTCTGTTTATCCACAGCTGGAGCCTACCATTTTGCACTTTATTGTTAAACACTTTACTATAGTATTCAAGTTTTTTTTCAAGCGCTTTATTACTAAGCCTCCTTGCAAGGTTTCATACTATCTCGGTATTTCATTATTCCACTGTGCTTTGTTTTCTTCTTTTTTTTCTCACTCAAGGTCACCCAGCTTGAGTGTCCATGCCTAAAGGAAGATTAAATCCTGAGTCTCATTGCTCTTAGTTCAGTACCTTCACCATGCTGCTTCTCTTTAGAGACATACATTATTATTAATCATTATCTGAGCAAAAATATATTTGCCTCACTTTATTAAAACTATTGTTTGTATCTAAATTGCATCAAAATACTGCACATGAAAAAGCATTCGTATAATCAGGGCATTAGTATACTGTATTGTCTGTATTGTCTATTTTCCAGTAAGTATTTGCCGAATAAAACTATCTCAATAAACTCTCTGTGCTATCAATTTCAGACACCACAAAGTGCTTTCAGCATTAGTTGTCCTTTTCAACTCATGTTAGTCTAATTATTACTTAATTATTCATATCTGATGTGAGGTAGATATATGACTAGATAACTGCATCTTTTTTTTTCCAAATTGTAAAACATTCTTCTGTCAGATCTCTTTATCAATGCATATTTTCCTGAAAGAGATGTACGTAGGCCATTGAATGCTCTTCTCTAGAGGCGCTCAGTTTGTCAATCTAAATCTTATTAGCTATGGTAGATGTCATGCAATTGCTCTTTCTTCACAGAGACATAACATTGAAAGGGAGCCCATACATTGATGGTGGGGCCAAACTCTTGTATGGTAAGAAATCTTAACACCTTTTAACATCTTTATTGTAAAATAAATATATAGTTTAATAGAAGAGTCCTAGGTGCTTTCTGAGCTTGTTTGCTAACAGATGGTTCATTACCCAACTAGGTAACATCATCAGTGCTAATGAGTATGTGCTAGATGATGAAAAGACAGGTATTTTCAGTTCTGAATGATGACCCATTTGGTCCATTAGAATAATCTGATATTAGGTAATTCTGAGAAAATCAACATTCACTTTGGACAATGAATTGAAAGTAAACCTTCACTGAGGACAACTGATAGGGCAGAAGTGGCAGGACTTTTGTGGAGATGAAGTTTGCAGAAAAGGAAGTGAAGGATGGGGTGCTCTTGTTTCAGCGAATAACAGCACACAATCAAACATGAGTGTGAAAAAAAACAGCTTATTTTATCTTCATCAGTAAGTTTTCTTTTAACACAGGCTGCGGCTTTCCTTCACTCAGACATTTATTAGGTAATTGGATTTTATGTAGTCACATTATTCCACAGTTCAAAATATTCAAACAAAACAAAGCCAGACTAAAAAAGAGTTAATAGTACTATATTCCAGTCCTTGGCAGACTTCCCAGAATCTGTCTGGTAATTCAGAATGCAAAGGCCGCTCCACATGTATTCTTTCGACACATCAAACACTTTGCTTCCAAGCAAAATATGAGAATCAGCAATCCTCCTTAAATCACCTGGATGGGTGTGTCAGTCTCTCTAATCAATGTCTGGCTTGATGCCTCCCTTCAGCTTGATGCATTAGAAGCCTCTGACTCATTTTGTGGATCAGTTGCTGGCATGAATGAAGTCGAAGGCTCTGGTGAGGATTGTCTGTCCGACAACCTCTCATCCTCCTGGCTCACATCTGTGTCCTCTGATAATTCAGACTCCGCATTCACAGCAGGCTATACCCTTTCATCCTCAAAGTCATCAGAGTCAAAACTCACAGCAGGATCGATCCTTATGTGTGTGTGTGTGTGTGTGTGTGTGTGTGTGTGTGTGTGTATTCTTAAGTTTTCGCGGGTACTTACATGTATGGCATTCAGCTTTGTTCAGGTATTTTCCCAAGTCATAGTAGTGGTGCTTTTAAAGTTGTAGCAACTTTTCAGCAGAATCTCATCTGCCATCGTCAGGCTTCTGTATAGTGTTTGTCTGTGAGTTAGACTTTTACAGTGGTTTCAGATTTAAATTTGGGGCAGCCTATTGCTGTGCCAGAATGGATTTTTCTTCATCCTGATTGGTTGAGAATCTTGGTCTGTGTTTATTGGTCTTGGAGTTTGCTGTGCTCTGCTTCTAATATCTTCTGTCTGTTTTTTTGGCTCTTTTTGTATCTTGATTGGCTGGCAACATTGTGTTACTTTATTGGAGGCCTTTAGTGAAGCTTGGCTTCAGGTAAATGGACGGCTATCATTAGTTAGGAAGCTGGGTTTCATCTGGGTGCCTGATTGGGGTGTGTTTGAGCTGGAGGTATCAGGGGGGATCTGTTTGTGCCCAGATGTTTGCCTGGCTTGTGGTGTGGAGATTTTTTTGTTTGTGAGTGCAGGCTTCCAAATGATTGACAGCCTTGTGGAATCATCTCTTCTGTTCATGCTTTCTGGTCTTTTTTCAATCTCTATGGCTTCTCTGATGATTCTGTGGCTGGGATTTTCTATAGTGCCTAGGGTTTTGGTGCCATTGAAGTTGATGCTCCCAAAGAAAAAGTTATGAGGCTTGCACTGGCACGAAGCCAAAAGCACCAGCCTGAGGATGGCGAGTGGGACCTTGCTGAAACATCGCCAAGATACTCTTAATCTTACATGGGAAAAGACCCGAACACACTTAGACATATATATATATATGGCATTCAGCTTTGTTTGGGTATTTTCCCACGTCATTGTAGTTGTGCTTTTAAAGTTGTAGCAACGTTTCGGCAGAATCTCATCTGCCATCATCAGGCTTCTGATTGTGCCTGATGATGGCAGATGAGATTCTGCCGAAACATTGCTACAACTTTAAAAGCACAACTACAATGACATGGGAAAATACCCGAACAAAGCTGAATGCCATACATGTAAGTACCCGTGAAAACTTAAGAATACACATACACACACACTAGAACATATATCTTTAACTTCATAAAATATCTAAATTAAACATCTCAACCAGCTGAGATATTGCCATTGAAACGTAGAATAATAGGGTTGGAAGGAACCTTTGTGGTTTTCTAGTCCTGCTGCTGAAGCATGAGGTTCTATATTATTTTGGACAAATGGCTGGCTAGTTTCTTTCTGTAAACCTCCAGTAATGAAGAATCCACAATTTTACAATTCAGTGCAAGCTGGATGGAGTTAATTCACTAACTCTAGTCACTTCCCTGAATAGTAAAGATTTCCAGCTTCCTGGATAAGTTTTTGTTTTGATGTAATGTCTTTGTTGTGTTCAATTTGGTACAAACTAGTGCAAGTGAATCTTAACAAGATAAATAGTAGTTTCTTCTTTCTACTTCAAGTTGAAGAGTCAACAAGGACCTTGCAAAATGAACAGCACCTTCATGAAGTCTTCAACAGCACATTCTATCTCTTTGGATGTGTCTGTTCCAGACTTGCTTGCTTTTCACTTCCAATATATATTTCATCTGAATTGACCCATTAATTGTCAAGACTTGCCTGATTTTGGCTTCTTTTAAAACATCTGGATTTCCATCTATCAATAACCATCTCCTAACGATGACCACTGAGTCGAAAATCTTGAAGAACCATTTTAAGGTATGATAAAACCCGCATCTATGTATTAACTAATTCCAGATAATAATAAAACCATACTTTTTTCAGTTTCATTCCTCTTTTTCCATATCTCCTTTCCATATATTTATTTGAAAGATTGCTAAATTCCTCCACCTTTGTGAGTTTTCCTCACAAGTAACATTCAGAATTTCATTAACTTTGCCTATTATTCCTACTATTGTCTTATTATCTGGCCTGAATGTTCTTCTGAAAATATGTAGAAACAAAGATAAGTCAATATTCAGGTATACAGGCTTGTAATGATTTCTAGTAATGAAGAAATCTGTCTTCAATTTTTCCAGAAGAAGCTTTAAAAACATATTTCCTTATGAAAACGCTTCAGTTTTTCTACTTCATTCTCAATTCTTTTTTTTGTTTGTTTGTTTGTTTTCCTGACAGGAAAAAGGGTGAGATAAATTATGATGAAGTAATAGAGACAGTTTTTCTTTTCTTTCACACAACTTTCTATCGCTCTATCTGTTGCATTTCCTAATTTGAAAAAACAGGTTCCCTGAGGAAAAGATTCCTCGTAATGTCTTTCTTTATGACTTAATTGAAAAGTTGGAAGCCAAGAAAATTCAGGCATGTGTAGGAAAAACATAAACAAACCCAAGGCCAAACATTTCCAGAAACCACAACCTTCTCATGATTAAAGTGCAAAAATCCATAAGGATATTTAATTTTTTAAAATATTTTTTACTGTGAGTAAATAAAAGGGGGGAAGGCCATTTCTTATTTTCCAATTGTAAAGATTGTCTCAAAAAAATTTACAGATTGTTTTTTCTTTAGCAGAGCACTAATATTTTTAGCCAGAATTTTCATCAATAAAAGAAAATGTAATAAAGTTTATGAAGCAGAGAGCAAGGGCAGATGATAAACAGAGCGACCGAGCTATAAAGGAAAAGCATCAGTCCTCCCCCCCCCCTTTAAATCCATTGGGGGGTTTCAGCACAGGAAAGAATGTCAAGTTGCAAAGGTTGTGCATGCAGGTTTTATTTTTCTGGGTTGCACCAAATTTTTCAACATTAAGATTGAACATTTTTAAGCAGCTTCAATGGAATTTATACAGACAAATTGAGGCAATGGGTATCTGTTTTCCACAAACGAATCCTTCTTTGATCAGCCAAGGGATTACTAAATTAGGATGGGAGGATACACTCCACATTGATACGACTGCCCTAGATGCTGAAATCAGCTAGGATTTCAGATCTGGGTTGCCAGCTTGAACACCAAATGGAAGCAGAGTTTTCTAAATTACTTTGCTACCATCCAGTGATGAATTAGTTGTATTTTTTCATGTTATGCCTTTGAATCTCCATTGGATCAAACATACATTTAAGATAGATGGCAAAGAATCAGGGTCACATATGAGTTCCAAATCAGAAGATTTATTGTTCAAGATCCTACACAAGAATCTGTTCAACTAACATACATACTAAATTGGTAGCAGATAAGGGCCAATGGAATCCAAGAGAAATTGGACTATGATTATTTCTGGGAATGTAGTGACTCTAGGCTAATGACTCACTTAGGTCCACCCCTTGCGCCACCTATTCTTCTCCAAATATTAGATAGATAGATAGATAGATAGATAGATAGATAGATAGATAGATAGATAGATAGATAGATAGATAGATACAGAGGTGGTATTCAGCAGGTTTTGACCAGTTCTGGAGAACTGGTTGTGGAAATTTTGAGTAGTTCAGAAAACCAGTGCTAACTTTCCCCCCAGGAATGGGAAGGGAATGGAGATTTTGCAGTATCCTTCCCCTGCCATGCCCACCAAGTCACACCCACCAAGCTATGCCATGCCCATCAAATCACACCCACATAACCAGTAGTAAAAAAATTTGAATCCCACCACTGCATGGATAGATGGATGAATAGGCAGAAAGGCAGATAGATAGAGAGATAAACAGATGATGCATCTGTATCAATCCACAGTTAAAGTGATGCCTGTTGACTGAAAGTCATGTCACTACATGGTTGATATTCCAGGTATTTTTCCATAGTTAAAAGAGAATATCTGCCATTAAGCCCCAGTTGGTGCCTAAAAGTGTATCTGTCTGCCTGTCTGTGTCTTTTTTTATTTGATTCAGTACAAAAGAAAAAGAAAAATGTATAACATTTAATTAAGGCATGTGAGGATACATTCATAGATACACTTATGTGAAACTTCTATATATGCATTTCAATAAGTAATAACCATATTTCCTTATAATCATCCATACCTAATTTATGTCAAAATTTATTTGTTTGTAAGTGATTCCTGGGACCACTGAGTAGCAGGCTCTTATATTTATCTTTCAAATGCTAAAAATAAGAGGAGTCCTTAGTTCTCTTCTACTGAAAAATAACTGTTTTAGCTAAAAAAAAAAAAAAAAAAAATAGGGCATGGAGAATTCACTTTCGTTGTCCAGATGTCAACTTCCATTTGGTAGGGATATTGTTCAAAAGAATATGAACATATGAAAATATGAAGTCTTGTCTCAGAGCTGAGTTAATAGTCAATGACATCATGGTTTGGTGGTTGTGTTGAAGCCAGGTTGTATATATTTGTTTATACTTGTTTGTTTATGCAGATCTGCATTGATTATTTTTTCTGGAACAAAGAAAGAAGAGAAAATCTGTAGAGAAGCATTTGTTAAAATAGAGCAGAGGAAGCAGAAGTAAATGTTGAAGTTATGTTGAACATATCCACTAAAACAGCAGAAAAGATACTTTATCTAAATTGCACATCATTGGATACGTTCTGTGGGAAAGAGGATGGCCTCAGAAAAATTGGCACAAAACATTTAAGGAAGATCTTAAGATGATTTGCAGGTGATGTCAAAGATGTTTCAAATGATCAAAACTGCTGGAAGACACTTATTGCCCAAAGTGATGCACACAGGACTTAATGATAATGAGGATGAGGATTTATTGCCACTGTACATTTTGTAAAATATATAAGATCAGTGCAGGAGTTAGCCTGAAATAACTTTGTTCGGGTATTTTCCCACGTCATAATAGTGGTGCTTTTAAAGTTGTAGCAACGTTTCAGCAGAATCTCATCTGCCATCATCAGGCTTCTGTCCAGTGTTTGTCTGTGAGTCAGACTTTTACAGTGGTTTCAGATTTAAATTTGGGGCAGCCTATTGCTGTGCCAGAATGGTTTTTTCTTCCTCCTGATTGGTTGAGAGTCTTGGTCTGTGTTTATTGGTCTTGGAGTTTGCTGTGTTCTGCTACTAATATCTTCTGTCTGGTTTTTTTTTTTGGGGGGGGCTCTTTTTGCATCTTGATTGGCTGGCAACATTGTGTTACTTTATTGGAGGCCTTTAGTGCAGCTTGGCTTTGGGTAAATGGACGGCTATCATTAGTTAGGAAGCCGGGTTTCATCTGGGTGCCTGGTTGGGGTGTGTTTGAGCTGGAGGTATCAGGGGGGATCTGTTTGTGCCCAGGTGTTTGCCTGGCTTGTGGTGTGGAGATTTTTTTGTTTGTGAGTGCAGGCTTCCAAATGATTGACAGCCTGGTGGAATCATCTCTTCTGTTCATGCTTTCTGGTCTTTTTTCAATCTCTATGGCTTCTCTGATGATTCTGTGGCTAGGATTTTCTATGGTGGCTAGGGTTTTGGTGCCATTGAAGTTGATGTTATGACCTGTGGCTTCCATGTGTTGGACGAGTGAGGAAGTGTGTTCCAGCTTTTTGACTGCATTTTTGTGTTCATCCAGGCAGGTGCTTATTCTTCTATTGGTTTGTCCAATGTATGTGGCCGGGCATGATGCACAGGGGACTTCATATATGCCTTGGTTTTCCAGGTCAATTTTGTCTTTGGGGTTCCTGAGGATGCTGCTATTTTTCTGTCTGTTTTGAAGGCAGTCTTGATGTGGTGTCTGTATAGAATCTTACTAATTTTGTCTGTAGTGCCTCTTATGTAGGGCAGGACAGCTGTTCCATAGGTCTGTTCATCTTCTGGGTCTCTATTATGTCTCAGTGTGTTTTTGTGGATCAAGTTGGTGATTTTGCTTTTGTGGAAGCCGTTGGCTGTCAATATTTTAGTCAGGGTGCATAGTTCAGTCTTAATGTGTGTCTTGTCTGCCAGGCGTTTGGTTCTAGTAATTAGTGTATTAGCCACGGAGTTTATCTGTGCTGGGTGGTGGTGGGATTGGGCGTTGAGGTAGTGATTGGTGTGTGTTTTCTTCTGGTATATGGTATGTCCTAGTGTGCCATCTGTTTTTTTGTAGATTAGTACATCTAGGAATGGTAGTTGTTTGTTTGTTTCTGTTTCCATGGTGAAATTGATTTTGGGGTGTGCGCTGTTTAAGTGTGTTAGGAAATTGTTTAGGTTTTCTTGTCCATGGGGCCAAATCACGAATGTGTCATCGATATATCTTAACCATAGTTAAATCTGAAACCACTGTAAAAGTCTGACAAACACTGTACAGAAGCCTGATGATGGCAGATGAGATTCTGCTGAAACGTTGATATATATATATATATATATATATATATATATATATATATATATATATATATATATATATATATATATATATATATATTCTTACTTTCTCTGTGGCAGTCATGGGGGGAAGGGTTTTGGGCTTGTCACATTTCTAAGTGGGGGGAGGAGTGGAGATAAAGAGAGTGTTTTAGCTAGGTGATCTTTCTTCCCGTGGGAAATGAGGTGTCCTTGCTTGGGCCCCTTGAGGTAGAGATTCATGACATCAAGCAACTTTGAATTACTTCTATTGGAGATTGTGACTTTTGAGGGTTTCTAACTTGTAATATTTTGAGGTAATTCTGGGTTGAGTCAGATCCAGAATTACCATGGACTTTGCCAATTTGATGCTTTCCTAAATAGAAGACATTTTTTTGAAGATGGACTTTGTATTTTTCTTTCTAAATGCATTTCATCACTTGGAAACACATGGTCTCTTGATAAGCAGCCAATTTGTTTGATTGTTCTTTTCATTCAAGTTTGTGGTCATCTCCCAGTGGAAATAGATATGGAGATAAATGAGATGATCTAAACTTTTTTTCCCATTTTTGATTGACAGGGAGCTCCAGTGCTTGTTAGTCATCCATTAATGTTCTTTGACCTGATATCATTTTGTATGCAGCCTGAGAGAACAATAGGGAACAAAAAGGATAATAAAATTACTAAAAGCTGCTTCACCACATAGAAGCTCCTGAAAATATTATGATCTTTTCTTTTCAAATTGATGCCCTTCAAGTCATTAACACAAAATTGAGCCCAAAATCACTACAATTGTGAAATCAGTAACACGGTCCTGTGGGAATAAACTTTGGCCTGAGCTTGAGCAATGATTAATATTATGCCTTATACATTCATGCCTGTCTAAAGGTCACTAAGATAGTGCAAAGAAAAAAGAACAATAAGAACAAATACAAACAAAGAGGCAGCTTAGACAACTGCAAACAAGCCTGTACTATATCTAATTATTAATCCACAATGTAATTGCTTACTATGCACAAAAATCTCAATAAAATGAAGCACTGGAATTTTATTCTGGGCTCCCATCCCAAGTACATCAGCCTGTGTCTCATTCGTTCCATGGGAGACCACCCCACAAGTGGTAACCCCGACGTGATCCACTGCAGGTGGTATGTGTCCGGACCTCCATGTTTCCTTGCCTGGAATAGGTAAAGTACGTACTTAACTATTGCTGGACAATAGGATTATTCAGGGAACATGGGGGGAAAACTCTCTCAGCCACAGGAATGTCATGTTAGTGAGCTGCTGAAGTTAGTCAGGACAAACTTCTTTATCTTTAAACCCTCTGGGGGGGGAGCAAATAGTTCTTTCAAAAGGTAATGTGAAAGAGCTGCTGCAAGAGATCTGGCGACAATGTCCCTGGTACTCAGAGAAGGGCTCTTTAAAGTTAGACACATGGAGGAAAATTGGAACTATCCTTCATGAAGAGCCATGAGCAACAGCTGAAATTTTGATATATTGGAAAGTTGTTATGACTGCTTTAGAGACCCAGCAACAA
Organism: Hydrophis major; assembly: GCA_033807585.1. Classification (NCBI taxonomy): domain Eukaryota; kingdom Metazoa; phylum Chordata; class Lepidosauria; order Squamata; family Elapidae; genus Hydrophis; species Hydrophis major. The sequence goes on from CM066331.1 coordinate 20,836,121, forward strand.
CCTCTTTTAAAACCTTTAGCAGAACCTCCTTCTTATGAAGGAGTTGTGTTGCACCCCCCAACTTCAAAACTGGAATATGCATTCTCAACCCCAACTTTACCTACACCTGTAGAGGAGAAAATCCAACCACAAACAGGGAAAGTTCAAGCAATGATGCATCAGGTTTTCAATGAAGGGAAATTAGACCCTGATGAGATTCCCCAGATTAATTTGTTTCCAGTTAATAGGCAAGCGAATGCTCAAGGCAATCTGCAGGCTGAATGGGTTCCGATTCCTTTGTCAGTATTTAGGGAGGTTAAGAAAGCTGTTAAAGATTATGGTATTCAAAGTCCCTTTACAAAACTTCCGGTTTGCGTGGCTTCGGGGCAGCAGGAATTCGCGACCGCTCGCGATTCCTGCTGTGCTAGCCGTCGAGGTACCCCCGATCCAGATGGGTCAGGGGGATATGGCTGCCCTGTAGGGACAGCTGAAGAGAGAGGGGAGTCGGATAGGGAGGTGGGGGTGTCGCAGACCCCCCCCTTCTCCGGGAAAACCCCTTTTTCCCAAGGCGGTGGAGCGGCGGTCAGCAATGGCCGCCATGAAGAAGCCAGCAACCGGGTAAGAACTGTGCTGGAGGAAGTGTGAAGAGTGAAAGTTCTGTCTGAGCCGGGTCAAGTAACACCTTTTAAACTGCCTGGAATTGAGCTGCTTGAATTGCTGGAGGATACATTGTATCCCTAAGAAGAGCGAAAAGCGGCGGAGAAGCTGTTAAAGGGAACTCTTTTTTTTTTTACTCTCCCACCCCACGGAAAAAGCAGAAATATTTGGATATATTAGACATTGAAAGTGGATTGCTTTGAAAGCTGAAGCTAAGAGACAAAGGGATTTTTGGACATTGAAAAATTTAAGAAATTGGAAAATCTCTGCTGGAGGTATGGATTTTTGATTATTTAAAATTGTCATTGCAAGTGGGAAGGGAGAAAAAAAATTGGAGCAGAAGCTGAAAAAGGAGGAGATTGTCTAGAACGTCTTTGTGGATCCCAAAAGAAGATATATGGTAATTGGACCTCTTTGATTAAAAATTAATCCAGAAAGAGAAAGAGAAGAAGGAAGAAAAGTATTAACTTTTGGAATTTTTTTTTTAATTGCTTTTGATTATCTTTGATTAAAAATACTTCTGGTTGTTTTGGAAAAAGTTTTCCTTTTTATAATGGCATTGTTTGTGGATGAACTAGAGATTGAATATCAAAAATATAAAAAAGAAGATACTTTGGGCGCTTTGTTTCAATTCTTAGAAATGGCGTTATGTTCTGTTGAAAAGTTGATTACGCAGCAGAAGGACTGGGACAAGGAAGAAGAGGAAGAAGAAGCCATCTTTGATGAACAATGGGTCCCTTCCGGAGAGGAGGAGAAAAAGGATAAGAAAAAGGGGATTTTAAGAATTATAAAAACAACCAAAAGAGAGAAAAATGAGCGAAAAGGTGGAGGCAAGGTTAGAAAGCAAAGGAAAAGGAGTAAGAAAAGCGATGGGAAAAAGCAAAGGGGTAGAAAGGGCAAGGAGAAGAATAAGCAAGAGAGAAAGGGGGGGAGGAGAAGCCTTAATGGGGGGAAGCAAGACCTAAAGAAAAAAAGTTTATTTAGAGACAATGGGTGAATTTAATTTAGATTAAAAGAGGGATTCTGGAGGGTATATAAGATTGTGTTTTTATATGTGTATTTAGAATATAAAATTTATTATGTAATTTTAGAATCTTTTAAACAGAATCCCAAGAAAGATTGTAATATGTAGTATTTCTAAGTTAGGGTAATGAGTTATAGATGTTACTCCAATTGGTGTACAGGAGAAGTATAGTAAAAGAAAAAAAAAGATGAATGGATAATTGGAAATAAAACAGACAAAGAATGTTGTTGAAAATGGTAATAAGATATGGAAGGATATATATGCTTTTTTTTTTTGGATTTTGTATATTGATAAAAGGCAATAAAATTTTAATTAATAAATAATTTGGATGGAAAAGAAAAGTAGGGACAAGATATGAAGTTAATATTATATGAAATATTGATATTATAATCTGGAAATGTTATGCCTTATTGGTCTTTTATTATTATTTTTTCTTAGAAAAGAATTTATAAGCTGTTATGCCTTGATTCTTTGTGCATTGTTCTTATAAAACTGATAAAAATGGTTTTTATATATATATATAAAAAAGAAAATGATAATAAGATATGGAAGGAGATATGGGTTGAATATGATGTTTGAATTTGTGTCTGTGTAAAGAGTTTTAACCCGGGAACAGACAACCTTCAGAAAAGATCTTTTAGTTTTGTTTATGTTTTGTGTTTGTCTGTTTGTGTATTGTGTTTATGGTAAAACTAACAAAATTTGTTTTTTATAAAAAAAAAAAGGAAAAAAGAATCAATAAAACCTTGGAGGAATGTTAGACGAGAATAATTTAAACAAGCCAGAAAGAAAAGAATATGATGACTATAAAATGAATAAATATGGAAGAGAAATGAAATTGAATAGGAGTAAAGAGAAATAATGAGAAATTTGCTGGAAGATATTTGTGTGTCCATATGGAGATGGGATAAATTGGAATTATGCTGTATAAAAATAATGTTTTGTTTGACTTGTAAGGATTTACAATGTTAAGAGGTTTTATGTGTTTATGTATTTAATGGTTAATGATGTGTTGTTTTATCTTTAAAATTAATAAAAATTTGTTTCAAAAAAAAAAAAAAAAGTCCCTTTACAAAGGGTCTCATGACAAGTTTGGCTACCTCATGCATGATTCCTAATGACTGGAAAGATTTAATGAGAATGATATTGAGTTCTACTCAGTATGTGGTTTTTGATTCAGAATATCAAAGAGAAGCTATCACTAGGGGACGGAATTCAGGGGGGCTGTATACGCCAGACCAAATCTATGGGGCAGGCTTGTTTGAATCCACTGCTGATCAAGCTACTAATTTGCCTGATCACGCACTTCCCGTGGTTATGGCAACTGTCCTTGGGGCATTGTCCCGCATCCAGAATGTGGGAACCCCGGCACAGTCTTTTTCTCAAATTAAGCAAATAGCATCTGAGTCTTATAACGATTTTGTGGAAAGGCTACAATTGGCTATTACCCGGCAAATTTCAAATGAGGAAGCAGCAAAGGAACTTTTGCTGAGATAGCAATTGAAAATGCAAACACTGACTGCAAGCGTATCTTACAGCCTTTGATGGCTAGAGGTGAGGTTACTCTGGCTGATATGTTAAAGGCATGTTCAGTGGTGGGTTCTCAGGCTTACAACATGGAGACTTTGGCTATGGCATTACAAAAAGGAATGAAGCCTATGGGGAATTGTTTTAATTGTGAGAAGCCTGGCCATTTTAAAGCCCAGTGCCGTGCCCCTGGGGGGGGGGGAATGGCATTTAATTCTCTTTCTTTTAATTTTTCATATTCCATTTTTAGTTGATCCAGAGATGGTGCCATTGTAAATGTTTTAAAAACAACCCAGATATTTTTAGTCTTAAGATAATTTGCAAATGTCAAAGTTATCAAACAGTCCAAACAGCCAGAAATTATTTCCTCTTCTTCTCTTTGCAACTTTTCCTCCTGGGGCAAAATCCCAAATATATTTTAAAGCCATATTATGATTAGTTGTTGGTCTTATAATCTTCAAAGCGTCTCCTCCAATCAGTTTTAAAAGTTTTTTTTTTTAGTCCTCTCCTTCCCACTTATAACAATGAGCTTGTTTTTACCTTAAAGCAGCAGTTTTTTCAGTGCTCATTTGCTTTCTCCGTAAGGAAGGGAGTGAACTTTCCTTTCAGCACTTTCGCCGTTTTAACAACTTTTTTTGGAAACAAATGTATCAATCCAAAAGTCAGGGTTCCAGGGTGTTTAAGAGTATCTTAATGACCCGGTTCAGCCAAGAAAACTTCTCCTTCTGCACAACTCTTATCCGGTTGAAGATTCCTTTGAGGCTGCCATTTCTGACAGCCGCTCCACACCTCAGGAAAAAGGAGTCTAGCCAGCTGGGGAAAGGGGGTGTGATATCCCCAGACCCCTGCCCAGATCTCCTCTGTCTTCCGCTGCCTCTTTGGGGCAGCGACAACCCCCAAATCCAATTGGATTGGGGGTACCTCAGCGGCGAGCGCAGCAGGGACCCACAGAGAAGCGGATTCCTGCCGCCGCCGAAGACTTGCAACTGGAACTTTACACCATTAAAACTCTAAAGCTGCTTGAAAAAGAGCAAGGAAAAATCCTTGACTTTGTCCTGTAAACCAGATATGCGGTGGACACTATTTTGGCTGCGCAAGGGGGAGTTTGCGCTGTGATTCATATGCATTGTTGCATGCATATCTCTGATTATTCTCCAAACATTACAGCTACTATACAACATATGGAACAAACCCTGAATGAGAATCCATTACAATCGGAGGACAAGGGACTGGCCATGTGGTCTGCACTTTGGTCCTGGTTGCCAGATGGTTCATGGATTCATCACGTAATTGTTGGAGTGATATTTCTTTTTTTAAAAAAAGATTTTATTAATTTTCTACAAACAAACAAGACAAACAAAACATTAAAGCATCAACTCTCATTTGTACATCCAGTGTGTCAGTTGGTTCATCAATTTTGTGCATTCATTTTGTAGTCTCAATTACAATTATGTTACATAACAACTCATATTGTCAATCCAAACTTATATATCCTAATATCACTTAAAAAAAAGAAATTTTTGACTATACTTTTAATCATTCATGCTTTATGAGATAACAATACTTTAACCAGTTTATTCTGTAACAAATCATATAATCATACCAAATCAATCCTAAAGCACCCTTTATAAATATAGCATCAAATAACAAAATAATAACAAAATAGCAAAATAAAGATATTCCTTACTGTCTAGCATTCTAAATATTCTATTATCATATCTTATCATCTAGCCATTGATAAAAAAGATCCCAAATTTCATAAAATTGTTTCTCCTCTTGCTCTCTAATTTCAAATGTCAATCTACTCATCTCAGCACATTCCAATATTTTCTTAATAATTTCTTCCTATAATGGTATTTTCTCATTCTTCCAATTTTTAGCAAATACAATCCTAGCCGCTGTTAATACCTTTACAATCAGGTATTTCAAATCTTTACGATATATATCAGGTAAAATTCCCAATAAGAAGATCTCTGGTTTCAAGTCTATGTGTTTCTTTGTCATTTTTTCCAACCACATGCAAATTTTAGTCCAATATTTTCTAGCGTCCTCACAAGTCCACCACATATGGTAATACGAGCTGGGTATCTGATGACATTTCCAGCATTTTTCAGATTTGTTCTTAAACATTCTTGCTATTCTTGTCGGGGGAAAGGCATGATTTGCTGTTGGGCTGGCATGCTTTTTTATGGTATAAGGGAACTAAAACACAGGGTTATTTTAGAAGACATTATATACGGGAGTCTTTGTGGTTAAACTGGGAGAAGATAAAAAGACAATGTTATTTGAAAATTCCAGTTTGGTTATCGACTATTGAAGCATTTTCCTATCCTATAATTTATAAGAAGGAACAAACAGTTAGATATGGGGAACTATTGGATGAAAAGGGTGAACTTAAATCGATCCAAAACTTAGAGGAACAAGGTATAAGGATGAATTGGTTTTCATATGCACAAATACATTCAAGGTATGATGAAGATTCTAAAACGGAGGGATTCTATGATAAGCAGACTGATTTAGATAAGATTTTGATGGGTACTGATGAGAAGGTGATTAAAAAATTATATGATTATTTACTGGGAATTAAATTAGAGGAAGAACAAGTTAAAGAAACTATGATTGTTTGGGGGAAGAATTTTGGATATGGGATTGATCTAGAGAAATGGCAAAAATTGTGGTCTCAAAATTATAAAATGACAATGTCAACAGCATATAAAGAAAACTTTTATAAAATGTTTTACAGGAGTGATATTTCTTATTATATTTTCTCTCTGTGTATGCTGTTGTATTCAATGTCTCCCTGGACTTTTAGGAATGTGTCAGGTGAAGCCTACGGAAGGAGAATGTTGCAGATGGCGAAAAGCTACTGAGGCATCTGCAATCATCAAAAAACTAAAACAGGGGAGATGTGGGAATAAACTTTGGCCTGAGCTTGAGCAATGATTAATATAATGCTTTATACATTCATGCCTGTCTAAAGGTCACTAAGATAGTGCAAAGAAAAGAGAACAATAAGAACAAATACAAACAAAGAGGCAGCTTAGACAACTGCAAACAAGCCTGTACTATATCTAATTATTAATCCACAATATAATTGCTTACTATGCACAAAAATCTCAATAAAATGAAGCACTGGAATTTTATTCTGGGCTCCCATCCCGAGTACACCAGTCTGTGTCTCATTCTTTCCATGGGAGACCACCACACGGTCTTAAGTGAATCTGACCTCCCCACTTTACTTGTCAGAAGGTAAAAAAATGGGAGTCCTGGCTACTGCAACCATCATAAATGTTAAGCCTGGGTTCCCCATAACCAGGGTTAAGGAGACAAGCTAAACAGAATGTGCAGCATTAGTCAGATAGGCATACAGATAAATGTGTGAGATAAGTTTGTATGTTAGTTAACATACAGTAAAAATAACAGATACACTTGTGTTATCAAAAATATAGTTTATTCCATTTAGAGTTATAGCATAGTCAAAATAACAGTCCATTAGTCATGTATCGTTTTAGTCAGTCCATTCAAGGATATTCAATTAACAAAATCCGTGTAGAATATCCAATGTCAGTTCACTTACAATAAATCAGTCCTCTCACAGTTGATAAATCAACAGTCCTTTCTCTCTCCCGTTCCAGTAGGGGAAATTTGCAGTCTTCAATCCATGCAGTAATTTGGGATCATCAAGCCAGAGAGAGCAAGCTGCCGTGCCTTGCTTCTTTTATGGTGCTTTTACAACCACTCCCTTAATTACATTCTTACAGTTAAAGTTACAGACACTTTAACTAACAAACCATGATAACATATTTATTATTTTACCTAAACCAGTTAGGGTAAACAATGTTATCCCTAACAATAAATATGTGCCAGTTTCCAAGCATCCAAATTGTGATTGGGATACTGCAACAATCATAAGTGTGAAAAATGGTCACAAGCCACTTTTTCAGTGCTGTGTAACTTCAAATGGTCACTAAATAAATGATTGTAAGTTGAGGACAACATGTACCATTTTTTTCAGAATCTGTTTCAATCTCATAGCCAACAGGTCTATAAAAACATCTCTTTTAAGTACTTACAAGACCTAATGTTTTGATAGAAGTACACAGGGACAACAGCAACAAGTAAATTGGATATTTTGTAGTGTAGAGTAGTTTTGGCTGGCTGGGGAATTCTGGGAGTTGAGGTCCACAAGTCTTAAAGTTGCTGAGGTTGTACAACCTCACCCCTCTAGTCTAGAGCATCAATGTATTGCAAAACATAAGCTTTCTCATTAATTACTGCAAGTAGATGGAGAAGCATATATTGGCAGAGAAACCCGACATGAGGGTGGTAGTATTAACATCTCAAAGAATTGTTGGATATTACAAGGGAATGCATTGATAAGCCCCTCTGAGTTCAATTTCATATGCAAATTCATCATTTAATATATATATGTTCAATTTGCTTTAAATTTAGCATAAAAGCATAAATTTACATGAAGGTGTTATGTACTTCTCTTTTGAATTTTCTGCTGTCTTGTCTGCTCATTCATCTTGCTGTCCTTTCTATCAAGTTGCCTTCTGAAATACTTATCCATCTCTAACCTCCTTTATTATTAGACTCTTGGTTTGCTTCTGATATGAAATTATCATTTTCAATCTGCCTCGTTCAACATTGTTTAATAAATACAGAACATGCTTTGTGTTTAGGGGTTGATCCCGACAGTCAACTTTAATTTAGACAATATTTTGGTTCTATTTTTGACTTAGCCTTTTATTCCTTTTTTATTTTCTTAGCAACAAATATCCTTATGATATTTACAAGAGAAGTAATATTTGAATAGTTCACTTGCTTGGTATTTCCCCTGAAAATACCACGAGACAGGTTTCCATGCTATTTCTACTGACATTAATAACACAGCAGAGAAAAGATTTTAGGTCTTGTGAAATTCGAATTTTGAAATTCTAATTTTACTGGTTGATTTAGAAAGCCTGGAAAGAAAATGAAGGGAATATAAAAAACAAACTTCTATTTTTCTTAGAGTATGGCATTAGAACCATCTCATAAAACATTATCATTACTATATTTCAATTTGGCTCTTAAAGTCAGAATTTTCAGCAATCTTCAATTCATTCTGCCTTCAGTTCAAAATCTTCCAAGGACATCTCACTTTGATACAAAGTTTGAAAGTTTAACCAAATGGAATTTACAGTGCAATAACAAGGATTTTTTTATGGATCTTATAGAATTTGTTTGTATAGCAGAAAAGCAAAAAGAGGATATATCAAACAGTTGTTAAGAATTTTTTGGGACTCAGGTGGGAGGGAGGGAGGGAGAAGGGCAAAATTCACATTCTCCCCATTCCCATCTCTCACTTCTTTCACACCTTAATATATAATATTCCAATTTGTTCCAACTTTGTTCATTCTTCAATCACATTGCTTTTTAGTCAGTCCTTCTTTCCAATGTATGTATTCTTTCCTTAAATCATTTATTCGTTTGTTTCAGTTCATTATACATTGCACTAATACAATTTAATATACCAATTTTATGTTTTCTTTTCCCCATATAAATACTATGGGGCTCCGACAAATTGTATTGACGGAAGATTACTGAGACTTTATGTTGCAACATTGGTAAAAGCAAACACTTGCTACAATCAAATCATTGTGGACTTTGAATTCTGGTGAACTTATTTCTATTAGTAATCTTCACTTCTTCTTACTAGTCTAACTTTACTGCAAATGCCACCATGTTCTTTTCTTGATAAAGTTTCCAGAATCAGAACAAGATGGAATGACTATTATCTGGACCACTACAATAGCAATCTGAATAGATTCTTCAAAGACAGCACAAATCAAATGATTTGTCCTGTCTTTGAAGACCCTTTAATAATAAGACTTTAATTGGATTTCCCCCTATTGTACAAGGGCTTCACAGATATCTAAAATAACTTTATCCAGTTTCACGGACATAGTTTAGTTACAGATAGTCAATAATGCAAAGAATATTCTTTGACTCCCTGTGATATATCAGATGTATAGCAGCTGGAGGAAAAGAGATATTGCATAAATGGCATTCTATGGATTCAGAACTTTTCTCCCAACTTAGAAATTATTCTAAGTTATTTCTCCCAACTGCCTCTACATTCAGAACATCATACAAATTTTGATTGATATATTCTACAGCTGAATATTGTGGCCTAGCTAGATGAACAATAGCTGCCATATAAGCAACCTAGATGCCAGATTGAATGATACAACACAGATAATAAATGGGTTCATCAAGACCACACTGTCCTGGCCAATACTGAGCCCCATTGCCCCATCAGCTTTACAACAACAAGATTCTCAGAATGTACAAAAATATTGTCAGTGACCCACAACTGCCAATACACTCCAATATTAACCCACAATGATATTTGTATAGCAGCTATATAACTCTAACTTTGATGTAAAATTCTAGTGAAAAATAGATATTGAACATTCAGATTCCAGAAAAAATATATCTAACCCGACACAAAAATGCGCAGGTTTTGATGCTACCTGCCAGTGCTAGAAATCCACACTTTGTAGGGCATCTTTCAAGACTCTCTGTTTACATGAATGTGATGGTACTGCTCCTCATCAGACACTGGATCATATAGTGACTAGCTGCCATTTAGGAGCTTATACAGGAAGAAAAAAAGATTTTTTTCCCAACTAACAAATACTAATAGACTAGGAAGGGAGGGAGGGAGGGAGGGAGGGAGGGAGGAAGGAAGGAAGGAAGGAAGGAAGGAGAGAGAGAGAGAGAGAGAGAGAGAGAGAGAGAGAGAGAGAGAGAAGAAAGAAAGAAAGAAAGAAAGAAAGAAAGAAAGAAAGAAAGAAAGAAAGAAAGAAAGAAAGAAAGAAAGAAAGAAAGAAAATAAAAAATAAAAAAAGCTTGTTCAAAAGTCCGGGTGTTCCAGCACTGAAAGTTTTTAAGAAGAGATTTGACAACCATTTATCTAAATTGACTACATACTTCCATCATAAGTGTACCATAGTACTATTATGGTAGACTTTAAGGTGGTAGATTAGGAGAAACCCTCCCATACTACCACCTCTTACAATACTAGACAACACAGTATCAACAGTAGAGACCTTCAAATTTCTAGGTTCTATCATATCACAAGACCTAAAATGGACACCAAACATCAAAAATGTCATCAAAAAAGCACAACAAAGAATGTTCTTTCTGTGCCAACTCAGAAAGCTCAAACTGCCCAAGGAACTGCTGATACAGTTCTACAGATAAATTATTGAATCTGTCATCTGCACCTCTATAGCTGTCTGGTTTGGATCTGCAACCCAATAGGACAGACACAGACTTCAGAGGATAATTAGGACTGCAGAAAAAACAATTACTACCAACCTGCCTTCCACTGAGGACCTGTATACTGCACAAGTCAAAAAGAGCTGTGAAAATATTTACAGACCCCTCACATCCCAGACATAAACTATTTCAACTCCTTTCCTCAAAATTACACTATAGAGCACTGCACACCATAACAACTAGACACAAGGACAGTTTTTTCCTGAATGCAGTCACTTTGCTAAACCAATAATTCCGTCAAAACTGTCTAACTATTTACAAAGTCTGCACTACTATTACTATTAATCTTCTCATCACTCCTTATCACCCATCCCCTCCCACTTGTGACTGTATGACTATAACTTTGTCACTCATATCCTTAGAACTTATATTGATTGTTTCCTAGTATGATTTGATTGCTTATTGTACCCTGTGACTATTACCAAACATTGTACCTTATGATTCTTGACTCTTGATGAATGTATCTTTTCTTTTATGTACACTGAGAGCATTTTCACCAAAACAAATTCCTTGTGTGTCCAGTCACACTTGGCCAATAAAGAATTCCTATGTCCTTCTTTTGTATATATTTTACTACTGTTATCCATGTACTCTATGTCAGGGATCAGTTCTGAGGAGATTGGTTTTTCCATAGTATGGGGACGTGGTTTTGCATGCTGCCAGGATGGGATTTTGCTTGTTGTTGTGTGACCCAGTTTCTGTGTGCAGTGGACCGATGCCAGTCCACGGACCAGGGGTTGGCAACCTTTGCCCTATGCCGTAAACTAAATAAATAAATAAATACCAATTTATAGAGTTATTATATGTTTTAAAAAAGGTTTTATAGGACTGGAGACACACTGCCTGTAACTAATTAGAACAGAACATACGGGAGAAATCTCAACAACTGTGGCATTAAAAAGATTGCTGTTGCTTTTTCCTAGTCATAGAAACATGTGAAAAACATCCTTGTGCCCTGATGATTTTCCCACTCTTCAATTCTCTGAGACTTACAGGCCAGTGTGCAAATTCTGCTCTCTTTCTGCACTCTTAATTTCAAAGGATTACACACAGAGACACTTCTTTCCTTTAATTTTTACATCCTTAGCTCAGAAAAAAAAAAAAAATGGGACCAACAAAGCTGTTGAAGATTGTGTGGAATCATTATAAGCCTCTGGCAGCTAAGAAAGCCATATTATTAAATCCATTTGATATTCAGAACTGTATATCCTGTCGTTCATGCTTGTGTTCCAAACTTTAATTCTATAATAACATTCTCAATCACCTAATAATGAATTTTCATGGTGTCTCCTGAAATTTCAAGTGAGGTTTTTAAATATTATATATTAGATTCTAAAGATTTTGCTCCTTTACCAAACTCTTAACCCAGATGCTGCAAAAATAAAAGAAAAACACTGGATAACAGTATTAATTTAAGACTTTTGCTATGATTAATGTTGTGGAATATTTCCATGCATACCGAGAGTTCCTATGCCCTCTCAGCCCCCACTTCATACAATTAAAGCTCTCGTGTTCCACAATTCTGCATGATAGATAATTTACATAAGCTACTTTTCTGTTCTGTTGGCCTTTATTAATTCTCTGCTAAAGGTTATTAGTATCTTTGTTTTCGCATAACTTGCATTTGGGTCTTTCTCTAAAGGAATATTAATTATCATGATATGCTTGTTTAATAAACTCTACTATCAACACCATTCTCACTCCATATAAAAGAAAGACTAAAATATTAAGTTCTACAGGAAATCTTTCTTAATTATAAATGGAACAGCATGAACAATTATTTTATTGTCTTCAATTTACGTTGTTTTTTTAAAAATTAGTATATGTTGTGGCAGCTCTTTTTTTAAAGAATTACACAGATATATTTGGAAACTCTATACTTAGTTTGCCAATCAGTGGGTCTTGTTCATTTGCTCAGAATTGATGTTCATTTGTTTTTTAGTTCCTGTGAAATATTTGATAATTTCTCTACTTTTCATGGATATTTAAGGGGAAAAAAATAGCAAAAATCAAGACACTTTCTTAAACATGTGTTCGTGATATTCCAGCATACCTTCTAATAATAATTATGTATTTTCCCTGCCCAAAGGTAACCATTCAATATATTAAGAAATAACAAGGCTGACTTCCAGTTGAACTTCCTTGAAGATGGGCCGGGGACCGCAATCATCCACAGCTTCGGTCCATGCTTTTTTGTCAGAGAGCCTTGACTGTTCTGGTTTGGGGCTGAAGCTGCCTTTTAGGGGTGGTGGAGAAAGGGGAGACTGCGAGCCAGATTGAGGGGAGCCACATCTCCCCTCCCCTCGGCTTGGCAAACACTCCCCTCTGAAGACGACTGTAGTGGTGGTCTAAAATGGCCACCCTGAAGAGAAAGAGTCAGCTGGGATAAGGTCATGCAGGAGTGGAGAAGAAGCAGACAGCAAGAGAACCGAGACAATTGGGTGCAATAACTAAATAAAAGGTACCCTGGGACTAATTTTTAAGAATTTTTAAGAAAGGAACTAAAGCGGCAGAGATACAGAGGAAAGGGGGAAAAAAAGGGAAATATGCTTTTGACAGCTGAGTGGGGCTTTGAACCATGAAAGGAAGAAGCTGGAATAAGATATTTAGTTAAACTTGATAAATATATTTTTGGCACTAAATAGGCATAATTAAAGCTGGATTCAATAGTGTCAAATAAAAAATAAAAATACTAATTGGAGATTTGATTTTTTTTTTAATATTGAGGTTTGAAAAGCCCTGTATAGAGAAAAATGGAAAAAAGTGTGAAGATTTGACATAACAAAGAGTGCCATCTTGTGGCCAAAAATTTAATTTTCTTTCTTTAAAGGACCTTGTTTTTCTAAGAACTGGACTTGTTACAAGTAAATGAAATATTGATAGAATAAAACAAGAACCCTGGGAAGTGAAAGTAGAATTTGAAACATTGAAATAAAGAAAGAAGAGGGGGCAGAGCTGGCGTCGCAGTTGGATGGGCAATCTTGATTCTCCAAAATCGCCGTCGATATCTCAGCTGCTGGTCAGTCCCCATGGACCTAAACCATCCCGTAGAGATGGTGATTGACAAGGGCATGTATTTTTCAAGGTCCCTGGTTGATCCAGGGAAAGGCCTTTTTGCCAGTGGTGGAGAGGCAGCCTTCCAAGCTGCTGAAGCTGGGACAACTCTGGAATGGAAGAGATTGGAAGAAAATGTGTCAGTTTGGTGAGATGAACTTTTACTTATTATTTCTTGGAGAGAACACCCTGAAAAAATTAAAGTGGATTAAAAGTGAAGAGAAAAGAGTTTAAGTGGCATGATTAATTGTCAAAGTGAAGGTTTTTTTTTTCTTTTTTTCGCACAGGGGTATTTTACAGGGGTATTTCAGAAGACATTATATTTGAGAGATATTGTTTTTGAACTGGGAGAAGATAAAAAGACAATATTACTTAAAAAATCCAACATGGATATCAACTATTGAAGCTTTTTCTTGTCCAATAATATATAAAAAGGAACAAACAGTTAGATATGGGGAGATATTGAATGAAAAGGGTGAACTTAAATCTATGCAAGCGTTGGAAGAACAAGGTGTAAAAATGAATTGGTTTTCATATTTGCAAATACAATCTACGTTTGATAAAGACTCTAAAGCAGAAGATATTTATGACAAGTTGACTGATTTTGATAAAATTTTGCTGGGTACTGATGAAAAGGTAATTAAAAAACTTTATGAACATCTATTAGTATTTAAATTGGAGGAGGAACAAGTTAAAGAAATCATGATTGCTTGGGGGAAAATTTTTGGATATGGGATTGATTTTAAAAAATGGCAAAAATTGTGGTCTCAAAATTATAAAATGACAATGTCAACTGCATATAAAGAAAATTTGTATAAGATGTTTTACAGGTGGCACTTACCCCCAACAAAACTGCAAATGTTTAAGAATAAATTAGATAAATGCTGGAAATGTCATCAAATACCTGGTTCATATTACCATATGTGGTGGATGTTTTTGGAAGCAAAGAAATATTGGACTAAAATCCACACATGGTTGGAAAAAATGATAAAACAACATATAGGCTTTAAATCAGAGATCTTTTTATTGGGAGTCATATTGGACATATACAATAAAGAATTGAACTATTTGATTTTAAATGCTTTAACAGCGGCTAGAATTGTATTTGTAAAGAACTGGAAAAATGACAAAATACCTATGAAGGAGGAAGTTATTTTAAAAAATTATGGACTGTGCTGAAATGAGTAAACTGACATTTCAAATTAGAGAACAAGAAGACAAGCAATTTTGTATGATATGGGATTTGTTTTATCAATGGTTGGATTAAAAAGACATGGTAAGGTAACAGAATAGATAATTTTGTTATAGGAGTTTAATAGATTGATACAAAATATAATGTAGACATATATAACCATTGGATGACAGCATAATATAATATTAATGGAATAAATAGCACAATAATTCATAATTGGTAAATAGATAAGCATATGTTGGTTTGAGAATGTGAGATTGATATAAATTGTGAACAATGATTATGAAAGGATCGCACAAAAGATTCTAAACCAACTGACACACTGTATGTACAAAATGGAAGATGGTTTTATGTTTTTTTATGTATTGTCTGTGTACGTTTGTCTTAAAATAAAAAAAAAATGTATATATAAAAAAAGAAATAAAGAAAGAAGCAAGAAGAAACTGTTTTGGGATTAACTGGTGACTTTGGTATGGACCTGGTGTTTGGATTATTTGTGAATCTAAAAAGCTTGAAGAGGAATAAAATAGAAGCTGATCTTTGGAAATTAACTTTATAGATAGTAATTGAATCAAACTATAAGACAGAAATATATAAAATGGTGGTTTCTCTTCTGGAATTAAAAATGGAACTTAGAAATCTGAAATAAACATTACAAGAAAGAGGTGAATCATTGGGCTTTGCTTTAAAATTCTTGGAAATGGTGATTTTAGAACATGAAGAACAAAGAGGAATTCCAGAGGAGGATGAGTTAATCAAAAAAGATGCCATCTTTAATGAACATTTGGAACAATGAATTTTCAAAAGAAAAGGGGAAAGAGTGGGAAATAAAAATCTGAGATTCAAGGAGGTAATTAAAAAGGGGAATGCCTACAAAACTAAAAAAAAAAAGGTAAAAAGAAACAGCAGAAAAGTAAAATGTGGAAGGAAGCTATAAAGAGGAGTGCGGTATCTGCCATCCCGCATCTGATGGGCGGCTCATGAAAGGGAGCGAAGGGAAGAGAAACGACAGGAAGCGAAGTTTCCTCTTGATGAGCGCGCCCCGAATGTCTTGCCACACGCTCTTTTATTGTGCTTTTTTACAAGAAAATGATTTAATCAAAGCTCAAGTCAAACATGGTAATCTCATCAGGATGTGCATGTTTACAAAGCTGCATACCGGACAGATTATTTACAATGTGGATAAGCTTATTAACAATCGTCTAGCTCCTTGTCCCTTGTACGTGCCTTGCAAAGGTCACTGAAGAGACAGAAGTTAATGATTACATGTGAATGATACAATGTTGCAAACACATGAATGATACATAGTTTGCAATGATACATAGTTGCAATGATACATAGTTACAACAGAGGAGGGGGATAAAAACTGGAGTGTGAGAAGAAAAGGGGAAAATAAAGGGAAAAAGAAGTAATAAGAAATAGGATCAGGAAACAAAGAAATATGAGAATTGTAAAAAAATGAAAAGAAATTGTTTATTTAAAAGACACAGAGATAATGGCTGATTAAGAACTAAAGGGGAACTAAAGGGGATTCTGCAAGGGATGATGGGTAGTATAAATATATTAAAAGTAATAAACTACTTAGAAAATAGGATTATAAATTTATAAACTACTTAGAATATAGATTATTAAGATTAAGGATGGAAACTGATATTTTCTGCTATTGGAATGTATGTTCTTTTTTTTCTAAAATTATGTACAAAGATGAATGGAATAAATGTGAAAAAAAAGGGAAACTATGATAAATATAAGGAAAATCAGGCAAAGCAGGCAGGCAGATTGCGTTGCTCACAGAATTAGATTCACTTAGAGATCTATGATTCTGCAATCTATTACCTGAGTCTGCACTGAAAAATAGAAGCTTCAGTCCTAAGGAAGGTTCAGCTCTGCTTTTAGATTAGCTAGAAAGCAAGAAATCCAATGATTTTCTGCTTTCTAGCTAATCTAAATCTCCCGGCACAGCAGAATAGCCGATGGTCGGGGGAAAAAAGGAAAAATAGCAGTTTAGCAGGCAAGTTTGATGGCACACATGCCAGGTAAGGAGTGGGTGGGTGGGGAGAGGAGGGGTCAGCCAGTGGTGCAATTTGCCAGTTCTCTGAACTGGGCAGAATCATAACAACTATTTCTATAGAACCGGTCTGACCAGGTAGAATCCCACCCCTGCTTTAATCCCCTCTAGTGTTTATAATTTAAATTATAAGGCATTTTATATGTCTGTCTCTTAAATCTCGTTGGTTTTTCACAATCATCTACATTTACATACAAAGAAAAAATAATTTAATATAAGGGAGAAGGATGAGATGGAATAAACTGAGCTTGGGGTTTCACATGTTAACTCATTCAATTAGCCTTTCCATCAACCAATGAAAATTTCACAAATATTATACATCTTCTGCCTGTGAAACCTCTCTGAATTCAAGAGAAGCAAAACAGGATAACTGCCACAATACAGTCTATTCATGGAGGTATATGGAAATATTTATTGAGCTGTTGCCAATGTGTTCTTAGGAATATAATGTCTTTTGGTTTAAATTTCATAAACTGAGTGCAAAAATCAATAATATATTTATTCTACAGGAATCCTCAGGTTATGCTTTTTAAAAAAAAAACAAAAAAAAAAAAAACTTGTTTCTAGCCATGACAGACTGTCTAAATGATTCTTATTATAATTTCAATCCATGCCTATAAATGTTTTATCTGTTCAGGAATATGAATGGCTTCTTTCTAAAAATGCATACCTCTAAAATTAATTCCAAAGTTACAAAAAGAAGCATCAATGAGACTGTATTTAGATAAAATTACTTTAGATTCTGTTGAACTTCTTTCCTAGCATGACAAACTGAGGTTTCAATCAGTATTATGCTTTTTTTTCCAAAGATAATGTTAGGATATGTGCAGAGTAACCTTTGTATAAAAAGGATATGCACACAGAAAATGGGAAATATATGAGAAATATACAGCCATACAGAGTTGAACAAGTTGTATTAATGTTTACTTGAAGAAATAGCACAGTCCAATAAACAGTCCATGTCATACATGTTTTTGGATATAACTGGATATCCAGAAATATCCAGTTATAAAGTTTTCTTATTGGTTTAATGTCTTTTATAGCAGACAAATATCAAACCATAATATAACAGATAAACTTCAATATCAACAGAATATCAAAACAAACAGAGTTAATCACTATCGGTCCGTAGTCAGTAAGTATCAGTATAAAGAGAGATCATCAGTGAAAAAGAGAAAAAGAAAGAGAATTAAACCATAATCTATAGCTCCCTCTTATGGCAACTTGTAACATAATTAACCAACCAGAACACAGCATAATACATTACAGTGTTTTTTTCATTAAAGCTACACAGATAAATATTTGTAGTTTATATATTGTCAACCCAACTACGTTATTTACATATACATAACATATATGTTCATATATAATTTCAAGTTGATTGAGAAACAAACAAACAAATAAATAAAATTTTAAAACATTTTTGCACTCAATAACTGTTTTGCAAATTAACATTTACTCTTTCCCACTTTCTAACTAAGGTTTAGAATTACTACATTAGTCAGAAATATTGTATCATAAGGTTCTAGTTTTTGAGTAATTTATTTGAAACTGTACAGGTGCAACCGTTCAGAATGGAAGCAATCACCAAGATGTCCAACAATAACCTATTTGCAGGTATCTTCCCAAATCGCAAATATGTCAGGTGAAGAACTTTACATTTGACAGTTTTCTGGTAGTTGAGGCTGAACTGAGTTGAGAAGTTACTTCACTTTTCAAATCATCCTGATGTTACATTGGCAAATAAATGGGTTCCCAATCCAGTTGCTGCTCCAGCTGGACCTCGTAAAATTCATCTTTTAACAGGATCAAGGTTATTGTAAATCTAAGGGGTTTGTGTCAAGAGAACACAACCAGTTTAAGTTTGATACACAATCAGTTTAAGTTTCACACACAAGCTGTCTGGCTGAAAAGACGGTATTTGTAGAGAATGGAGGACAGAAAAATCAAAGTCAGGTCCATTAAATCTGAGAAATGTTTGCACCCAGGAGCATTATCTTTTACCATGTTACTACTGTCCTCTACCAGGTCAATTTATCTTCTAGTCCTTCCTGCATTTGATATTCTTCATCCAGTTGCCACTCCTTTTGAAGACTGAAGAGGTTCCTGGCTTGGATCAAAGTGCTCTAGATCTAAAACAGGAACAGTGAGGCCACTTGCACATTCTGAATTCTATTTAGAGTCTATCCTCAAAGGATCTGTGACTTCAGATGCCTCCTCCCTCCTCCTCCTCCCCCTTCTTTTCTAATTTATTTATTTTTATTTATTTGATTTGTCAATCGCATATAAGAATAAACATGAATTTGAATACAGGAAATAGGTACGAATAAATGGTGACAATAGAACAGGGGTGGTAGACACAATTGTGCACTTCTGCATCTCTTACAGACCTCTTAGGAATGGGGTGAGATCAATAGTAGATAGTTTAGAGTCAGGGTAGTGCATTCCAAGCATTGACCACTCTGTTGTTGAAGTCGTGCTTTCTGCAATCAATTTTGGAGTGGTTTACATTGTTTGTACCTGTTGTGTGCTCTTGTATTGCTGCGGTTGAAGCTGAAGTAGTCATTGACTGGTAGGACATTGTAGCAGATAATTTTGTGCACTATGCTTAGATCCAACCGTAGGTGGCATAGTTCTAGGTTGTCCAAGCCCAAAATTTCAAATCTGGTGGCATAGGGTATTCTGTTGCGAGTAGAGGAGTGAAGTGTTCTTCTTGTGAAATACTTCTGGACTTGCTCAATTATATTAATGTCTGATATACAGTGTGGATTTCAGAAAGATGAGCTGTATTTGAATGTTGGTCTAGCAAAGATTTTCCTCCTCCTCCTCCTCCTCCTCCTCCTCCTCCTCTTCCTCCTCCTCCTCCTCCTCCTCCTCTTCTTCTTCTTCTTCTTCTTCATCTTCATCTTCATCTTCATCTTCATCTTCATCTTCATCTTCATCTTCATCTTTTTCTTCCTCCTTCTCCTTCTCCTTCTCCTCCTCCTCCTTCTCCTCTGCGTATGCTTCTGCTTCTTCTGCTTCTGCTTCTGCGTGATGGAGAGACTCTAGGAGATCATGTCATGCTCCAACAAAAAAAAGTGGATATTGTGATTTTTAAATTGGAGGTTGCTGATCCCCAAATGGTGAACTACATTGGCATATCTAGCCTTGCTTCAGAGCAAATTTCATTCAAGTAAGTCAACTTTTCTTTGAAATGGAACAATATATGTATTCTAAATAATTTGAGCCAAAAACAAATTTTGTTCTGCTGTGGTCCATAATTGGCATCAAAAAATCATACTGTTGATCTGAAATATGAAACTATGGACCAAATCTGGCTTTTGATGAGATGGATGGTGGTGAGTTCAGTCATAAACTTCCTTTCACTTGATAGCTTACATCTTTCCCATATTTATGACTGAGTTCAAGCATTCCTGTTAGGAATGATAGTCACCTAACAGTTGGGTTGGCAATTTATAAACCAGGATAGTTATTTAATACCGTTGTATCTTTAAGAGAGTGATGTAATTGTGATTGGCTGAGGTTCCTTCGAAGGCCATAAGATGGAGCCAGAAACCTGGTTTGCTCTCTTCTTACATTTCCTTTTTGCCTTTTGCCTGAACATTGTTCTGCTTGGATTGTAGTGAGTCTTGCAAACTGTTAGCAAACTCCATTTACTGAACTTTGTTTATGATAGTGGACTTTGTTTTTGGATTATTCCTGAACTGATTGTATTGAATACTACCTGCTTTAACCGTGTATGATTTGAACTGTTTGTTGGACTTTGTTTACCCATTTACTGGAAGTAAAAACTACATTTTACTGTTCAGTGTATCTGTATGCTGGTTGTGTGTTATTCAACACCACTCTCACTACGTTTCCCTGAGAATGACTCATTCTTCTAATGGAGAATACCTCAACAATTCCATATAAAACCCTATCTGCTATTCCAATATTTTAAAGTCCAACTTCTTCAAAGTTTGCAGTGTGCTGAGCATAGAGATCAATAACATTGCCATATCATAGAGAATGAAACCAAACTTCTGAATGATATAGCTGTTTTTTGGGAGGGACCATAAATGGAACAATGTAGAAATAACAAGCCCATCCCTGGAACATTGAACATCTTCTGGTCTCATTCCTCATTTCCAGATATTGGATATTGACATATTTAGCAGTAGCAATAGCACTTAGATTTATATACCACTCTGCAATGCTTTACAGTACTCTTTGGATGATTTACAGGCAGCATATTTTCCCCAACAATCTAGATCCTCATTTTACCAATCTCTGAAGGATAGAAGGCTGAGTCAGCCTTGACCCTGGCAGGATTGAAATCCAGGCTGTAGGCAGAGTTAGCTTGCAATACTACATTCTAACCACTTCACCACTACAGTTCCATATTTTCCATATTTGGTATGGTAACGAATCTATTTATTGAAATTGATGTGCCAGAATTTTCCTGTATTCTGAAAATTGTTCACTGTGTGATAGAAAGTAGAGAAGTCTCAATCTAGGTAACTATGTAAAGTGTTCCTTATCCCATGGAATAGGGACTAGATTGGGGAAAGATTTTATGAGAGCCCCAAGGACTCTCTTTCTTTCTTTCTTTCTTTCTTTCTTTCTTTCTTTCTTTCTTTCTTTCTTTCTTTCTTTCTTTCTTTCTTTCTTTCCTTTCCTTTCCTTTCCTTTCCTTTCCTTTCCTTTCCTTTCCTTTCCTTTCCTTTCCTTTCCTTTCTTTTCTTTTCTTTTCTTTTCTTTTCTTTTCTTTTCTTTTCTTTTCTTTTCTTTTCTTTTCTTTTCTTTTCTGTGCTTTTAAAATTGTAGCAACGTTTCAGCAGAATCTCATCTGCCATCATACAGGCTTCTGTATGGTGTTTGTCTGTGAGTCAAACTTTTACAGTGGTTTCAGATTTAAATTTGGGGCAGCCTATTGCTGTGTCAGAATGGTTTTTTCTTCCTCCTGATTGGTTGAGAGTCTTGGTCTGTGTTTATTGGTCTTGGAGTTTGCTGTGTTCTGCTACTAATATCTTCTGTCTGGTTTTTTTTTCTTTGTATCTTGATTGGCTGGCAACATTGTGTTACTTTATTGGAGGCCTTTAGTGCAGTTTGGCTTCGGGTAAATGGACGGCTATCATTAGTTAGGAAGCTGGGTTTCATCTGGGTGCCTGGTTGGGGTGTGTTTGAGCTGGAGGTATCAGGGGGGATCTGTTTGTGCCCAGATGTTTGCCTGGCTTGTGGTGTGGTGATTTTTTTGTTTGTGAGTGCAGGCTTCCAAATGATTGACAGCCTGGTGGAATCATCTCTTCTGTTCATGCTTTCTGGTCTTTTTTCAATCTCTATGGCTTCTCTGATGATTCTGTGGCTGGGATTTTCTATGGTGGCTAGGGTTTTGGTGCCATTGAAGTTGATGTTATGACCTATGGCTTCCATGTGTTGGACGAGTGAGGAAGTGTGTTCCAGCTTTTTTACTGCATTTTTGTGTTCATCCAGGTGGGTGCTTATTCTTCTATTGGTCTGTCCAATGTATGTGGCCGGGCATGATGCACAGGGGACTTCATATATGCCTTGGTTTTCCAGGTCAATTTTGTCTTTGGGGTTCCTGAGGATGGCTGCTATTTTTCTGTCTGTTTTGAAGGCGGTCTTGATGTGGTGTCTGTATAGAATCTTACTAATTTTGTCTGTAGTGCCTCTTATGTAGGGCAGGACAGCTGTTCCATAGGTCTGTTCATCTTCTGGGTCTCTATTATGTCTCAGTGTGTTTTTGTGGATCAAGTTGGTGATTTTGCTTTTATGGAAGCCGTTGGCTGTCAATATTTTAGTCAGGGTGCATAGTTCAGTCTTAATGTGTGTCTTGTCTGCCAGGCATTTGGTTCTAGTAATTAGTGTTTTAGCCATGGAGTTTATCTGTGCTGGGTGGTGGTGGGATTGGGCGTTGAGGTAGGGGTTGGTGTGTGTTTTCTTCTGGTATATGGTGTGTCCTAGTGTGCCATCTGTTTTCTTGTAGATTAGTACATCTAGGAATGGTAGTTGTTTGTTTGTTTCTGTTTCCATGGTGAACTTGATTTTGGGGTGTGCGCTGTTTAGGTGTGTTAGGAAATTGTTTAGGTTTTCTTGTCCATGGGGCCAAATCACAAATGTGTCATCGATATATCTTAACCATAGTTTGGGTTTGAGTATGGCATTAGCCAGGGCTCTGGATTCGAATTCTTCCATGAACAGGTTTGCAATGACAGGTGACAGTGGTGATCCCATGGGGGCTCCTTCAATTTGTTTGTATCTTTGTCCTTTGTATATGAAATATATGTTGGTTAAGCAGTGTTCTGTTAGTTCCATGAGGTGTTTAGCTGGTTGGTATTTATTTTTGATGATTTCGAGGGTCTCTTTTATCGGGACTTGAGTGAATAGTGAAACCACGTCAAAACTTACAAGCAGATCTTCTTGTTCCACGTGTAGATCTTTGATCATTTCCAAGAAGTGGTATGAGTTTTGTACATGAGAAGCTGCTGTTTCAGCATGGGGCTGTAGCTCTTTTGCTAGGTGTTTAGCCAGGTTTTGTAGTGGTGCTCCTCTGGAGCTGACTATGGGTCTGAGAGGTATGCCTTCTTTGTGTATTTTTGGGAGGCCGTATAGTTTGGGGCATCTGGAAGATTTCTCTCTGGGTATGATCGTGTGTTGGATCTCTTTGCTTATGTGGCTGGTTATAATTTTCTTCTTGGTTAATTTTTCCAGATATGTGGTTGGGTCTGTGTTTATGGGTTTGTATGTGGAGTCTTGGAGTAGGTCTGTCAATTTAGTTTCATAGTCTTTTCTGTCCATTACTACAGTGGCATTCCCTTTATCTGCTGGGAGGATGATTATGCTGCTGTCTCTTTTCAGGGTTTGTAGCGCTTTAATTTCATTTTGCTGTAAGTTGCTTTTGGGTGGTTTGCTTGTGCATAGAATGTTGGTAACTTGGTGTCTTATTTTATCAGCTTCATCTGTATTTAATTTAGTTAGGCTGGATTCTACTGCACATATGATGGATTCTGTGGGGATTTTTTGGGGTGCTATAGCATAATTGAATCCTTTGGTTAGGACTTCTGTTTCTGTTTTGGTGAGTTCTCTGTTGGAAACATTGTACACTAATTGTTTCAGGTGTTGTTGTGAGTTGTTGGGGGTTTTCTTGTCATGTTCTAATTTCTTTAATTTTTTCAAGAGCTTTTCCTGTTTGTAAATGTTTGCAGATTCAGCTCTCCAAGTTGTAAGTTGTTTTATCTTGTCCCAAAGTGGATTTTGCTGCTCAATTCCAGGTGTAGTGCTAGCAAATCTTTGTTTAACTGATCTAATTGGAATCTCTTACTGTAGAGCTCGTTCCTTAGTAGAGCCATTTCAGTTCTTTTCAGGATACGTTTAGTGGCTGCTGTGCTTTGATGAAATGTTAATTTGAAGCAGGTTGGTGTAGTATTGTTGTCTCTGCAGCTGCGTAGGAATTGGAGGTCACATAGTATTACTGCTCTTTTAATTTCCATTTTCTCGTATGTTTTGATCTGGTTGTTTATTCCCTCCCCGTAGAGGTTTGATATATTAAGATATATCGATGACACATTCGTGATTTGGCCCCATGGACAAGAAAACCTAAACAACTTCCTAACACACCTAAACAGCACACACCCCAAAATCAAGTTCACCATGGAAACAGAAACAAACAAACAACTACCATTCCTAGATGTACTAATCTACAAGAAAACAGATGGCACACTAGGACACACCATATACCAGAAGAAAACACACACCAACCCCTACCTCAACGCCCAATCCCACCACCACCCAGCACAGATAAACTCCGTGGCCAAAACACTAATTACTAGAACCAAACGCCTGGCAGACAAGACACACATTAAGACTGAACTATGCACCCTGACTAAAATATTGACAGCCAATGGCTTCCACAAAAGCAAAATCACCAACTTGATCCACAAAAACACACTGAGACATAATAGAGACCCAGAAGATGAACAGACCTATGGAACAGCTGTCCTGCCCTACATAAGAGGCACTACAGACAAAATTAGTAAGATTCTATACAGACACCACATCAAGACTGCCTTCAAAACAGACAGAAAAATAGCAGCCATCCTCAGGAACCCCAAAGACAAAATTGACCTGGAAAACCAAGGCATATATGAAGTCCCCTGTGCATCATGCCCGGCCACATACATTGGACAGACCAATAGAAGAATAAGCAACTGCCTGGATGAACACAAAAATGCAGTCAAAAAGCTGGAACACACTTCCTCACTCGTCCAACACATGGAAGCCACAGGTCATAACATCAACTTCAATGGCACCAAAACCCTAGCCACCATAGAAAATCCTAGCCACAGAATCATCAGAGAAGTCATAGAGATTGAAAAAAGACCAGAAAGCATGAACAGAAGAGATGATTCCACCAGGCTGTCAATCATTTGGAAGCCTGCACTCACAAACAAAAAAATCTCCACACCACAAGCCAGGCAAACACCTGGGCACAAACAGATCCCCCCTGATACCCCCAGGTCAAACACACCCCAACCAGGCACCCAGATGAAACCCAGCTTTCTAACTAATGATAGCCGTCCATTTACCCGAAGCCAAGCTGCACTAAAGGCCTCCAATAAAGTAACACAATGTTACCAGCCAATCAAGATACAAAAAGAGCCCCCCCCAAAAAAGACAGAAGATATTAGTAGCAGAACACAGCAAACTCCAAGACCAATAAACACAGACCAAGACTCTCAACCAATCAGGAGGAAGAAAATACCATTCTGACATACCAATAGGCTGCCCCAAATTTAAATCTGAAACCACTGTAAAAGTTTGACTCATAGACAAACACCATACAGAAGCCTGATGATGGCAGATGAGATTCTGCTGAAACGTTGCTATAACTTTAAAAGCACCACTATTATGACGTGGGAAAATACCCGAACAAAGCTGAATGCCAGACATGTAAATACCCGCGAAAACTTAAGAAAACAAATATATATATATATATATATATATGCATATTTTTTAGATGTCCCAAAGGGAGCTACTGTTTCAGAAATTAGAATAAAATCAATAATAAAAGAACAAAAACTCTCAAAATGTCATTACTTGATAGAATAGCACCTCCTTGCAATTTGTTTTTCAGCAGTTGTATTTTTCCTTTGCTTCTGTGGATGTCCTATGTGGCTGCAGTGTGATCTCTTAGGAAAAGACACATTTGCAGGTAGATGCTATTCCTGCTCCCCAGGTGCCCTGAAGCACCTGTGTTTTTGTATCCAAATCTACTGCACAATCCAGATACTTAAATTGTATCTAGTGAATTGTAAGCCAGTATTTATTATTCCTTTACAATTTCTAAAAACTGGTAGATGCTTGAATGGCATTAGTTTCAATAGTACTAAAGAAAACTGGACCTTTCTTCTTTGTTATATTTACACCATTTCATTTCTTATTCTCTGTTCCATTAGCACATCCCATTTATATGGCCACTGATGCTACATCATTAAAGTCAATGTGAAACTTGCCAGTACTATGAATGAGAGCTAAAGCTAATGATCATAGGGGGATAAATTTTAATTCCAGAAATGGTGCTGAATTGAACATATCAGTGACTGGGACAGGGGACTGTATTGTGCATCCACTATGCAAATACTAGTAGCAAGTGGTAAAAGTGCTATTTTCAGGCAATAACCATTAGTGTGAGTTAACTTGGAGACTGTGACAATACTTCCCAAAGCAAACAGCAGCTTGCTGAATGCAGCAGGATATGAGAGTTTGCTAAGGGCAGCCCTGGAATTTCAAATTGATGCTGTATCTGTAATGTGCAGAAGACGTCTGCTCCTCTACTAATGACATTTCAGGAGACATCAGTTTCTATTCAAAGTATAAGACTATACTTACTCAAACTTTAAAGTGGCTTTGGCTAGTTATTGTTTAAAGGTTTGATAATATAATTAGGAATGGTCTAATTGGGTTCTAAATGCAGAAACTAGAAATATCTGAGATTTGCCAAAATATGCAGTTCACTTCACTGTTAAATAGCAGTGGCTCTTTGTGAGGGAGAAAAGGGCAGGTGTCAGACAGAGCCACAAAATTTATTTTATAATTAATTTGACAAATCTCATGCAAGCAAGAACACCATAAAATTAAGTCCTTTTTGGAATTCATAAAATCTGGAATTTTCAGGAGTGCCCTGACATTTCAAATGAAATTTTCAAGTTATATATCTTCTTATACAAGCATATTTGTGAATGTTATATGACAGATAGTCCTGCAATTTATACAAAATGGCAGATGTTATTCCCATACAGTTCTCAAGCATCTAACGGGCTCCAAACCACATCCAAAGAGATTAAAGATTTCCCCTGTCCAGTTGTTTCTGACTCTAAGGGGGTTGCTCATCTCCATTTCTTAGCCAAGAGTGCCACTGTTGTCCAAAGACATTTCTGTGGTCCTATGGCCAGCTTGACTATACTATAGTGGAACCTACATTTGCATGCTTTTAAACTATTAGATGGGCAGGTGCTGAGGCGGTTAACGAAGCCCACCTCTTCATGCGGCACTCGAGTCTTGAACCTGGACTCAGCATCTTTAACAAGTTCAGCACCACCAGAATTTAAATAAAATATGCCTCTAAATGAAAACATGCTTCAGATGGATGGTTGTTAGAAAGAGGGGGGGAGGGAGGGAGGGAGAGGGAAAGGGAGAGACAGACATTGAGAGAGAGAGATGGAGAAGAATAGAAGGAGAAAGGGAGGGAAGAAAGTGGATGAGAGAGAGAGAAAAAAAAGAGACAGAAGGAGAAAAAGAGAGGGAGAGGAGGAAGGAAAGAGAAATATTCTTTGTTCCTAAGCAATGAATCTCAAAAAGCTTTCATGGTGGAATTTACCATCACTGTGTAAAATGCTCCTAAATTTCCATGTAGCTCTGTTTTTATACCATTTGAAGTACCTTTCTTCTAAAAAGTCTCTGCCACTTCTGAAAGTTTTAATTGAACACAATTAAAATAAACTTAACAGCGTTAATGGACTTAAGGTGACTTTGAGGAATACAATTGAATACAACAGCACCTTATGTTTCCTTAACATATTACTTTCTTCATTAGGGAATTGCTATTTTGACTTCTTGACTAGACTTAATTACTACATTGAATATAAACCTCTGAATATGCAAAACAAAACCTTCCATTAGCACTAGCACTGTAAAGTCAGTGATGGCCACAAACATGCTGACATAGTTTGTCATTAGGGTGTTCTGAACGACGTACTAATAATGAAATATTCTTTTTTTATTGGGAAAGTGAGGAGATGTATGACAGTCAATAAATAGCCACTCTGGATAGTTTCCACTGAGCTAGAAGGGAAGGCTACTAGAAAATAAATACACAACAATTAGAGAATTATAAATATAAATATTCAATCAAGCCATAATTTTGTAGAGATTCTTAGTCATCCAGGTCATGGTTGTTCCAAAGGTGCTTTTTCAGGAGGCAACTGGATTTCCTTGGTTTTTCTTTGAAGTTTTTTTCTTCACTTCTCACCCAAGAAGCTTCTTCATCTCTGACAGGATAGTGGATCCTTCCATTCTCCACGATCCTGTCAGAACTAAAGAAGCTTCTTGGATGAGAAACATCTTCAAAGAAAAAAACAAGAAAGTCCATTTGCCTCCTGAAAAAGCATATTTGGAACAATCAAGCCATAAATTTTTACTATGTGGCATTGAAATCTGCCCTATTCTTGGGTATACAGATAATCCTTGAATTGCTACTACAATTGATACCAGAAATTCTATTGCTAAGCAAAGTGGCTGTTAAGGGAGTTGTGCCTGATTTTACAATCTTTTTGCCTAAGTTGTTAAGTGAGTTATGCAGTTATTAAATGAATCTGATTTTGTTTGTTGAAAGCCAACTGGGAAAGTCACAGATGATGATTGCACAACTGTTGTAGTGCCCAAATTTTGATAACATTACTTTGGAGGTGCTGCAAACAGCTGTATGTGAGAAGTCTTGTGGTAAGTCACTTTTTTTCCAGTGCTGTTGTATTTTTGAATGCTAAATGAATGGTTGTAGGTTAAGCACTACCTATATACTTTGTTCATTTAACCCAGAGCTATCAGTGCTGAATGGATCCCCAGATGGGAAGTAAGAAAAAGAGAAGTGCTAATTTAGGATTTTTTTAAAAAAAAATTCACATCTTCTTAAAATATACATTTAGCAGGAAAAAGTTTGCATGAAAAGAAATATATATTTTGTCATCTAGTACAGGGGTGTCAAACTCAAGGCCCAGGGGCTGAATGTGGCCCACAGGGTGCTTAGATGTGGTCCATGGGGAGCTCTGGAAACAATTAAGGACCAGTCCATAGTGCCTCTGCCAGCAAAAACCGAGCTTGGGAGGACTGAGATCTGTTTTCATTGGCAGAAGACTGCAGGAAGCCATCGCAGACAAAAATGGAGCTCTTGAGGGCCACTGGTGGCCCTCCTGAGCTCAGTTTTCAATGGCAGAGGGTTGCAGGAGGCCGTTGCAGCTGAAAACAGAGCTCAGGATCCCATTTTAGCTGGCAGAGCACTGGGGCCACCACAAGCGCCCCAAACATGAATGATGTCACGGTGGCCATGACCACTCTGGCCATGGCCTCCCCAAGATCAAACACAACCCTGATGTGGCCCTCAATGAAATTAAGTTTAATATCCTTGGTATAGTACAACATTTTAATGTACATTTTGCTTTGTATGAGTACTTTCTTAGGAAACTATTTCTTCTAATACATTTTCCCCAAAATTGTGACAAAATTTAATTTTCAGAATATTGTGAATTGAGCACAGATTTGGAAACCTATTTTAGTTGGTAATATATAGTAACATGAAGAAATTTCTCTTCCATTCTGATTGGAGGTTTCTCCTATCAGTTTTTTTTTTAATTGGAGTGGTCAAAAATGGAATCTAGGATCTCCAACATTCTTTAACACTAAATAATGAACCCATTCTCTCCATTTTAATCTGTGTGATATAATGAAAGTGTGCTCTGTTTCTGCCACACATCGAGACATTTGAGAGATAAGAGAATGAGAGTTAAGGTGAATCTTTATTAAGCTTACTTGAAAGAAAGCATCAGGGAATAGGTAATGGCTAACTTGCAGATACAGAGAGAAGAAATTCCAGTTATGGTGTAGTGTATGAACATATTACCTTGACTTTATGCAGCAAAATAATATATGCCTATTTATTCAGTCTTCTCTGTCTGAGCTGCTGAATTCTTTGCTGGGGTGGCAATAGAGTCCCCAAGGCTGTCAATTCTTGGGGATTTCAATTTGCCACCTAGTAATATTGAGTCAGTGGAGAACCAGGAATTGTGACCTCCATGGCAATCATTGCCACCAGTCAATGATGGCCTGATGCATACCAGAGGATGCATGTTATATCTGTTTTGGTCTCGGGCAGTTAAAATCTGATCTGGCAATGGAGGACATTAATATCAATTTGTTGCTATAGGCAAGTCACTCCCTAGTTACCTTTCAGTTCACTTGTGTCACCTCTTGCTATAGGGAGATAGGACCCATTTGACGGGCCCTGTTAGGCAATTGATAGACTCAGCAGTGTTCCAGAAAGACATTGGAGTTTTCCCTGAGGAACTGGTGGACAGTTTAGTCACCAGTGGCATGGTTGAGTGGATGAGGGCCTTGGATTACAGTGCTCTTATATGGTCTCTCCATGTATACTAATCACAGGGTGCCCATTAGCTCTAGGGAATTAAACTCAAGAAGAGACTCTAAGAGACATCCTTAGAGGAAATTCTAAAGCAACTCTGATTTGACACAGGTAAGAACCCAATTAAGGATTACCTCATGGTGATAAGGGTGGAAAAACATCATTTCTTCTTACTAGGTCTGCTGATAGCTATTCAGCAGCCTTGTTTAACATGTCCTGTTCTTTAATGGATTGGAAGAGTCTTCAGAACATCTGCTAGATAATGTGATAAGGGATAAGTTTGAGCCAATGCCTGTTAAGAAAGTGGACAGGTCTCTCTCTCTCTCTCCCTTTCCCTCTCTCCTTCCCCTCTCTCTTGTTAGCTTAGCCATATATTTACTGGATCTGAGTCCCACCTAGATTGTAAAACCAGACAGAGAGATTATCTTCAATTGTTCTGTGTAGAAGTGTTGGCTTCTTTGATGGAGGAGGTGATATCCCCCAACCTTGAAAGAATCCATGGTGTACCTTGTATTTAAGAACCTGGTGCTAAACTCATAAGTTTTTGATGGCTATCAACCAGTCTCTGAAGATGGTCAGCCTGAAGCTGAGGAGAATCCTGGAAGAAACAGATTATCTAGACGCATTTCTGTCAGATTTCAGGCTGAGCTAGATATAAGTATTTAAAAAGCCCCAATATTGTAGTATGAACAAAAAACCTGCTAAAGTTCAACATGACAAAAATCCCAAATTTCTGCTTTAAATAGAACAAGCATACAAATACCCCTTACTTTAAGTGGAAGACAATAAAATACAAAATGAATTTAAATGCTAAATAACTGTAGAGAAAAAGGAAAACACCAGATTAACTGTATGAAAAACCAATCCATCACCATTTTTTCCATTTAGATGTCAGCAAATCTAAAGAGACCATAAGAACATGCACCATTCAAATAAATATTCCATATTTCAACTCTTAACTATAAGCAAGTCCACATTTGGAAGGAATGATCCTAATCTAAATAAAACAGTGGAATATGACATAACAAAGAGAAACATTTTGACTGTTCCCAAGACAGCATAATCTTGCTGACATTATTGATTCAAAATCCAAATGCAGTTCCTCAAAGATATCTCTAAACTCCATTATATGTTGCTTGTCTTCTTATGTCTCCAATATCAAAAACAGTTTCTTTCTCACAAAAATAAATGTATTCTTTAAAATTAATTTCAAAATCATAACATCTTAAAGTCCAATATTTCAATGTTTTCTGAACCTTTAATCTTTAATTTTTTTCCAAGGCAAACCTTGTCTTGCTTTTTGTTGCTTATTTAAAATTCTTGAAAGTTACAAAAGTTACCTCTTCATTTTCTTATATTAAGGATTGATGGCACTTAGCCAGCATTTCTAGTCTTGTCATTTGAAAGTATCTAACTTTTTAAAAGCAGTTATATGTGTTAGGAATAACAAGGTTACCTAACGTAGTTTGGGTAAAATAATATATATATAAATTATGATAAGTTTAAGTGTGTGTCACTTTAAACTGCAAAGCATGTAATTTTGGGTGCTGTTGTGAAACCACCATAAGAGGGAGCAAGAGAACTTGCTGGATTGACTGACTATGATGGATTGATGGTTTGCTAACTGCATGTTCCCTGCTGCAGAGTTTTTTGAACGTTGAAGAAAGAAAGGAGGTTTGACTTCTTTATATCTCTACTGCGAAGATATATATTACTGGACTGATATTCGTAAGTTTACTGACCTTTTTTTCGACACTGGACTTTGCAACTGAATAATCCCGGACGGACTGAACTAGTGAATGATATATGGACTGTTTTGACTATGCTAAAAATTCTTACTGGAATAAATTATTTAACTAGCACAGTGTTTCTGTTTTACTGAGTGTAAGCTACAAAAACATTTATCTCACATATTTGCCTGCCTGCCTGACTGCCGTGCACATTCTGCTAGGGTGTATCCCGAATACTGGTTATGGGCCCAGGCTGCACAGTCAGACTAACCAGGATATAACAGGCTTATATAAAGTGAGAGTTAGTGTAGTTGCACAATACTGTAAACAGACAGCTGTGTTTTATTAATTATAGTTTAATATCCAGAGAAAGATGGCACAAGTCAATTTACCAAGTTTGTCTCTAATATCCAAACTGAATGAAACAAACTATGTTTCATGGTCTATGAAATGCAGCCTACTTCTATGCAAAGAAGGTTTGTGGAGTATAATTCAAAACCCACCAGAGGTAGATGCTTGGGATCCGGTGGATGAGGATGATGCCCAGAAAATACAAGAATATCAACTGAAGAATGAGCAAGCTCTCTGTATAATAGGACTGACAATCTGTGACCAGCAGCTTGTCCATATTCGTGGAGAAGAAACAGCTGCGAAATGTTGGGAAAATTTAAAGAAGATTTATGTTCGAGACATTGTAGGAGCACATATAAATCTTACACGAAAGCTGTTCAGAACACATCTTCAAAAGAACGGAGACATTTTGACTTATATAAACACTATGAAGAAGATTTTTCAGGAACTTCATGAAAAAGAACTTATCTTCACAGAATTACATCAGGTTTATATAATTTTGTCTTCGTTAGATAAGAGCTATGATGACTATGTAACTTCACTGGAAGTACTGCCAAAAGATAACCTCACATTAACTGACATTACTGGCAGATTAATTGAAGAAGCCAGGAGAAGACTTGAAAAGGATGAACTGAGAAGAGAACAAACTAGAGAAGAGAAATTATCTTCGACAGCCTATACAGTTAGAAAATGTTTTAATTGTGGAGGAAAAGGACATTTGGCTAGATTCTGCAAGAAAGGAAACCACCACAATGCCAGCCAGAATGCTAAAAGGCATCAAAAGTATAAAAAATGCTTAGAGTTAGCCATGCATAGCAAACCGAAACTGTGAATAATAATTTATGGGTTGTAGATATTGGAGCATCGCACTGCATAATGAAAGATAAGAAAAGATTTGTTAAGATGTCCACGAGTTCACAACAGATATCGTTAGCTAATGGCTGGAAAATGAAAGCAAAAGGTGAAGGTATTGCACATTGTTCTTGCATAAAAGAAAATGTAAAAATGTTATACGTACCACAACTTAAATTTAATTTGCTTTCAGTTAGAGTTTTGGTTAAACTAGGTTATGTAATTACCTTTAGGGGAAAAAACTGCATAATAGAAAAGGAAGTTAAAAAAGTGACTGCAACTTTAAAAGGTGAATTGTATGTGTTAAAAGGTAATCAATTAGAGGTGCCTAACACAGTGTATAATATTATTAAGCCTTATGATGAATGCATACATTTGTTACACAGACGTTTAGGGCATAGAAATTTTAAAATGTTCAAGCAAATGGTTGAACTGTCTAAAGGTATAAAACTGAAGCCTTGCAGTAAGTATTTGCACTGCAATGCTTGCAGTCAAGAAAAAAGCAAGGTAATATCAGCAAATAGAATTAATGGATTTAAAACTAAAGAGCCTCTAGAGGTCGTATTTGCTGATATTATAGGTCCTAAAAAACCAAGTGTGGGAGGTGCTCTATATACAAAGTATAATGGATCATTATTCTAGATATGGTTTCTGTTATTTAATGAAGAGTAAAATGGAAACATATCAGAATTTCTTTAACTGGTTGAAGTTTGCAGAAAGAAAAACTAAAAGGAAACTAATAACTCTTGTAACTGATAATGGTACGGAATTTATAAATAATAAATTCCAAAATAGACTGAAGATGGCAGGTGTTGAACATAAAAAGTCTGCACCATATAGGCCACAACATAATTCCTTTATAGAAAGACAAGGCCAAACAATACAGGCAATGCCTCGTACTATGTTGTTGGATTCAGGATTACCTGAAACTGTGGGGAGAAGCAATAATGTGTGGTAATCATATATTGAATAATGTTGTTAACTCAACAACATGTGAATTACCAATCACACGGTGGCATGGTAGAAAACCTGACCTAAGCTACATGCACACATTTGGAGCACCAGCATGGGTGCATATTCCTACACAACTGAGACATAAGGGGCAGCATAGGGCTAAAAGGTTATTCTTTGTAGGTTATGAATCTAATCACAAATCATACAGATTCTGGGGAAAAGGTACATCTAGCGTTTACTGTAGTGCTAGTGCACAATTCCTTGAACATGTAGGATGGGAAAAACTGGAGCAAGATTCAAGTAAGGATGTAATCATAGAAACCTACAAAAGACCAAAACAGCATATCAGTAATAAGAAGAGTACAATTAAAGAGGAAGTACAGGAAGAGCACATAGGATCAGAACAGGAAGAAATAGGTGAACAGGAAGAAATAGATAACCAGGAGCAGGTAGTACATGAAAGTCCACCTGTAAGCCCTGTAATACCTAGACATTCAACACGTGAAACCAGACCACCTGACAGGTACCAAGCAAGTGTAGTTTGCCAAGTTAGTAAAGTTCCAACTACTGTTGAAGGACTTAGAATGTATCCTGCAAAGGATCAAGAAAATTGGTATGGAGTGATGGAGAAGCAACTAAATTCACTGAAACAAATGGAAGTTTATGAAAATGTTAAATTACCTCCATATGAAAAGTCCATTGGCTGTAAATGGATATTTAAAGTAAAAACTGGTAAAAATGGGACTGTTACTCATAAGGCTGGGTTGGTAGCTTAAGGATTTAATCAAACTGCATGTGATTAGATGAAGTATTTGCACCAAGTCTAAAAGCAATATGACAGCTATGAAAGTTAATATTGAAAGCTTCCAAACTGCCAATCATTAGACAGATATAAGGATGCCAAGTCATAGCAATATCAAGAAAAGAATGAATATGAGAAGCTGGAAAAATGCCATGATCAGAAGAAGGAACTAGAGAAACCATGGAAAGTAAATTCCAAAATGGTTGTGAAAAGCTGCGACTCCTAACTTAGGAGAATGGGTCCAACATCAGAGCTGTCTGTCCAGAAAACTGCAGTGTTAGGAATAGGCA
Organism: Hydrophis major; assembly: GCA_033807585.1. NCBI lineage: Eukaryota > Metazoa > Chordata > Lepidosauria > Squamata > Elapidae > Hydrophis > Hydrophis major. The sequence goes on from CM066331.1 coordinate 20,871,626, forward strand.
GGATACTGCATAGCACCCTCAAACTCCAACCTTCTGGTAGGAAATCTGAGATTAAAGAAGACACAAACCATACATAGGGATGAGAAGTGTGTGTGTGTGTGTGTGTGTGTGTGATCTTGCTAACCATTCTCTGCAAACCATTAAATGCAACTGCAGATTTTACAGAGCCAATGACTATGGCAAAATAAGTTCAAAATCTGTAATTGGCAATTTCAGTAGCCATAGTAATATATCAGTCTTAACTCCATAAATGAAGATAGTGGCAGAAGTAAATCAAATGAGCCTCATATGTGACCTTAAGCTTCCCAGATTCTTTAACAGTGGTAGATAGAAATGAAGTAAAATCCAGTTGTGATCTTTATCAGCAGTAATACTACATCACTAGGCAGCAACATGCTCTTAGATCCAATTCCACACACTTGGAATTGCTGCTTCTATGAAGAACATGGGAGAAATAAAGCTAGTGATATTTTTAGCAGAATGGCTTGATGAAAGAAAAATGTTCCAGTAACATTCCTGCTTAATATTTATATGAATAATTAACAAATCCAAGCAGCTTTATTTGTACTGGCCATCTAAACATAAAAAGGAAGCAAGGGACAATATCTAGTTTGGAAAAGTACTATCTGATCAACTATTATTCTTCCAGTAAACTTAAACCTAAAGCAAGTAGGACTTAGGTCAACTACTTTCATTTGCACAAGCAAACCAGGAATTAAACATTAATTGGAAAGGGACATAGTTGAATCACAATAAAAACTCAATATGCCTTTGAGCTACCTTAAATTACACACTTTCATTTTAAAGACATAGAGGGGAACTAAGAAATAAGGTCAGTACTCAGAACAACATTGTTTAAAAGTTTGCAAAGTCCCATTAGAAAGCTCATTCAGAAACCACTAGAATCTACAACTCGGCCATCTTTGACATTCATCTTTGAATATACATTGCTAAAGAATAATTGCTAAAGAATACATTATACTTGGTTTCGTAAAGCTCACACAAACAAATTACATGTTCTTATATATTCTTGCTGGAATAATTCCTATCCAGAAATAGCATGAGAGGAAATGATGATTAAAGGGTAATAGATATCCTATCAACCATATCAAGGGTTGAAGATGCCTAAATCCTCTTCATAGCTAGACTGGAAGTAAAAACTCAACATTGTTATTTGGGTATATTGTACTGGTCCAGAGCCTTCAACTTTCAGGAGAAACAGACTATACAACATGTTTTATTTTGTTCTTTGTTAGGGCACAATGTTGGTACCACAGAGTCTTGCTGCATGGAAATGCATACAAAGATATAGGATTTGGTGAATGGACATAAGAACAAGAAAAAGTGACCCTGCAGATGATTATGCAAGGAATTCAAAATATTCAAACAAGATCAGAGAATATTGAAAAGAGAATAGAGAACATTGAACAAAGAACAAGGAAAACTCATGAAAAAGTGGAGAACATCCAACAAATGATGATGAAGTATGATGAGAGACTCCAAAAAATTGAAGAAGATAAACAAAGAGACAAGAAAATTGAAGACATTGATAACAGATTAACTGTGGTTAAAAAAGATAAAAGTGGTATGCTGACATGGGAGCTGGACAGATCAGAATTTTATCTTAGATTTCAAAACATAGAGGAAGAAAAAGGACAAAATCTAGCTGAGATAATGATAGAAATATTGGCTGAAGCTTTGGAAATAACTGAAGAGAAGATGATGGATGGAATAGATGAGGTTTATCGAGTCTTCACAAGATATGTGTTGAGAAATAGCTTTCCAAGAGAAGTTCACATCAGATTTACAAAGAAAGCCATTAAAATGCAAATATTGCAAATGGCAAGAGAAAAAACATTGAAATACAAAGATAAGGAGATTGTGGTCTTGAAACAAGTACCCAGAAGAGTGAGAGAGATGAGAAGGGAATACCGATTCTTGACCAAATTATTACTTTAAAAAGAGGTGAATTACAGATGGCTGATTCAAGAAGGATTAATGTTTACATGGCAAGAACAGAGATATAGAATTGACTCAATTGAGAAAGCTGAATCATTTTACACAGAATTTTTCAGAGGGGAGGAAGAGGCAGAAAAAAAAAATTCACTAATTGAATTCCAAGAGGATTCCCAAATGATGACTAAAAAAGAAGAAGGTGTAGTAGGTAGAAAGGAAGAAGCCAAAGAACAACGTGAACCAAAATCCACAAGAGCTGTTAAACCTAATTACAAAATATAACCATGGAAGAGAAAAAAATGATTATAATGAATATAAATGGACTTAACTCAGCCGTTAAAAGAAGGAAAATCTTTCATAAATTAGAGAAATTAAAATTTGATATAATCTGCCTACAAGAAGTACATATTAAAAAACAATAGGAACAGGAATACAGTACATATTAAAAAACAATAGGAACAATTGATACAGCCAAAATTAGGGAAAATATTCACTTCTTTGACACAATGTAAGAAAAGAGGAGTGGTTTTATATATTAAAGAGACCATCTCAGCGAAATTGATTTGTACTGATGTTGACGGAAGAATATTAATAGTAGAAATAATGGACAATAATATGAAAACACTCCTGATTGCAATTTATGGCCCGAACAACAAACAAGAAGAATTCTATAAAAAATTACATATGAAAAGAATTGAACTGGACTATGTTAATATAGTTATGATGGGAGATTTTAATGGAATTGTAGACAATAAACTGAACTACACAGCACAGAAAACAACAAAGCAAAACAGAAAGACTCTCCCTAAATCTTTTTTTTAAAGATGATAGATGAAATAAACTTAAAAGATACATGGAGAGAAAGAAATGCTAAAACTAAACAATACACCTTCTACTCAAATAGACACTTATCATGGTCCAGAATAGATATGATATGGATGTCAACAGAATTGTTAACTAATATTCAAGAAATAAATATTGAAACAAGTACTTCGGCAGATCACAATCCAATGACAATTAAATGGAAAGGACAAAGAAGAAGATCTAGATGGACGTTAAATGATACTATTTTAAAGGAAAAAGACTTCACACAATGGATGGAGAAAAAATTGGCCTTTTTTTTTTTTTTTGAGAAAACAAAAAAGAAGATACATCAATCAAGAATGTATGGGATACAGTGAAGGCATATGCCAGAGACTTGATAATAGACTATTCAAGGAAAAGAAATACCATGAAAAGATTAGCCTCTAAGGCATTAGAAGATGAGTATAAAGGACTCGAAAAAGAGCTAGAGTGTCTAAAAAAAGGTATCTAAACAGCGTACTCATCATAGCTGTAATTGAGTTACCCTCTTTCCTTTCCTTCTACATTTCCCAGCATTAGAGCCTTTTCCAGAGAGTTTGTGTCAGCTTTGGAATCCTTATTAAAAGCTGTCACACAGCAGTGGAGGACAGAAGAAAACTATTGTTTCAGTAGACAAAATAGAGGGGAAAGTGCCAAGGTCATTCTTTAAGGTGTAGCAAGAATTATAGCACAAATTTGATTGGTACATGTGATTTATGATGAGGAGAAAGGGGTGGAGGTAGGCTGAGTCTTGAGGGAAATCTGGGAGGAGAACGTTAGTTCCTGAATTCCATAGACATGGCATGTTCCTGTTCTAATAAATCACTCCTGTCTCGGAGTCGTTGACTGGAGTGGATAATTCATGGAACCCTCACAGCTTGATCTTCACATAATGTGCCCAGGATTACTTGAACCCATTTTGTGCCTCAAGCGAGAACTCTGGCTTGAAAATAAACTAGAAATACTTACTAATTAACGTTGTGCTGAAATCTGGCATTAACATTATTTTTCCCTTTGAAGAAGGTCTCCACTTTTCTATTTTATCCTTTTTGCGGTAGTTTTCAAACAATCTTGATTGTTGGAGTCAGGGTGAGTTTAAATGGATCACAGAAATGGATTGTGGTGTATGAAGTTACTTTGGGATAAAGAAAACAGAGGGCTTCCTAAGCATGTTGTATCCTGGTGAGGGTGCTTGATTTTCCAAGATATGAACACACCATAATGTGGAAGATAATTTTGCACAATTCTTTATAGTGGTACACATATTCCCCAATAATAGGCTGTGCCTGGATTTAATTCTATCCTCCTAGGCTTTGCAAGTTAAAGGCCTGGTCACACTGCAAGAACTTTGCTATAGCGGTCCTTGAACGTTGAAAAAAAATCATCACCGCTCGTAACCGTGCACCACCGTTTAACAGAAGTTGGCCTCCGTTAAGGCAACGCCATATACGCTCGGCCTCCGCTGATGGTTCCTCCAACGGCTCCGAAAGTTTTGAGCTGCACAAAATATTGCGAGCGGTGAGGAGCGCACAATTTTCCGCTCCGGCAAAGTTCACCACTGCTCCAACAACGCCCGGTCAAAGTTTGTTGCCGCTAGACGCAAGTTCGTGGACGCTTGGATCCGCTAGGCCAACGCAGAAATCTTCAACGCTGGACCACTGCTGTTTTGCAAGCTTTGCCCGGGCGGTGATTAAACGTTGCACTAACTTTGGTGGAGCGGTTGTAAGCGTTTTATGAGCGGACACGGGATTCCTGGAACGGTGTCAGGCGTTGAAGCAGCGATCCATTGCAGTGATGAACTTTGGTTTGGCGTTGGTATGGAGGTGTTGGAGCGGAACCAGAATTTGCCTATAAATATGGGGAGAAATGGACCAGTAGCCCTTTTGGAATAGGCCTTGAGTCACAACAACAACAACATCACAACACCATCAGTGTGGTAGTCAAAGAAGTGGTAAAGGCCATCATTGAGGAGTACACAGATGAACTCTTGTTTTGCCCAACAACTGAACAAGGATGGAGAGACCTGGCTGAACAATGATACCAGCGATGGAACTTTCCCCACACAGTTGGTGCCATTGATGGCTAGCACGTGGCATATAAAGCTCCTCAACTCTGGCTCAGAATTCTACAACTACAAAGGTTTTTTTTCGTTATTAAGTAAAGTAGTCAAGAATAGTTTAATAAAAATGCTCTTTATTAAAGCTCAAAGCTTTTGAGACCACCCAAACACAAAAGTGCACAACAATAAACAACAAACATCAAAACAGCTGACCAGCTCAACCTTTAAACAAAAATCACATGAAATATCTGAGCAGTCCCTTCAACACATTTCAAACAGTCTCAATTCTCCTCGGTGGTGGCCCTTATCTCTGCAAGTACATCAGCAGTCCTTTGAGATGAGGTGGTGATTGATAAGGTTGGAGCGTTCATCTCCTGCCTCTGGAGGTCCTGGAGAATACCCCCCTCGCTGATGGTGCTCATGTTGGTGTGGTTACTGGAGGAAAGGTTCAGCATGTCTGACAACATGAGGCCTTCGTTGGAGCTCCTTGGGGTGGAGGATGGCTGGCTGACTCTGGGTGTCTGCAATTGCTGGAAGAGCTGAGGCTGATGCTGAAAGTGGAAAGGCTCCTGTTGCCGAAAGTGGAAAGGCTCCTGTTGGAAGCCGTGATGCTGAGGCTGGAAGTAATGCGGCTGCTGCTGCTGGTAGAATGTGTGTGTGGGTGAAAGTGCGAATGCTGGACATGATGGAGCTGGAGGAATGGGGTGGGACATGGGTCACTGCGTCTCGTGGAGGATGGCCGTCATCCTCTCAACTGTGAGCTGGTACTGGGCCTCAGGTAGCCGTTGGAGAGACTGGGACATGTACGTGATGAAGGGCTGCCTTGCATGGCTGATCTCTTGGGCTTGGACCAGTCTCTCCATGAGGGCGTTGGTGGCCTTCATACAATCTCTCATCTCCAGCATTGCAGGGGAGTCTTCAGGCTTGCCTTTGGTGGCGCCACGGCGTTGTCTGGTGGTGGTGGAGGCGGGAGCTGGTGAGGGGTTGCCCATGGACCTCGAGACTGCCGCTTGCATTTCAATGAGCGAGAGTGAGCCCTCATTCCCTTCCTGTTCCTCGATGTCATGGGAAGGCTGGCGAGAGGTGGTGGGTGACGCTGAGGGTTGGGCTGCTGGAGGCTGGCTGGCTACAGGTTCCGGTGTGAGGAGTATGCATCTAAGTGGCCGACCTTTCCTGGGCTTCACCTCCTTGTGCAGGAAGGCACAGTTCCTCTGGATGAACAGTTCTCTGTCCGTCAAGTTTGCTACAGCCTGGCCAGACTTCTTGGTGAGAAGCTTAGTGTAGAGGTCCCGGACTGACTTCCACCATGTCCTGAGAGCTTCAGCTCCCTCCTCAATGTCCAGCTCTCTTGCCTTCCTGGTCCAAAGCTCCGTCTTCTTCTTTGTATCCTTGTAGTCGGTGGCCCCCTTCCTCCAAATAAATTCGTGCTCCCGGATGCACTCGATGAGTTGCTCCTGAGTGTCATCGTCGAGCAGGAGGGCCTTGCGGCGAAACTTCTTCTGAGGCTGACACTGTTTATTGTTCTTCTCCAAGTATGGGTGCTGAGAGTCAGAGTCTGAAAAATATAGCAATTGAATAAAAATAATATTAATAAATAAATAAATTAAACATATATTATTTAGATCAACTTGTATTGATTACATAATCGAATATCCTTCGGATCACCTAATTCGTCCGACTTGACGAATAGAGGGGTTTCGTAATGTAGTCACATTTTATGCACACATCTTTGTTAAATTTTCAATGAGAAAATAGTTGTTCTCCTGATAACAAACAATAACATTCAAACATTGTAATGGATGGAATTATCGTCACCCGCAGTCCTTGTTGCTAACTCGGACAAGCTACAATGTTTGTCCGACTTGGCAACACTAATGTATGCAATTCGCCTTCTAACTATTGTGATGTGGTTGTCTTTTGACAAATGAATACATATTTTGTCTTGGGGGAAACATGAATAAATTTGACTACATTACAAAACTCCTCTATTGAAAGTCTAGTTTTTCATTGCATTCATCACACTATAATTACCTTCAGCAGCAGCACGGCCCTCCTCAGGTTGGTCATCACCAGGGGGTAGCTCCTCACCATCAGGCTGGTCCTGTGTCAGGGCCTCCTGGGGCTCATCATCAGAGTCTGCAAAATATACAACATGAATAATAAATGAGCAATGACAATTAACGTGAAAGAAAGATTATGGTTATTATTATTATTATCATCATAATTATATTAAATTTCATACATTTTCATTGGTGATTACCTTCATCAGCAGCTGCCCCTGCCTGGGCGATGGTAGCAGTAGTTGTGGCTGTGTTAGCAGTGGCTGTGCTAGCAGTGGCTTCTGGTGTGGCCTGACTGGTCTCTGCAAAATATAACAATGGAATAATAAATTAAAGAGAATGGTTGAGGTTTCAAATTTTTCTTGACGCAACCAGTGGGCCACATATATTTACCTGACTCCACTTCTGCCTGCATCTTCTTGGAGGCTGCTGCCTTTCCTCCTCCAGCCTTCCTCTTCTTTTGTGCACGTCCCATGATGAACTTCTATCAAAACTCTTTGAGAACTTCCGTACAGCTCCGTTACGGTAGTCCAAAGCGGCATGTCGCAATTACTTAAAACCCCCACCGAGCCAACGCACGCATGCGCAGAACAACGCTTTATCAACGCTCGCATCACCGCTAAACCAACGTTCCCTACCGTTAAACCAATGCTAAAGCAACGCCGGCTTCAGCGGTGCACCGCTAAGGCAATGCCCGTGTTTTCGAATTTTTTTCAAATTTTGTGCGCGGTGACGAGCGGTGTCGAAATTTGTCCCCCTCTTCCTACCGTTCAAGGACCGCTATAGCAAAGTTCTTGCAGTGTGACCAGGCCTTAATGTAGCTATGTAAATAAGTCTAACCCTAACCCTTAAAACAAATAAAAGCCTTAAACTTTGTAAAGTGGCCTATAACCTTTGCCTCCCTCCAAATGTTAAGCTCTCCCTCAGTATAGGTACATCTCTTCCAGCTGCTACTAAGCTTCATGCCAGGTCTATACCAAACTGGCACCACAATGGGCCGCTTAGCATAACTTGATTAGTCCCACCAGTTGACTGATAGGCCTCTTGATTGCTGGTAACAGTTATAATGTCCCAGATGTCTTTTCCAGCTTCCTCATCTGCTTGTTATCTTCTTATACATGCCCATACTTTTATAGGCTAAAGGCCCAGATGAAGTAATGCAGCCTATCACCATCAGTGCTTCTGTAAAAGCTCCAGATGTGACTTAATTAATCAACAGCTGGGACACTGGCATGGATGATGTAGGAATGGGGAATGAATGAATATGCTCAACTTGTCTCAAGCTCCTCAGGCTATAAACTTTTATGGTGCTTTGAGAAAATGGTGAGTTTAGCCTTGAGGAAGTGAGAATGGCAAGTTTCTGCCTGGCTATAGCTAAACTGCAGACTGCAATCTGAGCTTCAATCCCTCATCCTTCCCAAACCCCCTCCCTTTGTGGTCTGTTCAATGCAAAGATACCCATCTGCTACCATTTTCCATGCCAATTTTTATTCCTTCATTCCTCATTCAATCTGCAACAGCTTCTACCTTGGCCTCTTTGTCTGCACTGTCTAAATACATGAGACTAAGCAGGGAAAGAAATATTGAAGACTGAATCAAAAATGTTGCACATGCCTAATTATTTTAAGAAACAAGGGCATTATTTTCTGACTTATTTTAGAAAAAAAAATTCTGTCAGACTTGCCTCAACTTGAACCTTTAAACAAGAAGGATCCTTAACTCCAATTGTTGAGAAAGATATAGTTTACTAAAGGTCAAGTGATATACAGATGAGCAAAGCCAGAACTCAAAAATTTGCACCCAAATCCCCAAGTGTAACTTTCCCTCCATTAGGTGTACCCCACTTTTGGTTCTCATTGTCCAATCAAATTCAAAGCATTTGTTTTTGGAGCAGCTGTTTCACATGTGTCTTGGAATGCAGCTGTGGTATGTCATCAGAGTTTATGGCAGACCAGCACTAAATGATAACAAAGCAAAAGTGTAAGGTGTTAGTTCTGAAACATTCACTCAAATATCACAAACAATGGGGAATAAAGAGATTAACGGGAACATATCCCCCTTTAAATTGAAAGTTAGTTTAGGAATGGATGAACATTTGGAAAGCTTAATACATTTATTTTTGCAAACATAGTTAAAAACAAGAAACTTGATTTTTCTGACTGAGTGACAATGATAGAAGACAAATGGTTAGATAACATGTCTTCCCTTTCACATAGGACTGACACTCACCAATTTAAATAAATATTTTTACCTAAGGACAGAAATATGGAAAGAAGAAACATATAAATCAGCTATGGAGGGGAAAGTACTATTGCAAAGAAATATCAAAGTTTATAGCTGCATGGCTTGGGGAAGCTTGCTTGCTGGTTAACTATTATAGTACTGAGACAAATTTGATGCATTTAGAGAAGAAAGTGAAATATTTTTTTTTTATTATTATTTCCTGGGCACTGGTTTATGGAGTCAAACAGAAATGGTATTTCCAGATGTTACTGTGTATGCGATGGAACTGAAGAATATTAAACTGGGTCACATCCTATATATAAAGGTAAACAACTACAACAAATATATAGTACATGTTGGATAGCTTTTTATTTATTTTATTCCATGCTGAAGTGGCAGTAAAATATGAGTCATAAAAACCACTACAAAGAACTGCAAGCTCTGCTTCATATAGAAATTCAAATTAAATTGTCCCCAACGGGTAGATGTCCAGCCTTTGCCTAAAAATAAACATCAGGGAAGGGAATGTCTTTGGAGATTCTCAGTCATCTGGGTCATGGTTGTCCCAAAGGTACCTTTTCAAGAGGCAACTAGACTTTCTGTCTTTTCTTTGAAGACATTCCACTTCTTATTCAGTCTGTTTGGATGGTGGGAAATGGAAACATATATTCTCCTTCCAGACAGCTGGTCATTTGTATTCTTTTAGCAAGCCATTAAGGCCACCTGGAGATTTATCTATATCATCAGGGTCACCTGAGTGGTGCAAATGGGTGTGGAGCCTTCTTTGTTGTAGACTGGAGATAGATGATGTCATATCCTTCTCCCTCTGTTGAGAGAGGGCTCTTCAGTTCTGACATAGACGGCCTCTTTGACCCCTCTTTCAAAACAGCAGTCCTCTCTGTACATTGGGAAAACAAAACAACCACTTCATAAATGCATGGCACAACATAGGAGAACAAACTTATCAGGACTAGATTCAACAGTCTATCTGTGTTTAAAAGACAAAGGCCACTCTTTTGAAGACAGCAAAATCCACATTTTAGACAGAGAGGACCACTATCTTATCTATCTCCAATCTACAAAACAGTCCTTTCAACAATTCCAAGAAGGCTCCACACCCATTTGCACCACTCAGGTGACCCTGAGGACATAGAAAACCTCCAGATGACCTTAATGATTTGCTAAAAGAATGCAAATGACCAGCTGTCTGCAAGGAGTATAAATCTTTCCATTCCCCACAATTCAGTAAGAGTTAAAGAAGCTTTTTGGATAAGAAATGAAATGCACCTTTGAGTCAGTGAAAGGAATTTCATTGCTTCTCTCTCAAAATTAACACTCAAATAGAATTCTATTACTTTCCTGGAATTTAAATCCATGATCCTTGCTTTCTGTCACCATATAAGAACATATCTGACATCCTTTCAAGCTGTTAAATGTATTCACATACTACATATCCCCTTTAATCTTCTGTTCTCAAGAATTATTCACAATTTCCTTACTGTGTCTTTGTAGACCTAAGTTTCTAATTCCTTGATCCATCTTGCTCGTCTCTGAACTTGTTCCTGTTTGGCTGAAGTTCTAAATTCAATTAATTAAGGTGCTACCTGATTCTGGACAGACTCCAGACATGACATGTGTAGACATGGCCCCCCCTCCCCCCCAAAAAAGCATGTGTGGGTGTTACTGACTGAGGTGTTGAACTGCATTTGTTTTAATCTTACATGGTATTTTTTAATATCAGTTATAAAAAAGGAATAAGATGGCAAATCCAACCAGCAAAACATCTGCACATACAAATCTATCTATCCTGTCCTGTGATATGGTTTTTCTTAAGGTATGGTACAAACTTTGGTACTTACAGGAGATAAATTTATTATAGAAACTATACACTCCTGAAAGCCAGTATAATATAATAGTTAAGATACCAGGCTGGAAACTGAGAGGGGAAAATAATCACTCCTAGTTTAGTAAGCCTATTAGATACAATTCATCTACTTATTTGTGCTTAATTCTCCAAGTGACATGTGACAATGAACATTCCTTTTCCTCTATGTTCTTAACAATCAAGGCAGTAGAAACCCAGTTTTTTCACTAACTCTTTCCTTTAAGGACTGAGAATTCTAATAATTAATTCTACTTATTTTATTCACTCAGGTGTTAATTATCTTTTAGCCTACAATTAGTCCTACATTTTCAATTATCTTCCTATCTACAGTAGATCCTGTTGTAGACCGGTGATTGCTCTTTTTTTTATTTTGAGTTGCTTTTCTATCCCTTAGCTCAGGGCTGTCAAATTCCTGGCCCGTGGGACAGATGCATCATGTGCTGGCCATGCCCATGCCCAGTTTAATGAAGGGGAAAAAGTCCCAATATGTTACATGATGCTACCGTGATGATGTGAGTGGACACCCCTGCCTTAGTCCTTATCATTTTGTAGGACAAAGAAAAATAGTTGCTTGTTGCTGACTCATTGTAGCTGACATTCAGCTCTCCATTCTAATTTCTTTTCTTTTTTGCACTAACACCCATGTCCTGTGTCTGTGATTTTTTTCTTATTTTTTTCAAGGAGCACAGAACCATATGGAAGGAAAACTCACATCAGGACCTGCAGTCTTTCCTTTTATAGGCCCCAAGTCCAAGGCTTGGAAGGCAGCCTAATCTTGAAGGCCTTCTGGGTTTCCATCACAGTGGAAGCTACCCACTTCTAAGGGGAAATCTCATTTCAAAAGACATAGCAAACCCACAAAACATTAACCTTAGGCTGTCTACTGTTGACCTCACCCCATTCCTAAGAGGTCAGTAAGGGGCATGCATAAGCGCACCAAAGTGCCTACCTAGTCCCTATCCTAATATCCCTTGTTATTCATACTCATTTCATGTACTCTTAATCATGTTTCTAACTATATCTGTTAACTAAAATATGCTTGACAAAATAAATAAATAAAATAAAATAAATTCTTCTATTCTAATCAAAGACAATTAATTGAAGGACCTGGATCATATCCATCCTGTCGCCTCTTACTGGCTGAGCAAATACCATGAGAGACCAGTGATCTTTTAGATAACCAGGCCTTATGCCATGTAGGGCTTCTTGAAGTGTGTACCCTTCCCACAATATGAGGCATTGGATATGACAATATAGAATAATCTAAAACAATTCTTTCACATAATTTGGAAGCTAAAAAGTAGAGCATACATGCCATTAAAAAGGTAGACTTAGCAAAGCAACAAATAGACATAAGTATTCTCATTAGTATCAAAAGGCATTATTGTCCATATTATCCTGCACATTTTCTTTCTTGATTGTCTGAAAATTTCACTATAATACTGTATAGTACACATTTCTTAGTGTATTAATTTTATGATTCTTTTTTCAACATAATCTTAATCTCTCCTGAGTCACACTTCAGCATGATCTCATAGCTCTTGGAAGCCAATTAAGGCACAGGGAAGATATCAGTACATATTTTCTTCAGCTTTAGTTACTTTAGACCCTGGAGTTTTAACTTATAAATAGGATTATATGTCAGGAAAAGCTAATAGGGAAAAGAGCTCAAGATGTGAAGATTTTCACAAAAAAGGACATAGTCAAACAATAATAATAATGGAAAAAATGAGGACACCTAGAAAATATTGATATGGCCATATAATAAGCTTACTGATGAACTGAAAATATAAGAAAAGGACTTAAGTAGGAGGTGAAGAGAGGGACAGGTTACCAATGAAAGGCCCATAGTGATAGTTGGCAGTTATAGAAATGGTGTTAGAAAGGCTAAAACTCATAATGAGATGAGATTACAAAGGTGCAAAGGACAATTAGAAAAGAACAATAGGTAGAGAAAAGAATTAGTGCAGTAGCTGCTCATTTAAAAAGGGGGAAAAAGTCAGGTTAACAAAGAAAATGCAAAACTAGGGAACTCTGCCTTGGCTCAATTTTTTTCTTCAGTAAGAGGATACATGTTCCACAGGACAACTGGGGACGTCTCTAAAGGGCAGAAAATTGAGACTGATTGAAAGACAATTTATGGAACACCTATTCTGCAAGAGTTTAAATCACAATGATGGGCATTGTAGGGCATTAGAAGAATTTGTTCCCAGCTTAACCAAACCATTTTCTATTGTTTAAGTTCTTGCCCCCTCCCCGCTCTCATCTATCAATTATTTTCTGGAAAATAGGTGAATTTTAGTTGACTAGACCAGTGCAAATACTTTTATTGTATTTATTTATCAAATTTATACAGTTTCCCATCACACAAATTTGATACTGGGCGGTGTACATTAAAAGCAATAACCATTAAAACAATTAAACATAAACAAGATTGTGTCAGAATCTTTTTTTTTTAAACAAATTTTATTAATTTTACAAACACAATACACAAAACATAAACAAAAACATCTTTTCTGAAGGCTGCCTGATCCCGGGTTAAAACTCTTCACACAGACACAAATTCAAACATCATATTCATTTTATATATCCTTCCATATCTTGTTATCATTTTCTTTTCTTTTTTTTATATAAACCAATTTTATTAATTTTACAAAAACAGTGCACAAACAATCAAAGCATAACAGCTTATAACCATTTTCAATAACATTCTTTGTCTGTTCTATTTCCAACTATCCATTCATCTTTTTTCTTTTACCATACTTCTCCTATACACTATTTGGAGTGACGCCTTTACCCTAACTTAAAAGTACTTCATATAACACTTAATTTATCTTGGGATTCTGTTTAATAAATTCTAAATTTACACAATAAATTTTATACTCTAAATACACATATAAAAACACAATCTTATATACCTTCCAGAATCCCCCTTTTATCCTTAATTAGATTCACCCATTGTCTCTAAATGAGCTTTTTTTCTTTAGATCTTGCTTCCCACTATTGAGGCTTCTCCTCCCCCCCTTTCTCTCTTACTTATTCTTCTCCTTGCCCTTTTTATCCCTTTGTCTCTCCTCTTCCCTTTTCTTACTCCCTTTCCTTTGCTTTCCAACCTTGCATCCACCTTTCCTCTCATTTTTCTTTTTTTTGGTTGTTTTTTCAAACCTTAAAATCCCCTTTTTCTTATCCTCTTTCTCCTCCTCCCCGGAAAAAACCCATTGTTCATCAAAGATGGCTTCTTGTTCCTCTTCTTCTTTATCCCAGTCATTCTGCTGCGTAATCAACTTTTCATAAGTACATAACGCCATTTCTAAAAATTGAAATGAAGTGCCCAAAGTATCTTTTCCATCTTGTTCTTCCTTTTTATATTTTTGATATTCAATCTTTAGTTCATCCACAAGCGACGCCATCCTGAAAAGAAAAACTTTCTCCAAAACAACCACCCAAGTGTTTTTAGTCAAAAGTAATTCAAAAAGAAAGTTCCAAAAGTTAATACTTTTCTTCCTTCTTCTATTTCTCTTTCTGGGGTTACTGTTTAATCAAAGAGGTCCAATTAACATATTTCTTTTTTTAGTATTCTTGGCAATCTCCTCCTTTTTCCACTTCTGCTCCAATATTTTTCTGCTCCTTTCCCACTTGCAACATCAATTTTTAAATAATCAAAAACCCATACCTCTAATAAAGGTTTTCCAATTTCTTAAATTTTTAAGTCCAATGTCCAAGCAACTTTCAGAATATTTCACCTTCAGTGCCCAAACAAATTTCAAATCTTCTGCTTTTTTCATGGGGTGGGAGAGTGAAGAAAAAAAAAGTTCCTTTTAACAGTTTCTCCGCTGCTTTCGATCTTCTTAGGGATACAATGTATCCTCCAGCAATTCAGACAGCTCAGTTCCAGCGAATTTAAAGGATGTTGATTGACCCGGCTCAGCCAGCACTTTCACTTTTCTTGCTTCCTCCAGCACGATCTTACCCAGTTGCGGACTTCTTCGTGGCGGCCATTGCTGACCGCCACTCCACCGGCTTGTCAGAATCTTACACATGATAGAAACCACCAGATTTGTTGGGAAAACTATGTTTTAAGACATTTCCGGAAGATTTCATATATGTGTGAAGTATGAGGTATGAGGTATGTGGATATATATGAGGTATGTGGATGTAGGAATATATCAGGTAATATTTTAGAGCATATAATTAAAGGTTCAATCTGCAAGTATCTTGAAAATAACATGAATAATATCAGAAGTCAGCATGGAATTTTTACAAATGAATCTCAGTAGACTATCCTTATCTCATTTTTGATGATGGTTGGCTTCCTCAATACTTTACGAGAATTGTGTAGACATAATATACCTTAATTTCAGAAATTTGACAAAGTACTCTATGAAATTCTGATTGCTTAGCTAGTTAAGTATTGGTTGGAAATTACACAGCAAAGGGAAAGCATAGCAGAATCAAAAAGTGCTCAATACTTCCTCCTCATTCTGGAGTATGGTATTGAGCAGGTTGCTACAAAATTCAATCTTGGAGTCACTGTTCTTCAACATATAACTTGGATGAAAATTTGGAGCAAATGATTCTCCCATTTGCAGAGAAGACAACCATGGAATAGTTCATAAAAGACAGAAATAAATCTCGGAGAAATCTTCATTTGTGAAATAATAAAATGAAAATAATTACAATAGATCTTGATTTAGCATTCAAAGTTAGAATGGGCCTCCCTGCAGATAATTACAATCAGATTTGGAGTTCTAATGGTTGTCTCCACCACAGTTATGTGACCATGCTTTGGGTGCTCAGCAGCCAGGCTATATTTATGGCTGTTTGTATGTCCTGTGGTTACATGACTCTGTTATTCTGTTCTGTTAACCACTTTCTAAGGGAAATGATAACCTTCCCTTCATTGGATGTCATGAAATGAAACTGATCAGTTCAAACATTTGAGTTCCTGAACAAGGCATTGACTAAATTTGATGGTCTAAACCATCAAATTTGATGGTCTAAACCAGTAAAACTTGATAGCTTTAAGACTTGTGGACTTCACCTCCCAGAATTCCTCCTTCAGTCATGTTAGCTTGGGAATTCTGGGAGTTGAAGTCTATAAGTCTTAAACTTGGCTCAGTTTGAAGATCCTTGGTCTAAACACTTTATTTAAGATACAATTATATGATATTAAACATAGACAGATAGACAGACAAAGTGGATTAGATTTCTAGTCATGATTCAGGAAACCTGAGATCAAAGTTCCATTCACCCATCAAGCAATAGGAAGAATTTAACAATTCATTAACCCTTCCATCTCCAAAAGTTGCTATGAGGACAAAGAATAGAAGAACTAGTAGACACAAATGTGCTCTAAAAATAGTTTTGATTGGATATTATTGGGAACATTTCTATTAATGACAATACAAATGATTATATTAGATTAAAATTATCATTCAGACAGTTCTAACATTTAGCACTTATTTTTCTGCCTGGTAGGAGAATTTCCATACACTGAGAATGTATGAGAATTCCCATACATTCTTCACATATCTTAGTTTACCCTGAGTAGGGTGAACCTCTTTTTTTTGCTTGTTATGATGTGTGATTTTTTGCTTGTTAGACTTGGCTCTGTCTATCACTATTCATTGCTTTCTTTGAAAATGGTTGACAGTATGCTTTTTATGTCTTCAAAACTCCTGGTGGCAGTATTATCAAAGTTACCAAAGTTTAACCTGGAGAAATCTGACCATTTTCATCATCAATTGTGTTATGAACTAATAAAGGCATTGAATAAAGTTTTAACAACCTTAAGTAAAAAGCAGGGTTCTAATCCTGCACTTCTGATTGGCCAATAATAGCGACATTGGATTGGTCCTTTCTGGGAAATCTGATTGGCTGTTAATGGGCCAACTCTCATTGGTTCAAGGGTTTAACACTTCCATGTTTTCATTGGCTAATAGGACAACAGCCAACCCTATAAAAGGGCTGCTGCTGCCCTAGGTGATTGCTCTGTTCAGTATGCTTAATAAAGAGTTGAAGTTCACTGTTCACTGCCTCATCTCCACTCCTTGCACCCATGCGCAGAACTTAACAAATTGCTTGTCAGATAATCTGAAGTATTAACAATATTGTCCCTTCCCCCCCCCCCTCTTTTTCCCTCTCTCCCTTCCCATCCTTTCCTTTTCCTCCCCGTTTATTGCTAAGGATGAAATTTGTTAATTTATCTGCATCTTTCTTTTATTTAGTTCATATTACATTTTACAGCACTTTGTGATTTTCTTTTAAGAAAATGTTCACATAAATACTTCTATGCATTTTTTCTATCCATTTTGCCTACTATATACATTTTCAATACATTTTTCCTTATATAACATTAATTGTATATGTTTCCATATTTCCCCCTAATGTATGCATTTTTATTAACACTGGCTGGTTTTAATTGCAGAAAGGTGCTTTAGAATCTGCAAGGGTATGCATTTAACAACAGTTTGAATGCAATACTTTAAAGCAACTATATATTTTCACAGGATTGTAAAACACTCTTCTGCAATAGCTGTAAAATAGCTCTTTAAATATTTGCTATCTTCATGCTCTTAAATGCTTGTAAAGTACTCTTTTCGAATCAGATCCACTACAACAATTCTTCTTTTCGCCACATATTTTCCTTAAAGACACATTCTAGTGATTATATTGATCCAACCACATTCTAGTGATTATATTGATTCAATCAATTCTATAATCAATAGAATTTTCTCCCTCCCTTTTAATAATTTCCAACTAGGTTTCAGTTATGATCAGTGCTTTGCTTTCCACATTGAGAACAATTTGCAAAGTTAAAAGCTTTTTTTTTAATGAAATCTTTACTAGCTGGAGAGATGGGTGGAGAGACATCTATTTTATTTAAAACATTCAAAATAATTGGGAAGGAAGGAGAGACTACAGCTCCTTCTGATGCTTACTGGATAGGAATGAAAAGCGCATTTGTTGTGTCTGGAAGGATGGGTCCAAGAACGGAGACGAGACTCAGAAAGTGACTACAGCTCTTTATTAGTGACTTCCGATCTGAGCAAATGCTCCTAGCCACAGCAGCCCCTTTTATAGAGCTGGCTGCGGCTATATGGCCAATGACAGTGGTTTGAGCTTGCCGCGCTTGGTTCGCCCAATCGCGGCAGCCCGTTTAGCAGCCAATCGGATCAGTCTGGAGTGACAATCACAACCCGCTGTTAGCGGACCAATCCGCTTTGCAGGCTTTCAAGCCAGCTAGTCCGGAACACCCCTCCCCTCTAGGTTCCGTTTAAGGAGTGGAGTTATATAGTCTCGCAGTAGGTGGGTCCTTGCACCTGTCTACCTGACTTGTGCTGTTCGAATTGTCTTTGCTCGGTCTTGGGTTCCGACGGGCTGCTCGCTTGGAACGGTGAGCCGGTTCCGTAGCTATGACTCCCTTCAGGTGACCTCGGGCTGATTGGCACACCTCCTTCGCTGCTACTGCTTGTGCTCTCAGGATTCGCTGGACCCGTTCGGTTGCTGCTACTAGGTGAGATGATCAATTGCCAAGGCTTTTCATCAGCTGGTGAGTAGTGTAGGCTTTGATGTGGTGATTGTGGGGTTCTTTCTTCTCTGCCAGATGTTGGTTCAATTTCAGAACCCCCGGTTTCCCTTTCCCCTCTGGTTTCGTGGTTAGGGTCACTGATGGGGATGTGGTTAGCCTGGATCGCAGCTGGTCGATGTGGCATTTCCACACTTTCCCATCTGTGGTTTCCAACCGGTAAGAGTGGGGGCCTGTAATTTGAGTTATTTTGGGAGGGATCAACAGAGGGTCACCTGAAAAGTTCTTAGCAAATACAGGGTCTCCTACCTTGAAGGCACGGTGTTTACTGCTGGAGCCCAGGGTTTTTTCCGGAGTGTATGCAGGGTGTAGGCGGTCCAGAGGCGATCTGAGTTTTCTGGCCATCAGAAGCTCAGCTGGGCTTTTGTTTGTCATGGTGTTTGGTGTAATATGCTGGAGAAGGAGCATCCTGGTGACTTTATCATGGATGTTGCCTTGTTCCATTTTTTGTAGAGTTCTTTTTGTGAACTGAACTATTTGTTCAGCTCTACCATTCGCCGCCGGGTGAGCCGGCGATGTCAGTGCATGTCGTATGCCACGGTCTGCTAAGTATTGTTCAAAAGCCAAGGCGGTAAATTGAGGGCCATTGTCGGATACCAGGACATCAGGTAAGCCATGCATTGCGAAAAGTCTGTTCAATTTTTTGATGACTGCATCTGTGGTGGTAGTCTTCATCTTGTTAACCTCTAGCCAGTTCGAGTATGCATCTACTGTTATTAGGAAGGTATGCCCTTTTGTAGGTCCCACAAAATCAATATGGATACGTGACCAGGGACCCCTGGGTGTTTTCCATTCAGCTGGTGAGGCTTTCGGTGGGGCTGAGTGTGTCTCTTGGCACTCGCTACAGGTGGCGACCCAGGTTTCAATTTGTTTGTCCAGACCTGGCCACCAGGTGTAGCTCCTCGCCAGCGCTTTCATGCGTATGATGCCCAGGTGCCCATTGTGTAGTAATTGTAGAACTTTTTTTTGTAGTTTTGGTGGTATAACCACTCGGTCTGCCCACAATATGCACTCCTTCTGTGAGAAGAGTTCTGTCTGTCTGTTTTTGAAGGGTTTAAAGGTTTTGTTGGGTCCAATTTGTGGCCATCCCCTCTCCACCCAGCTAAGAACTTGTGCCAAGCATGAGTCTTTTTTGGTTTCCAATGCAATGTCTTGAGCTGTCAGTGGCGGTGAGGGAAGTGTCTCAATTTGTAGTGTTGATAGTGTGGGAGCCGGGTCATCTTGGAAATCTGGCAATGGAGAGTGGCTCAAAGCGTCTGCATGGGGAATGGTTTTCCCTGGGCGATGCCTCAATTGGTAGTCGTAGGCAGCTAGGAACTCCAAGCAATGTGTCATTCTCAGGGATAGAATATGTGGAGTAGGTTTGTCGCCAGCCAAGATACCAAGTAATGGTTTATGATCTGTGATGATGGAAAATGATCTTCCATACACATACTCGTGGAACCTTTTGATTGCAGATACAATGGCGAGGGCTTCCTTGTCTAGGTGATTATAGTTCCTTTCTGTTTTTGACAAAGTTCTTGAAAAAAATGTAATAAGCGCCTCTGTGCCATTTGGTAAGACGTGGCTCAGGATGGCTCCTACTCTGAATGGTGAGGCGTCACAAGTCACAGTTAAAGGAAGTGCTTCATTATATTGGATAAGCACTGCATCTGAAGTTAAAAGGTCTTTTACTTGTTGGAAAGCCTGCTCCTCCCATCATCCCCAAATCCAGGAAGCCTTTTTATCTAGGAGTCTATGAAGGGGTTCAGCAACGGTCACCTTCTGGGGTAGGAAAATGTTATAAAAGTTAATGAGTCCCAGGAAGGTTTGAAGGTCTGTTTTGTTTTGTGGTCTCGGGGCATTCTGATGGCAGCCAATTTCTTTTCTGTAGGGTGAATTCCTTGTTTGCCAAGGAGGTAACCAAGAAATTCAACCCTTTCAGTGCATAACTGGCACTTTTCCTTCTTTACCTTGAGGCCAGCGTCTTTGAACTTTTGTAAGACTGTTCTCAGTCGTTGTTCTAACTGATTCCATGTTGGGGCAGCTATTAACACGTCGTCGAAGTAGAGCACGACCCCTTTAATGCTCTGTAACAACCTTCCCATCAGATTTTGGAAAATGCCCGGGGCAGGGTTACAATTGGGGTCTCCCATCGGGTGTGATCAATGGGTTCTAACACGCCTTGTGCAATTAGTTTGTCCAGTTGCTCATCAATTTTTGGTTTGAGAGCAAAAGGGACACGGCGTGGTTTTAGGCGAATGGGTGCGATATCAGGGTGGAGATTAAAGGAGATAGGCGACCCCTTGTACTTGCCTAGCTGTTCACTGAAGACTTCTTGGAAATCCTGGATGAGGGCCGCTTCCAAGTTTTTGTCTACAGTCTGATTGATGCCTGCCATTTCGATTGCTAATGGCGCGAACCACTGTAGACCCAGTAGGTTGGGTCGGTCTCTGTCAACAACAGTGAGAGATAGTATTGCGGTGTGGTTCTTGAAGGAGACCTGGAAATGACTGGAACCAATGACCGGAATCCGGTTGTCCTGGTAGTCCTTTAATATAAGTCTCTGAGTGCTGAGGTCCTGGTGGCAGATGTTGGGAATCAGCTGCTTCAGGGTTTTCCAGGAAACCATGGATAGGGAAGACCCGGAATCCACTTCCATGATACATGGTCGATTTTCAATGTTGACCTTTACACTTATTTTTCTGGTGTCTAAAGATGAAGCGTGGCCGATGGTGATGGTCTGATGTGCTTCTTCCCATCTGGGTGCGCTAGTAATTTTACGGTTTCTGTTGTACTGGCTCCACTGGTTGTTTGGGTGGTCCCGATTAGTGGTGGGGTTGCCCTCTGTTTGTTGGAGGCTGTTTTCCTTCCATTTGGGACTGAATCTTCTTTTGTTCTGGCATACTTTAGCAATATGCCCTCTTCTCTCACAAAAATGACAGATGGCATCTAGGAATCTGCATTCAGATCGTGGGTGGTTTCCACCATATCCGGCGCATTGGAAATTCAATTTACGACCCCGCTGGTCTCATTGTTCGCGCTCTGGCCTAAGTCTGTGGACTTCTTCCTCTTCACTATCTGATAAGGATTCGTTATCTTCATGATGGGTGGCCGATGTGTATTTCTCTGATGGTGTTGCTGTATCGTTGGTGGTTTGGCGGCTGGCCCCATTTGTCCAGCGCATCTGTGCTGCTGATTTGTGGGTGGCTTCAGCTGCAGTGGCATCAGCTATGGCGTCTGCAAGGGAGATGTCTCCCTTGGCCATAATTTTACTTTGGACCATGGGGTCTCTGAGGCCAAGGACAACTCGATCCCTCATGGCTTCTTCTAGATTTGCGAAGCCACACAGACAGTCTAAATTCCTTCTGTCAGCTACAAAATCCCCGATGCTCTCACCTGCGCATTGATCCCTTTGGTAAAATCCGTGTCTGCGAATGAGAGTCAGTACTGCCAGGGCATAGTGGTTACGGAGGATGGGAGCAAGGGTATCCCAGTCCATCATTTTGACCTCAGCCGGCTTTGCGAGCGCTTTGGCCATTTTAAAAATGGCAGGTCCGCAATGCGTCAGGAAAACTGCTTGTTTCTTGCTGGGAGTGGCGTCCTTCAGATTGTTGGACTCTAGGAACATTTGAAACCTGTCCATGTATGAGTCCCAATCTTCGCTGGCTGGATCGAATGGGGCGGGTGGTATAGCACCGCTGGCCATTCTGCCAATGTCTGCATGCTGTCAGCCACGTGCTCTGTTGGTTGTTAGTGAGTGCTCAGTCAGTTCTGCTGTCTCCGAATCCCATCCTTGTCGCCAGTGTTATGTCTGGAAGGATGGGTCCAAGAACGGAGACGAGACTCAGAAAGTGACTATAACTCTTTATTAGTGACTTCCAATCTGAGCAAATGCTCCTAGCTGCAGCAGCCCCTTTTATAGAGCTGGCTGCGGCTATATGGCCAATGACAGTGGTTTGAGCTTTCTGCGCTTGGTTCACCCAATCGAGGCAGCCCATTTAGCAGCCAATCGGATCAGTCTGGAGTGACCAATCATGACCCGCTGTTAGCGGACCAATCCGCTTTGCAGGCTTTCAAGCCTGCTAGTCCGGAACAACATTGTCGAGGCTAACAAAGATAACTCATTGTCTTGTATAATAATTATATTTTCATGGTAGAAATATCTGGGCCACACATTTAATGGAATCTGAAGGAGCTTGATATGTTTAAACAAGTTCTAAATTTTCTATCTGGCAAAATTAGTTTTGCTTTTTCTTTATTTAAATATGTTAAACCTGTAGAAGGCTTAGGCAATGTTTTTCATATGTCTCAATCTCAAAATGATGGGAAAATGAAGTTAATGGTGTACTCAGGGAGACTTTGTAATGGAGTTCAAGAATTACATGTAACCTTGAAGCTTCAAATAGTCCTCCCTTGTTGTAAAACATCAGCTGTTTAATTTCTCAGATGGTAGTGGAGACATTCACCTATCCTGATATAATTCTCCTTTCCTGTCTATAGAGTTAATGTTGTTAAAGATTTATTGATTTGTTTACTGGTATATCAATGTAATCAATAATGACTCCTGGTAATTTACAAGAAAAAAACAAGAAAAAAACCTAATTGCAATGCAGTGATAACAGCACAACAAAAATAATAAACTAAAATCTAAAATAATACATAAAACATATAAACCCAATTATATGATGATAATAATGTAACACTTCTTTTCAAAAATGTTACCCCCTCAATAAAAAATGTTTTTAACAACCTTTTGGAATGAAGTCAGGTTAGATCAGATCAGATCAGATCAGATCAACAGACAGGCAGGCAGGCAGGTAGACAGACAAATATCTGAAAGCATCCTTGAAATGCAATAGAATAAAGCACTTTACTGAAAATTGGGTAGATGTATGACATTACCTTTCTGCATAGGCTCAGGTGAGAGCAATGATAGCATATGCTATTCTTTGCCTGGCCTAGAAATTTCTCTACTCCTAAGATTTACTAAAAGACACTCACTAAATCTTTTTTGTTATTGACTACTATAACAGTACTTTGCCTGTCAATTGCACAGTGTCCTATATTTCTCAGACTTCTGTGAAGAGGAAGGAGATCATTATTTTTTGTATTTTATTGTTCCTTTTGTTTCTTTTAAGTGCAAGAGTGATTGTCTCCCAGGAATAAAATGAAAACATGAGAGCAAAGTCATATCATCACCCAATTCTTCACGAAAATGCCATTAATTTGTTTTAATTGTTTTCTTTTTGATTGTAGTAACAGTAGTCACATAACTTGCATATAACAAACAGAGATGTTGGCAGAATAAATATCAAATATCTATATTTCCATGGGCACCCATCCCACAAAAAGTGACTCGGGGTGGCATACAGCAGTCTGATACAACAACACACATATAAAGCAATCATCATGAAAATCTAAGAATCAGTATTAAAAACACAAAATATACAAACTTCAGGCAAAGAGAGAGTGAGTTCCACCTCAACAATGTCTACAGTTCCCTGAGACCTTCAGGCATAGGTAACAAAACCAGATCTTGAAGGACTTCCAGAATTTCATGAGGGATGGAACTAACCTAATTTCAGGAGAGAAGAATGTTCGACCAAGCTGATGCCAAGGCAGAGAAGGCCCAGCAAATGCATGTATGGGACCCAACAAATGTATGTCCTTAACGGATGGCATGCAAAACATGTCTTCTCTGCCAGATCTAATGGGGTGAGCAGATGAAACCAAGGAAAGGTAGTGTCTCAGATAGTCCAGTCCCATGCCATGAAGGGCTTTAAAGGTTAAAGCCAGCACCTTAAATTGGATCTGGAAGAAAACTGGCACACAATCCAGCTTGCAGAACAGAGCTGCATGCTGTTATAGGAGCATATATGATTTTCTATGCCACTGCATTCTGTAGCAGCTGAAGCTTCCAGATACTCTTCAAGGGTGACCCCTGTACAACATATTATAGTAGTCCGATCTAGAGGGGATTAGGGCAGGGGTGGGATTCTACCAGTTCACACCTATTCGCTAAAACCGGTTGTTAACACTCTAAGCAGTTCGGAGAACCAGTTGTTAGAAGAAATTACTGGCCTAATCGTGCAAGAAAGGCAGGAAGGAAACATTCTTGGGATTGACTGCCTCTCCATTAACCCTTATTACATTCTTGTCAGGACTAGACTTCCTATCTCAGGAACTTCTCTGGAGTTTTTTTTCCCTCCTTTGCTGGTACTTTGCTTGTGTGGAGTGACCACTCAAAGTTACAATGGCACTGAAAAAAGTGACTTTATGACCATTTTTCAGCATCCCCATAGTCATGAGAGGACAGGTGAGGAGATGCGTGCCTCGATGTGAGTGATGTTGAGTTGGCCACACCCAGCCAGTCACATGACCACCAAGCCATGCCCACCAACTAAGACACACCCACAAAATCGGTTGTTAAAAAATTTGAATCCCACTCCTGGCTTAGGGCATGAGTTAATATGAGCAGGGCCTCTTGATCCAGGTATGGGAACAATGGAGAGCACAAGATGGAGCTGTGCAAGGGCTCTCTTGGCTTGAATTCTACTTGCTCCTAATAGAATGGGTGGCTGTGTTATTATTAATATCCTTTTTCCCCATTATTTTTTAGCTTTTATAGTTTTAATAATAACGACAGAACAAATGCATACAAAGTCAGAATTAAGAAGATAGCAATAAACAGTAAATACCACATCAACAATGAAGCTGAAGAAACAGTAGATCATCTTCTAGTTTGCTGCTGTAGGAATATTGCACAGAGGGACTAAACACAGGATGACAAAGTAGCAATTGTGCATTGGAATAACATTTGCCTTCTGTTGTGAATGCATAATACCAATAAAAGTTATCATTGAGCTTGAAGTCTAGTGCAGGGTTCTGGCCCTGCACTTCTGATTGGCTGTTGATGGCCCGATCGGATTGGCCCGTTTGGAGGCATCCAATTGGCCACTAGCAGACCATTCCTATTGGTTAAACGGAGCTAGCGCTCCAGGTTCGCTATTGGTTGAGTAGTTAATGAGTTGCCTATATAAGTAAGGCTTGAGCAGCCTTTGAGCTGAGCAATCACAATATGTAAATAAAGAGTTTGAAGTTCACTGTTTCTACCGGCTCGTCTCCATCATTCGCACCCATGCTCCAGACTTAACACCTTCAAACCATGAACTGGTGGCACCACAGAACAGTCATAGTAATGCACATGAAGAAACTGAAGTGCTCTGGGTCTTTAGAATTCAGACAGACAAACAGTTGCCATATAACAGCCCAGATTTCACAATTGTTGATAAGAAATATTTTTAAAAATCTGGATAAGTACCTGGAAATAGCAGAAGGGAAGAGAAAGAACTACGGGAAATTCCAAAATCATGCCTTTAACACTATCAAACAACATCTATCTATCTCAGGTTCTTGGGGAGGACTCAATAGGTCGTGCTAAATGCACTCATCTGCCTAACTGTATGATGAACCATAATAATAACTAGTTGTTTGTGAATTACTATGTTTTCACTTAGTTGCATGCTATCCACAGTCACTTTGTCTGTGAGATGAGCTGCTATATCAATTTGAAAAATGAATGAATAAAATAATCTTTTGTTTCTGTCTGAATGTCTAAAGCAACTCCAAAAGTAGGAGCTGTAAATGAGTTTGCTTATAAATGGTGTTTTCAACTGCTTAAGGACTAGACAGATGTTTTCTACCTGCTCTGTTGGCTCCATCAGCATTATAAAAAATGATATCAGTTGTCTTTATAGCTGTCATCTGTCCATCTCCTTTAATAATGTTATGGCCTATTACTCATCCATCATAAACAAAAAAGTAAGCTTCCACACTTTTTTTAACCAAAACAAAAGCAATATAATCAGAAAGATTTTTGGTAAGGCAAAACTGCAGACTAGAATCCTGCAAACTTTGGATATATTTTTTATAAAATCAAACCTGAAATGAATAAGAGATAATTTAAATATTAAAGTAATGCCATCTCACAATAAATAATGTGCATACATTTAAATTTACTTACAATCTTCCTCTGTATAAGCTCAGCATGGTTTACAAGAGCATATTAAAAAAACAAACTAAAATAAAAAGCTAAATAATCCACCCATAAGAAAAGCAACATTCTTAATTACAAAAAAGTAATGTTTATTTAAAAAAAATAGAATGCAATCTAGAAAGCAATGTTGTTCTGGAACAGTCATTCAGAAATGCCTGGATCAACTGGCATGATTTTCCTGACCACATCTGAAAAAATGTCAGCAGAAAAATCAGCTATAATTCTTTTAGGAAAGTAGTCCATAATTTCAATGTTATCCCTCAGAAAGCCTGGACTGGTGTGTGTGTGTGTGTTAAACCAGGGGTCCCCAACCACCAGGCCCCAGACTGGTACCGGTCCGTGGAACATTTTCTACCGGGCCACCGGTTTGCTGAGCGCCGCCATCTTGTTTGACGAGAAAGTGCTTCCGGGTGAGCTTTTCCAGTTGGAAAGCGGTGTTTGGGTCCTGAAGAAATCCCCACGCCTTAGTTTCATCAAAGGGGGGCGGCCTTGAACAAAACTAAGGTGCGAGGATTTTTTCAGCACCCAAGGCAAGGCGAGCCAAGCGACCGTCCCAAAGCCGTCCCAAAGCCCATCGACAAAGGTACAAAGGAGGAGTTGAAGGTGGTGGGGAGAAGCGGGGGACGGCTGGCTGGCCAGTCGCTCGGCTCGCCTTGCCTTGTCATGTGTGCTGATGCTGGTACCGGGCCACAGATCATTTTGTGATGCCGGTACCAGGCCATGGCACAAAAAAGGTTGGGGGTCACTGTATTAAACAACCAGAAGGATTGCAAGTTGGAGCTTCCTACCTGACCTTGGAGTTTATTACCATACTCCAAAAAATATTCACATTCAATTGAGCAAATAAGAGAAATAAAAATATGTTTGACATCTTTGCTCATGAAGAATGTAAACAGATGTTTATTTTCTGCAACAAACAAATAAATCTTTTTTTCTGGTCATCCACAGTTTTGATAAAGTTATATCTATTTTCAGTAGGCAGCAAAAATGTTTATGGTTTAGATTTAGAAGACATTTATCCAGCAACACAAATTTCTATGTTTCATATATTATAGTTAATGGAAGTTCTTTGGCCTGATCAGACATATGTTTTGATAATTTTTGTTCTATATTTTAATAGATTGTTTGTTTTGGTATGTTTTGTTCAAAAATCAACAACTGTCACATCTAAACTAAGTGCATACAGTTTATATCTAAATTAAAAATAGCCAGTTTTATTGTCTCATTCTATGTGAGTTTTATAAATTTTGTACATACCTTTATTAAATGCTAATATAAATGAAAATACCACAATTTTTGCTCCTGTCACCACCATAGCATTACATACTATTGTTTTTAAAATTATTATGATTTTATATAACACTATCCTGACATATGAAGTTACACCTGCACTCTTCGTGTTAAGCCTGGGTTCCCCAACCAGGGTTAAGGAGACAAGCTAAACAGAATGTGCAGCGTTAGTCAGATAGGCACACAGATAAATGAGTGAGATAAGCTTGTATGTTTGTTAACATACAGTAAAAATAACAGATACACTTGTGCTATCAAAAGATAGTTTATTCCATTTAGAGTTTACAGCATAGTCAAAACAACAGTCCATTAGTCATGTATCGTTTTAGTCAGTCCATTCAAGGATATTCAATTAGCAAAGTCCGTGTAGAATATCCTAACTTACAATTAACTTACAAATCAGTCCTTTGTTTCTCTCCCGTTCGAGTAAGGAAAAACGCAGTCTTCATCCAGTAATTAGGGATCATCAAGTCAGAGAGAGCAAGCTGCAGTACCTTGCTTCTTTTATGGTGCTATTACAACCACTCCCTTAATTACTATCCTACAGTTAAAGTTGCAGACACTTTTACAAACAAACTATGATTACATATTTATTATTTTACCTAAACCAGTTAGGTTAAACAATGTTATCCCTAACATTCTCCCCTTTTAGGTAAATATAATAATATAATTATTTACATCTTTAAATCATATTTGTTACAACTCTCTTTAAATTTAATTTCTCCTTGAGCTTTTGTAAATTGGTCTGCAATGTTTTCTTCTGTTATGCAGTATTCCAATTTAATTAGCCCATTCTTTACAGATTCTCTAACATTTAAATATCTTAAATCAGTATGCTTCGATCTAGTTTTTACAGCAATACTAGTAGTTAACTTTACGGCTGCCTGGTTGTCCTTGTACACAATAATGGAATCTTTAAAAGTTACACCCATGTCTAATAATAACTGTTTGTACAAAATTAAGTCAGTGCATAGTAATGACAGACATGAAAATTCTGCTTCCATCGTGGACAAACTAATATGCTGTTGTCTGATTGACCTCCACCCTATTAGTGTCTTACCAAATAATATAGCCATCCTAGATGTTGATTTTCTAGTGTTTATATCAGTTGCAAAACTTGCATCTGCATAGGCACTAAGACTCAAATCACCCTTTGGTTCTATATACAATGCATGGTTCATTGTTCCTTTAAGATATCTTAAAATTCTCTTTAATGATTGCCAATGACATTGATGTGGATCTGAATTAAAACGTGCCAGCTGATTAACACTATAAGCTATATCTGGCCTAGACCAATTGCTTATATATGATAAGCTACCAATCAAAGATTGATATATAGACTTATCAAATTTGGGATTTTGATCATCAGTTTGGCAAACTTCCTGACTCATTGGAGTCTTTGCCGTTTTACAAAGTTCTATTTTATACGTTTTAATTAATTGGCAAATTTTATCTTCTTGAGATATCTTAAATCCATTTTTTGTTTTGTTAATTGTCAATCCTAGATACCTTTTAATTTTACCTAAATGCTTTAATTTTATCTTTTTGGCTAATAATGATATAATCTCATTAGCTTCATTATTAGTCTTAGTTATCAAAGCAATATCATCTGTAAATAATAACAATAATGACACCGTTCCATTATTTTCTCTTTTAAACACACATGGATCTGCTCAACCAGATTTAAAACCTATATTGTTTAATTCTTTCACAATATATTGGTTCCACTCAAAACCACATTGTTTCAATCCGTAAAGACTCTTTTTGAGTGTCCAACAATCATTACTATTTACTTTATTGTCTTTTATAATAACTGGCTTTTTCAAATATATAGTGTGCTGCAATGGTGCATGCAAATAAGCAGTTTCTACATCTAAATGGTTAATGACATAGTTTTTCTTAGCTGCCCACACTAAAGCTGCTCTCAAAGATGTTGCTTTAAGACTTGGTGCGAAAACTTCTTCGTAATCAGATGCAGTTTGTGTTCTGTCCTTAATTTGAATACTCGAAATCCCCGCGCCTTGATTGGCTAAGGCACGGGGATTTCTGATTGGCCAGGCGAGCCGCGCTGATTGGCCCGATTGAAGTCTCCCGCGATTGGCTCGCTCCAAGAGCGGGAGACTTGAATCGCTGCCATTGGCCGCGGCCGCCGAAGCGAAAAGGATAAAAGCCGCGGGCTTTTTCCTTTTCGCCGGTTCGGTTCACAACAGTTTAATAAAGAGCTTGAATGACAGTCACGGACTCTGAGCCTTCTTTTGCGGACACGACACTGGCGACGAAGGTGGGATCCCGACCCTGAATCGAACCCCGTGTCCAACAAGAGCCAGTTCCAGTGAAAGAGATGGCGAAGATCGCACCGCCCGCCCCCTTCAACCCCGCCAACGAAGACTGGGAATCGTACTCAGACCGGTTCCGAATGTACTTAGAATGCGCCGGAATGAAGGACGCCCCGGGCCCGCTAAAACGCGCCGTCTTTCTTACTCACTGCGGACCAGAGGTCTTCCAGATGGCCAAAGCATTGGCCAAGCCGGCAGACGCAACCGCCATGGACTGGGACGTCCTCGAGCCTATACTGCAGCGCCATTACGCCCCCGAGGTCCCCATCCTGATACGGCGCAACGAGTTTTACCGCAGAAATCAGAAACCAGACGAGAAATTGAGCGACTTCGTCGCCGAGCTGCGGCGCCTAGGAGGACTCTGCGAGTTTGAAAGTCTAAACAGCCTCATTAGAGACCGATTCGTGCTCGGCCTATGGGACCCTACACTCCAGAGCCGGCTTATGGCCAAGGGCGACATCAGCCTAGCAGACGCCCTCACCGCAGCCGCAGCCACAGAGGCAACCCGCTCGTCCGCTGACAGCATGCGAAGATCCGACGCAAAGGGCGGTAACAACAACCCGGCAAGGTCGGCCGACCCTAGAAGCGAATCAACCGCACACTACGGAGAATTTCAGTCAGCCTCCAGCACGTCGGAAGACGAGGAGGAGATACATCGCGTGCAGACGGGACGCGGCGACCAGCGGAATCGAAGAGGTCATAGGTCGAGGACCAACTGTGCCGGGTGCGGCGGCGACCACCCCAGGTCAGAATGCCGATTTTTTGACTCTATTTGTAGGCATTGTGAACGACGGGGTCACATCGCTCGAGTTTGCCGCCAAAAGAAGACCCGCAGCCCGCCGAGATGGGAACAACACGACCGGAAGAAGGAAAGCCCCCCGCCCAAGACCAGAGAGCGCCAACCGGACGGTCGGTGGGACCGTACCCAGCGATCTTCAAGAGGCGGCGACGGTCGGCGAAAAGAAGAAACACACCAGACGGTGACCATCGGCCATGCCATCTCCGAGGGCGCCAGAAAGGTACACGTTGAAGTCCATATCGAGGGCCAGCCATGCAAGATGGAAGTGGACTCCGGGTCCTACCTCTCCATGATTGCATGGCGCGAGATTAAGCGGCTCGTACCCACACTCCATAAGAGGAACATTCATACCCAGAAAATCATCATAAAAGACTACCAAGGGAACCGCGTCCCGGTAGTGGGCACCAAGAGCTTCAATGTAACCTACAAGGGCCGCACCGAACAACTGCCACTCACCATCGTCGATCGCGACCGCCCAAGCCTATTGGGCTTACAATGGTTCGCCCCGCTTGACATCGCGCTGACAGGAGTCAACCATGTCGCCGACGACGGTTGGGAACAGCGGCTAGCCCAGGAGTTCCAGGAAGTTTTCGATGGAAGCTTGGGCAAGTACCAGGGGCCCCTTATTTCATTTGATCTAGACCCGAAGGTTCCCCCCAAGCGGCTTAAACCTAGGAGGGTACCATTCGCCCTGAAGCCTAAAATTGACGAGCAGATCAACAAGCTCGTCGAACAGGGGGTGTTGCAACCGATAGACCATGCCCGATGGGAAACCCCTATAGTGACCCCAGTAAAACCAGACGGGTCCGTGAGAATTTGCGGGGACTATAAGGCCACCCTAAATGGCGCATTACAACAAAGCGCCTACCCAGTCCCAATCGTGCAACATCTGCTGCACTCACTGGGAGGGGGCAAGGTCTTTGCCAAGCTCGATCTCGCCCAGGCATATCAGCAGCTACCAGTAGACGAGAAAACGGCGGAAGCCCAGACCATCGTGACCCATCGGGGGGCCTTCAAGTGTAACCGACTCCAATTCGGAGTCAGCGTGGCACCAGGCATCTTTCAAAGCCTGATGGAACGTTTGCTTCAGGGCATCGAGGGGGTGGTGCCCTATTTTGATGACGTATTAGTAGCGGCGCCAAATGAAGCCGAATTAGAAAACCGACTCAGACAGGTCTTAACAAAATTTAAAGTGACAGGACTTAAAGTTAAACGAGAAAAATGCCAACTATGCACAAAGCAAGTGGAATTTTTGGGCTACCTTCTAGACCGGCATGGCATTCACCCTACAATTAAAAAAGTGAAAGCCATCAAAGAAGCCCCTACCCCAAAGTCTAAAACGGAACTACAAGCGTTCTTAGGGTTGCTGAATTTTTATAATGTTTTCCTACCCCAAAAGGCTACGGCGGCGGAGCCTTTGCATAGACTCCTGGATAAGGCGGCAACCTGGACTTGGGGGAGACGAGAGCAAACCGCCTTTCAAAAAACCAAAGACCTCCTCACCTCCGACGCCGTCCTGATTCAATTCAGCGAAACCTTGCCCTTAGCTGTCACTTGCGACGCATCACCCTTCGGCGTCGGCGCTGTCCTCAGCCATACCCTCCCCGACAAAAGGGAAGCACCCATCGCCTTTTTCTCCAGGACTCTGACTAAACCAGAGCGGAACTATAGCCAGCTGGACAAAGAAGCCTTGGCTATAGTTGCCGCCGTTAAGCGTTTCCACGAATACCTATATGGCCGCCCGTTCACCATTGTGACAGACCATAAGCCATTGCTGGGAATCCTCGCCGGAAACCGAGCCACCCCGAACATTTTATCACCCCGGATGACAAGGTGGTCCGAGTTCCTGGCAGCCTACAGCTACGAACTGTTACACAAGCCAGGTAAGAAAATTTCGAACGCGGACGCTTTAAGCCGTTCCCCCTTACCAGACTCTGATCCTGACCCAGCACCAACAACAAACACCCTTAGCATTGAAAACCTACCCATTACCGCATCGGACATTGCCAGAGAGACTGTTAAGGATAAGCGTCTGGCGCGAATCCTACATTGGCTAGAAAAAGGCTGGCCTGAAAGGGACAATGACGAATCCATTAAAACATTCAGAAACCGCCAGACTGAACTTTCACTTCTTAAGGGATGTATCTTGTGGGGTGACAGGGTAGTCATCCCGGACAGATTGCAAGGGAGGGTCCTAGAGATGCTGCATGAGGGTCATCCTGGCATCGTCAGGACTAAAGCCCTGGCCAGGAGTTACGCTTGGTGGCCGGGGATGGACAAACAGATTGAGCAATGGGTCGCCAAATGCCATCGATGCCAGGAGACCAGACCCAGCCCACCCGCAGCACCCATCCGGGACTGGGAAATACCAAGGGGGCCCTGGTCCAGAATCCATTTAGACTTTGCGGGTCCAACAAATGGGCATACTTTTTTGACCACAGTTGACGCTTACTCCAATTGGTTGGAAGTAAGCGATATGAAATCCACTACCACGGAGGCTGTCATCAAAGAACTGTGTAAACTGTTTTCCACGCACGGCCTCCCAGACGTCGTCGTCTCAGATAACGGGCCCCAGTTTACTTCCCTCGAGTTTGAAAGGTTTTTGGCGGAGAGGGGCATCCGCCACGCATTAACGGCACCGGCGCATCCGGCGGCGAACGGTAGAGCGGAACGGATGGTCCAGTTTACTAAAAAAAACCTCCGGAAAATGGACCACGGGGAGATCAACGACAAAATCAACAAACTCCTCTTCATACAACACATCACCCCTAACACCACTACCAACAAGAGCCCAGCCGAACTGTTAATGGGCAGGAAGCTGAGGTCCCCACTCGACAGGTTGCACCCGACTTACAACCCGGAGCGGCCCCCAGACTCCAGCTCCAAATACCGGACATTTGCCCCCGGTGACTTAGTTTACGCCAAAAATCTGACGGGGGACCCCCTATGGATCCCAGCCGTCATCACTCAAATCACCGGTCCACGGTCGTACCGGCTCCAAACCACCGACGGGCGAGCCTGGAAACGACACATCGACCAGCTCCGGTCACGTACGGCAACAGACCTCAACCCCCAAGAATCGAACCAAGGGGGGAGGGAACACCCGAATAAAATAGCGCAAGAAAAAATCCAAAAATACTCACCGGAACGCAGCCATCGCGAGTCCCCTCCGGAGAAGAACCACCTGGCCAGCTCAACCGACTCGGAGAAACCAAGCGGGAGCGGTGAAACCCGCAGCTCAACCGACCCGGTAGGCCCAGGCGGGAGCCACGGAGAACGAACCGGCCCGATCATCCAGCCGGTTCACACAGAGGGAGGAGCAGCCAAGAAGATGACCGCTCCGGCCGAGGTACAGCTTGAAACTGAGTTGCGCAGGTCAACTAGGACTAGACGGAGCCCCGCCTACCTGCGTGACTACGCTACGTGATGGACCATACCAAGAGGGGAGGGGTGTTCTGTCCTTAATTTGAATACTCGAAATCCCCGCGCCTTGATTGGCTAAGGCGCGGGGATTTCTGATTGGCCAGGCGAGCCGCGCTGATTGGCCCGATTGAAGTCTCCCGCGATTGGCTCGCTCCAAGAGCGGGAGACTTGAATCGCTGCCATTGGCCGCGGCCGCCGAAGCGAAAAGGATAAAAGCCGCGGGCTTTTTCCTTTTCGCCGGTTCGGTTCACAACAGTTTAATAAAGAGCTTGAATGACAGTCACGGACTCTGAGCCTTCTTTTGCGGACACGACAGTTTGATTAAATCCTTGAGCTACCAACTTAGCTTTATGGGAAACAGTCCCATCATTTCCAGTTTTTACTTTAAATATCCATTTGCACCCAATGGATTTTTCTCCTGGAGGTAATTTAGCATCTTCATATACTTTCATTATCTTTAACGAATTTAGTTCTTTTCCTATTGACTTTTGCCAATTCTCCTGATCCTTAGCAGGATACATCTTAAGTTCATCTATACTAGTTGGAACTTTAGTTACCTGGCAAACAAAACTTGCTTGA
Source organism: Hydrophis major (assembly GCA_033807585.1). Lineage (NCBI taxonomy): Eukaryota > Metazoa > Chordata > Lepidosauria > Squamata > Elapidae > Hydrophis > Hydrophis major. The sequence continues at coordinate 20,906,705 of CM066331.1, forward strand.
TACCTATCAGGTGGTCTAGTTACACGTGTAGTACGTCTAGGTATTAAAGGACTTACAGGTGGACTTTCATTTATTAACTCTTCTTGATTATCTAACTCTTCCTGATCAACTGTTTCCTCTTGTTCTGGTTCTATTTGTTCTTCGTGGACTTCTTCTTTAATTGGACTCTTCTTATAACTAGTCTGACCTTTTTGCCTTTTGTAGGGTTCAATAATTACTTCATTATTTAAATCTTGCTCTAATCTATTCCATCCTACATGTTCTAGGAATTTAGCACTAGCACTGGTGTAAACTCTAGATGTACCTGGTTCCCAGAATCTATAAGATCTATGATTAGATTTATATCCTACAAAAAATAATCTTTTAGCTCTATGCTGTCCTTTGTGTCTGAGTTGTGTAGGGATATGCACCCATGCTGGTGCTCCAAATGTGTGCATGTAACTTAAATCAGGTTTTGTACCATGCCACAGTGTGAATGGTAATTCACCTGTTGTTGAATTAACAACATTATTCAATATATGATTACCACACATTATTGCTTCTCCCCATAAATTGTCAGGTGATCCTGAATCAGACAACATAGTACGTGCCATTGACTGTAGTGTTTGGCCTCGTCTCTCTATAAAGGCATTATGTTGTGGCCTATATGGTGCAGACTTTTTATGTTAAATACCTAACATTCTAAGTCTATTCTGGAATTTATTATTTGTAAATTCCGCACCATTATCTGTTATAAGAGTTACTAATTTCTTTTTAGTTTTTCTTTCTGCAAATTTTATCCAATTAAAGAGATTTAGATACGTTTCAATTTTGCTCTTCATTAAATAGCAGAACCCATATCTAGAATAATGGTCCATTATACTTAGTATGTATCGAGCACCTCCTACACTTGGTTTTTTTTGGACCTATTAAATCGGCAAATACTACTTCTAAAGGCTCTTTGGTAGTAAATCCATCAACTCTATTAGCTGGTTTGACCTTGCTTTTGCTTTGATTACAGGAAAAGCATTGCAAATACTTATTACAAGGTTTCAAACTTATTCCTTTAGATAATTCAAGTTTTCTTAAGCATTTTAAAATTTAAATGCCCTAGCCGTCGGTGTAACAAGTGAATACATTCATCATGAGGTTTCTTATTATCATAAACCGTGTTAGCCACCTCTAAACCATTTTCATTTAACACATATAATTCACCTCTTAAAGATGCAGTAATTTTCTTATCTTCTTTCTCAATTATGCAGTTATCTCCTTTAAAGGTAACTACATATCCTAGTTTAACCAAAATTCTAACTGAAATTAAATTAAACTTAAATTGTGGTACATATAACATTTTTACATTCTCTTTTATGAAAGAACAATATGTTATACCTTGACCTTTAGCTTTCAGTTTCCAGCCATTGGCTAATGATATCTGCTGTGTACTCTTGGATATTTTAATAAAATTTTTGTTATCATTTGTTATACAGTGGGATGCTCCACTGTTAACCACCCATAAATTATTTTTTACAGCTCCGTTAATATACATGGCTAACTCTAAATTTTTATTTTTATTTTGGTTACTTTTAGTATTCTGGCCAGCCTTCTGGTGCTTTGCTTTTTTACAAAATCTTGTCAAATGTCCTCTTCCTCCACAATTAAAACACTTTTTAATTGCGTATGCAGTTGGAGATTCATCATCTTCTTTTTGAGGTTGCTCCCTCCTTAACTGGTCTCTTTCAAGTCTTCTTCTTGCCTCTTCAATCAATCTGCCAGTTATATCAGTTAAAGTTAGACTTTCCTTAGGCAAAATTTCAAGGGAAGTGACGTAGTTGTCATAATTTTCATCTAGTGAAGATAGAATTATATAGACTTGGTGTAGTTCAGAGAAAATAAGCTCTTTCTCGTGCAGTTCTTGAAAAATGCTTTTTATAGAATTCAAATGACTCAGCATATCACCATTTGTCTGGAGATGCGTCCTGAAAAGCTTTCGTGTTAGATTTATGTGAGCACCAACGTTATCTCGGACATAAATCCTCTTCAGCTTCTCCAACACCCAACAGCCGTTTGTTCTCCGTGGATGTGAACAAGTTGCTGGTCAGACAGTGTTAGTCCTATTATGCAAATAGCTTGTTCATTTTCTGCATAAAATCTTTTATCTTTAGTCTATGTTCCTCAATCTCTGAATCCCATTCCTCTACTACGATTTTCTATTATGTTCCACAGACCTTCTCTTCGTAGAAGTAGACTACATTTCATAGACCATGATACATGGTTTGTTCCATCCAGCTTGGATATAAGGGACAAACTTTGTAGATTGACTTGTGCCATGTTTTCTATATATGGATATAAAACTATAATTAATAAAACACAGCTGTCTGTTTACTGTAACGTGTAACAACACAAACTCTCACTTTTTACATAAATCTGTTTTATCCTAGTTAAACTGACTTTGCAGCCTCTGGGCCCATAACCAGTGTTAAGCCTGGGTTCCCCAACCAGGGTTAAGTGGACAAGCTAAACAGAATGTGCAGTGTTAGTCAGATAGGCACACAGATAAATGAGTGAGATAAGCTTGTATGTTTATTAACATACAGTAAAAATAACAGATACACTTGTGCTATCAAAAGATAGTTTATTCCATTTAGAGTTTATAGCATAGTCAAAATAACAGTCCATCAGTCATGTATCGTTTTAGTCAGTCCATTCAAGGATATTCAGTTAGCAAAGTCCGTGTAGAATATCCAATGTCAGTTCACTTACAAATCAGTCCTTTCTCTCTCCCGTTCGAGTAAGGATAAACACAGTCTTCATCCAGTAATTAGGGATCATCAAGTCAGAGAGAGCAAGCTGCAGTACCTTGCTTCTATTATGGTGCTATTACAACCACTCCCTTAATTACTATCCTACAGTTAATGTTGCAGACACTTTTACTAACAAACTATGATTACATATTTATTATTTTACCTAAACCAGTTAGGGTAAACAATGTTATCCCTAACAGACATTAACTCAATATTTCTTGCAAAAGTCTTGTAAGAGAGGCTATTTTTCCCATACTAAAAAAGAAGGGAGTGAAAATAAGCATAAGTAATTAGTTCAAGCTCAAGTTTTATGCTTAAAAGCTCATAGCCACTGCTTAGGTTTTCATTTTGCATTAGTAACTTCCATATTTGAGTGCAAAGTTTAACCTCAATTCAAACTTGAGAGGATAACTAGCTTCTGATCTGCCTGTTAGTCCAGAAAGTATGAATCAGGTCACTTGGCTTAAAAATGCAAATAAACACAGTCCCCACCTCAGTTCCTATAAAGCACATTTTGAGCTAACCAAATACGAAGCCTACTAACCTGCCTCCCAGATATGTTCTATCATTAAAACATGGAATAATCACATAACCTAAAATTTTATAGTTGTATTTTTTAAAAATGAAGGTTTATAACAAGTCTGGCCTTCGTTTTAGTATACAGAAGAAATTCCTACATTAATGGAATAAATGCCACTTCTTCAGAGGTTTAACACAGTTCTCTGCACTAATATTATTTTTCATCAGACCCAAGCATCTTACATGTCTGAATAATATTGCTCTGGGCCTTCTCTCCCTCTTTCTTCTCCCTCTCTTTTTTTCTTCTCCCTCTCCTCCCTTTTTTCTGCCAAATGCTGCGGTAAATCAGAGGCGGTGATAGTAATGGCACATTGGAAAGCAGTTGGATCACAACCTGATTGTCAAGCAGCAAAGAGGCAACGCAGGAACACTCTCTGTATTGAAATGTGACTTCCACATTCTGGAAAATATTTGTGAGCTTTTGAAAGGGGCAGTTGTTTCAGGTTTTATGTTGCTGCATCAATGTCACATCAAAAGCTGAAAAGCTCATTTTTCTTCCTGCAACTGAAAGGCACTGCTCCTGCGACATTGCGCTATTGCCATGGATTTATGAACACAATGGCTTCTGGCATCCACTTTGAAGACATCTGGAGGGATACTTTGCATGAGAAGCAGCTGTGCTTGGAACTTGCACAGATTTACACCACTTTTATTCCACACAAGTAAAGACATACGTAAAGATAGGGATGTATTTTTTTTTCTTTTGCTCCAATATACGTAGATAAACCTGAAGGTGCTGCTTTTTTTGTTAGTTTATAGCTTATATTCAAATATTGCATCTACTGAGTGTAGACCTTTGCAGATATATCCATGCCAGGACAGGATTTAGCAATTCTAAAATAGATTCAGACCTCTGAATCCAGGTCCATGCAGTAAAAATGAGGGAAACATACCTGTTTTCTTTTCAGGAATATGTTTTTAATTATATATGATTTATACAGGTAATCCTCAGTTAATGACTGTTATGTTTAGAATTCTACTGGTGCTAAAACTGATCCTCGCATTTAGAATTGTCACAACAAAACCACAGATCAAGATTTGGGTGCTTTTCCATCACTGGGTGTTTATGACTATTGCAGAATCCATGATCACTATTTGCATGCTTAACAGCTGCCTTCTGATAAGCAGAATAAGCAGCTAGCAATAAAACCACAAATTACAATGGTTGTGGTCATGTGATGTCCTGCTTCATAACTGTTTCACTTAGGGTCAAAGTTACCTGTACAAATTGTAGCTCATTGAATGAGAACTATCTGTACTAGTTTAACATACTGTTCATCTTGTCATGGTTCCAAACCAAGCCAGCAAAAGAAGAGGCCACACTGTGAGCAGAACAGGTCTCTTTACTGGAGTCTCAGCTTGGCACGTGTTGAACAATACAAGTAAAAGTGTTTCCAGCCAGCATTACTGGCTTTTGCTAGCCAGATGGCTATACGGACTCAACACACTCTACCCTCCTGTTCCTGGTTGCTACCTGGCCAGCTCCAGCAAGCACTCTTTGAGCCGGTTGCTCTCTGGCTGAGTCCAGCAAGTACTCTTCAGGCCTGGATGGTTTCTGAACTGACTGCAGCTGGCTTGCCTTCCTGGCTCCTCTCCCAGCGTGAATCCCATCCAGTAGTGGGATTCAAAAAAAAAAAAAAATACTACCAGTTCTGCAGGCTAGCTTAGTGGGTATTGCAGGGGAAGGTTACTGCAAAATCCCATTCCCTCCCCTCCCCACTAGCCTGCTTTCCAGCTCCATTCTCCTGCACAGAGCAACAAAAGAAGACCCAGCTGGTCAGCTCAGGAGGCAGAGAATAGATGGGGTGGGGACAGTCAGAGGTGGTATTTGCCGGTTCTCCGAACGACTCAAAATTTTGACTACCAGTTTTCCAGAACTGGTCAGAACCTGGTGATACCCATATATACCCATCTGTGGCACCATGCATCTCCCTCCCCTTGTGCATGCATGGCAATTCCAAAATGGCATGTTGTGTCCACTTTAAACATTGCACTGTCTCAGATGTTGACACATGTATTTTATTTTTGTTCTTACTTTGAGACTTTCATGTTGAGATATTTTAGTATGAGAAGTTCTATATAAACATATTGTTAAATATCTTTTTTTTTTTTGCACGTTTCCAGCTGCAAAACGCTAGTGCTGAAGAGTGATTATGTAATAATTAGCATTTCTGGTTAGCAAGAACAATGGTGAAGAAAGCTTGGGACAGTTGTTCAAGAACATCTGGATATCTGCATGTTTCTAACTTTGATGCTAGATGGTGGAACAGAAATATGTTTTTGTGTTTGTGTGCAAACATAAACAGAGATGTTACATTAATCACTGCCTATCAACCACATCCTGATACAATGGTCAAGTGAACAAAAAAAAAAGATGTGTGCCAGATCATGGGAATTTTGCTAAAATAATCATAAATTGTAGCCAAATTATATTATATATTAAAACTAGGGATAAAACTTATTCCATACATTTTTTTTAAAAAAAGAAAACATCACATTAATGTTGATGTGATTTCAAACAGCAAGATAATGACTTTATTCCTGAGGGTATAAAATTTGGGAAAGTTGTGGCTATTTCAATGCTCCTGTGGTCATGTGACATTCATTTTTAATGTTCTGTGACAGTTTCCTAATCGATCTTGAAATAACTCACTCCCAGCCCCACCTAGCAGCAGCCACTTATCTGCCTGCTGGAAAGGAAAGGAACAGTAGAGAATAGAGAGGAAGGAAACCCCTTAGAACCTTCCTTCTGCTTGCCAACATTCTGAGTTTCCCGGACATGTGCTTCCCTCCAAGCACTTTCCCCACCTATGCAATATCTCTTGCACCTCCTCGTGCACCTCCCTCACCCATGCCTCCCTGACTACGAATCGCCCCATAAAAATTACCATCACCCAATCCACTGTCCCTGACCTCCATGGCATCTCTTGCCCAAGAACCCCATGCCCTCTTCTCAATCCATGCTAATTCCACACATGCTATCTCTGACCAGTGCAACAGCTATTACCCGTGACCCCTATTCATTCTTCTTACTCAGGCCAACTCCATGGAACTTTATGTGACCCCCATGGCACCTCTTACACACACTCATACACATTTCTTGATTCACACCACCCTCTGTGCATGTCGAGCCCTGACACCTGAACTCTTTCATGTACACTCCAAACCCTCCAAGCCCAACTAGTACCTTCTCCTCAATCTCACATAGCATTCCTGATATGCACTCCTGGACACACCCTTCTTCTCTCCTCCTATCAGAACTTGTCTGCTGGCCTTGAACATACAATTTCCTACTGGCTTCCCCACTGACTATGGGCTTCCCACAATCAAAGAAATGGGAAAGTTGTCAGGAATTGGAGGGAGGGAGAAGGAAGGAAGGAAGGAAGGAAGGAAGGAAGGAAGGAAGGAAGGAAGGAAGGAAGGAAGGAAGGAAGGAAGGAAGGGGATATTGAGGAAGAAAGGGAGGGAGGGAAGAAAGAAAAGCAGGGTGGAAAGGAGGGAGGGAGAGAGAGAAAGAAGGAAGGAAAAGGAAGGAGGGAGAGAGAGGGAAGGAAGGAAGATTTCTTATGCTGGGCTCCAGCTTCCAAAGGAAACTCAATGGGGAAGCCAGCAGGAAAAAAAAGTCACTCCTGCTCTAACTTCTCTTTTACCCTGTGATTGTGCTGTTTTTGTGTTTAAATAAGGAAATATAACTGAAACAATGATCTAACAGGGCATGGGTTGAATAGTGTAGAACAGCGGTCGCCAACCTTTTGAACCTCAAGGACCACCAACCTCATAATTTAAAATCCCACAGACCAGAGACCCTGGGAAAATCCCCCCAAAAAATCTGCAGGAAAATTCCCTACCTCATTTTCCTACTGATCAATCATTCTTTATTTGGGATTGCAGGATACTGTCTCCAGCTTCATTTTCAGGCGGAAAGAGAGAGAGAGACTTTCAGCTTCATGCAAGGAAAGCAGCAGAAGCAGCAGAAGTCTTTCTTTCTCTCCCAAATTTCACCAGAAATGAGTCTTTGGCGGCACAGTCTCTTAGAGCAGAATGCATTTTAGGGTCCCAAAGACTTCCCAGAGTTTGGGAAAGAGAAAGAAAGACTTTTGGTGCTTTCTTTGCTTGTAGCCAAAGCAGAAGAAGCAGAAAGAAGCAGCCCGGTGGCCAGGCGAGGTGTGTGAGGCAAGTTCCCACCTCTGCCTTTTCTCCCCTCTCCTCAGTACCTTGTGTTGTTTGCAATGCAAGTGACACGAGCCTTGTGTTCCCATGGGCCATGTGGGCGGCGCAGCCTTGTGTTCCATGCAGCCTGGATTAATTACTTTGGGGGGTGCTTTGGGGGGAACATTTCTCTGCGGACCACCAACATTTTCTCATGGACCACTAGTGGTCCCCAGCCCATTGGTTGGCAACCCCTGGTGTAGAATACAAATGATCAGATTTTTTCTTCTGTGATATTATCACAGAATTCTTAAAATGAATAGTTTTATTTTTATTTTTACCCCCTCACCTTTTCTTGAAAGAGAAACAATAATGGGATATATTTTCATATCTTTTTAAAGATTTAGATTTAATTAGTCACAGTCAATTATAAAAATGAAACACATTCCCCATTTGAAGCTATTTTGTGGTACAGCTTATTTGAAACCACTGTTGAACTGTAAATTAACAGTTAAATTAATCACCACTTTATGTAATTACTTTAGGCAGTGTCATGTTTTCTCTCAAGGCATTGTTGCGAAACAGTTTTTGGCTATGTTTAGGAGTGTAAACCAACACAATATTTTTATTTCCAAAATGCAGTCTTTCATCTCGCCAGATAAATTATGTCTGATCCAAATAAAATAATGTCATATCCATTCTCCATTATTTATACATTTTTGCACTTTTTCCAGGATTTCGGAATTAAGGGCGGGATATTTAATTGTTCTACATGAAAGGCATTATTTTGATATTCAGATTTATTTCAAAGAAAAAAGAATGGATACTCTATTGGGTATTTCTCTACCAGAGCAATGAGAATTAAAAAGTCTGTACAGATAGATTTGGGATTTAGGATAACTATTTCAGTTCATTGTGGAGAAATAGTTACAAAAGGTCCCTCTCAGTTTCTTGTAATGTATTGCAATTCACTTCTTTAGAAGGTAACCTTATCAGAAAAATAAAACCTGTGATCAAAGAACAATCATGTACTTTAAGTATGACTTCATGCTCATACTAATGATCCCAAAATTGAATCACTAAAATTTGGCTGATTGATTTTCTAAGAAAAGTACTAAAATAATCATTAGCAAATAGAAACATTCTGATTAATAGGCATTTCATGTTGTGATTAGCAAATTCAATGGAAGAAAATATGTCATCTTCTCCTTCATTCATTGCTTTATTTAGGCATCTGCCATCAAGCTTCACTTTTCAAGCTCTTGATAGTTCCAGACACTGGACTGTTGAAATATTATAGAAAGCTATTATACTGTAGGAACATAATTTGCTGCTGATTTTAATAAGAAAACAAAGGGAATTAGAAAAAAGTATTATAATTCTTTGGATTAGCTTTACTAATCCACCTATTAAGGAGTTTTTAAATAATACAGCCAGTTTGGTCTAGTGGTTAAGTTAGAAACCAGGAGACTGAATTCTTATTCTGGCTCAGCATTAAAGCTGACTGGGTGATTAGCCAGGTTGGGCCAATCATTCTCTCTCATCTCATTATGTCAGCTTCAGATGACAAGCCAATTGGTCAGTTCCAGTCACAGCCAATGCACAGAACACTTGTTTGATCTAGAAAAATGGGCCCTCCATTTGTGAAGAAGAAGGGAGAAGGAGGAGAAGAGAGGAGGAGGAAAGAGGAGGGGAGAAGAAGGAAAAAGTAAGGAAGAGGACAAAAGGAGAAGGAGATGGAGAAGAAAAGAAAGAAAGAAAGAAAGAAAGAAAGAAAGAAAGAAAGAAAGAAAGAAAGAAAGAAAGAAAGAAATCCTCTTCATATGTTTGAAATTCTGACAGAGTGTCGTCACAAATTGTACATAATTTAGAACCTGATGCAATTCCTGATTTTACAAAAGTTATAATTGTGTTGGCTCATATGGCCTTATGTCCTCATGGCAGGTCTTCCTTATCTGTAAAAGAAGATCAGAAGTAAAGGAAAAAAAAATAAGCAGAAGCCAAGAATGTGTTTCCATCTCTTCTTCTTCAGAAAGCTTCAGGAACAATCAGCTTTATTCTTTATTCTTTGTGAATGAACTCTGGGAAAACATAGTTTTGAAATGGAGCATGCAATTTTAGAAACTTGTAATAAGTATCCCATTTGGTTTTTATTATGATTTACTGTGGGTTTCATTGATAAAGGGTTGGTTTTAATGCTTTAATAAATAAAAAAGTTAAATGTGTCACTATGCAAAGCAGGCAAATAATCCTTCCCATGCATTTTCTACATTATTCCACTGCAATCATTCTCATGGTTTCCTGTCCAGAGAAGCCACCACGGAAAAGAGCTATTCCATCATTTCATAATTAGCATTAAGTTTAGAGACAATTAAATAGCTGTTTAAAACATTGCATTAAAAAAGTTTTAAAAATAGCAATTTTTGCAAGTGAATATTAAGTACTATTTGAAGGAATATTCTGCCATAATAACAGGCTGTACAAGAGAAGGCAATAAATCAGTCCTAATTGTTAGGTTGGTTGATTATATCTTTCCTTGTTCTAATCTTTTAAATTGCATTCTAAAGTCAATTTCCTTCAGTGAGATTTTGCCTTTCATCTTCATGTTTTGTGCAATATGACACTTTTTGTGGTGACATAGACACTCATTTAACTCTTTTTGTTCTGTCCTTTGGGTTGTGATCAATTCCTTAATAAGAGCATTAAGGACATTTTTTTAAATTCCTCTGGAATATTGTGATCATAGCCTCTCCTAAATGGACAGCAATCAACCGCTTAGTAAGATGTGTTTTTCCTTTTGCAAAATTAACGAATAATATAGATAATGTCTGCCCCCCAATATTACAAATTCAAATTCAACACATAAATTATTAAATTATTCTTGTATGTATATGTGTGTGTGTGTGTGTATGTGTGTGTATGTATGGTTTGTTCAGGTATTTTCCCATGTCTTTATAGTTGTACTTTTAAAGTTCTCTCTCTCTCTCTCTCTCTCTCTCTCTCTCTCTCTCTCTCTCTCTCTCTCTCTCTCTCTCTCTCTCTCTCTCTCTCTCTCTCTCTCTCTCTCTCTCTCTCTATATATATATATATATATATATATATATATATATATATATTTGTATATATAAATATTTGTTTTCGTAGATTTTCACGGGTGAAGGTATGCAGGTTTTGGTATGTTTGAGTCTTTTCCTGTGTAAGATTGAGAGGATCTTGGCGATACACAGCCAGTTCCTAGCCACACAGGTTCTTACAAAAAAGCCAACCAATCTGCAAACATCGACTCCATCAACAAATCAAGAAATAACAACACAGCCAACCAACCCACTTACAACAGAGCCAGCACACCACACATCCCCACTGGTATTTATAGACAGCAGCTCCGATCACGCTTTGCTCGCACAAGCACGAAGCTGAAAGCACCAGCCTGATGATAGCAAGTAGGACCTTGTTAAAATGTCGCCGATATATTCTCAATCTTACATGGGAAAAGACCCGAACATGCCAAAACCTATATCTATATCTATATCAAATTATATCTCTATCTATCTATCTATCTATCTATCTATCTATCTATCTATCTATCTATCTATCTATCTATAAACACATACTCTTTTGGAGATCATATTAAGAGAAATCTTAACCCAACCTCAGTGTAACATATCAAATGTATTCAGATGCTCAAATTAATTATGTAATTGATGTGTTAGAAAGGCCAGTGTGATCAGTTTCCATAGCACTTTGTCAATACAAAGGTTTAAAAGTCTAATTTGGCAACTGGATTCGTTATTTGGGCCTTAGACCATAGACCCAGGGTGTCAAACTCAATTTGCATCAGGGTTGTATTTGACCTCAGGGGCTGGGGCTGTGGCCAGGATGGGCACAGCTGGGGGCATGGCCAGGGGACATGGCTGGGGTGTGGCCTGGGGGCATGGCCAGCTCAACATCACTTATCAAGATTCTGGTTTTGGCTGTGAAGGCCTCCTGTAGCCCTCTGCTAGCAAAAACAGAGTGGGGGAAATCACATCTAGAGCGCCTGGACTCTGTTTTCACTGACAGAGTGTGCAGGAGGCCATCGTAGCTTAATACGGAGCCTGGGAGGTCTGTGTATGGCCCCCTGAGCTCTGTTTTCACTAGCAGAGGCACCACAGGCCAGTCCTTCGCTGTTTCCAGGAGGCCCCATGGGGCAGACCAAAGCATCCTGTGGGTCAGATCCGGCTCCATGGGCCTTGAGTTTGACACCTCTCCCATAGACCATCTATAGAATTCAAAATAACGAACTTAGAAGGGGCCCTGGAGGTCTTCTAGCTAGCCCCTCTGTATTTCTGAGGATTTTACCTTTTTCTACATCAAAATTCATTTTCCAAATTTTTAACTCTACTGCAATCTATTGGATCCATGCTGTCTGCATGTTAATAACTAATCAGACCTTATTGTCTCCCACTGAATTCAACATCTACAGAGCATATTTTGGTTTGTGTGGTGTCCCTGACTAACTGCAGTCTTCAATCTGGTCCGCATTCCTGGCGGGAGCACCAACTGTTCCCATTGGTTGATGCCATTTGACAGCCGGCTATAAAAGGAGCTGTCAAACGGCATCAGCTGCTGCCACCAGCTGGCTGCCAGCCCAGCTGGGCAGCCGCGGCAACCTGTTATGCTTCAAATAAAGCAATGTTAGCCTTTAGATCCGTGTCTGCCTTGTGTGTCCGCCTGCAACACAACACTGGCGACGAGAATGGTATTCACAACGAGAGGAAACCAGACTAAAGCAACCTGAGCAAGTCACTGATTAAAAGAGCTGAAGCCGCTGAGAGCTGAATGTCAGGAGCCACAGACAATCTCTGTGCGCGCCAAGTTTAAAAAGCCTCCTCAACTGAGGAGACAGACACTGCCTAACAGACACTGCTGTGAGTGCCCTTTTGAGGGCGCGAAGATCGAAGCCTCCCTGACTGAGGAGAAAGGCACCCCCACTGGTGCTACTAAGAGCGCCCTTTTGAGGGCGCGGAGATCGAAGCCTCCCTGACTGAGGAGAAAGGCACCCCCCCCCACTGGCGTTATCAAGAGCGCAAAAGTCTAAAGCCTCCCTAGCCGAGGAACAGACATCACCCGAAAGGCACCCCCACCGGTACTACCGAGAGCACAAAAGTCTAAAGCCTCCCAAGCTGAGGAAACAGACGTCGCCCGAAAGGCACCCCCGCCGGTGCTACCGAGAGTGCAAAAGTCTAAAGCCTCCCAAGCTGAGGAAACAGACATCACCCGAAAGGCACCTCCGCCGGCGTTACCGAGAGCGCAAAAGTCTAAAGCCTCCCAAGCTGAGGAAACAGACACTGCCTGAAAGGCACCTCCGCTGGTGCTACCGAGAGCACAAAAGTCCAAAAGCCTCCTTAGCTGAGGAGCAGACATCACTGACAGGCGTTTCTGAAAGCCGGGACACAGCCGGTCTACTCACAGCCGGTCTACCCGCAGCTGATCTACTCGCGGCCGGTCTACCTGAGAGCCGGCCTACCCACAGTTGGTCTACCCAGCCAGCACCAGTTTCCCTGCCGTGCCCGGTCTACTCAGCCGCGCCCAGGGTTCCCTGCTCTACCCGGCCTATGCAGCCGCACCAAGGGTTCCCTGCTCTACCCAGTCTACTCAGCCACGCCAAAGGTTCCCTGCTCTACCCGGTCCACTCAGCCGCGCCAAAGGTTCCCTGCTCTACCCGGTCTACTCAGCCGCGCCACAGGTTCCCTGCTCTACCTGGTCTACTCAGCCGTGCAGAGGGTCCCCTGCTCTGCCCAGTCTACTCAGCCGCGCCGATGTTTCCCCGCCGTACCTGGTCTACCGTTCCAGCCAACTTCCCCGCCGAAGCAAGCCGACTGACAGAACCTGCCTGGCCTGCCAATGGGTTCCCAGACAAAAGCACCTATGGGTTGAACTCCCGCTCCAGCAGCCAATGCGACCCTGGAAGGCTGTTGGGGGGTCTCCAAGTGACTCTGGGGGATGGGGTCTCTCTGCCCCCTCTTCCAAGTGGCTCTGGGGGAAGGGGTCTCTCTGCCCCCCTTCCAAGTGACTCTGGGGGATGGGGTCTCTCTGCCCCCCCTTCCAAGTGACTCTAGGGGAAGGGGTCCTGTATTTAGGGGTTGGTGGGTGTCAGGTGCTGAATAAGGAGGCGTGCACCCACCATTAGGGTCCTTTCGCTCACCCACCTTCAGGGTCCTTCCCACCTGGGCTTGCATTCCTTGGCAGCGGCAGTACACTCCCAGGGGAGTGAAAAGCTGGGTAGGTGGGAGGTTGGATTGTCCCGACCTAAGGGGGCCAAGGGAGCACGACGTGCCTGCTCCTCTTTTGGCCCTTAGGCATTGACCTTCCCGTCCTAAGGGGGCCAAGGGAGTACGACGTGCCTGTTCCTCTTTTGGCCCTTAGGACTTGACCTTCGTAGTCAACTCCCTAGCTCAGCGGTCCCCCACCTTCTGCCTTATGGGAGGGGGAGGAAGAGGAGATGGGTTCCATATGGCTAAGCGCTGTGTGCATCTCCCTTCATGCAAGCCACAGCTGAACTCGCACTCTGCTCGTCCAAATGGGACGTGCCTGCCATTTCTGCAGTTCAGTTCCAAACAAGCAACTGCCCAGTACTGGCCCACAGCCCTTGGGGTTTTGGGACCCCTACTCCACCACATGCTGAAGGTCACCAAGGCATGGTTACTCACCAAGATTAACAGGGTCTCCTTCTCAGGCCAGGTGCGCAAAACAGCAACTAATTCAACTTCCTTTTCTGTACCATGAATCCCCAGAAGGCAGGGCCGTGCATGCTCTTAGCTAGGGGAAAGGGGTGTGGTGTCCCTGACTAACTGCAGTCTTCAATCTGGTCCGCATTCCTGGTGGGAGCACCGACTGCTCTCATTGGTTGATGCCGTTTGACAGCCGGCTATAAAAGGAGCTGTCAAACGACATCAGCTGCTGCCGCCAGCTGGCTGCCAGCCCAGCCGGGCAGCTGCGGCAACCTGTTATGCTTCAAATAAAGCAATTTTAGCCTTTAGATCCGTGTCTGCCTCGTGTGTCCGCCTGCAACACAACAGTTTGGTTCTAAAGAAAAGCATGGATAGTTCTTTTTTGCTTTCCTGCTCATGCTAAATGAGGTTAAAGGAACTTTAATACAGTGAAATATATAATTTCAAAGTAAAAGAAAGTAATTTTGTCTTGGAACACACATTTGTACAGTATCTTAAATAGAAACATCTGCTTGTAAACATTGGAGCAGCACTAAATACTACACTGGGACATTCTTTAAAAAACAAGTTTGCTGTTTTTATCAATTGCTAAAGAAAATTTTATCAGATGGAAGCTTGATGATGAATGCATTGCTTTTCCCCAGCAAAAATAGAACAACTAGAGGAACTTTCTGATTTCATTCATTTAAAACATATTCCAATATGATCTAGTTACTTGTCTGCATAATGACACTCTCCATTCATTCTGAAAATATTTCTGTATGAAAAAAAAAAAAAAAGTTCCTACAGATAAGGTCCCCCTTTTCTTTTACAGGTGACTGTTGGTGGCATATATTCTATGAGAAAAGACTATCATATTGCATTCTTTTGACTTTCTGCAAGTAGAAAATATGGTGCCTACTGTGGGACTATAGCTTCTGAAAACCAGGCAGAAATCATTATTGAGGCTTACCTGCTTCTATTTTTCTGATTCATCATACTTGGTAGAATAACTGTCTAACATTTTTATTTCCCACAAAATAAAAAGGACCTGGCGAGAATTTTTTTGGGATGGTGGGAGGTGGGAGTGAATCATTGACTCTTCTTGGTACACTGCCAGCATGCTAAGTAAACTTGCCAAGGACTTCTAACAGAGGAAAAGATCCTTAAATTTGGAGCTAACCTTGGACATGTCTTTTTCAGGGCAGCTCATTGCTTTTAGTTTGATGTCTTTCTGGCACTAGGCTGAAGACTTCATTTCAGAACTGGTTTTAATGAAATTGTTTCATGTTTCAGTCTGGTTCATTAAATGGACCCTTCTAGTATTTATGTTTTACACGTCACAACGTTACACGTCGAACAACGTTACACGTTACATAATGTTACCCGGCGAACTTTATTGTACATTTTTATTCATTTAAGTATATGCCATCCAAGGAGTATAAGTGGGATGGGTGGCCCATTAACTTTCTAAACAAATGAGCTAATGAAGTTTTGAGCAGGTATTTCATCTCAGCATTAACTGTATCTTCTTAAGCCACAAGGAAATCAAATAAGATCAGAAGTTGTTCATATTTGAGACTTGGGAAAGGAACAAATAGCCAATAGTGATAAAATCAGGTCAGACAGACTAATGGTCATATTGATCATATTTTGAGCAGTTTGTCAAAACTGGAGGTGTGTAGGCAATGGTCAGGCTGGATGGAGAGCTTGGTAGCTGAAGCTCAGATATCTAGAGTTCATCCAAATTGGAAAATACTGCACTGTTTTCCCAAATGTAAATTCTAAATATGTGAGAAGGGAGAGGCAGGGATTTTATACTGTGTATTTGTAATGTTGTAAGCTGGCCAAAGTCACTGTGTGTGAGTTGGGCTGCCATATAAATTAGTTTAATAAATAAATAAAATAAATTTTGCTCAAAATACTAAGGCTACAGTAGCTCAATGGCAGCAATTATCAAGGCAATGTTGTATCTGTGGGTAGCAATAAATAGATCTGTGGGCTGCTTGTTCATGGCCATCAAACTCCATGAGCCATCTAATTTTACATTTTTCTTTTTTTCTTTTAAGATGCCTTTTTTCCTTAAGCAAAATGTGACACTGTTCACAACAAAATGCTAGTACCTTCTTAATTACAGAAATGCCTCTCCATCAGTCTCAGAAGGGAAAAAAGGTGAAGATATGCAGAAATAATAGGAAGTAGCCCTAGAAAGTATATCAGGAAGCAGCCACATTTAGTCTGATATAACATATATCTTAGGAGACTTGAGAGGATAAGAACAACCTCACCAATCTGCCTTCCAGTAAAGGGGTATTTTGCAATTGACTACGCTTTGCTTATCTGTCTAAAAAAGCTGGACTGAAATGAACCCAATATTTATTTTTAGCTCCAATCTTGTGAGTCAATCTGTGGTCTTGGAATCCTGAAGGAATACATTTGCAGATCGTCTTTCAACAATTATGTTTGATTTGCAATCACCTTGTCTTGCTTTGGATCAAATAGTTGCAGTGAAATGGGAGGGAGACAGATCGGCAGACTTAATGGACATGATCACCTGGAACTTCACTCAACTTGAAACAGTTTTTTTCTTCATAAATTTAAATAATTGTCTTGATATTATAGAGAAATATTGGCTCCCTAAATATGATTAATTCATTATCAGCAGCAGCCCTAGGCAGCATGGCCAAAGGCTAAAAAAAACCTGCAACATCCAGGGAGAAAAACATTCCTTTCCTACCATATCAGGACAACAAAAATCCACTAGATGGCAGCAAGGAGTTTCCTGTAGATCTCTGGTGCCATCTAAAGATCCACAAAATTTTTCAAGCTCAGATATGGTGTCTCTGTCTCATAAAGAAAGGGTCACTAAGTCCAAACAGTGTATTCTTCAAATAGAAACAGTGTAAGGAATTTTCTGGAATTTTGAAAAACATGACGTTATGGAGCAGACATAGAAACAAAATTGGTAGCAAGCTTAAGACTCTTCTTTCCTTCTCTGACTACATTTGGAGACATTTTGGTGTGATAAATACAAATCAATCAGGTTTCTATCCCCTCCACCATAAATGCCAGTATATACACATATAGACTACATAATAAAAGAGAGAAAAATGAGTCCTGCAAATAGTTGTAGGCATTCTTTTTGCTTGAAAGAATACATTTTTAATGAAGCATCACAAAAACTATTGCTAAAGGCTTCTGGAATTGTTACTGAGAAGTGTATTCGGTGGTAAAGTCTAGGTGGATTAAGTAGAATCTAATTAATTCTAAGCCTGACACAGAATGTCTGAAGAATTGAGCTCTCCAATCCTCCTCTGCTGAGTTTGCTGGTAAATTTAACAGACACAATCCCTTGTCTCAACTATTAACTCATTGCTCTATGGGGGTAGGGAAATGAAGATGGTTTCATTGTACAGCCAATTTTCTTTCAAAGAAATAAAGTACTCAGTACGTGGTGTAGAATAGCAAAACCCTTCAAATTGTTTGAAATACCTGTAAGCTAAACAAACCCACTTCTATATTCCCTGGTGCTTCCTGGGTCAAAAATATTGAAGTGACTATTCAGTAGTGGAATTCGAATTTTTTACTACCAGTTCTGTGAGTGTGGCTTGGTGGGTATGGTGTGGCTTGATGGGCATGGCTTGGTCGGTGTAAAAGGGGAAGGATACAGTAAAATCCCCATTTCCACCCCACTCCAGGGGAAGGCTACTGTAAAATTCCCATTCCCTCTCCACCCCACTAACCTGCTTTCCAGATCCGTTCTCCTGTGCAGGGAAACAAAAGAAGACCCAACTGATCAGCTGGGACTTAAAGGCAGAGAATAGATGGGGATAAGGCCAACCAGAGGTGATATTCACCGGTTTTCTGAACTACTCAAAATTTCCACTAGCGGTTCTCCAGAACCAGTCAGAACTGGCTGAATACCATCTCTGGACCTATTCTATCTTACATGTTCTATCTCACCATTGAAAAGAGGATCTATATTGCTATGGACTAAGCCAACGCATCAGTAACAACCCTAAATAGCTATACTTTGCAGCAGGCTCATATTCCTGCACTTCTCATTGGCCCGCGAATAGCAAGTCATGATTGGTCATTTCTGGCCAGTCTGATTGGCTGTTAATGGGCCTCTCTGATTGGACGCTTGTCAGAGCGGTAAACTCAAATCATTGGTTGTTTTGACAGCAGCCAGCTCTATAAAAGAGCTGCTGCTGCCCAAGTATTTGCTCTGTTCTTATTTCACAATAAAGAGTTGAAGTCACAGTTCGATGTCTCCTCTCCGTTCCTTGCGCCTATGCTCAGGACATAACACTGGCACCGAGGATGGGATGCAGAGATGATAGAGCTGACTAAGTACTCATCGAACAAGACAGAGCACATGGCTGAAGAGCGCCTGCAACAAACGGCAAAATGACCAGCGACGCCATACCACCCGCTCCATTTGACCCAGCAAAAGAAGACTGGGACTCGTATATAGATTGCTTCCAGATGTTCCTGGAGACCAACAATTTAAAAAATGCTATGCCTGGCAAGAAACAAGTGATGTTCCTGACTCACTGCGGCCTCACCATTTTCAAAATGGCGAAAGCACTTGCCAAACCGGCGGAAGTGAAGACCATGGATTGGGATAACCTCGTGCCGATCCTCTGGGCCCATTACAAACCCGCAGTACCTACACTGATGCGAAGACACGAGTTTTACCAGAGGGACCAATGGAAGAACGAAAGTGTTGGGGACTTCGTAGCCGACCTCCAGAACCTAGGAGGTCTTTGTGGTTTTGCAAACCTCGAGGAAGCCCTGAGAGACCACATTGTTCTGGGATTAGATGACCCCACGGTACAGAGTAAACTCATGGCGAAAGGAGACATCAGCCTTGCAGATGTCATCGCCAACGCTACTGCCGCAGAAGCAACCAGGAAGTCATCCACTCAAATGCGCTGAGCGAACGCACCGCATCGCCAACTTGCTATTGATAGCCCGTTCACCGCTGAGAAGCATGCTATTACCACCCACCATGAAGACCTCGAGTCATCCTCAGACAGTGAGGAAGAGGAGATCAACCGGCTCCGCTCAGAACGAGAGCAAAGGAACCAGAGACTCCCGCACCAATGTGCTGGTTGCGGGGCAAACCACCCACTGGTTTCCCTTTGGACTGCAAATTCCTTGACACACTCTGCCATTCCTGTGGGAAAAGAGGCCACATCGCTTAGGTCTGCAGAAGCAAGCAAGAGTTCAGTCCCAGCCGAAGGAAGAACAACCTCCATCGGGAGACAGGCAAACCACCTGGGAATCGGGACCGCCTGAACCACCAATGGAACAACCACTACTACTACAGAAATCGAGCACCTGCCTCTTCAATGAGACGAGAAGAGGCGCACCAAACCATTATTATCGGACACGCTTCATCGTTCGATGCAAAAAAGATCCGCGTAGGGGTTACAATTGAGAATCGACCGTGCATGATGGAAATTGATTCGGGGTCATCCCTATCGATGGTATCCTGGAAAACCCTCAAACAGCTGATCCCTGCCATCTGCCGCCAGGACCTCAGCACTGAACAAATCATCCTAAAAGACTACCAGGGAAACAGAATTCCAGTTGTCGGTTCCACGTCCAAATATCCTTTAAGGACTGCACCGCGACGCTTCCCCTGTCTGTCGTCGATCGTGACCAGCCCAGTTTGTTAGGGTTACAGTGGTTCACTCCACTTGGGATTGAACTAGCCGGCATACACCAAACCAGAAGCAACGACTGGGAAGAGGCTCTCATCCAGGAATTCCAGGACGTGTTCACAGGAACATTAGGCAAGTACAAGGGGACCCCTATATCGTTTAATCTCAGCCCCGATGTAGCTCCCATTCAGCTTAAGCCTTGTTGGGTGCCTTTTGCCCTCAAACTGAAGATCAATGAACAGCTAGATAAACTGATAGCCCAGGGCGTGTTGGAACCGATTGACCATGCCCGCTGGGAAACTCCAATAGTAACGCCCATGAAGCCAGATGGCTCATTAAGAATTTGTGGGGATTACCAGGCCACCCTAAATCATGCTCTTCAACAGAGCACTTACCCAGTACTGGTGGTCCAACACCTTCTTCACTCCCTGGGTGGCGGAAAAATATTTGCGAAATTGGACTTAGCTCAGGAGTACCAGCAACTACCCGTAGACGTGACAACTGCAGAAGCCCAGACAATAGTTACACATAGAGGCACCTTCAAGTGCAATAGACTCCAATTCGGAGTAAACATGGGGCCTGGCATTTTCCAAAGTTTGATGGAGAGACTATTACAAGGCATAAAAGGCATCGTGCCTTATTTTTACAACGTCTTAATAGCTGCCCCCATTAAAGAGTTATTAGTACAATGACTCAGAAAGGTTCTTCAGAAATTTAAAGACGCTGGCCTGAAAATAAAAAGGGACAAGTGTCAACTTTGTACGGAGAGAGTGGAGTTCCTGGGATACCTTCTCGACAGACAGGGAATCCACCCCACTGAAAAAAAACTAACCGCAATCAAAAATGCCCCGAGACCAGAGACAAGGCGGAGCTTCGTTTCAGCGATACAGCTGCAATCTTGGGGCTGTGAGATCGCAGCCGATATTTTGGACCTAAACCATCCCGTAGAGATGGTGATCGTGAAGGGCATAGTCCCAGGATCCCAGGGATATCGCAAAATCTCTGGTTTGATCCGGGAGAAGTCCTTTTGCTGGTGGTGGAGAGGCAGCCTCTATAGCTGCTGAAGTCAGGACAGCTCCGGAAAGGAAGTGGCTGGAAGTGAAAGTGTGTCAGCTGGGTGAGAAACTTCTTTTTTGTTGTAAATTCCCTGAGATTTGAAAGGGCACCCTGAATAAAGAAGAAACCTGTGAGATATTTTTTTTGACAAAAACTGTATGAGCGGCGTTTTTTAAAGTGATGTCAAATTGAGGCTTGGATGTTTTTTTCTTTTTCTTACTTTTTTTGGGGGGGACTTTAGTGTGACTTTGTAGGTAACCGGACTGAATTTTCTATTACACATATTTTTATGCTCCTTTTGATTTTTTAATTTTCTTTTCGGATAGAGGCTCCCTTTGGCTATTTTTTTTTATAAATTTTATTTTTCTGACTGGGGGGGGAGAGTATTAAGAAACTTTGTAACAATGCCAACTAGAGGCTTGAAAATATTTTATTTGAATTGGAGAGAACTGTAAGAAGATTCCTTCTCAAGGACATTTCAATGTGATAAGATAGAGGGAGAGCACAGCAAAATATTATTATAGGTGTTCTCCTGGACTGTTATCAATATTTCAACACTTGAGGCTTGACTTTGAAGCTAGTGGAGAAGAGAGTCATAATAAGAGCCTTGGACAACTAAATAAAGTGCAGTGTGCTTTCTTATATATATTTTTTTCTTTTTTTACTTGTGATACCCCTACTCAGCAGCCTCTTTGTAAATTTTAATTCTAGTAATATTCTTATTTTTGCTTTTTATTTCAAAGGGAAAGCCTCAGAGCTTTTTCTTTATTTTTCTTTTTTTCTCCTTATCTTTACTGGGATCTTTTTGCTTTTTCTATCCATGTTTTTGGACCACTCTGTTTTTTCTTTTTGATTATTGAGACTTCCCAATTGGAAGAACCTGAAGGAATTCCTGAAGGTGTGAAGAACCTGAAGGAATTTCTTCTGTTTTTCTTTATTTTTGTTGTTTTTCTTCTTAATCAATATTATTATTTTTGGGTTTTTTTTTCTTTCTATTTTTCATTTTTTATGGTGGACTACTTCATAATTGGATTAGGGTCTAGAAGAACCTGAAGATTTTTCTTCTTCTTTTTCTCCGTTTTCTTCTTTGGTTTTGGGCTTTTTATCATTGGATTTTTCCATTTTGGATTATAATTGGCTATTCTACCAGTTGGATTAAAAGCTAAAAAGAATTTGAAACTTTTGAAACATTAAAATGAGCAGGAAACCAATATCATCTGGCGTTTCTACTTCTACCTCTGCCTCCCCACCAGCTGGAGGACAACGTTTAATTCAGACAATGTTGAAGCAAGATAAAGAACAAGAAAAAGTGATTTTACAGATGATTATGCAAAGAATTCAAGATCTCACGATAAAAACAGACACTATTGAACAAAGAATAGAGAAGACTGATGAAAAAGTGGAAAATATAAAACAAATGATGGTGAAATATGAGGAGAGATTCCAAAAAATTGAGGAAGAAGGTAAACAAAGAGAGGAGAAGATTGGAAATATTGACAATAGATTAACAGTGGTTGAACAAGATAAAAGTGGGATGTTGAGGTGGGAGATGGAAAGATCAGAATTTTATCCCAGATTTCAAAATATAGAAGAAGAAAAAGGACAAAATTTGGCTGCGATAATGATAGAAATGTTGGCAGATGCTTTGGAAATTACAAAGGAAAAGATGATGGATGGAGTAGATGAGGTATATCGAGTTTATACAAGATATGCGATGAGAAATAAATTACCAAGGGAAGTCCATATTAGATTTACCAAAAAATCCATTAAAACACAAATATTACAAGTGGTAAGAGAGAAGACATTGAAATACAAAAGCAAAGAGATTAAAACAAATACCCAGAAGAGTGAGAGAGATGAGAAGAGAATATTGATTTCTGACCAAAATGCTACTGGAAAATGAAGTGAATTATAGATGGCTGATTCCAGAAGGATTAATGTTTATGTGACAAGAGCAGAGACATAGAATTGATTCAATTAAGAAAGCAGAACTTTTCCATGCAGAATATTTTGGAAGGAGAGAAGAGGAGGCAGAGAAAGAGGTCTCATTAATTGAGTTTCAAGAGGAACAACTGGAGACTGAAAAAGAGAAAGGTGCAGTAGGTGGACAGGTGGATAGTAAAGAACAGCGTGAAGTGAGATCCATGAGAGCTATTAAACCTAAATACAAAGCATAATCATGGAAGAAAAAAAACTGATTACAATGAATATAAATGGACTCAATTCAGCTGTTAAAAGAAGGAAAACCTTTCATAAATTCGAGAAATTAAAATTCCATATAATTTGTCTGCAAGAAGTTCATATTAAAAACAACATGAACAATTGTTATTACAGCCAAAATTAGGGAAAATATTTACTTCTTTGACTCAATGTAAGAAAAGAGGAGTGGTTCTATACATTAAAGAGGCTATCCCAGCAAAACTGATCTATACGGATGAAGACGGAAGAGTATTAATGGTGGAAATAATGGACAATAATATAAAAATACTCTTGATTGCAATTTATGCTCCGAATGATAAACAAGAAGAGTTTTATAAAAAAAATACACATGAAAATAACTAGACTGGACTATGTTAATATAATTATGATGGGAGACTTTAATGGAATTGTGGACAATAAACTGGACTATATAGCAACAAAAACAAAGCAAAATAGAAAGACTCTCCCTAAATCTTTTTTTTAAAATGACAGACGAATTAACTTTAAAAGATATTTGAAGAGAAAGTAATGTTAAAGCTAAACAATATACTTTTTATTCAAATAGACATTTATCATGGTCCAGATTAGATATGATTTGGATCTCAACAGAATTAATATCCAATATTCAAGAATCAAATATTGAAATAAGTACTTGGGCAGATCATAGCCCAATGACAATTAAATGGAAGGGACAAAAAAAAAAAGATCGAGATGGACATTAAACAATACTATTTTAAAGGAAAAAGATTTTGCACAATGGATGGAGAAAGAATCGGCTTTTTTCTTTAGAGAAAATAAAAAAAAAGATACTTCAACACAGAATGTTTGGGATACAATGAAGGCATATGCTAGAATTTTGTTAATAGATTACATAAGAAAAAAGAATATTAGGAAAAGGCAAGCTTCTAAGGCCTTGGAAGATGAGTATAAAAGACTTGAAAAAGAATTACAGAAAATGCCACAGAAAAAAGATATTAAATTGAAGCTGGATGTAATTAAACATAAAATGGAATTAATAGAGAAAGAATTGGCACAGAAAATTAGAAATTCTAAACAGAATTACTTTGAAGATGCAAATAATAGATGGTAGATGGTAATGGCTAGCATATAAATTGCAAATAATAGATGGTAGATGGCTAGCATATAAATTGGTCAGAGGCTTATATTACACTTATTCCAAAAGAAGAGGCTGACCCACTGCAAATTAAGAACTATAGACCTATTTCTTTATTGAATGCAGACTATAACATTTTTGCTTCAATTTTAGCAGAAAGACTTAAAAAGTATTTAAATAATTTTATCCACCCAGATCAAAATGGATTTCTGCCAAAGAGACAAATCAGAGACAATATGAGAGTAATCTTGGATACTTTGGAATACTATGAGGCTCATCCTGAAAAGCAAATGGCTTTGATATTCCTAGATGCTCAAAAGGCATTTGAAAACGTGAACTGAATATTTATGTTATTACTATTGGAACAGATGGGTTTTGCCAGAAAATTTATTCAAACAATAGAAGCCATATACAATAAACAGACAGCAAAGGTAATGATGAAGGGAGAACTTACAGATTTTATTAATATAAGAAAAGGCACAAGACAAGGATGTCCCCTATCTCCTTTGCTATTTGTGTTGACTTTGGAAGTGTTGAATAGAAATATTAGAGATGATAAAAGCATAAAAGGAATGAAAATTAAAAAGGAAGAATTTAAACTACAAACTTTTGATGATGACTTAGCTTTTATTCTGGAAGATCCGCTAGAAACAGCTCCAAAGTTATTGGAAAAGATAAAGACATATGGTGAGGTGGCTGGTTTGAAAATAAATAAAGATAAAACAAAGATTTTGACAAAGAACATGCTACTGAGACAAAGAGAAGAACTGGCAGACCTGTTGAAAATTCAAGTTACGAATAAGGTTAAGTATCTGGGGATATATTTGACAGCAAGATGTAGCACATTAAAGGAGAATAATTATATTAAACTTAAACAACACATAGCTACAAACTTGAAGAAATGGGAAAACTTGCAATTGTCATTAATAGGGAGAATTTCAACAATCAAGATGAATATTTTACCCAGAATTCTATTTCTGTTTCAAACAATACCAATTAGGCTTGGAAAAGACTATTTTGAAGATTTAAATAAAATCATGTTGAAGTTTATATGGCAAGGTAAAAAAGCGAGAATAAAGCTAAAGCTTTTGCAAGACGCTAGAATTAGAGGAGGTTTTGGCCTGCCTAATTGGGAATTGTATTATCAAACTGTAAGTTTGATGTGGGTCAAGGAATGGATAACATTAAGAAAGCATAGATTGTTGACATTAGAAGGGCATGATTTGCTATTGGGGTGGCATGCTTTTTTATGGTATAAGGGAACTAAAACACAGGGTTATTTTAGAAGACATTATATATGGGAGTCTTTGTGGTTAAACTGGGAGAAGATAAAAAGACAATGTTATTTGAAAATTCCAGTTTGGTTATCGACTATTGAAGCATTTTTCTATCCTATAATTTATAAGAAGGAACAAACAGTTAGATATGGGGAACTAGTGGATAAAAAGGGTGAACTTAAATCGATTCAAAACTTAGAGGAACAAGGTATAAAGATGAATTGGTTTTCATATGCGCAAATACATTCAAGGTATGATGAAGATTCTAAAATGGAGGGATTCTATGATAAACAGACTGATTTAGATAAGATCTTGATGGGTACTGATGAGAAGGTGATTAAAAAAATTATATGGTTATTTACTGGGAATTAAATTAGAGGATGAACAAGTTGAAGAAACTATGATTGTTTGGGGGAAGAATTTTGGATATGGGATTGATTTAGAGAAATGGCAAAAATTGTGGTCTCAAAATTATAAAATGACAATGTCAACAGCATATAAAGAAAATTTGTATAAGATGTTTTACAGCTGGCACTTTCCCCCGACAAGAATAGCAAGAATGTTTAAGAACAAATCTGAAAAATGCTGGAAATGTCATCAGATACCTGGTTCATATTACCATATGTGGTGGACCTGTGAGGACTCTAAAAAATATTGGACTAAAATTTGCATGTGGTTGGAAAAAATGACAAAGAAACATATAGGAGTTACGCATGGTGGCCTGGGTTAGACAAACAGATAGAGACCTGGGTAGCAAAGTGCAGTAAATGCCAGGAGACTTGCTCTACTCCTCCAAAAACTCCCCCAACTCAGTGGGAAATGCCTCGAGGTCCTTGGTCCCGTATCCACATCGATTTTGCCGGACCCACAAGAGGACCCACTTTCCTCCTAATAGTGGATGCCTATATTAACTGGCTCGAGGTCCACAAGATGAAAAGCACACCACAGAGGCGGTCACTAAAAAACTGAATAAGCTCCTCCAACACATAACCCAAAGCAGCACCATGAACAGAAACACAGCTGAACTCCTGATGGGCCGGAAACTTTGCTCGCATCTCGATTGCCTCCACCCTAATTACACGCCTGAACAACCCCCAGGATCCAGCAGCAAGTGTCGGGCATTCCAGGAATGTGACCCCGTGTTTGCGAAAAACTTCTCGGGTGACCCATTGTGGGTCCTGCTACCATAACGCAACTTAAGGGACCCCGATCCTATTGCCTACAAACTGCAGATGGTAAGATGTGGAAGCGCTACATAGACCAACTCCATTCCAGACTAGCACCTGGAATGGGGGGGGGGAGGAACATCGAGGAGGCCAAAAAAGAAATAACAGATGACTTAACAATCGAAAACCAGCAGTATACACAACCAACCAGGGGATACTCACCACCAGAAGGAGAACTGAGCCGGGGAGTGGCCTCACCGCATGACGGCACTGTGATGGGAACAGATCCAGGGAACACGGAAGACAGCACTGGCGGAAGCAGAGAGAACAGCCCAGAGCCATTTGACGGAACAGCGGGACCGTTTTCGCCATCCAGCTCAGCTAGCAGTCCACCGGAACTAGAGTCAGGACAGAAACCAGTGGAACAGCGCAGGTCAAGCAGACAGGTAAAGTGACCTGCCCATTTACGAGAATACATCACCCCACCCCTCAGACGGAACCTGGGGGAGGGGTGTTATGGACTAAGCCAACGCATCAGTAACAACCCTAAATAGCTTTACTTTGCAGCAGGCTCATAATCCTGCACTTCTCATTGGCCCGCAAATAGCGAGTCATGATTGGTCGTTTCTGGCCAGTCTGATTGGCTGTTAATGGGCCTCTCTGATTGGACGCTTGTGAGAGCGGTAAACTCAAATCATTGGTTGTTTTGACAGCAGTCAGCTCTATAAAAGAGCTGCTGCCGCCCAAGTATTTGCTCTGTTCTTATTTCACAATAAAGAGTTGAAGTCACCGTTCGATGTCTCGTCTCCATTCCTTGCGCCCCGCTCAGGACATAACATATATCATTAGTTGGTTCAGCCAAAACAATGTTAACGGTGCATAACATTCCAGCAGTAAGCACCAGATTTCTTTTGTATATTATTATCTACCTTGTAAAAGATACAATGGTTTTGCTCAATGCAACCATTAAGAGCTGTAACAAAGAAAGATCAGCCACACTACCATGAAAAATAAAATAAAACAAAAAATAAAAACAAGCATATTAAGGTAATATTGTACTGGGGAGTCTAATGCTTACTGGACAAAGAAAAGAAGCAAATAATTGCTGTTCCTTTATTTTCAGAAAAAATAACCTTGTTATTGTTTAACACACAAATAGAGAGAGCCTTTTTTCACGGTGAAATTTTCTTGAAAACTGTTAAGTTCTGTGCATGGGCGCAAGGAACGGAGACGAGATGGTGAAAAGTGAACTTCAAACTCTTTATTAAACATTCTGAATAGAGCAAAATCCTAGGGCAACAGCAGCTCTTTTATAGGCAAGCTGCTGCTCTAGTAACTAATAGGAAATGTGGAGTGTTAACCCCCTTAACCAATGCAAATGGCTCATTAACAGCCAATCAGATTCTCCTGAATAGACCAATTCGATATCACTATTATTGGCCAATCAGAAGTGCAGGGCTAGAACCCTGCTATTTTCTAAAGCTTTTGATAAACTTTATTTGAGTGTTTTATTAGTTCATAACAAAAACGTATATCCAAGTTTGTAACTCTGAACCACATCAAGGGATTGCATTGATAGGGATAAGAATTTAAGGGAAAACAGCTAATAATTAAGCAAAATAGAACAATAAGTCTAACTTAACCTTGCTTAAATCACCAGCCTTTACCATACTTTTTCATTTTAGCAAACCATTCTTACTTCCACTTTCGTTAATCCTTGCCTTTGATCTTTAAATACAGCACTCTCTTAACAACTTGACATATCCACAAGATCCTTATTTGTACCCTTCCTGTTGATCCAATTAGTCTTCCTTTGTATGCATGCTTTATGATTCAGACATCAATCATTATCTCTTCAGTATACATTCAAAC
Organism: Hydrophis major; assembly: GCA_033807585.1. Lineage (NCBI taxonomy): Eukaryota > Metazoa > Chordata > Lepidosauria > Squamata > Elapidae > Hydrophis > Hydrophis major. The sequence goes on from CM066331.1 coordinate 20,935,258, forward strand.
CATCTGAATGCATTTCTTCATTCTGGTTAGTCAGTTTTGTATTCAGTTCTGATTAAGTCATTATTCACCTTTCACCTTATTCTTTACATTCAACTTACATTTCTTTTTATATTGACCTCCCTGATTCCCTGACTCTAACTTCCTTACAGTATAGTCAGGCACAATAGTACACTGCTGCCAGCATTTGTACATTTTAAAATTTCTCCAATCCCTTTCCCGTTATTGGTAAACATTCTACAAAATTACACAAACATATCGAATTATTCTAATTCCTTTTTGCCTTTTATGTATATTATCTATTATGAGGCTGTTTATTTTACAAATTTTCCTGAAAAACAATTCTATTTGTTGTTGAAACAATAGCTTTCCATCAAGTTAAAAGTTTGCTGAGGAGATTCTAAGCTCTTCCTTCATATCAATTCTGTAGAAAAGTGTTCTGTAAAACTAGGGGCAATATATTTCTCTTTCCCTTTCTTTTTCTCTTTGTTTAGAAATAGATATAGAAGCCCTGGAAAATGCAAGCTCTTCCCAGCAGGTAGATTAACAATCACTTTGGAAAAAAGAAGCAAGTACTCCCTGATGGTCAACTGGCTTTGATAGAACCAAGATGAGCAAAGGAGAGGATTGCTGCTAATGGAGGCAGGTGTATTAATTTTTCCAAAGAAAGAAAGAAAGAAAAAAGAGTGGAATACAAGAAAATGAAACAATATATCGGAAAAGATAGTGAGCAGTTATAGCATTGAGATATTGGCCTCTTCCATTTTTCATAACTTTGGTTAATCAAAAGTTTCACAGAGTGCTTTTTAGAAAGATAAAGTAAGTAAATAAAGTAAGATGAAGATGGACACAAGATCCATCCATCTGCATAACCATGTTCAAAGAACATTCCCACCATATCATTTTATTGCTAAGAACACAATACAGGTGAGTTTAGGTACATTTGGCTAGTGGGATGCAAGTATAATCAAAACCTAGTTTTATCTCAAGCATTCTCACATTATTCTATGCAAATTAAAATATCTAATCTAGGGACTATCTTGCAAGCAGTACATTTGCTTTCATACCTACAAGGAGGAGCTATATGCAATATGTTAAATCATTCAGGATGCTACATGAAACATAGTTCTAAAATAATATAGCTGTTCTTGAGAATGATTAAAAAAGAGAAAATATAAAATTATGTTGCTTATATATAGCAAAGAAGTTGTTAGATAAAGTGAATATTGATCTTGGTATCTATTTAATCCATAAACAAGGTTATAAATTCTAGTTCATCTCTGTAAAAATTGTGGTCTTCTTAATTCTTTTTCTCAGGGGTGACCATTTGAATACCATGACAATATTCTCTGAAATTAAAATGTTCCCACATTGATTTTAATATACTGTTATTTCTGGTGTTTTAATATATTGTTATTTCTGGTGATCTAATGACTGGGCAAAGCTTCAAAAGAATATTTCACTCATACATTGAAACAAAGCATCCCTTTAATTGACAGAAGTTGTGTTGCATCACATCTTCTGAACTCTCCTGGCAGTTGCAGAGTAGAAAGAGTTTTCTGAAAATGTTTTAAGAAGTGCTGGAGGAGGCCTTGGAAAATGCAAAGTCCTTCAATGAGAAAAATCACACTGTCTCCAGAGTAGAAAACTCTTTGTTTAGGTGAAGTTTGAGCATCTTACTGTTCTGTCCTTCATTAACATACTCGAGATCCCCGCGTTTTGATTGGCCAAAGCGCGGGGCTCTCCGATTGGTCAGGCGAGCCGCGCCGATTGGCTCGCTAAGAATCTCCCGCGATTGGTCCATTCAAACCGCAGGAGATTCAAAGTGATGCCATTGGCCGCGGCCGCCGCGGCAAAAGGAATAAAAGCCGCGGGCTTTTTTCCTTTTGCCAGTTCGGTTCCAGCAGATCAATAAAGAGCTTTGCACTAAGTCACCGACTCCTGGCATCATTTCGCGGACACAACACTGGTGACGAAGGTGGGATCCAGACCCTGAACTGAACCACGTGTCCGACGGAAGCCAGATGAAGCACCGAGATGGTGAAAATCGCACCGCCCGCCCCCTTCAACATCGCCACCGAGGACTGGGAATCGTTCTCCGACCGATTCCGCATGTACCTCGAGTGCACCGGCATGAAGGACGCCTCGGGCCCACTGAAACGCGCCGTCTTCCTCACCCACTGCGGGACCGAGGTCTTCAGATGGCCAAAGCGTTGGCCAAGCCCGCCGATGCGACCGCCTTGGACTGGGACGTCCTCGAACCCATCCTTCGGTGACACTATGCCCCAGAGGTACCCATCCTGATCCGGCGCAACGAGTTCTACTGGCGGGACCAGAGATCGGGTGAGAGCTTCAGCGACTTCGTCACCGAGCTGCGGCGCCTAGGGGGGCTCTGCGAATTTGATAACCTAAGCAACGCTCTGAGAGACCGAATCGTGCTCGGTCTGTGGGACCCCGCCCTCCAGAGCCGGCTGATGGCTAAAGGCGACATCAGCCTAGCAGACACCCTCACCACAGCCGCTGCCGCAGAAGCAACCCGAACTTCCGCCGATAGCATGCGCAGACCGGACACGAGGGACCGCGGCGGAAACAACAAACTGGCGAGGTCGACCAACCCAAAAACCGAGATGACAACACACCAGGGCGATTTCCACTCGGCATCCAGCACGTCCGATGACGAGGAGGACATCCATCGACTCCAGACAGGGCGCGAACAATGGAACCGGAGAGGTCGTAAGTCAAGGACCAACTGTGCCGGTTGCGGCGGCAACCACCCCAGGTCAGAATGCCGGTTTTTCGATTCAATCTGCCGGAATTGCGACAAAAGGGGGCACATCGCCCGGGTTTGCCGCCTGAAGAAAAACCGCAGTCCGGCTCGATGGGACCAGAGCGACCGGAGGAGGGAGAGCACACCACCCCGGACCAGAGATCGCCCCTCGGACAGCCGATGGGACCGGAATGGACGATCCTCGTGAGGCGGCGACAACCGGCAGAGAGAGGAGACCCACCAGACGGTCACCATCGGCCAAGCCATCACCAACAACGCCCGGAAGGTCCACGTCGAGGTACGCATCGAGGGCCAGCCGTACAAAATGGAGGTGGACTCCAGGTCCTACCTTTCCATGATTGCATGGCACGAGATAAAGCGGTTGGTGCCTACCCTCCAAAGGAGGAACGTAGACAACCAGAGACTCATTGTAAAGGACTACCAGGGAAACCGCATCCCGGTAGTCGGCACCAAAAGCTTTAACATAACGTATAAGGGGCGCACCGAACGACTCCCCCTAACGATCGTCGACCACGACCGCCCAAGCCTACTGGGACTGCAATGGTTCGCCCCGCTCGACATCGCCCTCACAGGAGTCAACCACGTCAATGGTTCGCCCCGCTCGACATCGCCCTCACAGGAGTCAACCACGTCACCAACGACGGCTGGGAGCAGCAACTAGCCCGGGAGTTCCAAGAGGTCTTCGACGGAAACCTAGGCAAGTACCGAGGGCCCCTTATCTCGTTCGACCTAGACCCTAACGTCCCCCCCAAACGCCTGAAACCAAGGCGGGTGCCATTCGCACTGAAACCCAAAATAGACGAGCAAATTGATAAGCTCGTCAAACAAGGGGTACTGTAGTCCATAGACCACGCCCTGTGGGAGACCCCCATAGTCACCCCAATCAAGCCCGATGGGTCGGTGAGAATCTGTGGGGACTATAAGGCCACCGTAAATGGCGCGCTGCAACAAAGCACCTACCCCGTCCCAGTAGTGCAACACCTACTGCACTCACTGGGAGGGGGCAAAGTTTTCGCCAAGCTCGATCTCGCCCAGGCATACCAACAGTTGCCGGTCAACGAGCAAACGGCAGAAGCGCAGACCATTGTCACCCACCGGGGAGCATTCAAATGCAACCGACTCCAATTCGGAGTCAGCGTGGCACCGGGCATATTCCAGAGCCTAATGGAGAGGCTATTGCAAGGTATCAAGGGGGTGGTACCTTATTTCGACGATGTCCTAGCGTCGGCAGCCAACCAAGCCGAACTAGAAGGTCGACTAAGGGAGGTCCTAACTAAATTTAAAGAGACGGGACTAAAAGTAAAGAGGGAAAAATGCCAGCTTTGCACGGAACGAGTGGAATTCTTGGGCTACCTCCTAGACCAGCACGGCATTCACCCCACAAGCAAAAAAATCAAGGCCATCAAAGAAGCCCCCACCCCTAAATCAAAGACTGAACTACAAGCATTCTTGGGGTTACTGAACTTTTACAATGTTTTCCTACCCCAAAAGGCGACGGCGGCGGAGCCCTTGCATAGGCTCCTGGACAAGGCGGCGACCTGGACTTGGGGGAAATGGGAGCAAGCCGCCTTCCAAAGAACGAAGGACCTCCTCACCTCCGACGCCGTCCTCATACAATTCAATGAGACCCTACCTCTGGCCGTCACATGCGACGCATCACCCTTCGGCGTCGGCGCTGTCCTCAGCCATACCCTTCCCGACAGAAAAGAAGCGCCCATCGCGTTCTTTTCAAGGACCCTCACCAAACCGGAGCGGAACTATAGCCAGCTGGACAAAGAGGCTCTGGCTATAGTTGCCGCCATAAAACGATTCCACGAATACCTCTACGGCCGGACTTTCACCATCATAACGGACCACAAGCCGCTGCTGGGAATCCTTGCAGGGAACCGGGCCACCCCGAACATTCTGTCTCCCCGAATGACAAGGTGGTCCGAGTTCCTGGCAGCCTACAACTATGAAATCATACACAGACCGGGTAAGACGATCTCCCATGCAGACGCCTTAAGCCGCTCGCCACTACCGGAACCAGACACCGACCCAGCACCCACGACGACCACCCTCAGCATAGAGACTCTACCCAACCTGCCCATCACCGCGTCAGACATTGCCCGAGAGACTAATAAAGACAAACGTCTGGTGCGGGTGTTGCATTGGGTGGAGAAAGGGTGGCCGGAAAGGGACAACGACGAGTCCATCAAAATGTTCCGAAACCGCCAAACGGAACTCTCGTTGTTAAAAGGGTGCATACTATGGGGGGACAGGGTGGTCATTCCGGAAAAGCTACAGGGGAAGGTTTTGGAAATGCTGCACGAGGGGCACCCTGGCATCGTGAGGACTAAAGCCCTGGCCAGAAGTTACACTTGGTGGCCAGGGATGGACAAACAAATAGAGGCCTGGGTAGCTAGGTGCCAACGATGCCAGGAAACGAGGCCCAGCCCACCCACAGCACCCGTCCTAGAGTGGGAAACCCCAAGGGGACCTTGGTCTAGAATCCATATAGACTTCGCCGGGCCCACAAAAGGACACACCTTCCTCATAACAGTTGACGCTTACTCCAACTGGCTGGAGGTAAGCAACATGAAGATGACAACCACGGAGGCCGTGACCAAAGAACTCTGCAAACTCTTTGCAACACACGGCCTCCCAGTTTACTTCACTGGAATTCGAAAAATTCCTAGCGGAAAGGGGCATCCGCCACGCGCTGACAGCACTGGCGCACCCGGCAGCGAACGGTAGGGCGGAACGGATGGTCCAATTCACTAAAAAGACCATCCGGAAAATAAACCACGGGGAGATCCAAGAGAAAATCAACAGACTACTCTTCACCCAACACATAACCCCAAATACCACAACCAACAAAAGCCCAGCCGAACTACTAATGGGTAGAAAGCTAAGGTCCCCACTCGACAGGTTACACCCTACGTATAACCCGGAGAGGCCCCCAGACTCAAGCACCAAACAAGGAACTTTCGCACCCAGGGACCCCGTATATGCAAAAAACCTGACGGGAGACCCTCTATGGATCCCAGCCGTCATCACCCAAGCAACAGGCCCACACTCGTACCGGCTACAAACAGCAGACGGACGAGCGTGGAAACGCCACATTGATCAACTTAGGTCAAGAACTGCAAACCAACAAACCGCCGATGCACAAACAAACGAACCCAACCCCCATAACGCAAGCCAAGGGGGGAGGGAATACCCAGGGGACCGAATCCAAAGAAAAATAAACCAGCAATACTCACCGGAACGCAGCCATCACGACCCCTCACCAGAAAGGAACAGCCAAGCCAGCTCGACCGACCTGGAAAGACCGAGTGGGAGCGGCGAAACCCGTAGCTCAACCAACCCGGAAGGCCCAGGAGGGAGCTACGGAAAAAGGACCGGCCCGATCGACCAGCCGGTTCCCACAACAGCAGCAGGAGCAACGGAGATCCCGACCGAACCAGCTGGGATCCAGCCTACAACTGAGTTGCGCAAGTCAAGTAGGACCAGACGGAGCCCCGCCTACCTACGTGACTACGCAACGTAAGGACTGAACCAAGAGGGGAGGGGTGTTCTGTCCTTCATTAACATACTCGAGATCCCCGCGTTTTGATTGGCCAAAGTGCGGGGCTCTCCAATTGGTCACGCGAGCCGCGCCGATTGGCTCGCTAAGAATCTCCCGCGATTGGTCCGTTCAAACCGCGGGAGATTCAAAGCGATGCCATTGGCCGCGGCCGCCGCGGCGAAAGGAATAAAAGCCGCGGGCTTTTTTCCTTTCGCCAGTTTGGTTCCAGCAGATCAATAAAGAGCTTTGCACTAAGTCACCGACTCCTGGCGTCATTTCGCGGACACAACACTTACTATAAAGGCTAAAGCTGTGAATGAAAACCAGTTCCCTAGACAAAACTTATGGAAACAACAAGAAGATGTTTCTACCTCACAAGGTATTGAGTGGGAGCTAATTCCCCAGACCGAACTGTTATGTAAACAATGAGTAGATGTCTCACCTCACAAGGCTGGAAGAAGAACAGGCAAAAATCCATAAACTTAAAAAGGCTGGACTGGGAAACTGAGGGGAAAAAGAACATAATAAAATAAAGCCAAATCATTTTATAGAATTGCCAAGAAAACTACCGGATATATTACCAGCTGTCCAGGTCAACTTGGAAGAGTTTATAGCTTTTTTTATTAAAAAAACAGAGATTGGTCAGTTCATCCAAGGTAAACTGTAAAAGGCTGCCAGCTCAGCTCTTCAGATGGTTCATGGAAATAGAAAAGCAGAACAGTGGATGTGATTTCCATGAACTATTGATACCATATTCTTTGCAACTGGGCAAATGCTACTTGGAAAATCATAATACAAAGTTATGCTTAGAGATAGCATGAATCAGAAGCTGCTCATATACTAGTGGCATTTATGAATTAGACTGCTGCTAACTGTTTGTGAACCAATATTTAGTTGCTACACCTTGATCCCTAGCACATATATATTTCTACTTTAAATTTGTGTTTTATTTCCCTTAGAAAAATATGTATCTAGTTTGCTAATTTGAAGAAGTCTGGTCAGTAACTATAATAGCAATACCAAGCAATAGCACTTATACTGCTTCACAGTGCTTTACAGTGCTCACTAAGTGATTTACAGAGTCAGAATATTGCCTCCAGCAATCTTTAAAAAAAATCATTTTACTGACCTCAGAAGGATGAAAGGCTGAGTCAACCTTGAGATTAGTGAGATTCGATCTGCCAATTGCAGACAGCCGGCAGGCAGCAGAAGTAGCTTGCAGTACTGCAATCTAACCACTGTACCACCGTGGCTCCTAATAATAAAGAGTTATTGAATATTATTATTAATAATACAACTTTTACATTCTTGCAAGAAAACCCTAGACATACAACTGCAACATCTCCTAAACAATGCTCTTCACTACAGTCCTACTATTTCATTTTGATATATCAACACAGGTAAAACAAAGACTGTTATGTCTCACCTTTCTTCTTTCCAAAAAAGATGAAAGAGAACAAATTCACACAAACACAGGCAGGCAAGCTGACTTGGACTTTACAGAGTTAATCCTTTATACTGATAACGTCCTTGGCATTCCAACACACTCTGCCTGCCAAGTCCGAAAAGATAACAAGAAAAACTACTCACTGAAGATTCCAAAGCAGACCACAAAAAATAGTCACAACGAAACCTGGAAGAGAAGTAAACTTTGTCCCGTACAAAGTTTCCAGAGAAAACACACCCACTTTTATCCCTTGTGGGGTGTGTCTCAATGACTCAGCTCACTCTCTGACCCTCCCATGCCTCCTAGATTGCAGCTCACATTTCTTCCTACGACGCTGCCTAGGATCAAGCCAAAACCTGACTCCCTGTCAGGGGCTGCTCCAATATGCCCTCCCCCTGGTTTATCTCAGGATGTTCCTCTTGGTTGTCTGATGAAACCTGAGGTATTATCAGGAAGGAAGGCATTGCCAGAGAGGAAGGTCCTGGGGAGGAAGGCATTCCCAGTTCCTCCTCCTCATCTTCTGAATCCTCTTCCTCTAACAGCACAGAGCCACAACAAAAGACTTTCCAAGGATTTGGTTCCAATGCCATAAAATGTATGTACAGTAACTTTGGAAAGAGTACTATGCCTCTGAAATGGTAGAAACAGAGACAAAAAAGCCCCAAATGCTCATGAATGAATGGTACTTAGAAAACATTCAGCAAGTCAGATTGCTCCATTGGTTTAACAGCTCACAAGCTATGGTTAAACAATAAGAAGTGACCAACAGTGCATGTGAATGAGCAGCCTGTATCCCTCTCTCTTGCCCTTTCTAATAAATAGGATGCTGGGATATTATCTTTTTTACTCCTGACTTTCCTGCAACAAGAGAGATGACTTTAATTTCCTTACTGACTCTTTCTATAATTGCTGCCCTATATAAGCAACGTGACTCCAAGGTACTTTTGATGGCTACAGATCTGGTGGAGAAATAGAAGCAGGGAATCTGTATTTAAAATTCAGTATTACAGTTCAGGTCTCATCGTCTTGGTTGGTCTGAGGGAAAAAAAAACCCTAAAATTGTTAGATTTGATTAGTAATTTGGGCAGAAACTACCAGAAAACTGCAGGCCAGTAGACTAGATTGAGAAGGAAACTACTACTACTACTACTGCTGCTACTACTACTACTACTACTACTACTACTACTACTACTACTACTACTTTCTACATTTTCCTCCTCCTCCTTCTCCTCTTCCTTCTCCTCCTCCTCCTCCTCCTCCTCCTTCGAAATGGCAAATCACTTTTGCTTCATTGTTTAATAAAACTATTGTAGATCTATTCTGATGTAGAGTTCAGCTCAATTCTTTGAGGAATCTTTATAATTTTAGCCAAATGTAAGGATTGACAAGGGAAGGGAGTATAACAATGCTAGTGAAAAGGAATTCTTGCCTGTGTAAACTGAAGTTGTACACCCACAGAGATTTTTCCTGATAAACAGAAATCATCCCTTCTCTTCCAACTCTGTTAATCTGTATCTGTAACTATAGAATTCTGAAATCTCTATTCTTAGAAACCAGGAATATAAGAAATATATTTTTAAAAATGTAGAAATATAGATGGTAACTGAAGTGTGTATAATAGAATCAATATTGGTTGTACTTGTTGATGGTGAGAGCAGGATGGGGAAGTGCATCCATGTTTGCCCTTCTTGCCCGCTCTCAGCCAGTACATCAACCATAGCGTTAGGTTCTGCGCATGGGCGCAAGGAACGGAGACGAGACGGTGAACAGTGAACTTCAACTCTTTATTATACATTCTGAACAGAGCAAAACCCTAGAGCAAAAACAGCCCTTTTATAGGCAAGCTGCTGCTGTAGTAACCAAGAGGAAACGTGGAGTGTTAACCCCCTTAACCAATGAGAATGGCTCGTTAACAGCCAATCAGATTCTCCTGAATGGACCAATCCGACATCGCTATTATCGGCCAATCAGAAGTGCAGGGCTAGAACCCTGCTATTTTCTAAAGCTTTTGATAAACTTTATTTGAGTATTTTATTAGTTCACAACACATAGCATTTTTTAGGTCAACTGTGGGGTTTGGGACTGGACACTAGTTGGCTCCTTTCTCAGAAGATGGTCCCTATCAGTGCTGGGTGAGATCACCTGTCACCATGGGTGAGGTGTCAGTAATATGCTGATGACCACTCAATTTCATATTGTTAACTTATTGACTCAAGTGTTGTGGTTGCTCCCCTCTAGTGGCGCCTGGAGATGGGGGTGGTATGTGTGTGTCTAGAACTGAACCCTGCTAAGATTAAGTAGCTATGAGTACATGGAGACTCAGGATCTGGGAATTTAGTTCTTGATGCATTTGTGCTGCTCCAGACAGATCCTGTGTGCAACATGGGGGTTCTCTTGGACTCATAACTCCTAATTAAAAAGCAAGTGGCAATTGTGCCTCGGTTAGCCTTTGCACGATGCTATATTTGTGTGCACCCTTTCTGGATTGTGAGGCCCTGTGCCTTGTTACTTTTTTCAGCACTGTCATAAATTCATATGGTCACTATAAATTAAGGAATGTCTTTGAGGAGCCCTAGAATAGACCCATTTTGTTTGATCTGGTGGAACTAATCTTCGAAGTTAGGAAAACTGCAAGAAAACTGGCCTCAAGTCATGCATAGTTTTAAAGGTGATAAGCCCTCTCTCCCTTGAATTGCACCCAGAAGCACAAAGGCAGTCTGTGCAGCTTGCATAGCAGTGGTGATATATGTACTTTCAACTTATAATAGTTCATTTAATGACCATTCAAAGGTACAGCAGCACTGGGAAAAAAGTAACCTATGACCATTTTTTTCACATTTAACAACTGTTGCAGCATCCCCACGGCCATGTGATCAAAATTCGCCCTTTGCGAACTTCTGACAAGTAAAGCCAATGGAGAAGCCAGGTTCACTTAACAACCATGTTACGAACTTAACAACCACAGTGATTCATTTAGCATCAGTGGCAAGAAACATAGTAAAATGGGGCAAATTCATTTAACTGTTTTGCCTAGAAACAGAAATTTTAGAGTCAACTGTAGTTTTTAGTCATGGACTAGCTGTACATGTGTGTATCTTAATGCCTATTTTGACCTGTCTACATATAATCTCAAATTCTGGGCAATGCTTTACAATAATTTTCAGCCTTAGAACATGTACATAAACATGGATCATTTTTTTGGTCTTAGTTATTTGATATTAATTGATTTCGGGTGGGATCCTAAACAAAAAACCTTTCTCTGTTATGCAGTCCTATTGAGATCCAGTGGTAACTATGACAAAGACTGCAGATTTGATCTCACATCTGAATAATGTCTGAACTAAACACTTGAGAATTTCCGTTTGAGAAGCTCCTTTCATCAAACATTTGAATGCAATGCTCAGTGAAAAAATTATATAAAAAATTATAATGCTATTGCTACTCATGCACACCACATGTTCTGAGCATTCCCAGAGATACAGAAAGTGTTAGATTTAGTATCCTTGGAAGTAAGTCACTGCAGGGGAATTTCACTATACTGGATTTATTTACACCTATGCAAATTGGACACAACTGGTGGCATGATGTATAGTATTAAGTCTGGAGCATGGGTGCGAATGATGGAGACGAGCCGGTAAAACAGTGAACTTCAAACTCTTTATTTACATATTGTGACAGCTCAAACTGGAGGGCTGCTTCCTTATATAGGCAATTTATTAACTGTTCAACCAATAGCAAACCTGGAGCACTAGCTCCATTAACCAATAGAAATGGCCTGTTAATGGTCAATCAGATGCTCCTGAACGGACCAATCCAATCCTGCCACGAACAGCCAATCAGAAGTGCAGGGCCAGAACCCTTGCACTTGACTTCAAGCTCAAGATACTTTATTGGTATTATTCATTCACAACACCTCTTTCCCCCAGCTTCTGTCCACGGGGCGCAGTTACATAGTCCTTAAGGTAGGATGGCTGTTTTGTTAGTCTTTTCGATTTTTGCAAAGTGCCTGGCGGTTGGCTGCACTTCTGCTGAGATAGATCGTTGTTTATCGGTAGGGGTGCCTCTGGTTCCGAGTTCGCGTTCCCGTCATCACCAATATCACTGGCCACTCCCTGAGGTGAACTCACTCCGGTCCCTAGTTCCTGTTCCTGCGTTTCAGTCCCATTATCAGTTTCTTCAAAAAGGTTTCCCTCAAATTGCAATTCGCTTTCCTCTGTATCTCTCCCTCCCCCTCAGTTTGGTCATAAGGGAGTTCGGAAGTGCGCAACGGTAGCTGCGATCGTAGTTGATCTATGTGGCGCTTCCAAAGTCTGTCGTCAGGGCACTGAACGAGATATGATCTTGGGCCGGTTACGCAGATTACGGTCGCTTCTACCCACAGCGGATCACCCGATAAGTTTTTAGCGAATACCAAACGGCCTACCTGGAAGGTATGGCATCGGCCGCTGGATCCAAGTAGTTTTTCCGGTTCATAGGCTGGGTGTAACCAATCGAGGTGGGAGCGGAGCTTTCGTCCCATTAGCAGCTCAGCGGGAGTTTTGTTGGTGATGCTGTGAGGTGTAATGTGCTGTTGGAAAAGGATCCAGTTGATTTTCTTGTCGATGTTGTTGTAGTCAATCTTTTGAAGAGTCTTTTTGACAAATTGTACCATGCGCTCAGCCCTACCATTGGCAGCAGGGTGTGCAGGTGACGTGATCGCATGTCGGATACTGCGGTCAGCCTGGTACTGCTCAAAAGACAGCATGGTAAACTGGGGCCTGTTGTCGGAAACCAGAACGTCTGGTAATCTGTGGGTTGCAAACAGTCTTTCCAGTCTTTTGATGACCGCATCAGTGGTCGTGTTGCTCATTTGGTGAATCTCGAGCCAATTCGAGTAGGCGTCGACGGTTAGCAAAAACGTGTGGCCTTTGGTCGGCCCGGCAAAATCCAGATGGATGCGGGACCAGGGTCCCCACGGCGTCTCCCATTCGGTTGGGGTTGCCTTTGGTGGAGCGTTGCTTACTTCTTGGCATCTCCTGCAAGTTTTAACCCACGATTCGATTTGTCTGTCGATGCCTGGCCACCATACGTAGCTTTGTGCGAGGCCCTTCATGCACACGATGCCAGGGTGGCCATCATGCAAGGTTCTTAGCAGCATTTGTTGGATTCGTTCTGGGATAACGACTCTATCGCCCCAGATGACACAGCCCTTCTGCGAAAACAATTCCGTTTGATGACTTTTGAATGGTGCAAAGTCGTCTGGTACTTGATCCAATGGTCATCCGCGTTCCACCCATGTGAGGACTCGTGGTAAGATTGGGTTGCCTTTTGTTTCTCTTGCGATGTCACGGGCTGTTAATGGCGGCGTGTGGAGTGTCTCGATCTGCAACGCTGTCATCGTTGGTGCAGGATCGTTGATAGTTTCAGGGAGCGGTGTATGGCTCAGCGCGTCGGCATGGGGAATGGCTTTACCAGGACAATATTGTAGCCAATAATTGTAGGCAGCCAAGAATTCTGACCAGCGGGTCATTCTGGGAGAAAGTATGTAGGGAGTTGGCTTGTCCCCAGCGATGATCCCCAGCAATGGTTTGTGGTCAGTTACAATGGTGAAAACCCAGCCGTACACGTACTCATGAAATCTTTTAACAGCTGATACAATCGCCAGGGCTTCTTTATCAATCTGGCTGTAATTTCGCTCAGTTTTCAAGAGCGTCTTTGAGAAGTAAGCAACAGGGGCTTCGTTACCATTAGGTAACACATGGCTCAAAATGGCGCCCACTCCAAAAGGCAATGCATCACATGTAATGTTTATTGGCAAAGTCTCATTGTACTGCATTAGTACGGCGTCCGAAGTCAGTAGTTTTTTCACATTATGGAATGCCTGCTCTTCTTTGTGGCCCCATATCCAAATCGATTTTTTATCTAATAGACGATGTAAAGGTTCAGCGACAGTTGCCTTGTGCGGCAAGAATATATTATAAAAATTGATGAGGCCTAAGAACGCCTGGAGGTCGGTCTTGTTCTGGGGTCTGGGAGCATTTTTTATTGCTCTCAATTTGCTATCGGTAGGGTGAATACCCTGACTGTCAATTAAATACCCTAAAAATTCAACACGATCGGAACACAGTTTGCACTTATTTCTTTTGACTTTCAAGCCTGCTTCTTGGAATTTTCATAATACCAGTCTTAAATGCTCCCGTAAGATTTTTGGAGTGGGGGCGGCAATGAGCACATCGTCAAAATAGGGGACAACGCCCTTGATCCCCTGCAATAGTCTCTCCATTAGGCTCTGAAAGATCCCCGGGGCCACACTGACTCCGAATTGAAGCCGCGTACACTTAAAGGCACCTCGGTGTGTTACGATAGTCTGTGCCTGTGCCGTTTTTTCATCAACTGGCAGTTGCTGATAAGCCTGAGATAAGTCTATTTTAGCGAAGACATTTCCGCCCCCCAGGGAATGGAGGAGGTGTTGTACCACCGGCACCGGATATGGGTTCTGTTGCAGGGCGTGGTTTAGGGTGGCTCGGTAGTCCCCACAAATTCTAATGGAGCCATCTGGCTTAATTGGTATCACAATCGGTGTTTCCCATGGGGAGTGGTCAGTTGGCTTTAACACTCCCTGGGCAATCAACTTATCAAGCTGCTCGTCAATTTCTGGCTTTAGAGCGAACGGAACTCGATGAGGCTTAAGGCGGATGGGAGCTATCTTTGGATTAAGGCTAAAGGATATCGGGGTCCCCTTATACTCGCCTAGCTTTTCCTCGAAGACGTCCCTGAATTCGTGGGCGAGGTCTTCCTCCCAGTCACTGCCGCCGATTCGGTTAATGCCAGCCACTTCAATGCCGAGTGGTGCGAACCATTGCAGGCCTAACAGACTAGGCCGGTCCTTATCGATCACTGTCAGGGGTAAGTACTCCGTGCAGTTCTTGAATGCAACCTGGACTCGACTGGATCCTGCGACTGGAATTTGGTTCCCCTGGTAGTCCTTTAACATGAGCCATTGGAATTGAAGGTCTTGGCACCAGATAGTGGGGATGAGTTGCTTGAGGGTCTTCCATGAGACCATTGAAAGAGATGACCCCGAGTCAACTTCCATTTGGCAAGGCCGATTTTCAATGTTCACGTTGACCCAAATTTTCTTAGTGTTTAGTGAAGAGGCATGGCCAATAGTGAGTGTTTGGTGGGCCTCTTTCCCTCTCGCTAGATGATTCATGGGTCGGTTTCTGTAGGAGTGGTTTACTGGTTCTCGCCTTATAGGGCGATTCCCTGTCGATTGGCAGAGATTGGTTCCTTTCGAGGTCTGACTGGGTCCGAGGAGGCTTCTGCAGACCCATCTGATGTGGCCTCATTTCCTGCACTTGTGGCAGAGCGCATCGCGGAATTTGCAGTCGTAGCAGTAATGGTTGGCCCCGCAACCAGCGCACTGTTGCTGGGACTTCGGGTATCGTTCCCGATCGGAATGCAGGCGATGGACCTCTTCTTCGTCGCTGTCTGACGATGAAGAGAGGTCCTCATGGTGGGCCATCAGTAGCTGCCCTTCTGCGTTAGGTGAAACTTCGCCTGCTGGTGGGTGTGCTGGAGCGCGATTTCGGCATAGTTGGGCAGCCGACTTCTTGGTCGCCTCCACTGCTGTAGCTTCAGCTATGGCATCTTTAAGGGTGACGTCGCCCTTTGCCATTATTTTGCTCTGTACGTTTAGAGCGTCTTGCCCGAGGACTATTCGGTCTCTCAAGGCCTCTTCTAGGTCGGTGAAATCACAAAGGCCTCCCAAGTTCTGGAGGTCTGCAACGAAATTGGCGATGCTTTCTCCTTTCCGCTGGTTTCTTTGATAGAACTCGTGTCGTCTTACGAGATTGGAACGGTTGGTGCATAGTGGGCCCGTAGTAGCAGTTCGAGGACGTCCCAGTCCATTGCCTTCGCTTCCGCCGGTTTCGCTAATGCCTTAGCCATTTTGAATACCGTCGGGCCACAGTGCGTTAGGAATACCGCCCGTTTCTTCCCAGGTGTGGCATCCTTCAAATGTTTTCAAAAACATTTGAAAACGATCCATGTCGGACTCCCAGTCCCTTTGAGCTGGATCGAACGGAGCGGGTGGTACTACGCCGCCAGACGTGGTTCCGCCGTTGTGCGCTTCAGCCACGTGCTTAGTTGTCTTAGTTGGCTCTGATGTCATCTAATCCCATCCTCGTCGCCAGTGTTAAGTCTGGAGCATGGGTGCGAATGATGGAGACGAGCCGGTAAAACAGTGAACTTCAAACTCTTTATTTACATATTGTGACAGCTCAAACTGGAGGGCTGCTATAGCCTTCCTTATATAGGCAACTTATTAACTGTTCAACCAATAGCAAACCTGGAGCGCTAGCTCCGTTAACCAATAGGAATGGCCTGTTAATGGCCAATCAGATGCTCCTGAATGGACCAATCTGATCCTGCCACTAACAGCCAATCAGAAGTGCAGGGCCAGAACCCTCGCACTTGACTTCAAGCTCAAGATACTTTATTGGTAGTTATTCATTCACAACATATAGAATCTCAAAAGACATCTAAAATGCACAGTTGTTAGTCTAACCCAGTTATGGCAAACCTTCTGAGCTCGGCATGTCAAAAATTCAGAAAATATTTGAGTTGACTCTGCTGGCATGTCACCCTTTCCCCTGAACAAAAGAGAAACAATTCTTGATCTCCCCACCAGTTAGGCACCCTGGCACTTGGAAGTGGTAAGGCTGGACTTGAAGTAGAGGCCTGGGCCTTGACTTCAGCCCTAGAACTAGCCCTGCTACCCAGAAAGATCACCTTGTGCTATTCCCCAAGGAATGCAAGACTTGAGGAATGGCACAAATGTTCCTATGGCCCAACTGTCCTCAGAATCTGCCACATGCCACTTACCAAATGGGGTTCTCATTATGTTTACAGTCCACTGTGATCTCCCCAGGGCTGTTTCATTTGGCCTTTATTCTTGAAGGAAGTTTGGAGAACCCTCTTCTGCAGCCTCTCTAGCTTCCCAAACACGCAAGAAAGCACGACCTGTTCTTGCAAAGTTTTTGAGGCTCTGGAAGCAGCACTGTTATGTTCTGTGCATGGGCACAAGGAACGGAGACGAGACAGTGAAGAGTGAACTTCAAACTCTTTATTAAACATTCTGAACAGAGCAAAACCCTAGGGCAACAGCAGCCCTTTTATAGGCAAGCTGCTGCTCTAGTAACCAATAGGCAACGTGGAGTGTTAACCCCCTTAACCAATGAGAGTGGCTTGTAAACAGCCAATCAGATTCTCCTGCATGGACCAATCCGATATCGCTATTATGGGCCAATCAGAAGTGCAGGGCTAGAACCCTGCTATTTTCTAAAGTTTTTGATAAACTTTATTTAAATGTTTTATTAGTTCATAACAAGCACCACTCATTCTCACGTGGCTCCCAGGCTCTGAAAATCATGTGAGAACAGGAATGCTTTTGAGAATAGTTGTCAAATTTGGTCAATGCTGGCGTGTCACCCAGAATATTGTGGAATGTCACCTTTTAAAAACCTAAATCTTATGTAATCCTAAATCTAAAAAACTAAAATTACTGCTCCAAATTTAAAAATCCCTAACTTAATTAATCTATAGACCTTCTTAAGTAAAAATAAACTAATTTACAACTATATAAAAGTAGCTCCATGTCACCTTTTAAAAAATAAATTTTATTAATTTTCTATTGTTTACATTTATTATTGCTTAACAAACGTCGTGTTGTCTCGATATTTAACTTGCTTAAAAATACATTCTTAATCTCCACCCCTTTCTTCCAAACACTGATAAAATAAGTCCCATGTTTGATAATATTCTTTGTCTTCTTTCTGTTTAATTTTCAATGTGAGTCTATTCATTTCTGGACCATCTAGTATCTTCCTAATTATCTTTTCATCTTACACTGTTTCTTCATTTTTCAATTCCATTGATACATGTGTCATAATTTGCCATAACTTCCTTGCTTTTTCATATCATGGTCATAAAAGAATGGCATTTGAATAACATCATGTTCTGTCCAAGGCTTTCCCCAAAAGCACTAAGCAGATTCTTTGCCCCGACCTTTTATTAAACAAATGTGAATTTCTTGCACCTATATTTATGGATGGTTGGAAAATGAAGCAAGAAATTGAATGACACTGTAATAATGATATATTATGATATAAATACAGTTTAATATGAATGTAAGCTCAGTAAGAAATGTATACACATATTATTAAGTGTATAAGATATATGTATCCAGTTGACACACTGTATAATTGAAAGATGGTTTTATTTGTTGTTTTTGTTTAAAAAATAAAAATATTTTAATTAAAAAAATGTGACTTTCTTGCATTCACATTCAGCCAATGGCCTGGCAAACAGTCTTTCAAGGATATAATTAGGAACTCAAACTTTATCTATCTTGGAAAGCTGCCCGGTAAATATTTCCAAATGCAATGCTGACAAGGAAGGACTTAGCATAGAGTCTCTTGGATGCACAGACAGATCCTCACAACGATTGATCGAATGAACAAATTGTTTCCTGCAAAAGCCCTGTCCCCTTTTGCTCCTCTTTTAAGCCTTATGGGAGGGTCCATTCACTATCCACCTGTGGCCTTACTCCCACATTGACTCCGAGTTCATAATTGTTCTTTCCTTTTGGCAGCTCTGCACATGCGCAGGCTGGGAACCAGTTCCAGCTGTTCCCCCACCTCACTGCTGTCTGAGCCCGAAGGTAGCTGATGATTGCCAGCCTGCCTTGGCTACAACTTTGCCTCTGACACAGATCCCTCATCCGAGTCTTCCTCAGCCTCCAGGACTGGCCCAGGTTCCTCCCCAACCTTCTTGCTGTCCAATGCTGCTGCCGGCTCTGCCAGCCATCAGCGGGCCACAACACATCACACATATTAGGATAGTTTTTTAAAAAAGCATTCTTACCAGCATTATTTTTTGATTCTGTAACCCAAGACTAAAAAAAACCCCTCATTTCCAATTGGATAGCTTCTTTGTAAACCAATAAATTTTCACCTGAAGAATTTGAAAGCAAAATAAATGATTTCTTAGCAAGAGGGATTCTTCTTTAAGCTAACAATACCTTGATGGGGATAATAAGCAGATCAAAGGTCTCTGAGCAAATACATCTCTTGTTGATGTCTATAGTGTGGATGCTGGAAGGGACAATCTGTTTTAGTTATGCTTTTGAGTACACTTTAAATCTAATTTTAGTAAACAAGAAAAATGGATGTGCTGCTTTTCAAAAGCTTTGCATCTTTTAAGCAGAAGTTTCCAGACCAGATGGTTTTGTACTCTGCTAATTCTCACCCAATAGTAAAATAGAATTGAGTGGATGCATTTTCAAAATTACCTTGTGACAAGTTATTCTGTTTGTTTTTCTCACACACACAAATGTCCACACAGGATACAGATTTCCTTTTTTTAAATATAACTTTTAGGACTTGGAGTGATGGTGGAGGAATAATAATTATACTTATTTTTCTATACCCCTTGATCAAATTGGTTAATGAGGATATTATTTAAAAGCTTTTCATTGATATAAAGGACATTCCCAATGAATTGTGACTGCAAATTACTGCATCCCTGAAAAAAAAACTTTTGAATAAGTATAAACATGCTTTTTCAAAAGGCAATTGGACTTACTTTGTTTTTCCTTGAAGATGTTTTGCTTCTTATTCAAGAAGCTTCTTCAGTTCTGACTGAATGGGTGGAGAATAGAAGAATTTATATTTCTTGCAGTCTTCTGGTCATTAGCACTCTTTCTGAGAATCGTTGAGATGACTTGAAAGTTTATCTGTGCTCTCAGTGTCACCTGAATAGTACAAATGGCTATGGATTTGAGTGTTTAATAAGTGCTCAAAAAATTCTATATAAGTTTTTTTAGTGTTTTATTATTTATTTGATTTATCAATCGCTTAGAAGATAGAGGTATAAGAATACATATAATTTTGAATACTTGAGATAGATACATAAGAAAAATAAAAAAAAACCCAATAAGATAGGGATGGTAGGCACGATTGGCGGGCTTATGCATGCCCCCTACAGGCCTCTTAGGAAGGGGGTGAGGTCAATAGTAGACAGTCTAAGGTTAAAGTTTTTGGGGTTTGGGAAAGAAACCACAGAGTCAGGTTGAGTATTCCAAACTTTGATCACTCTGTTGCTGAAGTTATATTTTCTGCAGTCAAGTTTGGTGCGGTGAACCTTGAGTTTGTATCTATTGTGTGCTCTTGAATTGTTATTATTGAAGCTGATGTATTCATTTGCAGGAAATGAATATAGTAATCAAGAATATAGTAATATATAAAGAATATAGTAATCAAGTAAAACTTGATTTCAGGAAATACGACTTCAGCAATAGAGTGGTCAATGTCTGGAATACTCTACCTGACTCTGTGGTTTCTTCCCCAAACACTTTAACCTTAGATTGTCTACTATTGACCCCTTTCCTAAGAGGGGGGTGGAGCCAGCTGTCAGGGAGAAGAGACATGCAAGCAGAAAGCTCTGCAAAATGTGGACCCTATCTCCATCCTGCAGGACTCTATGGAGCCTAAAGGAAGCTCGAAGGGCTTTCAAAGGAGAGGGGTTTTTGAAGATAAGCTACGGACAGTGATCTGTGGTGGAAATCGGAGTAAACTAGGAACGAGCGGACGGTGGAGTGGACGAATATTAATTGCCGTCCATGAACTCTGACAGCCGTCCACACAAGCGGTGAGCTAGCGGAACAAAGGTAATCTAACAAAAGTAACAACTGGAAAGTGAATTAGAATTCAATTTAAGATGAGGCCCAAAACAATTGCACTGAAAAATAGCTGGGCAATTGGAGCCAGTTCTTGTTAAGGAGGTGATAGCGGTGAGACACATGTTGAGCAGAAAGAGTGGAAGATTATTGAAAGCCAAATGAGTTACGGGAGTGAAGAAATAATTAGCTACAAAACTGTCAAGTCTTGCTTTGTTAGTGAAATATATGACCAGGAGAAAATAATCTTTTGGATATAACATTGATAGCGGAGTCTCTGTTAGACGGATGTGGTGAAAGTAAGAGTGATGTGATAAGGAGAATTAGAAGGCAGATCAGTGGAAGTGCCGATTGTTAAAGGTGGACTGGAGAACTATCCTTGCTTACTTTCCCTTTTCGGAACTTAGACTGTGATTTTGAAGTGACTTAAAAAGAAAAAAAGAGGGGAAAGAAAAGGCTTTCCTAAGAAAATGGACGTTCCCTCAAGTTGTTGGAAATGTAATAAAGAAATAGGAACTTACTATCACTTATGGTGGAGTTGCAAGGAGGCCCAAAAATATTGGCAAAATTTACATAAGTGGATAGAAGAAATGTGTGGAATTAAAATACAATACAGGCCTGAGTTCTTTTTGTTGGGAATTAACACTGGGAAATACGATAAAGAAACTCATTACTTAATGATTCATGTAATTACTGCAGCAAGGTTGGCATATGCACAGAATTGGAAAAATAAAGACATCCCAAATGAATTGGAAATATTGAAGAAAAACACAATGTGCACAGAAATGGATAAATTAACAAAATAACTAAAAAATAAGGAAGATTCGGATTATTATAAAACATGGGAGAAATTTTATGGTTGGCTAGAGACAAAGAAGATCAATGAGAATAAGGAATGATAATATGCATATATTCTATTTAAAATATATAGAGGAGAATTATGTAATATTACTATTGGATTTAGCAAAGTAATGACAATGATTGATGTTAGGGAGACTGTACCACGTTCAACTTTTTTATTGTAAAAATTGTCTGTCTTTGTGTTTGTTTAATTGTTTCTTTTTTCTTATTCGTATCCATTTCATGTATTCATATTTATATGAAATATTTCATGTTTATACTTATACCTGCTATCTAATGATCACTTGACAAAATAAATAAATAAATAAAATAAAGAATTTAGTTTTAACAGTAGTTTGTCATGTAGCACTGAATCAAAGGCTTTGCAGAATCTATGTAAATTGCGTCTATTGCTTTACTCTGGTTCACACTCCTGCGCTTCCCAAGGTTTACTGCAGGGGTCGAGCTATTTCTGCATCAGAAAGAAAGATGAGCAGTTTACCTGCAGGGAAAACTCATCCAGGGACCTCTCCCTCCATTGAAGCCACCTCACAAATGGGTGTCACAACTGGGAAGGTTCAGTGCCAGCAGGATGCTAACTGTCTGCTCGAAGCACTGGCTCATGTCCCCACTGAAGTGGTACTTATTTATCTACTCTAATAGACTCTAGGGCATGTTTCAAACTGTTAGGTAGGCAGAAGCTGAGGTAAGTGATTGTTGTTCAAACCATCACACAGTGCTAGAACTCAAACTTCTGGAACAAAGATCATCTCCAACATTGTTTAGGCACTGTTCTGACCCATGCCCTTTTCTAACAAATCAAACACAATTCAAAAAGAACAGAAACCTTGTAATGCTTTTCCAAAATAATTAGCGGTGATAAGTGTTAAGTTCTGCGCATGGGTGCAAGGAGCGGAGATGAGGCAGTGAACAGTGAACTTCAACTCTTTATTTATCATCGTGAACAGAGCAAAAACCTAGGGCAGCAGCAGTCCTTTAATAGGACAGGCTGCTGACCTATTAACCAATGAGAACATGGAAATGTTAAACCCTTGAACCAATGAGAGTGGCTCGTTAACAGCCAATCAGATTCTCCAGAACGGACCAATCCGATATCGCTATTATCAGCCAATCAGAAGTGCAGGATTAGAACCCTGCTTTTTCTTTAAGCTTTGTTAAAACTTTATTTAAGCGCTTTTATTAGTTCATAACACCCCTTCCCCCCGGGTTCCATTTGAGGGGTGCGGTGACGTAATCCCTAAGATATATAGGTTGTTTTAAGTGTCTATTAGATTTGCGCTGTCCCACTGGTTCCCGTCTGCAGTCCGGCTTCGGTGGGACGCGGGTCCGCATTCTCACTGGACGACTCGGTGCCGCTAATTCTGTCGTTGTTGTTGTCCTCCGATCTTTGCGGGCTAGCCTCTGTTGAGGTATTCCTCTGTGGCGAGGATACTCTCCTCCCTGATTCTTCTTCATTTATCGCGCCTGGTTGCTGTCTTACTTCGCTTCTGCTTTCCACCATCTCGAATTCGGTTTCTTTGACATCTCCTCCCCCCTCAGTTTGGAAGTTCCAGGAGTCACGGGAACTGGGTTGTAGCCTAGAGCGAAGCTGATCTATATGGCATTTTCATATTTTTCTGTCACAGGTTTGCACATGGTACGATCTAGGCCCGGTGGTTTGAATTACGGTTGCTTCGATCCATAATGGTTCGCCGGAGAGGTTTTTGGTGAAAACTAAGTCACCTACCTTGAACTCGCAGCATTTTCCACTAGATCCACAGGGTTTCTATGGTTCGTAGGACGGGTGAAGCCGGTCGAGGTGGGAACAGAGCTTGCATCCCATCAATAGTTCAGCTGGCGTCTTGTTGGTGATGCTGTGCAGAGTGAGGTGTTGGAGTAGGAGTATTCTGTTTATTTTTTCGTCAATGTCCCCACAGTCCATTTTGTGGAGAGTTTTTTTAACAAATTGTACCATGCGCTCGGCCTTGCCATTAGCTGCAGGGTGAACTTGTGAAGTTAGCGCATGGCGGATGCCCCGATATGCTAAGTATTGTTCAAATGCCAGGGTGGTGAACTGGGGTCCATTGTTGGAGACCAGAACGTCTGGCAGCCCGTGCGTTGCGAATAGCCTGTTCAATTTTCGGGTGACGGACTCCATTGTAATATTCTTCATTTCGTGGATCTTGAGCCAGTTGGAATAGGCATCCACTGTTAGGAGGAACATATGTCCTTTAGTAGGTCCCGCAAAATCAACGTGGATGCGGGACCACGGCCCCCGGGGTGTTTCCCATTCTGTTGGAGTTGTTCTAGGTGGGGCACTGCTGACTTCTTGGCACTTTAAGCAAGTCTTTACCCAGGTTTCGATTTGTTTGTCGATGCCCGGCCACCACGCGTAGCTTCGTGCGATCGCTTTCATACGCGCGATGCCGGGGTGACCGTCATGCAATGCTGCTCGTTGTAACCGCTCTGGGACGACGACTCTATCTCCCCATAGAATGCAGCCTTTTTGCGAAAACAGTTTTGTTTGCCAGTTTCTGAAAGGGGTGAAATCGTCAGAGGTTTGTTCTATTGGCCATCCTCTTTCGACCAAGCTAAGAACTCGCTCCAAGACAGGATCTCATTTTGTTTCAATTTCAATGTCTCTGGCTGTTAGTAGTGGTGACTGTAGCGTTTCAATCTGGCATGTCGTAAGGGTTGGAGCCGGGTCGTCGATGGTTTCCAGAAGTGGGGCATGGCTCAATGCATCAGCGTGGGGAATGGCTTTCCCTGGGCGGTGTTGTAATTTATAGTTGTACGCAGCTAAAAACTCCGACCAGCGAGTCATTCTAGGTGACAATATATAGGGGGTTGGCTTGTCTCCCGCTATAATCCCTAACAAAGGTTTGTGGTCAGTAACAATAGTAAAAACTCATCCATACACATATTCATGAAACCATTTCACAGCAGATACAACAGCAAGAGCTTCTTTGTCGATCTGGCTATAGTTACGTTCAGCCTTTGATAAGGTCCTTGAAAAATAGGCAATAGGGGCCTCACTACCATTTGGTAACACATGACTCAAAATGGCTCCTACTCCAAATGGTGACGCGTTACATGTAATTGTTAAAGGCAGAGTCTCGTTATACTGCATTAAAATAGCATCGGAGGTTAGTAAGTTTTTCACTTGTCAGAATGCGTGCTCCTCTTGGTGTCCCCAGACCCAGGTTGCTTTTTTGTCGAGAAGTCTATGTAGGGGCTCAGCTATGGTCACTTTCTGGGGCAAGAAGATGTTGTAAAAGTTAATGAGTCCCAGGAAAGCTTGGAGATCAGTCTTGTTTCTGGGTCTTGGGGCATTTTTGATTGCTCTCAGTTTGCTGTTAGTGGGGTGGATGCCCTGTTTATCGATTAGGTACCCCAGGAACTCTACTTTGTCTGTACACAGTTGACATTTTTTTTTTTTAACTTTAAGGCCAGAGACTTTAAATTTCTGGAGAACCAATTTAAGCCGCTTTTCTAGTATTTCTCTATTTGGGGCAGCAATTAAAACATCATCAAAGTATGGCACGACCCCCTTGATCCCTTGCAAGAGTCTCTCCATCAGACTTCGAAACAACCCTGGGGCTACGCTCACTCCGAATTGGAGTTGGTTGCACTTAAAGGCGCCTTGGTGCCTAACGATCGTCTGTGCCTCTGCGGTTTTTTTATCTACAGGCAGTTGTTGGTAGGCCTGTGCTAAATCCAATTTAACGAAGACTTTTCCATCCCCCAGGGAATTTAGAAGGTGTTGTACCACTGGTACCGGGTAAGCGTTCTGTTGAAGGGCGTGATTAAGGGTAGCCCGGTAGTCCCCACAAATCCTTAATGATCCATCCAGTTTGATGGGTGTTACAATTGGGGTTTCCTAACAAGTGTGGTCAGTTGGTTCTAAAACACCCTGGGCTATTAATTTATCGAGCTGCTCATCAATTTTTGGTTTAAGGGCAAAAGCTACCTGATGAGGCTTAAGGTGGATGGGGGCTACTTCAGGGTTAAGGTTAAATGATATTGGGGTCCCCTTGCACTCATCTAGTTTGTCTGCAAAAACATCCTGCAATTCCTGGACGATGGCCTCCTCCCAGTCGTCGCTTCTGGCTTGGTGAATGCCGGCTACCTCGATCCCGAGTGGGGCGAACCATTGAAGGCCTAACAAGCTAGGCCGGTCACAGTCGACGACGGTCAGTGGTAATGACGCAGTACGATTTTTGAATGATACTTGGACTTGGCTGAATCCAACGACCGGAATTCGGTTCCCCTGATAATCTTTGAGTATGATTCTTTGGGCTCTGAGGTCTTGACGCTGGACGGCAAGGATTAATTGTTTAAGAGTCTTCCAGGAAACAATCGAGAGGGATGATCCTGAATCAACTTCCATCACACAAGGCTGGTTTTCGATGGCGACCTTCACTCGGATCTTCTTTGCATCTAACAATGAAGCGTGACCGATTGTAATGGTTTGGTGTGCCTCTTCTCTTCTCGATAAAATGGCCAGTGTTTTATTTCTGTTGGAGTGGTTGTTCCATTGGTGATTCAAATGTTCCTGACTCACAGGGCGATTCTCTGTGGTCTGGTGGTAGTTATTTCCCCTCTGAAATGGGCTGGATCCTTGCTTGCTTCTACAGACCTTCCCGATGTGGCATCTTTTCCCACAGAAATGGCAGAGCGTGTTGAGGAATTTGCAGTCTGATTGTGGGTGGTTTGCCCCACAACCCGTGCATTGGTGCGGTAGTCTTTGATTCTGCTGATGGCGTTGGTCACATTCAGACTGGAGCCGGTTGACCTCCTCCTCCTCACTTTCTGATGGCGATTCGAGGTCCTCATGGTGGGTCGCTGTTGTGTGCCTCTCTAGGCGAGATGAGGTATCGCTGGCGAGTTGACGGAGCGGTGCGTTAGTGCGGCGCATTCGGGTGGCTGACTTCCTGGTTGCTTCTGCTGCAGTAGTGTCCTTGATGACATCAGCAATGTCGATGTCCCCTTTGGCCATGATTTTTCTCTGCGTCGTGGGGTCATCTAATCCCAGAATTATTTGGTCTCTCAGAGCTTCTTCAAGGTCTGTAAACCCACAGAGGCCTCCCAGGTTCCGGAGATCCGCGATGAAATCTGCAACGCTTTCTCCTTTCCACTGGTTCCTCTGGTAAATTCATGTCTTCGGACAAGTGTTGATATGGCGGGTGCATAGTGGGCCCGTAGAAGGGGTGCAAGGATGTCCCAGTCCATGGTCTTCACCTCAGCCATTTTCACTAGTGCCTTGGCCATCTTAAAGACAGCAGGCCCGCAATGGGTCAGGAACACTGCTCGCTTTTTCCCCGTAGTGGCATCCTTCAAGTTGTTGGTCTCCAGAAACATCTGGAACTGGTCTATGTACGAGTCCCAGTCTTCTTGTGCCGGGTCAAATGGAGCGGGTGGTATGGCGCCGCCGGACATGGTTCCATTGTCGATGTGCCTTCAGCCGCGTGCTCTGTTTGGTGCTCTGTAGTGTTCAGTCAGCTCTGATGTCTCCGCATCCCATCCTCGTTGCCAGTGTTAAGTTCTGCGCATGGGTGCAAGGAGCAGAGACGAGGCAGTGAACAGTGAACTTCAACTCTTTATTAATCATCATGAACAGAGCAAAAACCTAGGGCAGCAGCAGTCCTTTTATAGGACAGGCTGCTGACCTATTAACCAATGAGAACATGGAAGTGTTAAACCCTTGAACCAATAAGAGTAGCTCGTTAACAGCCAATCAGTTTCTCCAGAACAGACCAATCCAATATCGCTATTATCAGCCAATCAGAAGTGCAGGATTAGAACCCTGCTTTTTCTTTAAACTTTGTTAAAACTTTATTTAAGCACTTTTATTAGTTCATAACAATAAGCACAAGCCTTGCCAAACTGAGCTTCAGCTTCAACCATAATAATACATGGGCAAACAATCGATGCAAACTCAAGGTAAACTGATTCAAACTTGATTGCAGAAAATATGACTTCAGCAACAGAGTGGTCAATGCCTGGAATGCTCTACCCAACTCTTTTGTTTCAGCCTCAAACCCTCACTGTTTCAATTTCAAACTGTCTACCATGGACCTCATTGATTCCTAAGAGGTCCTTAAATGGGGCATGCATAAGTGCATCAGTCTGCCTACCATACCTGTCTTACTGATCCCATTTATCTGGATTTACTTCCTTTGTTCATGTTTATGTTTATATCCATACTTGCTTATATATGTTTGACAAACAAATAAAATAAATATCTAAAATAAAATAGATTCTGAGCTGTTTTAGGAATAACAACATTTTTGGAAGGGGAGCATTTTTGGTAATGGCTATTTGGGTATGTGAAATTATTAATTGATCAGGTTTTTTTTTTTTTTTAAATATATTTTCTGTGTTTTCCACAAATAAGGTAGAAATAACTTTTTAAAAAAATCTGAAAATGAATGTGATGTGTCATAGTCCTTATCCTTTTCCAGTAAGAAGTTGGACTTCTAAAAGCAAAACTCTACCAAAACTTTTCTAAAAATATCCAAGTAGATCCATAGCTCTTAATATAAAGTTTGTTTATGTATACTAAAAAAGCTATTACATAACTCACATTCCTTTGGGAGAAAAATGTTGAATATATTTCTTCAAGCATCATTCAGTTCTGAAGCAGAGAAGCTGTTCAAAAGCAAGACAAACTCAAATATTTTAGAAACAGCATGATTTTTTATTTGCAGTACATATTCTTGGAAGTTTCAACTAGAGTCAGTGGATTTGACATTTAAGCTGCAAATAACTTAAATAAATGTAGCTAAATAAACACATTTTATAGTCTCAATGTAAACTGTATATAATCCCAGCAATTTTTATTTTGGCTCCCCCCCCCTCCATATGAACTACTAAATTTTTGGAATAAACAGCTAAGTTATAAGGAAAGTTGGGCTGGTTTATTATAATTGCCACAGCAGTGATAAAATGATTTGATTGAAGACTTAAAAATATTTATAATTATTATTTGTAATCATTTATTTATAATTTTCCTTTGTTCCTTTAGTTTATTGGTCTTCTGATCAGTGTTAATACATTCCTTTAAATTGCTTTATAATTAATCTCTATGAATGAATAATTTTCAAGCTTGCTGGGTTCTTAAGGAGAAGTGTTTTGTATATTATCAGCGTACTTTTGATTAAAAGCAAATATACGCAAGCTTCCTTTTGCCTTTCTTAGAGTATTTTAAAGCTTATTAATGAAAATAAACCTTGGTTTGTGAATATATGCCTTCTTTGTATGAGCATTAGGAGATGCTAAGCTAGAATTTCCATAGTTATGAAAACAACTTCAAAAAAAACAAAAATGATAAACCACTTAACTTTAAAATGACCTCCAAATAATGTACTGGAAAAAGTATTTTAAAAATAGCATTCTACTTTTTAAAGTAATTTATGTTTGTTTATTTGTTAGCCTCCTTGGGTGTCTTACAAATGGAAAGGTCAGGTATAAATAAAAGTAATAAATATGTAATCTTATAAAGGACTTTGTTTCCTGTCTCTCTCCTCCAAATAAATAGATAAATAAATTCAGGTAATATACTTTTCTCTGAATGTTGCTATCTAGCATGTGTGTATGTGCAGTTTCCTTTCCCTATAGAGACAATAAAGTGTCTTAGGTCCAGCTTCACTATTTTTTTTCCCTTTGAGAGGAATCCCATTAAGAGAAAAGGCAAACCTTTCCCTGAAGAAATATCACCTGAGCAGTTTAGTTGAGTTTCCAATTTTCACCCTGAGAAATGATGTACAGAATGGCTCATGGCCATTTTGTACATTTCACTTTTGCCACTAAGAATTCACCATCTTATTTGAAAATTTGTAGCCACTTGGCATGAAACCATACAGGTCTATATAATCTAAGCATTAGCTATTTGGATGGCAAAGAATTCTTGCCCGTTATAATTTGTTCTACAACTTGAAAATTGGTTTTCAAGTTAGCAACAATAACAACAATAAACAATTCTCCCTGATTTTTTTTTTTACAGAAGACTGGGCTATCTTCTCATCAAAATGGAATGACATGAGACATATAGAAAGGCCAAAAGAATACAGACAAAATGTTGGGAAAATATTAGTTGCTTCAAATAGAAAGGAATAGTCTTGACTGCAGATGACAAGTAGGGTCACCATATTTAAAGGGGAAAAAATGGACTGTGCTGATTTTTCAGAAACATAATGCATCATAAATATCTCCTTCTATCAGATAAAATAGCAGGAATTGATAGAGCAGGATAATAAATTGAAAAGTTATGGAAAAGTTATGGGAAGCATGGCCAATTGCCATCTCCCTTCCCCACTCTCTCTCACACACCCAAATCTGGGGATTTTACACTTGGTATTTATCATAGTGAAAAATCTCAGAAAAAGACACATGAGACAGGATTGGGGAAAACAGCTTGTGGAAAAGGGGAAAAAAAGCAGTGGGATGACTTTTCTTGACCCTGATTATTTTCACACAATTTTATCCCTCTGAAACTGTCAGAAAAAAATTCCCATTGGATTATGTGTCTTTACCACTTTCCACTTGCAATCCTCATTTGGTACTCTCCATGATCTGAATATTGCTTTCTCTGATTGAGCAATAAAGGAACACAAATATCAGCATGGAGCCAACACTCTACAACCATGCTTGCTATTGCCTTACTTTATTTTAAAAGAGTTTCTGAAGCAATTCTGGATTCCTGTAAGTTCCATGTTGGGAAGCAGAAGAGGATCATAATACAAGAAAGAAGGTGACCAGTTCTTTGGTAGAACATATGGTTAGCTGCATGCATACTTCTGGCAAGAAAACTTGTCAAAAATACTTTGGAGAATTGATTAAGGTAATAAGAGGCTGGATGGACATCATGCAGTGATGATTCCTATGTGGACAATTAAGAGGTAGGTATGAAATCTAATTGATTCACTCATCCAGAAAATGAAAAAGGTCACACTAATTACCAAATGTTGTATTGGTCCAATAAATTATTCTAGCTGAGCTTGGCTAATGAATGGTCCTGTTCAGTAACAGTGACTTCTCCTGGACAATTTTTTATTCCTTTGTTTCTAGAAGTAGTTGATTAAAATAAAGCAAACAGATCCACAAACACATAAAAAACAGCAACTATTAAATTATGAACATTTATTCTCAGAACAGAATTCCACACCTAAAAACACAGTAGGTCAAAGCAAAATTCTTAAGTACTATTACAGGACATGCTAATTCTATATGTCATTTTTCTATAACAAAAATTCCAGAGAAATTGACAAATATCCATGAATACTCATCCAGAAAGTTAATTAGCACCTTTGGTGACACCTGTAGAATTCATTAAATTAAGGTAAGATTTTTAGACAACTCCCTTCCAATTTGCTTCCATTCCAACATTCTGCCATTTCAAAATTGATTTATTTGCTATGACAATTCCTACTATAACATATCATATAACATATTATATAAATATAACCTCCCAAAACAGTTTAAAAAATATACTACATTCCTTCTGTTTATACCAATTTTCATTTTCTAATTAATGTTGAATTATGGAATATATTTACAGATTAAGAGGAAAACAAAACTAAATACCTATCTTGACTGAATTTCTATTGGGCCATTTTAATGAATAATATACTTCCTAAGTAACTGAACTGATGCCAAGGTTAACGTTATATGAAATCTAAACTGTTTCTAAAATCGAACGATCCATTTTAGTAAAATCACTTATTTGGAAGTAGACCTTTTCTTTTCTTTTTTGCATTAGGAATATTGCATTTGACTTGAAAATGAGAAGCAATTTAAAGTTCCAAATTTAGAAATTAAGTTCATGGATGAAAACTGCTAGTATATTGTGAATTAATTAACTTCACCCCTGCTCAATGTGCTTGCAAAAAAGACTAACTCTTGTGGTACATTAACAGCATGATATCTGTCCATACATTTTTCTTCTTTTTGTCACCTTGTGTGGCTTGTGTGCACCACTCTGAATGAATTTGTTAGTGTGATTTAGCTTTTTGAACATAATTATTACATGTTTAGTGAAAAGAAGTTATTAAAAATGGGTTTGTTTTTCCAATGTCTTGGGAGAAAATCATTATCAGCAATATCATTCCCATTTTTTGTCATAAAGGAATCCAGAAGTAGTATGTGTATGTCAAGCAACAATAATAATTATGAAAGCCATAAAGAATAACAATACTTAATCTAAAAGAAGGTAAGCACAGCACAATTAGAATAATGGTCACTTTTGAAAGACAGCCTGAAGGTATTCCATCCCCTACAACTGATAAACCAAAGGAGCAAAGATGACAGTTTGTTTTTAAGGCTACAACGGGAATAAATTTAGATCTTAAAAAGTGTCAGAATAAATTTTTGGTTCCAGTTATAGTAAGTTAATTAAGCTGGAGTCTTTTAGAATCCCCTTATATTTCCATCTTTCATATTGGGAATATATTCCCTTTTCTCAGGGAGGCCAGATTCCTCAATCCACACTTTCCCATAACTCCTTATTAAAGGAAGCTTAGTCCTGAAGAATTCTTACTCTGTAAATACCAGGATAAACCAATATGTTTTTAGTTTAAAATGAGTCAGTTGGGGGAATGGATAATGTGCTTCATATTGTTCTTGACAAGAGTACAAAACAAAGGGAAACTTCTTTGAGATGGACATTTTGTCCATCAAGTTTAGAAACTACTTAATGTTTAAGATGCTCAGTCTTTGTATTTTTAGGCCTATTTCATAAAAAAAAATTCAGTTCAAAGAGAGTTCAATTAATTTGATGATTTAATTTGAATTTCTGAATCTGACCATTGAAGACACAGTAGTCCAAGAAGAAAAAACAGGAACCATCTACAGTACTGACTCACAGGTGGTATTCAACAGGTTCTGTGTTAAGTTCTGTGCATGGGCGCTAAGGATGGAGACGAGCTGGTGAACAGTGAACTTCAAACTCTTTATTTACATGTGTAACAGCTCAAACTCTATGGCCGCAATGGCCCCCTTTATATAGGCAAACTCTTGAGTATTTAACCAATGAAAACACAGGGAGCACTAACTCCATTAACCAATGGGAGAGGCTCGTTAATAGCCAATCAGATTCTCCTGAATGGACCAATCCGATGTCGCTATTATCGGCCAATCAGAAGTGCAGGGCCAGAACCCTGCACTTTACTTCAAGCTCTTAATAATCTTTATTCAAGTACTTTTATTAATTCACAACACCCCTTCCCCCCAGGATTCATTTAAGGGGAACGGTCACGTAGTCTTAAAGGTAGGCAGGTTGTTTTGATTGTCTATTTGATTTACGTTGTTCTCCTGGTATTTGGCTACAGTCCTGTTGGGGTAGGACGTTATCTGGTGAAGAGGGTGCCTCCAGTTCTGTATTCAAATTTTCGTTGCCGCTAATGTTCTCGGCATCTCCTTGAGGCGAGCTCACCCCCATCCCCGATCCTTCTTAACGTGTTGCCTCTGAGCGGTCATTACTTCCACTTAAGCTTTCTGCCATTTCAAATTCAGCTTCCTCAGTATCTCCTCCCCCCTCGGTTTGGAAGTCAGGGGAGTCGGAGATCCCCGACTGTAGTCTTGAATGCAGCTGATCAATATGGCGCTTCCATATTCTGTCGTCGCGACATCGCACGCGGTACGATCTGGGGCCAGTTACTTGGACTACAGTTGCCTCGACCCACAACGGATCGCCTGAAAAGTTCCTCGTGAAAACCAAGTCACCTACCTGGAAGTTACAGCATTTCCCGCTGGAACCGTGTGGTTTTTCAGGTTCATATGATAGGTGCAGACGGTCGAGGTGGGAGCGGAGTTTCTGCCCCATCAATAACTCGGCGGGAGTTTTGTTGGTGACGCTGTGCAGAGTGATATGCTGCAAAAGGAGTATCCAGTTAATCTTGTCTTCTATATCGCCATATTCCATTTTATGCAAGGTTTTCTTGACGAATTGTACCATGTGCTCGGCCCTACCGTTGGCCACAGGATGTGCCAGTGAAGTCAGCGCATGGCGAATACCGTGGTCTGCCAGGTACTGTTCAAAGGACAGCGCGGTAAATTGGGGCCCGTTGTCGGATATCAGAACGTCTGGTAATCCGTGTGTTGCAAATAGTCTGTCTAGTTTCCTGATGACTGATTCGGTTGTTGTATTTCTCATCTCATGGATTTCAAGCCAGTTCGAGTAGGCATCCACTGTTAATAAAAATGAGTGTCCTTTGGTAGGTCCTGCAAAGTCTAGATGAATATGGGACCATGGTCCCCTCGGTGTTTCCCATTAAGTCGGGGTTGCTTTTGGAGGGGCGTTGCTTACTTCCTGGCATTTGTAACAAGCTTTTACCCATGTCTCGATCTGCTTGTCAATACCCAGCCACTACGCATAGCTTCATGTGAGAGCTTTCATGCGCACGATGCCGGGGTGGCCATCATGCAAGGTTCTTAGTATCGCTCATCGTAACCACTCTGGGACGACAACTCTATCACCCCAGATAATGCAGCCCTTCTGGGAAAATAGTTCTGTTTGTCAATTCTTGAATGGGACGTAGTCATCAGGTATCTGGTCCAATGGCCATCCGTGCTCAAACCAACTGAGGACTCGTGCAAAAATGGGGTCGCGTTTCGTTTCCATTGCGATATCTCGGGCTGTTAGTGGCGGTGTTGGAACTGTCAGAGTGGGGTCATCAATGGTCTCCGGAAGTGGTGCATGGCTCAGTGCGTCGGCATGGGGAATGGCCTTCCCCGGGCGGTGTTGCAACTTGTAATTATATGCCGCCAAGAATTCTGACCAGCGATCATTCTGGGAGATAATATATAAGGTGTTGGCCTATCTTCCACTATTATTCCCAGCAAAGGTTTGTGGTCAGTCACTATAGTAAAGGCTCGGCCATACACATATTCATGAAATCTCTTAACAGCAGACACAATAGCAAGGGCCTCTTTGTCAATTTGACTGTAATTGCATTCTGCTTTTGATAACGTCTTTGAGAAATAGGCAACAGGGGCTTCACTACTGTTTGGCAAAACGTGGCTCAAAATGGCACCCACTCCAAATGGTGATGCATCACACGTGATCGTTAAAGACAAAGTCTCGTTATACTGCATCAAAACAGCATCAGAAGTCAATAATTTTTTCACATGTCAAAACGCCTGCTCCTCTCTGTGTCCCCATACCCAGGTTGCTTTTTTGTCCAACAAACGATGTAGGGTTCGGCTACAGTTGCTTTGTGAGGCAGGAAAATGTTATAAAAATTGATAAGGGCTAGAAAAGCCTGGAGGTTGGCCTTATTTCGAGGTTTTGGGCGTTTTTGATTGCCCTAAGTTTGCTATCAGTGGGGTGAATGCCTTGACTATCAATTAAATATCCTAAAAATTCTACACGATCTGTACATAGTTGACACTTGTTTTTTTTTAACTTTGAGACCTGAGTCTTAAAATCTCTAGAGAACCAACCTCAGGCGATCCTTTAGTATTTTCCAAGTTGGGGCAGCGATTAACACATAATCAAAATATGGGACAACACCTTTTATCCCTTGTAATAGTCTTTCCATCAAACTTTAAAAGATTCCTGGGGCTACACTTACTCCGAATTGGAGTCGGTTACATTTAAACGCACCTTGGTGCGTAACGATCGTTTGGGCCTCTGCCGTTTTTTTGTCCACAGGCAGTTGTTGGAATGCCTGGGCTAAGTCTAGTTTAGCGAAAATGGTTCCGTCCCCCAGGGAATGGAGGAGGTGTTGCTCCACTGGTACCGGGTAAGCTTTTTGTTGAAGGCAGTGTTTCAGGGTGGCTCGGTAGTCTCCACAAATTCTTATCGATCCATCCGGCTTGATAGGTGTCACGATTGGGGTTTCCCAGGGAGAGTGATTGGTTGGTTCTTACACACCCTGGGCTATTAATTTATCAAGCTGCTCGTCAATCTTTGGTTTAAGGGCAAATGGAACTTGACGAGGCTTAAGGCGGATGGGAGTTATTTTGGGATTGATGTTAAATGATATCGGGGTCCTCTTGTAGTTGCCTAATTTTTCTGCAAAGACGTCCTGGAATTCTTGGATGAGGTCCTCTTCCCAGTCGCTGCTGCAGGTTCGGTGAATGCCGGCTACTTCAATTCCGAGTGGAGTGAACTATTGGAAGCCTAACAAACGAGGCTGATCCCTGTCGATTACAGTCAGAATGCTGTACGGTTCTTAAACGATACCTGGACTCGGCTGGATCCAATGACTGGGATTCAATTTCCTTGATAGTCTTTGAGTATGAGTCTTTGGAATCTGAGGTCTTGCTGCCGGACAGTAGGGATGAGCTGCTTGAGGGTCTTCCAGGAAACCATCGAGAGGGATGATCCTGAATCGACTTCCATCAAGCAGGGTTGGTTTTCGATGGCCACTTTCACTCGGATCTCCTTGGCATCAAGATATGAGGCCTGACTGATCGTGATAGTTTGGTGAGCCTCTTCTTGCTTCGTTGAGTGGTTTAGGGTTTTGTTTCTGTAGGAGTGGTTGTTCCATTGGTGATTCATGGGTTCTCGCTTTACAGGACGGCTTCCTGTCGGTTGGCGATAGTTAGCCCCCCTCGAGGGCTGGCTGGGTCCTAACTTGCTTCTACAGACCCGTCTGATATGGCCTCTTTTCCTGCACACATGGCAGAGCGCGTCGAGGAATTTGCATTCTGACCAGGGGTGGCTTGCTCCACAACCAGCACATTGGCACTGCGATCTCTGGCATTGGTCTCATTCGGACCGAAGTCGCTGGACCTCTTCTTCATTGCTTTCTGATGACGATTCGAGGTCCTCGTGGTGGGCTGTTGTAAGCTGACCTTCTGACTGAGGTGAAATTTCACAGGCGAGTTGGTGAAGCGGGGCATTGGTGCGGCGCATTTGGGCAGCCGACTTCCTGGTTGCTTCTGCTGCAGTAGCTTCAGCGATGGCATCTTTAAAGCTAATGTCACCTTTCGCCATTAGCTTACTCTGTGTGCCTGGAGCATCTAATCCCAGAACTATTCGGTCTCTTAGGGCTTCTTCTAGGTCAGCAAACTCGCATAGGCCTCCCAGATTCTGGAGATCCACTATGAAATCAGCAACACTTTTGCCCTTCCGCTGACTTCTCTGGTAAAATTCATGCCTTCTAACGAGCGTTGGCACAGTCGGTGCATAGTGAGCCCTCAGCAGTGGTTCGAGGACGTCCCAGTCCATAGACTCTACTTCTGCTGGTTTCGCTAGTGCCTTGGCCATCTTGAATATGGTCGGCCTGCAATGAGTTAGGAATACCGCCCGTTTCTTTCCAATAGTGGCATCCTTCAAATTGTTGGTCTCCAGAAACATCTGGAAACAATCCATATATGAGTCCCAGTCTTCTTGTGCAGAGTCGAATGGAGCGGGTGGCATGACGCCGCCGGACATGGTTCCGCCGTTGGTGCATTTCAGCCACGTGCTCTGTTATAGTTCTTCATCGTTCAGTAAGCTCTGACGTCTCCACATCCCACCTTCGTCGCCAGTGTTAAGTTCTATGCATGGGCGCTAAGGATGGAGACGAGCCGGTGAACAGTGAACTTCAAACTCTTTATTTACATGTGTAACAGCTCAAACTCTATGGCCGCAATGGCCCCCTTTATATAGACAAACTCTTGAGTATTTAACCAATGAAAACACAGGGAGCGCTAGCTCCGTTAACCAATGGGAGAGGCTCGTTAATAGCCAATCAGATTCTCCTGAACGGACCAATCCGATGTCGCTGTTATTGGCCAATCAGAAGTGCAGGGCCAGAACCCTGCACTTTACTTCAAGCTCTTAATATTTTTATTCGAGTACTTTTATTAATTCACAACATTCTGACTAGTTCTAGAGAACCGGTAGCAGAAATTTTGAGTAGTTTGGAGAACCGGCAAATAACACTTCTGACTGGAGATTTTACAGTATCCTTCCCCTGCCATGCCCATCAAGCCACACCACAGAACCAGTAGTAAAATAATTTGAGTCCCATCACTGCACTGTCTGTCAGTATTTATAACCAACAGGCAGGAACTATCAAAACTCATCCATGAACACCAATTAGCAGTCAAAGACATGATGAAAACTTCTTAATTTCACAATACAGTTAAGTGGGCAAAACTTAACCATAGTTTGAATTGAAAAATTGTGAACATCCTAGACCAAGTTAAATCCAAAAAATCTGGAGAATTCCTAAAAACTTGGCACAAATCAACCATCCATAGACACATAGAGATAAAACACACTTAAACACTATTCAAAAGAGAGAACAACAATAACAAAAAAGCTAAGGAGAAAAAAACAACAACACATTCTCTCAACAAAACAATATTCAGATAAACAGGGTTATTTTTTTTCTTCACTTTAATCACATCGACTTTTTAAGTTGACCCTGCCATAGGGTAGAAGCAAACCCTGCCACAGTGTAGGAATAGCATTAAAAAGAAGAAGAATCATGTCTACCTTTTGGTAACTAGTTGGATAATTCTCTGCAATTTCATTGACAAGGATTTTCTTCCTTCTTGGGGCTGAGAGAAACTGATTATCCCAAGCTCACCCATCTGCAGTGGTGGTATTCAATTTTTTTACTACCAGTTCTGTGGGCATGGCTTGGTGGGCGTGATGTGGCTTGGTGGGCATGGCAGGGGAAGGATACTGTAAAATGCCCATTCCCACCCCACTCCAGGGGAAGGATATACTGCAAAATCTCCATTTTCACCCCACCCCATTTACCTGCTTTCCAGCTCCGTTCTCGTGTGCAGGGCAACAAAAGAAGACCCAGCCAATCAGAAGGCAGAGTATAGAAAGAGGCAGGACAGTCAGAGGTGGTGTTTGCTGATTTTCTGTACTACTCAAAATTTCCACTACTGGTTCTCCAGAACCTATCAGAACTGGCTGAATACCACCTCTCCTCCATCTGGTCTTATGCATAAGGTAGGATTAAAAACTATGTTCTCTTGAATTCTAGCTTCAACCACACCACCAGACTGGGTCTCAAATTGGGATTAACATCAGACAAATAATCAAATAGACCACTTCCCCACAGCTTGGTAGAGAAAGCTGCTATATAGATACAGGAAGCAAACCTCATCCTCACCAGCACTTATAATGTTACCTAGTTGGGTAATAAAATGTATGCAACCAAGCTCAGAGTGCACCAAGAGAGGCCATGGGGGAAACAACTACAACAGATCATCCAATTGGCTAGGTCCATATAATAGGGTATAATCAACGAGCTGGGGATAGAGATTGAGATGCATTTTGCTTGTCAGTCATTGAATTCACCAGTTTAATCTGGGATTACTTTCTCTCCGGGCAAGCTACCATCCAAGACAGTTTGAAAGAAAAAAAACTAAAAGATACTAAGAATTCACTTGGATTCCTAGTGGAAAGATAGAAAAAAAATCTAATCAATGGTAAGTCAATTTTCTAACTTCTCACAGTACATAGAATCACAAAATAGTCACTCAGGCTGGATTCACACAACTCATTAGATAAAATTATTTTTATTAACAGATTTTTATCCTATTTTTTTTACATTTGCTCAATCCAAGATAGTAAATATACTGATATTTTTTCCCTACAACAACAATAATTGTATGAGTTAGAGGTGGAGCTCTCACTTCACACTCAGGAGACTCTGAGTTTAATCATAGCCAATGGCAGATGTTTCTCTATCTGGCCATAATGAATGCTGTCAACTCTGCATAGGTGTTAGGAAGGGCATCCAGCTAGCAAACGCTTGAGCTCCATTCAGTCTCAAACTGATTTTTTTTAAAGGGATTGTAGGTTTCTACAAAAACAACAACAATACCTCGGTAAGGCCAGCTGGGATGAAAGTGACTGTAAACAGCCATGGCTTCCAATGTTATCTTTAACTATTTGGTTTCTCCTTGGTAGAAATGAATTATGTGACTTGATAACTGGAAAAAGGAGAGGAAGTTTTATCTGTGTCAATAATAATTGCTTCGCCAAAATGCTAAGAACTCAAGATCAAGACAACAGATTGAAAGCACATGCTTTATCTTGAAGTATCAAGTCCTGTGGTATGATTGAGGTGAGTATGAATTGACATCATTAGTGTATTGCTGACAAGATGTCAGTGCTCAGATTTCTTTTAAAACATCCAAGCATTTGACTGATAGTGATGCTAATAATAGTGCGACACAGTAATTTTATTGTCAGGGTTATTCTCAGACTTGGCACTGCTTTTATCAATCTGTTGATGAATAAAAGTTGTGTAAAAGACTCTAAAACAATTCAAAAACAGCTGTTTGAAAAGATCAGCAAGCAGGATATAGTTATTTTTCTGAATACACAAACACACACACATACACCCATATTAGTTTTCTTAAGTTTTCACAGGTATTTATATGTATGTATTCAGCTTTGTTCAGGTATTTTCTCACAACATTATAGCTGTGCTTTTAAAATTGCAGCAATGTTTCGGCAGAAACTTATCTGCCATCATCAGGCTTCTGTATTGTGTTTGTCTGTGAGTCAGGCTTTCACTTCATAAACTTTATGAAGTTTATGAAATACCACACAACAATTGCCCAGCCACATACATTGGACAAACCAACAGAATAAATGCACGCATAGCAGAACACAAAAATACAGTCAGAAGAGAAGAAAATACTTCCTCCCTCTTCTAGCACCTTAAAGCCACAGGACATGAAATTAATTTCCAAGGAACCAAATTAATATCCAAAACTGAACACTGCAGTAAGAGAATAATCAGGGAAGCCATCGAGATAGAGAAACACCCCCATAACATGAATAGACAGGACGATACCTCCCTCCTACCAGACATCTGGAAGCTAACCCTCACCAACAAACGAGTCCCAGTCACAAAAACCAACATCAGACCCAAAACAATACGGGACACCACCACCAATCCCCCTCATCAGACCCAGGCCCAAACCCATCCTATAAACAAAGGACAACCACCACCCAGAAGACAGATCACAGCTGCTGACGCACCCCCCGACCCCAAAACCAAACAAGCTGACACAAGCCAAGAACACAGACCCAGACCCCAAACTCGAAGCCAGACCAAAACCCACAATGCTACATCACAGCCACCCACTCAGGATATCACATCAGAAAACTCAGGAAATTACACCACAAGAACTCAAGAAGTTGCAACACAGCAAATGACCCAGGATATCACAGCACAAGACCAAGGATACCACAGTAATAAATCTCACAAGGTCATCACACAACCCATTACCCAAGCCGTTACTACACAGGAGGCTAATGGAAAAGAGATCAAAACACAAACAACCCAGGAGATTACAATGCAGGACCCAGGATACCACAACAAAAGAACTCACAAGCCCATCACACAACCCATTACCCAAGCCGTTAAAACACGAGAGGCTAATGGAAAAAAGATCACTACAAAACGGACAACCCAAGAGATTACAGCACAAGATCCAGGATATGTCCACAACAAAACTCACAAGGCCATCACACAGCCCATTATACCAACATCAACTCCATCAACCAATCAAGAGGCAGCAGCACAGCCAACCAGCCCAGCACACCAGCCCCCACCACCAGTATTTATAGAGAGACAGCAGCTCCGATCACAGACTGCTTGCACTGGCTTGAAGCCGAAAGCACCAGCCTGAGGATGGCGAGTGGGACCTCGCTGAAACATCACCAAGATACTCTTAATCTTACACGGGAAAAGACCCAAACACACCTAGACCTACACACACACATACACACACACGTGTGTGTGTGTGCGCGCAGATCTTGGCATGTTCAGGTCTTTCCCATGTAAGATTGAGAGCATCTTGGCAATGTTTTCACGAGGTCCCACTCACCATCTTCAGGTTGGTGCTATAAGCTTTTTGAAGAAAGACAAAGATCATCCAATTTGCTCTGTCTGATGGTTTATTTATCAGCCTTGGGTTTTTATTGCAGAAATTAGCACATTTCAAATGCCATGTTGAGCAATATATGTGAACAAATGTGAACATCAGTAAAATATCACACCAGCAGAATAAGACAATATAATGTAAATGAAAAGAAATTTCCAAGGGTTGTAGAAAATAAATGATGCTTCTAGCCTAGAACTAAGTTTAGAAATTTTCCTAATTAAAAGGAATGTCAGAAGGGTTACAATACTGATTTAAATCCTTGGAATGAAACAGAGGACACAGTATTAAAATCCTACAGCAGTGCAAAGCATTAGCACTACATCTAACAGAATTCTAATAAATAATTAAATAATTAAAAAAACAACAACACCCCAAGCTATATATATAATATGAGAGTCTGTTTCATGTAGTGGTTAAGGCTTCAGGCTAGCAATCGGGAGATTGAATTCTACACCATTGTTTGTTGTTATCTGTAGTGCCGTTTTGTATTATTTTTGTTAAGTTTTAGATAGATAAATAGATGATAGATATAGATAGATAGCAATAGGACCTAAACTTATATACTGCTTCATTGTGTGTTACAGCAGTTTCTGAGTGGTTTACAGAGTCAACATATTGATTCTAACAAGTTGGGTCATTATTTTACCAGCCTCAGAAGGGTGGAAGGCTGAGTCAACCTTAAGCCGGTGATGATTGACCCCCTGGCAGTCAGCAGGATTAGCCTGCAATATTGCATTCTAACTACTGCATCACCACACCACCAGATAGAGATGATATAGACATCGATAATAGA
This sequence comes from Hydrophis major, assembly GCA_033807585.1. Lineage (NCBI taxonomy): Eukaryota > Metazoa > Chordata > Lepidosauria > Squamata > Elapidae > Hydrophis > Hydrophis major. The sequence goes on from CM066331.1 coordinate 20,977,251, forward strand.
TGATATAATAGATACAGATGTATAGATATAGATGATATAAGGCTTTTTGGGATGAGTGGGGGTAAAGAAGGAAATGAAACAATCTTCTTTTCCCATATGTCTTAGTTCTGATCTACATTGGACAAAGATAGTACCAAAAGATGAAGAAGAATTGATAAAGGTACACATCATATATAATTATATAACTGCCCTTGAAGACTACAAGAAACACCCCAATTCAGGAACTTCTTGATGTATCATAATTGAACTTGGAATTTTAATCATGTCATTGTGGTCATAAATTGAGAGATTATATGAGTGCATTCAATTGTTTGACATTTTTTTAACAGTTATTAAGTAAACACTGGATTATTAAGAATATCCTGGTCATTAAGTGAACTCATTTTCTCCAAAGTTTTTCTGACCAAGGCTTATTGAGACACTAACAAATACACATTAGTTCCAAAGCTCTTTTTAAAAATTTCAACGGCTGTGAATTTTAGTTATTCACAGCCCATAATGAGTCTTAAACAATTTGTAAATAGTCCCATGGAAGTCTGACTGTCAGGCTGCGCTCCTTCTAGATCCCAAGAAAGAAATACTCAGACTCCATGGTGTAGAGCAAAATTATCCTTTTACTGGGAAATAAAGTGGTAGCTACAAAGCAATTCCGAAACTGAGAAATTGGCGGGTAGAATGCACATACAAAGAAATAGGTTTGCTCCCACCCCCCAAAGTTCAAATGATTCTTCCAATTAAAACTTTTGAAACAGCTCATGTGGTCATCTCCAGATGGTGATGAGACGTCTTGTCAAATGACCTTGACATATTTTGATAAAAGTTCGCAGTTGCGCAAAAGAGGAAAAAGATAGCCAAGAAACGGAAAGTTAAAGACAAGAATCCCCCCTCCCCTTGCTAGCCCAGCAAGGAATGCAAACACCTCCAGCTCTCTTCCCATATAAAATCCCCCCTCCCACCGTTGCCATGACAGCCGAGAGAAATAATGAAACAATAGTAGAAAGGTAGAAGGGGAAGGTATCTTAGCAGAAAGGTAGAAGGGGAAGGTATCTTGAGGCTGACACTGACAAAGTTCTTCAGGATAAGTCTGATAAGTACACACCTTTATCTTCCATGAAATTCTGCCAAAGACTAAATTTCCAATTAGTTCTATGAGGCCAAATGGAACACAAATTCAACACAGAGCTTCATGTTTCAAATTGACCAGTACAAACAAAGTTGCTTCCTGCAAAGTCTCCTGTCCCTTTGCTCCTCCTTTATGTCTTATGGGAGGGCCAATCACCTCCAAACCTTACTCCCAAGTTGCCCCTTTTGTCTTAACTGTTCTTGCCTTTTAGCAGCTTTGTGCACACATATACTGGGAACAGGCTCCCCTTGTTCCTCTGCCTCACTGCTTTCAGATTCTGGAGGCTCTGGATTCAGCACATAACTCCCAGACGGTCCTCGCCCCATCTCTGTATCATACATAGAACTCTTGTCCTCACTATCCAACCCTGCTGTCATCTCTGTAGGCTGCCAGTGGACCACAACAAAAGGGACTTTTTTTCCTGAAAACCAAAAGTAAATACTGAAAAGCAGCAAAACTCCACCACTACCACACCAATTATGATATAAAGGCCAGCTGGTTGTCAAACTCAGGCATGTGTACAACTATTGTAACTTGGAAAATGTATTGTAAGCAGCTTTGCAGAAATCTCTTATAACTTCAAATGTGTGTAAAACAAAACTGGTTTTAAGTCAAAGACTACCTGTATTGTCATATGTTACCAGCTTTACAGGAGCTGCATCAGTTGCAATTCAAGATACTGATAATCTCTCATTTAGAATTTGGGTATAATGTGGTACTGTGTCTTCCAAGTACACCTAAGGTTTGTTGAGAAGGAGTGGATGATGAGATTGTGTATTCCCTGCACAATGTGGTGGATGATGATTTAGACGTGAGCATGGTCTTTGAGAATTCTTCCTATAAAATCACTTAGGTCCAGAAATAAGATCTGTGTCCTAACTTACTTATGTCATTCAGGAACATTGTTAAGACTTGTATATGTAGATGGGTGTTTGGGAATGAAAAAAAAAATCAACAGTGATTGCACTTAACATGTATTTGGATGCTGAATACTATGATTGAACTGTTTTATTGATGTTGATTGTATGTGATGTGAGTGTTTAATGGCATTGCTGTTCACAGAGCTTGCTGTTTAATAGCATTGCTATTCACAGAGTAAACATCTTCAGTTTCATTGAAAGGGCATAAAAGCACCTTGTAATAAAATAAAATTGATTCTCTACTTTGACTATTTTTCCTCATCCAACATACTTTTCTTAAAGCTCAACAGACTGGGGGGGGGGGAGATTCTTGCTTTGTTTCTGATTTTAAAGTTCCATTTTCATGTTAAAAAGACCATTGTGGGTTTTTTAGGTGTAAAATAAGCATTGTTCAAACTACTGGGGAAACAGGTGTGACAGAAGTAAATAGGTATGAAACTACTTTTATCCATCTCCCAACAAAGCCTAAATGAAGAGGGTGGGGCTATGATGAGAATCAATTTCCCCTCTCCTCCCCTCCCCTTCTTTTCCCTTTCTCCTTGCCTTCATCTTCAGTTGCTCATTTCTACTTGCTTCTCCAGAATCCAAAGGACCGGAAAATTGAGCAAGGAATATACTGAATGCTTCCTGATTGCATTAGCAGGTAGGGCTCTCTCTTTGAACATTCAGAGAGTTGCAAGCTCTAATGTACTCTGCTTAGAGAATTCAGGCATTCTGCTCATCCTCTTGTGGGTGGAAAGAATTGGAAAATTAAAAAAAAAATGCTTTTGACAATTGAAAAATATTCCATTGGTACTTGAAGTGATTTAGTAAGATAGGCCTTTTCTCCCTTTCCCCCAACTGTGGTATCACCTGTCATACCTGGGGCATATTAAATATATACTGCTTTTATTGCAGTGCTTTGCAATATGAGAAAAAAAAAGAATAATCATTACCTTGTAAATCTTCATAACATGGGAGAAAAATGTCAATTATAGATAATTTTCCCTTTTCATGTTTTATGGGACTAACTAGAGGACTTTGGAGGAGTTGATATATTCATGGAGGATAGGGTTAGACTTTGTGTTGTCTTCAGAGTTTGAGGAAGTACATATTAAGAGCAAGAGAAATAGTGGAAGTTGTGACCATTTCCTCAGAGACATCTGGATGGTCACTATAATGCTGATTTTACAAAGATTCATCAGAATTTTTTTTCTTCTAATAAAAACTAGAGACTTCTAGATGCAAGAGCTAAGGGAATGAAGATCTACAAGAGTTATTTAGTATTTTTATTTAAGCAATATGGCCTTCCAGATTAATGTCTCCTTTTTTGAAGTTATCACACAAAAGGCAATTTATTTTTATGTCTTTATTTGTCACATTTCTGAACTGCCCCTCTCCCTCAAAGGGGATGCTGGCATCTAGAGGATGAGTGTGACCATTTATGCCAAGGAGTGTTCGGAGCAGAATGAAATATTACTTGTTGGAAAAATTTCCATTGCTGTTGATTGAATGCCCTGTGATGCTATTCTTGCACAACATTCTTCCCAAGTATAGGAGGAAGAAAGTAAACAGTACAAGGTTATGTTGTCATTTGACAAATGAGAGGCAAACAGCCTACTGGTATATTGAAAATCAAGGCTAGCAAATATCCCCATCAAAATGATTTTTGAGCATTTTGCAGAAATGCTCGCTGTATTTAATTGCTGAAATCCTAATTGCTTGGTATGTATGCACTCTCCAAAACAGAAACATTGTTTTAGGAATTGATGTTAGAAGCTCCAGTGAAGATGGCAGAAGTACAGAGAAGAACCTTTTACAATAAGTGGCAGTGATGTAATTTATTGTATCCCACCAGAAACTATTGGTTTTGCCAAAAACAAACAAACAAACAACCCAGTACAATGTTTAGTTTACGCCTAAAGCCATCTTAAATATGTCTATCAATGTTGTGTTTGTGTGTACACAACTCTTTAACTTGTTCTCATCTGATCCTAGGATTTTAGTTATTCTGCTTAAAAACCTCTGCTTTATTTCTGAGGTAAATAATCTTTGACAATTTTGATTCTTGACTTATCAGATGCAGCCAGTTTCTTCAAACATGCTGCTGACTTTTGATAACTTTAAAACTATTCCAACCTTTGTGAGCAATCTTATTTTTTGGAGGTAGGCGTGTTTCTAATCTTTGTTGTTGCTGTTTAAATATTGATACCATTTCTGGAGATGACAGCCATTATATCAACTGTGTCTTGACTATCACTATGCTTTATTTCTGAGATATACAGATGGAACATCTGAATTAAATGAACTCTAAGGAAAATCACGCTGGGCTTATATTGGGATAGCAATAAAATATTGCTGCTTTGTAACTATGCAATACTTGCTCTTTTGAAGGATCTTTTCTGACAAACAAATTTTATTAAAAGACAATCCCTTGTGAGCCATAGTTCACCACATAAGAAGGCTTTTAACTGATGTATGATTTAAGTTGGGGTGAAGTGGGGGAGAAGGCAGGGATAGCCAGAATTGCTTATGTAACTATATATTACATGTGTGAGAGATTATTTTATAAATTAACAACTGTAACAAAATGAATGCTGAGATATTTTCAGATCACCTAAAATCATTTGATATATATGATTTCAGCAATCCTTACTCACTGATAATATTAAACTCTCACCACCACCACCCAAATGGATCTTTTTAGGTCTGCAGATGTGTCCTGGAGGTTGTAATGCTCTGATATTATTTTGTCTTTGTTTTGTGTGTCAAACTTGGGTCATTTTTGCAGTTTATCAATTTGTTCTACATAGAATCCAGAGGGGCATTGGTGGTAGATGATGATATTTATTTCACTAGAGGAAGGACGTGATATTTATTTCACTAGTGGAAGGAATCAAAGGAAGAAGATGAGCAGCCATCAGTGAGCGGGAGAGAGGCTCTGTTGGCTGTAGAGGAAACTGGGGAAGGGCAAAGTCAGGCTAGACAGAGCAGGGAAGAGGTAGAACAAGGGAGAGGGGATTCAGAGGAAGACCAAGACCCACCCCCTCTTCATCCTATGGAACACAGGGAAGAACAGAGAAGAGAGCAACATGGGTTGCATGGCTTACAAGGGAGGAAAGGGCCCTGATTTCAGAGGTGGTATTTAGCAGGTTCTGACCAGTTCTGAGAACTGGTAGCAGAAATTTTGAGTAGTTTGGAGAACCGGCAAATACCACCTCTGACTGCCCCTGCCACCATCTATTCTGTTAAGTTTGGAGCATGGGTGCGAATGATGGAGACGAGCCGGTAGAAACAGTGAACTTCAAACTCTTTATTTACATATTGTGACAGCTCAGCTCAAGGGCTGCTCTAGCCTTACTTATATAGGCAACTCATTAACTACTTAACCAATAGTGAACCTGGAGCGCTAGCTCCGTTAACCAATGGGAATGGCCTGTTAATGGCCAATCGGATGCTCCTGAATGGGCCAATCCGATCCTGCCATTAACAGCCAATCAGAAGTGCAGGGCCAGAACCCTGCACTAGACTTCAAGCTCAATGATAACTTTATTGGTATCATGCATTCACAACATATTCTCTGCCTCCTGAGTCCCAGATAATTGGCTCGGTCTTCTTTTGTTGCCCTGCACAGGAGAACGGAGCTGGAATGCAGGTTCGTGGGGTGGGGAGGGAATGGGATTTTGCAGTAACCTTCCCCTGCCATGCCCACCAAGCCACACCCACAGAGCTGGTAGTAATTTTTTTTGAATCCCACCACTGCCTGGTTCCCTTTACAAGGCACACCTAGGAAGGGAGTTTAAAGGAGAGGCAGTTGGGAAGGGCGTTTGTCAGGAACAAGCATTGAGTTTATCTAATGTTGACTGCTGTTATCTGAGTTCCTGGCATCCTCCGAATTGGTTTGCTGTGTTACTTCACTTCTGGAAGTCCTTATCATACCCTGCCAGATTTATTACCTGAACTTGCTTTGTTAGATTTATAGTTTAAAGTTTTCTGTTTACATTGTTTTGGATTGGAATATCTGCAGCCAAAAGCTGTTGCAGGTTCCTGGGAGAGTTTTTCTCCAGACTGGAAGGTAATCAAGGCATTAGGAGCAAAATTGGAGCTAATAAAAGGACCCCTACTTATTATCTGGCTGGGTTACCTTTGTGCCATGCCCTCTTATCTTATACATGCACTTGTTGGGTTGCTGGCATAAATGTGGGGCAAAAGCAGATACCTGGGTTTGTTGTAGGTTCTACTTTTCAGGTTAAATTAGCATTATTTTAGCTTGTCATTAATCCTTTAACATCCAGGCATCGAATGGAAAACTAAAAAGCATTTTTTGCCAATATGACCAGGCATAATTTTGATTAGAACAAAATATGTATAGTTCAGAATTTAATTTATTTTCTATATTCAACAACATATCTATTTTTATTTTTTCTTCCCAATTATATTACATAGATGAAAATAAGAGCATCTATGCTATCATCTTTTATTTTCAGATCTAAGATCCCTTTACAATCATAACTTATACTTCGATTCAAGCTTTTGATTGCCTGGTTATATGCTGCTGTCATTTATTTCTGTAGTAAAGTTTTATTCTTATTGGACAGAAGAATGCATTCCTTTTGTTTAAAAATATAAGCTATTTAATTTTAAAAACAATCTACTGTGGAACAGATTTTTCTGGGTGGTAATAAGCTCACTAGTTGGAATGAATATTCCAGCTAAAATACCAGTGAAATACTGTAATGGTAAAATGCAGTATTTCAGGCTAATTCTGGAACAGCTTGCCCTCAGAAGTTGTGGAAGCATCATCACTTGAAACTTTCAAGAAAAGATTGGACTGTCATTTGTCAGAAATGGTATAGGGTTTCCCACTTGGGTGGGGTGTTGGATTAGACCTGCAAGGATGTTTCCAACTCTGATTATCTGGAGTTCGATTCTGACCAGCTCAAGGTTAACTCAGCCTCCATCCTTCCAAATTTGGGAAATCCGCTGGCTGGGAAATTCTGGGAGTTGAAGTTCTTAAAGTTACCAAATTTCAAGCACCAGGGAAATCAGGAGATTCAGGCAGTTCAAATGAGTATAAAGATTTATGGCAAGCTTATGCTCTATACAAGAATCTGACCAGTTAATGGTCAAAGGAATGAGCAGGAAATAAGAGAGGCATTCAAGGTGGGATGGGCTTAGATCTCTAGCAGTCATGCATGAACACATGACTTATAATACATTTAACCACTCCATCAGGCTCAGCCTGGTCATCTCCTATACCAAGTTTGGAGACCCCTGCTCTAGGCTTTGGCCATTACTGGAATGTAGCAACATAGCTACATGCTGAAAGAACCAGTTTGGACTTTGGGTCAAAACAGCTTCCTCATCTCTGTTTAGGTATTTGCATGTAAATATTGAAGAAGACAACAGCTTCACATCAACTGCTTAATTTCACCTGAATTGAAATTTGCAGCAAATTTAGAATGGGTTTTAAAATACTTGTTCAAAATTCAGTACAGGAGTTTACTCATGTAAAAGCTTATATCCCATTAGCAATCTTCTGAGCCATTTGCCCTCCTGAGAGTTTTGTATCTCTGGTAAATATTTTCATGTGATGCATACCAAATGGATTTCATAAGGGCTATTTCATCCTATTTAGTACATCAAGCATAAAGTAATGTACATTTCTGCAAACCAGTTTACATATTAATTATGAGATGTAGTGGCAGGTTAAACCAGTAGTGGTTATGATTGCTTGAATGAATAAAATCTTTTGAGATGAGTTATGATTAAGTTACAGATGCAGGCAAAAACAAAAGATGAAGTGTTTCATTATTTAGAAAATTAGCATCTATAGGGAATATAGAGAAAAGAAAAGTGCAAATTTTGTAGTCTTCAGAAAGATACAGAAATGTGTCCAATGCTCATGGCGCACATGGAAATGTTTGCTTCTGAAGCCTGAATTAAATCCAAGAGCACTCTAAGCACCAACATATTTAGGGATGCAATTTCAGAATTAAAGACAAATGCATAATTTTGCTATGGAATGGAGAGTTAAGTGCAAGTTAAGTGAAGAATAATGTTCTAGTTAGACTCACATTTTGCTATCAGCACAGTAGTCCAACTGATTGAAAGCCTAAGATGACTTTAGCTAATTTCAAAATACAAATCAGGACCAGACTTGGGTGGGAAATCATCACAGGGATATAAACTGGGAGATAAGAAAGTCCCTATTACCCGATGGAACAAATTTGAAGGAGCTCCTACAGTCTTAGATAGAATGGATGGAAATTAATCAAGGAGAGAAGCAATCTAGAACTAAGGAGAAATTTCCTAACCATGAGAACAATTAACTAGTGGAACAGCTTGCCTTCAGACCTTGTGGGTGCTCCTTCACTAGAGGCTTTTAAGAAGAGACTGGACAACCACTTGTCTGGAATGGTATAGGGTCTCCTGCTTGTGCAGGGGGTTGGACTAGAAGACCCCCAAGATCCCTTCCAACTTTGTTATTCTGGACTTAATCTCAAAAAAGTTAAGCAAGCAATCTGGTTATTACTATTCGGCATGGCAAGCTTGACCTTAAGACTGCTTGATCACTGAAGTGGATGGATGCAACTGTGCCTAACTCCCCATTCCTCTTATTCTTCAGAAAGTAATTAGGACAGTGAGTACTGGATACAGTTTTACTTGTGGAAGGGGACCCATTTCTTTTTCATTCAAAACATTATTAAATTTAAAAAAATACCAAAAAAAATCAAAGAAAAGGAGTTTTAAAAAAGGGATAACAAAAAGAGAAACAACAAAATTAGGGAATGCAAACAACAACAACAAAACTATAGAAAGAAAGGAACTTCTAAAGTTCACATACCTTTATTGCATTTTCAGTGGTATCTACAGTATTTCATCTACTTAGATTATATAAACATTTGATAACTAGAAATAGGATAATACCTTCCAGTATTTTTCAAAATTGGCACATCCATGATATATCAAAAGCTTAGTCATTTCAAATAGAATTTTTTATTTTGAGTGTGAGAAAGAAGAAAAATAGATTAGATGTCATATCTTGGTGATGGACTAAAATATTTATTTTTCTATTAACTGTTAAATAATCCTTTAGAGAAATAGGATGGATAGAGGTAAGAGTATATGTGGGGGGAGTAGCATAATATGACACATTGAGTTGCATCGCTGAATTTAAATTAATTTTGAGTTGTAGCTACAGAATCTCTACTTTACTCAACTTATTTTTGCAAGTCTACTTTCTTTTTAAAGGGTGATTTCCAGAACTTTATTTAAACATAATCTCATGTAAAACACCTTATATGCAGTATGTGTTATATATGAGATTATGGTAATATAATTAGGGTAATAAAACAATGCAAACATTGTATTCCATGGATCTGTGGTTAAACATGCTATATGCCATATTAAAAATCCACCTATATAAGGTAAACTCAAGGTTGGCACAGTGACATTGTGCCTATTTTGACCAAGGAGCTAATTTAAATTCACAGCTGTGCTACTGAATTAATGCATTGCTAATTTTGCTTTGCCCTGTTGATACCATGATTAATATCATGATGGACCATATTTTTTCAAGCTAACTGAAAAGCTAGATGAAGCTACATTATTACAATGAAAAATGTCAGGCTAAGCTAATTCAGACAAGCCTCACCAGTTAGGATCCTCCTGTTATATTCAATTGCTGGGTAACAACTCTGGACGTTTGGCTGAGACTTCTGGAGATGCTTCATTGTGGGTCTGCAAAAACAAATTGTTTCTAAATGCCTGAATAAAAACCATGTGTGTGACAATTATGATACATCTATTAATGGAAATAAATAATTTAGGGTATGGCAACTGATGAAGAAGGGAGAAGATAAAAGAGTTTGAAGAGGTAGGCGGCCAAAGGTGAAAAGTACTACTATAATGAGCGGAAGGAAAAACCCTGACAGGAGGAAGAACTGCAACCAAGACAATGGTCACATAAAAGAAATCTGAGTCTAAGGTAGAAATGCAATTTGAAAAAGCATTTCAAATATGAAACTCCTTAATTTTCATGAAGGTAAAGGGAGGGTGGAAAGAGACACATTTAGAATTGCAAGATCATGTTATTGTAACATATACATATACCTTTACTATGGTATTTAATACAGATAATGCTACATAAATCTTTATTTTATAGATTATTCCCCACCCCTCAGAAATCACAGCATATTAAATCAAGCAAGCCAAGCCATTTTCTGTAAACACAGATTTTACTATATGATAGCCTTTGGGGGTTTCATTCTTCCTTGAACTGAACATTCACTGTAAATACTGGCTGGAAGCTAATGAAAACTTTGTCAGCATCTTGACAGTTGTTTCCCATATAAAGTGATATTACAGGTCTCTATATATTAAAATTAGAATCTTCAGCATTGAGATATAATATCCAAGATTGCAACAATTATGGGCCTATTCTGATGATTCCCTTGTCTTTATTTTATATAGGTGAATCATTAATCTTTATATGACAAGCAAGAAACTATTCCTGGGGAAACTGAAAAATTGGTGGATCTATACACAACGTTAGAGATCTATGAGAATTGTTCCTTCCATCAAACACTGGTGCAATTTTCCTAGAATGGGTCCAATTTTCTTTAAGCAAGCATCAGGCTAAAAGGTTGATCAATGGGTTCAAGAGAAAAGCAATTGTTATTCTAGTAATCAAATTAATGAAAGATACTACAATACTATAATAGGCCAGTGGGCATAGGGCATCTCTTTGACTCCAGCAGCATATTCTTCCAATTTATCTCTTCATTTTTTTTCTACTTCTCAAAAAAGCACATCTCTGAGGCAGCTTGAACTTAGAAAAATAAGAAATCCATTACAAATGAACATTAAATGCATTTAAAAGAAGTGGTATTTTTAGTCCAACAAAAAGAGCATCACGCTTAACAGTTTTCCTCATAGCAATTCTAAAGGCGTGCTGAGAACATCAGAAAACAAACCTAATCCTGATTAAAAGTAGCATAAAAATGAGCCACCCAGCTGATGTGGCAGAATCTCAAAACGATTTCTACACTCAAACAGGGAAAATAAAAATAACTGAAAGGGACAGCGGTACCACATTGAGCTAAACATTTTGCAGTAGAAATATTCTTTCATCACAAGTATCCCCAATATTTAGGTGCTGGTTTCTTGAAATTTTTAAAATGTTGTAGCCTCTTTTGCAAAATAGCTAATGTTGTTGGTGTACGATATTAGCATACTCCAAACCCTCTTAACTGATTGGTCCAAATGGACAGCAACCTGATTGGTCAACTACTCGGCCGGGATTGGAGCACTGGGAATCTACCACGATTGGCTGTGCCGATCGCGTGAGATTCAAAGGGCTGCCATTGGCCGCCGAGCCGCAAGCCAGTACTATATGAAGGGCTGCCATGGCTCGCATTCTCTCTATAATATTCTCATCTATAATAAAGAACTGAAATCACAGAATGGTCTCGTGTCTCCTTCGACCCGATCCACCCCAGATCTAACAGTTGGGTTACTCAAAACTGTTGGGTTACAAATTAGCAGTCATTGGGAGCATACATACTCAAAAAACAGGTAGCCCAGATATTCCCTGATTCCTTCTTTTGAACTTGCTCTTTCAGCTTCCTATTACTGCTTTTATTAGAATTATATATACTTTATAAATGGTTTGGAAAGATGCTTCACATCTTGAGTGAGTGTGAAACAATTTCTTTCCTTACTAAATAAAAAGTGATTTTTTTTTTTCAGGCTTCTTAACAAGTTTAGAAAAGATGTCTTTAAGGAGATGATACATATTAAAGCGGCAGCATCTATATTTTTTTCAGGCTTTCCTAAACATAAAAAAGAGGCAGATGCTTTAATGAACATTGTAAATATGCTATGCCAATATTGATAATTTGCTTTGCAGCTTCTGGCTTTCAGTTTCTTAATAGTAAAATAATTATCCAAAAAGATTAAAATACAAGGGGTGGGGAGAGAGAGAAGAAACTGGTAAGGGTGAAAGAGGGGGTCTGTGGTTAGCTTGATCTCTCAGGATGCAGCATTGGAAATGTCATTCTTACAGCAGAATGTCATCCATACTTGTTCAGACATCAATTTAATTGAGATCAATGGGACTAATTTCTAAGGAAGTGTGCACAGGATAGTGGTCACCCAGGAAGCTGTCAATGGTTTTATAAGATCAGGCTTTACTTTAATTTGCATTGTCTCTGCAAAACAGGGATTTATTGGCTGTTTTCAGGGATAACTTGCAAGTCTTAATTAATGCATCTACTTTAAAGCTTTGAATGAGGAAGTTGTACAAATGCTAAAGGTTGCTATTGCTTTCCTACTGTGATACCTGTTTGCTGATAATAATAGTCTGAGGATTGATCCTACAGATTTTTCTAACTTGCCCTCCACTATTACCAGGACTTCAGATGATTGAAGGTAATATGAAATACAGTATAAAAAACTAAACCCCTCTACCCTTCTATTATATATGACTAATGTCAACTACAGTGAGACACATTTAGAGGGGAAAATATCTTTTATTTTTTTTATTTATTTTATTTTTATGTATTTATTTATTTTTGTCAATTGCTTACAAAATAATAGGTATAAGTAAAAAAATAGTTATGAATACATGGATACATAGAAGAAAAACAAATAAAAGAAACAATAGGACAGGGATGGTAGGCATAATGATGCACGCCCCCTACAGACCTCTTACGAAAGGGGCGAGGTCAATAGTAGACAGTCTACGGTTAAAGTTTTTGGGGTTTGGGGAAGAAACCACAGAGTCAGGTAGAGTATTCCAGACATTGACCACTCTGCTGCTGAAGTCATATTTCCTGCAATCAAGCTTGGTGCGGTTAACCTTGAGTTTGTATCTATTGTTTGCTTTTATGTTGTTATGGTTGAAACTGAAGTATTCATTGACAGGTAGGACGTTGCAATGTATGATTTTATATACTTTTCTTAGATCAGACCGAAGGCGGCATAGTTCTAGGTTTTCTTTTACTCTGTATCAGTGACTGGAGAAAGAATAAACTGTTATGGTTTAGCTAAGTTTCATGGAATTTTCTCCATTTCTGATTGAGATTTTCATCTCATCTTCTGTTTATTTCTCCCTATTATCCTGTGTTATATCTCAGCAGGTTTCCTCTTTGAGAGCTGCAGACAGAATAAGACAGACGTACCAAATGCAAAGATACAAACAAAGAGACTGGTTTCCATAGTGACTGTAACCCTGTTAAGACAGAAAGACCTCGTTTCTTGAGCTGAGTTGCACTTCAACTCAAAGCAGTAGTCACAAGGGAATGAACACTTATGAAAATGCCCATTAACTTCAAGTCTCCTGGCAATTCTCAGGACCTTACCATTTTGGTGATAAAAATTAACGCCAAACCAAAATGGGTTTTTGTAACTTTTTTTTTCTTGAGCTGCATTGTGCACATACAATTACAGAACATATGTCAACATTTCAGGGCCAAATTCTTTCACACATATTTGATTAACTAGTTTGGATAGAAAGTAATTGAAGTTATATGTCTCAGAACATGTCACTTTCTACTTTCTAATGTAAATTTTCATACAGAAATATGTATCCATGGCTGCAGCTGGGTTTACCTATGAAATGTTAGTGAGTAGTAAAACTTAAAGCATCGGTTTCAATTTCTTCTTTCTCTTTCATTTGAGGATAATGTGGTTGTTAATAATTATATTGTTATATGATCAGATATGACTGGTTACACTGTGGTCGTTCTGTGGTCCCTGAGCATTTGGGATGATGCAACCCCCTCAGATAATCATGATAATGATGGTGTTGATACCAAAAACACTGAGAAACAGGGATCAGATCTGAAACAGCAAGAATACAAGTAACTTACCCTAATATTTATTTAAAAAACAATTTGTCATTAATTATTAAATTTGTATTTACACAAATGTGTACTAAAAACTGCATTTATTTGTGGAGGTCATTCCATAGCCTGGAGAACACTAACGTGAAAGTCTTATCATGCATACAGATAGCCCAATTTCTAACATTAGGGGCATCTTTAAGGAAATGATCCATCCATGCAACTTTAACTTTATATTTATTGCTTTATTTCTTTGTGTGTTTCATTTCAGGTTTTCAGCCTACCAGGCTACTTTTTAAAATGACAATTAAGTGTTTTACTCCTATTCATGTGGAGTCTGAAATACTTTGGCCAACTCAGTTTTGAAGCAAGCACAGCTCTTGTATTGAAATGCATTCCAATGGAAATACATTTTACAATGAACGTCAACTTCTACGAAAGGTTGTTACATCAAACATTAGACCTTCAAAGCTTCAAATACTTACTTGATAAAACCAGGAAGATAATTATAGGGAATAATTAAGTAAATTAGGGCCTGTACCATCATCTGTTCTATAATTGAAAATATCATACTGGTTACCGTAATTTTTATGTAACTTCAGATAGCAACGGTTGCTTGCTTGCAAATGATTTACAATTTCACTGGGTTTTGTAGAATAGCAACATAAGACAGAAACATGGAAATAATAATAATAATAATAATAATAATAATAATAATAATAATAATAATAATAATAATAATATGTACATCCTTTTCTGGTAGCCACATTTTTCTGATTCTGCTTTGTAGTAGAATTTCATTACAGTTCGGTTCTCTGACATGGGTATTTCTGCTGCTTCTGAGGTTGTTCAGCTTCCAGTAGCCCTGCAGGCCCATGCCCTGGTTGCTTAGCTATGGGACCTGTGGCCTATAGCCCACTTGTTGATGGATGCCCAGGTTCCCCAATACCCAACACGGTCCTTGTTAATCCAAGCAGCGACCAAGCCAGTATAGGTTTCATTTGGTTGTGTTTCACCATGATTCATTGCATGGGTTGATGGGTGCACTCAGTTCTGCTCCTCGGCCTAGACCTCTCTGACATGGTTGGACCTGCTGGTAGTTTGCACTACTACCAGCTCAGCTCTCAGCTTCATTGGAGCAGTTAAGCCCCCCGCCACATCAAGGCAGCATCCCGTACAGGGTTATGGCTGACCAACAGAACATTGAAGAAACAGAAGGCCTGATTCTTGCAGCCCAGGAACAAGCCTTCAGAATGAATGTAATCAAAGCCAGAATAGATAAATCTGCTGATAACCCAAATGCAGACTCTGCGAAGAAGTGGATGAAACCATTGATCACATACTGAGCTGTTGCAAGACAATAGCTCAGACTGACTACAAACAACATCACAACACAGTGGCTCAGATGGTCCACTGGAACTTGTGTCACAACTACCCTCTGCCTGTAGCAAAGAACTGGTGGGATCATAAGCCTGAAAAAGTGATCGAAAATGAGCATGCAAAACTACTGTGGGACTTCCGAATACAGACTGACAAAATTTTGGAACACAATACCCTGGATATCACAATTGTGCAGAAGAAAAAAGTGTGGATCATCGACATTGCCATACCTGGTGACAACAGAATCGATGAGAAACAATTTGAAAAAGTTACCAGATATCAGGACTTGAGAATCGAACTGCAGAGACTTTGGCATAAACCAGTGCAGGTGGTTCCAGTGGTACTTGGCACACTGGGTGCTGTGCCTAAAGACCTAGGTGAGTACTTAAAAAGAATTGGTGCTGACAAGATCACCATTGGTATCTGGATCACCTTACTCGGATCTGCTCGCATAATCCGCCGATACATCACACAGTCTTAAACACTTGGGAAGTGTTCGACTAGTGATTTGTGATTCGAAACCCAGCATGGTTATCTCATCTGCTGGGTATACATTTTTGTGAATAATAATAATAATAATAATAATAATAATAATAATAATAATAATAATAATAATAATAATAATAATAATGCAAAGAAGTCTGACATTTTTTGGAACTGTCTTCATGGGATTGCATGTCTCTTCAAGTTGTGCATCATTTACTGAAACTCAATTAATCCACAAAAAAACTGACCATGATATTATTTATTGTTAGATTTTGATCCTGTCTTTGTTATTTACAAGTAACTAAAGGTGATGAATATATATAATACTCCTTCTTCCTCTTATTTTCCTGACAACAACTTTGTGAGATGGGTTGGCCTGAGAGTATGTGATTTGACTAAAGGGACCCATTCATTCCTAAAACGGGACTAGAACTCAGTTATTTGGGTTTTAGCCTGATATCTTAATCACTTATCTTTCACCAGTCTCCTAGTTTCTAGGTTAATACTTTAACCTCTACAACAAACTGGCTCGCCAACAACCTTCTTGTGTCAGAGTTCTGACCAATGCCCAAATTGAATCGTAAGTCTCAGGCCAAACTTGAAAAGAAATCCAGTTATTCATTAGGAGCTTCATGATGGCATGAACCAAGTGCAGCCAATTCTGACCTTACTTAATTTGTACTTTGGCTCTGATTCTGTTTCCTCCTCCCCCAAGATGTTTCATCAATCACATTCCCCAATGAAGCAATTTCATGGGTTGTAGAAATCACTCCCTCTTGCCACTGTGGAGATGACCTTGATGTGCCAGCTGGAATTTGCTTTGTTTTGACTGAAATGCAAGCTTCTTGATGCAGTTGCAAGTTCGATTCCCCATCCTCCTTGTCAATGGCAACTTAAAAACAGGTCAGGGATGCTTCACTAGTTGACATCTTGTTCAAAATGATTTCTACTGTTGAAAATATGCATATATGGGGTGTAAATACTTTTGATCAGAGATACTTAGTGCAATGAGCACTGTACATACAAATACATCTTTAAAATGTATTTAGAAATGGGGAGATATTTTAAGGCAGAAGAGATAAGAAGACAAGGCATTTGGAGGAAAAATAAAAATGTTGGCCTAAAATATTTTAACTGAGGGTGGGGTTAAGCATATATTCTAAAAGGTTGCAAAGTGATCTTCGCCCACATTAACTGCATTCTGAAACATTTGTTATTGTGATGGAGACAGTTCATAAAAGATGTATCTACCACAGCTAAAAAAAATCCTTTCATCCTTGTCTTCAATAGAAGGTAAAAATTAATGACTTAAATTAAGCTTTGTAAGAAAGGGGCATTTCAAAAGAAAAAGAACTAACACCATGGAAAAGGTTCAGGGAAAGATGTATCAATCACAGAAGGAAGACCATGGAAGACTTTGAACTGTGAAACTAAAATGGAATATGGCACATAAAATGAAGCTACTCTGTCAGCCTTATCTGAAAAAGGATTTGCATTTCATCCTCATTGCTTAGACTAAATTTCTGATTGGAAATTGTGATATGGCTAATAGTTGTTTTAGAAGAACTTTCTGATAATGAAAGTATGTTCATATCTTCTTTGTTTCCATTTTCACAAAGATTAAACCCCAAATGATCAATGGAAAGAAAAAGGAATAGTTGCTGCTTGTTTTGTTGTTGTTGTTGTTGTTGTTGTTGTTGTTGTTGTTGTTGTTGTTGTTGTTGTTGTTAGGTCTACAAAGCTTGGAATGAAATAGTTCATTTGAAAGAGTTCCACAGGAACCTTTATGTTGGCTGTGTTCCATTAAAACAAAAGTAGAAATGGCTCAATGTTTTGTTCCAATTTCAAAGCAAACTTCTCAGAAGAGACTTAAAATAACAGAATGTTAGAATACTTAGAATGTCCTGTTTCAAGTAGAACTGGTTTAGATGTGCTGCAGCATTTGCAGCCTAAGCAGCATTCCTTTCCTGCAGACACTGCTAATCTCTTCCATGTATTCTACCCATTTTGTTGCTGTCTGCCTTTTTTCTGGTAGAGTCTAAATGCATGGAGCCAGACGGGCAATGAAAGAGGAACAGGACAGGAATATGGTAAGCAAAGATAGCAGCTGCTACAGTGACTGAGAGAGGGAGAAAAACTCAGTGAAGATACACTGTTCTCCTTGTCTACCAAACTGTGTGTTCGTTGCAGTGCCTACCACCTTATCAAGTCTCCTTTTCTTTTGCTTCTTTTGCTGCAAAGAGACTATGAAGGACTGAGGACTATGCTGGGAGGGCATGGCTGCTGGTAATGAGCCCCAAAGCATCCTCCTCCTCCTCCTCTAAGGCAGTGGCCCCCAATCTTTTGGGCACTAGGGACTGGTTCTATGGAGAAAGGTTTTTCCACAGACCAGAGGAGATATGGTTTTGCATCCTGCAGGTGGGGCTTTGCTTGTTTGTCTGGCCCAGTGCCACTCCACAGAGTAGAGGTTGGGGACCCCTGCTCTAAGGGACTGCCTCTGTCTTATTACATCAGCCTTCCCTATTACTGTGTTTCCCTGAAAATAACACCCTGTCTTATGTTTTTTGCCACCAAAAAAGGCACCAGATCTTATTTTGGGGGGATTTCATCCACTGATTAACCTCACTTGTGTGCATCACCCCCAACCTCCTTTTCGCTGTCAGAGGCCTTCAGGAACTTCTTTTTCTGTGGCCAGAAAGATTTTCCTGAAGGCCTCTGCAGCCGATAACAGAGCTCTGGATCAATCTGGAACTTTGTTATCAGCTACAGAGGCCTTCTGGCTGCAGGAGAAATGGGTCAGCAAGGCAGGTGTTGGGGTGTGCAAGGCTTGGCTACAACTGTCCAAAGGTAAGTAGTAGGGCAGCTCCATCCCCCCCCCCATCCTCACCCTAGCTTAATTTTTACCATCCACTCTGAAGTGGGCAGAATCTTAATCAGGGCTTATTTTGGGGATAGGACTTATATTGTGGGCACAGATGTAAAAGTCAAGCTAGGATTTACTTTCAGAGTAAGTCATATTTTCAGGGAAACAGGGTTTTTCTGGCAAAGAAGGCATGCTTTGCATATCATCAACTAGAGACTTATCATATCCCTAGTCCCATTTTAGGGAACATTCTTTCCCCTGAAATTAAATTCACTACATCTCTTTTGATCTTCTGGAAATCCCTCAAGAATTGGTTATGTTATCAGCCTTGGGGTTCCTGGAAAACTAGAGACAAGTTTCAGTGGCGCCATTGTTGAGATATCCATTCTTATTCTCTGTTTAGCCAGGATCTATGTATTTGCTTTTAGAATATTTGTCTTTTAATTTGGATTTTTATATGAGGGGCATGTGATGCACTCTCATCTTGGTTGTTGTTTTTTTTGTAGATGTTTCATTATCCTAACGAGGTAACACCAGCAGTGCTTAGAGAGCACCAAGGACCCCTCATTTCAATCCTGAACTAAAAAATATTATCCTTTGTTGGATTCTTATATGTTTATATCTGTTTCTTGTTTTATTTAATTCTTGTCCTTTTTGTGAGACAGGCAGCAATATAAATTTGGTTAATAAATAAATACATTATAGGCAAATACATTAATAAATATAATAAATCTATTATAGAAACAGGCAAAAACTATCTAGCCTAGACATCTGAATCCTACCAGGTGAAGAGTTGTGCACTCCATGTGCTTGAATGCTGAAGAAGAAAGGAAGAAGGGATGACTTCAGATTAGGAGTGTCTTGGACAAAAAGCAAGCATGGGGATTTGCCAACAGGGGCACAGACCAAGTTCATGTCTTTAATGCAGTGTGGCCTTTGGAGTCAGTAGATCATGAGATACTGAAGGATTGGTGTCATTAGACTGAGCTTCCAACAATGGATAGTTCACTGACTAAAGAATAGGAATCACAGAGTGTGAATAACCAGGCATTAAGATTACTACTTGAGTGAGAAGGATTTTCATGATGATAGCCTTCTTTAAAGTTGCTCTTTGACTAGTTGAATTGGAAGCAAATTGCTACAGCAGTTTCCTAGAAGTGTAGAGAGCAGAAAGCAAAGAAAATGGCGTTTGAAAAAAAATAAAAGCTGTTTGCTGAGGAATACATACTCTTCAAAATAGAAGTGGATTATTTAAAAAAAAAAAACAATAAATATTTCTTTTAGATGCAACTTTAATGTTTAGTTCAAGTGCTGTAGGCAATTCATTTTGAATACATAGTTTTAATATTTCATTTTGAAGGAATGCATCTTCATTTCAAGATTGGAATAAGCAACTTTAAGGTGGCTTTCTATGACCACAAAATAGAACAGATGCCACTTGATATTGGTACATTGTGTGTGGGCTTTGCTTGGAGCACCAAACACTATTAATAATTGTTGTTACTTTATTTCATTTGCTGGATTTCTGTTCTCCCATTTTTCTGGAAATCCAAGGCAGTTTACAGCGTACCATCTTAACAAATCTACCATGCCAAGAAAAAAAATCCAATGCCAAACCACAACCTAAAGAGAAAGTAATCCCCACCAATGAATCACAAGACTCCTGCACATGCCTTAAATGCTATAAAACTCTAAAGGATAATGAAAATTCCATCAAATGTTCTCTATGTAACAAATACGCTCATCATGACTGCTTGGGATTACCCGAGCAAATGATTGATTACCTAGAATCATCCAGTGAGTTTCCATATCTCTGCAAATCATGCAGACCCAAACTGGATCTGTTTGAAAGAGTTGATACCATAGAAACACAAATAACATGCCTTGATACCATAGTAGGATCCCTGGACGCTTTAAAAGAAAGATTATCCAACCTTGAAAAAAAAGAAACAACACAAAAACCTGAACATCCAATAGCTACAAACCAGATCTCTCCTCAACAATCACAACCCAATCCACAACCCAATCCACAAAAAAACATAAATCAGACAAATAATGATATCTCAATCCTCACCAGAGAAGCTGTTTAGTGTGAATGGAAATGTCCAAATGCCATCTTATTTGGTCCAGAAGACATCAATGACAATGATGACATCACAACTGTCTGAAACATCATCAGTGATTATCAAGCATCAACCATCTCCCCTGATGAAATACTTGACATTTTCTGCATTGGCCGAGAGCTCAAAAAGAGAGACGGCTCTGTGGCCCCATGCTTCTGCAGGGTCATTTGCAAAAATGAATCAAGCAAACGTAAATTCATTGATACTATAAATTCACTTGCCAAAAGCAACACCAACCATAAGAACCTCCATTCTCGCCCTGACCTAACCATACAGCAGCGTGTCCGCTCCTGTGTACTCCGCACTGAATTCAAAAAAACGTCTAGACAATGGAGAGAAGGACCTGTACATTGACTACCGTGCTGACTGTATCAAAAGTAAGTCACACAACCCGCAACTCAGCTTTGACCTTCAACCACAACCCTACCTCAACCAATCCACCATCACCTAAGACTAGGCACGCACGCCCCTAATTACCTCAATTTCAACTACTGCTGGCCTTAAATGCAAGCTACTCAGTGCAAGAAGCCTTGTGAATAAAATACCTGAATTTCTCCTCTTACTAAATATGGCATCAAATTTGTCTGTGAAACATGGCTCAACGCATCTCTCCCTGACTCCATCACCGCAGTAAGAGACTATCATGTTTACCGATCAGATCATGAAATTCGTAGAGGAGGTGGTGTTGCTATCTTTTATAAAAAGTCCTTACATCTAAAAAATATCCAAGTTACCTGGGAGCTTGCTCTTCCTGAGACCATTATCTATGAACTATCCTTAAATATCACATTTTGATTCTTTCTATGTTACAGAGCACCTGATCATGACATCGAACATGTAAACAAGCTAAATTCACAACTAACATGGGCAGGATCCTGCCCACATGCTTTTATCTTTCTTTGTGACTTCAATCAACCTCATATTAACTTGACCCTAAACAAATGTACAACTGAACCCATACATG
Organism: Hydrophis major; assembly: GCA_033807585.1. NCBI lineage: Eukaryota > Metazoa > Chordata > Lepidosauria > Squamata > Elapidae > Hydrophis > Hydrophis major. The sequence goes on from CM066331.1 coordinate 20,998,938, forward strand.
CAACCTTCTACAATGCTGTTACAAATCTGGGACTGGAACAACTAGTAACCAACAATACTAGACTTAACAACTGCCTCGATCTCATCTTCTGCAATAGTTTGAATTTAATTCATGGAATACAAATTAAAGAAACCTTTTCTAACAGTGACCACAATATGATTGACTTTTGTCTCAACATACGCCCACACAAAAATCATCAGAATGACATAATCCCCAATTATAACTTCAAAAAAGGCAATTATGATCTTATAGACAACGATCTCTCATACCTTGACTGGCAATCTCTATTCACTGGATGCAATACTATTGAAGAAAATTACAACATATTTTTACTTGAAGTCAAAAGAGTCATCAAACGATATGTACCAATAACAACTCCCCCCCCCAAAAAAAAACAGATTACCCATAACAATAAGGAAACTTCAAAACAAAAAGAGATCACTCTGGTGGAAAAACAAATCTGGTCATGTTGCCAAGTTCAAAAGCCGACACAAAAATTTATGTCACCAGATAAAGACTGAATGCACCAATTATCACATTAAACAAGAGGAAAACCTTCTACGCACCAATTCCACCCGTGCTTTCTACAATTTTGTATACAACAAACTAAAAGACTCAAGGTCCATCCCACCCCTGATAGGACCTAATGGTAAAGACTGCAACGACACCACCATTAAAGCCAATATCTTTAACACATTCTTTGGCTCAGTATTTGTAAACAGCAATGGATCATGCCCAGTATTTTCTAACTGAACCACAGACAACTACAATGATCTAATACATATTGATTTTACAGAAGACAATGTTGAAAAAGCACTACACAATCTAAAACCATCTCTATCTATTGGACCAGATGGAATATGTGCCTCCTTCTTAAAAAAGTTATCCACTGCCATAGCCGAACCTCTAAGCATAATCTTTGAAAAATCTTTCAGGACCAGCTCCTTGCCTAACCTATGGTTACAAGCCATGGTCATCCCATCTTCAAAAAGGGAGACCGCAGCCTAGTTGAAAATTATAGACCAGTCTCCTAATGCTGCATCACCTGTAAAATCATGGAATCAATTATTAACCAATCCATTATCCTCCACTTAGAGACAAACAACCTACTCTTTAATAAACAATTTGGTTTCAGAAAAATACTATCCTGCAATCTGCAACTCTTACACTGCAAAAACATATGGACTACACAACTCAATCAGTGCAAAACAACAGATGCAATCTACATAGACTTCTGTAAAGCCTTTGATTCAGTGGTAAATGACAAACTTTTCCTAAAACTAAAATCTTATGGTATCTCTGGACACCTGCATAACTGGATAGAAGTATTCCTGTCAAACAGACAACAAATGGTCAAAATTAGGAGTGTCCTATCAAATTCTGTACCTGTCAATAGTGGTGTCCCCCAAGGCAGTGTTCTAGGACCAGCTCTCTTCGTACTCTACATAAATGACTTCTGTGATCACATTAAGAGCAACTGCGTTCTCTTCACTGATGATGTAAAGCTGTTCAATACCACAGACAATACTTCTACCCTTCAAAAAGATCTTGACTATGTATCAGAATGGTCAAACAAATGGCAACTTCAAATCTGAACAAATAAATGCTCTGTCTTACATATTGGCAAAAAGAATCAGAAAATAAAATACAGGCTGAATCATCAAGAACTTGCTGATGATCCAAACTCTGTCAAGAATATTGAAGTACTCATCCCTAATGATCTAAATGCTAGAGCCCACTTAACTACATAGCTAAAAAGGCATTAAGAGTTTTTAACCTAATCCTATGTAGCTTTTTCTCTGGTAATATCACACTACTAACTAGAGCATACAAAACATTTGCTAGACCAATACTCAAATACAGCTCACCAATCTGGAACCCACATTACGTATCTGATATTAGCACATTTGAGAAAGTCCAGAAATATTTCACAAGAAGAGTTCTCCACTCCTCTACTCGATGTAGAATACCTTATGCCACCAGACTTGAAATTGTAGACCTAGAAAAACTTAAATTATGCCATCTTCGGTCTGATCTAAGTATGGTATATAAAATCATGACTTACCTGTCAATGAATACTTCAGCTTCAGCCATAACAACACAAGAGCACATAATAGATACAAACTCAAGGTAAACTGCACCAAACTTGATTGCAGGAAATACGACTTGAACAACAGAGTGGTCAATGTCTGGAATACTCTACCTGACTCTATGGTTTCTTCCCCAAACCTCAAAAACTTTAACCTTAGACTCTCTACTATTGACCTCACCCCTTTCCTAAGAGGTCTGTAGGAGGCGTGCATAAGCGCACCAACATGCCTACCGTTCCTGTCCTATTGTTTCTTTTATTTTTCTTATATGTATCCATTTCATGTATCCATAATTATACCTATTATCTTGTGAGTGATTGACAAATCAAAATAAATAAATAAATAAAAAGTTTATAAGGGAATCTTCACTTTATCCCCACAACAATGCTGTGTAGTAGTTTGGGCTGAGAGATAGAAACTAGTTCAAAGTCACCCACTGAATTTCCATGGTGAGAATAGACAGCAATCAGAGCCTGGTCCAATACCTTAACCACTGTAACTGTAGGAGAACAGGCTGAACTGGGGGTGGAGTTAAACATGTCACTAGTTTAGAGTCTTTGTGTTGCCACAAGAAACCTAAGTCCATCTCCCCATGAATTCTGTTGACCTTTATCTAGCATCAATTTATTGCTGATCATTAGTTGACTAGATTCTTGTACATAGGTTTGAATAAATCATCCATGCTGCACTTTATGAATGTTTCTGATTCTTTGTGATTGACAATAACTTTGAGATTAAATACTGCTTTTGAGCAATTATAACAAATTATTTAAAAAAATATCCAATTATATGAAGAACAAATCAGGAACAGTTTACACATCTCAAAACAAAATTGCACTCAATATACTTTAGCATATATCATATATACTTTCCCCCAATAATTATACCCATTCTTCACTTCATACTTATTTTCTTATACTAATTCCATGTCTACAGTAGAACTTGAGGTGGCTGTCTCATTGACAACATTATAATATTATAACAGTGGGTTTGATTTTACTGTAAATTGCTGAAAACCTCAGGGTTGAGAACCCTCATGATTTTATATTTTTATTGCAGTTCAGATTCAGACATGGCATCTTAGAAACCAGATTTTAATATAAAAAAAATCTTTTGCAGAACAAAATACTGCAGCTGATCTACACACATGTGCACACACACACACACACACACACACACGCAAACAAATGAGAATTTTCTTCATTGTCATTATTGCATCAGTCTTTTCAATGTTTATTCGGTACTATTGATTTCATTGAGGTTTACTCCGAGGTAGAAATATTATTCCACATTTAATTGATTTTAAAGTGCCACAAGATTATTTGTTGTACATCTTCACCCAGTAATTTTTAAAACTAACAGCTAGATGGCATCCTCAAACCACTATTTTTAAGAGGAAAAAAAGGCTCTTTTTTAAATTGCCTAGCATTCTCGTGTATGTGGATTGCACCAGTCACAATATTTGACTTGAACAGAAACACTGGCATAATGGGTGTCTATAATATTATCTTTTTAAAATGGTGAAGCATATTGATTTTTAAGAAAATGTCTAACCCAAAGATTGATCTCAATAAAAGCTGGTGTTTATCAAAATGCCAATTCATGATTATCAACTAAAGTGAGTGAAAAAAAGTCTAGTGAGTTGTTTGATACTTTACTTTAAGAAGTTGAAAGAAAAAAAATGTGCATAAACAAGATCTAGATGACAATTATGTGTATTTTAAAAAATCCTTTCTCATCCCTATGGATAGGGTAAGTAACCCTTGTATATTGTGAGGAGCTTCTAGGTCTTCACATAGGGAACTTCTGTGTCCTTTGGTAAGCAGCAAGGTATATGATGACTGGAAAGATGGATGGTGTAGATCTTGTTCTTCAACTGAGTTGACTTTTTTGGATCTTCTTATTCTTTAGTGTTACTTGGATATCGCTGTCCTCCTTGCCTCGTCATTGTGGTTTCATGTAACTCTAGAAACTAAGATACTTCTAGCTGCTCTCTATGCCTGCTTTATGTCTTGACTGATTACTTTATATAGGAAGAACTGTAGAGGTGGTATTCAGCAGATTCTGACCAGTTCTGGAGAATTGGTAGCACAAATTTTGAGTAGTTTGGAGAACCAGCAAATACCACCTCTGACTGGCCCCGCCCCCATCTATTCTCTGCCTCCCGAGTCCCAGCTGATTGGCTGGGTCTTCTCTTGTTGCCCTGCACAGGAGAACAGAGCTGAAAAGCAGGTTAGTGGGGTGGGGAGAGAATGGGATTTTGCAGTATGCTTCCTCCAGGAATGGGGTGAGAATGGAGGTTTTACAGTATCCTTCCCCTACCACATCCACCAAGCCATGCCATGCTCACTAAGCCATGCCCACAGAACCGGCAGTAAATTTTTGAATCCCACCATTGAAAAACTGGTATTTTGAGCTTGTATACTGGTCCATATGGTCCTATAGCTTGGGAGCTATGATATCTGATAGGACATCCAGAAATGTAAATTATAACTTTCTCTACTGTATATAAGTCTGTGCATGATTACTGAAAGGGAGTAATTTTCTGCATGGCTCTTTTCCAATGTTCTGCTTATAGACATTGTTTCTAATAAAGTCCTATAGGTACTATTTACATATGAGAATATTCCTAATCAGGGATGGGATTCTACTGGTTTGGACCGGTTCAGTCAAACTGGGTGTTAGTTAAAGTTACATCTGGTTTGCCAAACCAACTGGCTGGTCCTGCCTACCCCTCACCTCCCAGGAGTCTTCACACAGTCATTTTCAATGGAGGTAAATGCAGAGTCTGCATGGAGACTCTGGGAGGGTGAAAAACAGGCCTTCCTAAAGTTGCAGAACGGGCCCGTTTCTGGCTTCTGATGGGCCTCCAGAGCCTGGGAGAGGCTATTTTCGCCCTCCCAGATGCCCAAGGAAAGTCTCTGGATCCTTGGGAGGGCAAAAACAGCCTACCCTGGGCTCTGGAGGCCACTGGAAGTGGGAAACAGGAAGTTCCATTAGGCCACGCCCACCATGGCCCACCCAGCAACGAGGCAGTGAACTGGTAGCTGGGATTTTTGAGTCCTACCCCTGTTCCTAAGTATCCACAGGCCTAATGTAAGTCTGCATGTGCATGGAATTCCAAAGTTTGCAAAAGGAGAAGTCATCTTCCTCAAGGAATTCAGGACAGGACAGACAAAAATAAATTCTCACACAGTGGTTATAAAATGCCAACTTACGGTCAGGGACAAAAGGAAAAAAATATTTGAAAAAAAAACAGAAAAAAGAAAAGAAAATAGAATAGTATAGAGGAAGATATGGCTGGAACATTCTACCTTTCAGTATTTCTATTTGGACAAATAATGTTTTTCCCTTTTTGTCTTTTTAAGAGAAAGATCATTCAATGCATTAATTTATTTTTTTCAGTATGGGACCCAGAATGCTTTACAGAGCAGAATGACAGACCTCTAATCAATTTATTGGACTTATTTGGAACCACATGGGAGTTCACCACTTAGCAGAATCAGACATGCTTTAGTTGAAGAATAAACTGCAATAATTCGATCTTTCTCCATTCAGATGCAGCTGACTTGATCTTTGCACCTCATAAAGTAATATGTGGAACTGAATGGGTATTATCCTGCTTTCATCCTTCTTTGAATTTTGCAATTTTGTTCTTAGCTCAAAATATACCCAAAAACATACTCAGCTCAAAAATCTAGAAGCATTTATAAGGATAATGTGAATTTAGAAATTTAGAATTTGAGAAAAAAAAAAGATGCTACAGAAACACTTGTTAGGGATACACACCATAGCAGAACGTGCAACGGCAGTCTAGCAGGCAAATTATGTGAGTTAAACGTTGTTGTAGTTCACACTCAGTAAGAGAGATACACTGTGCCAGTTAAATAGTTTTTATTCCAGCAAGAGTTATAGCATAGTCAAAAAAGTCCATATGTCATACACTAGTTCAGTCCATCTGGGGATTTAATCCGTTGCAAAATCCAGTGTCGAAAATAGAGGTCAGTAAACTTATAAATAATCAGTCCAGCAATATATCTCTTTTGCAGTCAGAGATATGAAGAAAATCAAACCCCTTTTCTTCGTTTCAGCAACAGCAGGGAAACACGCAGTTATCACCATCAATCCAACATTGTCAGCCACTACAGTAAAAACCAGCCAACAGTGAGCTCTCCCGCTCCCTCTTATGGTGACCTTACAACCGCACCCAAAATACATGTTTTGCAGTTAAAGTGATAAACACATTTAAACTCACCAACATAGTTTATATATTATTTTTACCCAAACTAAGTTAGGTAACCAATGTTATCCCTAACATTCTCCCCTTTTGGGTAATATAATACATACATACATACATACATACATACATACATACATACACACACACACACACACACACACACACACACACACACACACACACATATATATATATATATATATATATATATATATATATATATATATATATATATTTACAATTTCAACCAATAGTTTTCACAATTTTCTTTGTGCTTGACTACACCTTGGGCTTTTGTAAATCCATCTGCAATGTTTTCATCAGTCATGCAATATTCCAATCTCATTAGACCATTTTTTACAGATTGTCTTACATTCAAATATCTCAGGTCAGTATGTTTAGATCTAGTTTTTACAGCAATATTTGTAGCCAATCGTATGGCTGCTTGATTGTCCTCATAAACTACAATGGCATCTTTAACAGTTAGTCCCATATCTAACAATAACTGTTTATACAGAATTAAGTCAGTACATAATAAAGATAGACATGAAAATTCTGCTTCCATTGTGGACATACTTATGTGTTCCTGTCTAATTGACCTCCAACCAATCAGTGTTTTATCTAATAGTATAGCCATACCCAAAGTTGATTTTCTAGTTTTTATATCTGTTGCAAAACTTGCATCAGTATATGAACTTAAAATCTAATCATCTTTTGGCTCCAAATACAATGCATAGTGCATTGTCTTTTAAGATACCTTAATATATGCTTTAGCGCTTGCCAGTGTCTTTCATTGGGTTCAGCATTGAATCTTGCCAATTGATTAATGCTATAGGCAATGTCTGGCCTTGACCAATTACTTATATATGATAAACTGCCTATTAATGATTGATAAATAGTCTTATCAAATTTTGAACTTTGAGCATCAGTGTGACAAAATTCCTGACTCATTGGAGTTTTTGTCAGTTTACAAAGTTCCATTTTATACATTTTTAGCAATTGGTAAATTTTATCTTCTTGTGATATCTTATATTCACTATTGGTTTTGTTTATTGTCAATCCTAGATATTGTCTTATTTCTCCTAATTGCTTTAATTTTATCCTTTTACTTAATAATGATATTATCTCAGTAGCTTCATTATTTGTCTTAGTAATTAAAGCAATGTTCCATTTGTCTCTTTTTTAAATAAACATCGATTAGCTAAACTTGCTTTAAATCCTATATTGTTTAACTCTTTTACAAAATATTGGTTCAATTCATAACCAGATTGTTTCAATCCATAGAGACTTTTATTCAGTTTCCAACAGTCATTATTAATTTTATCATCCTTTATACCTACTGGTTTTCTTAAATATATAGTGTGCTGCAATGGTGCATGCAGATAGGCAGTTTCTACATCTAAATGATTTATGATATAATTCTACTTAGCTGCCCACACTAAAGCCGCTCTCAAAGTTGTTGCCTTTAAATTTGGTGCAAATATCTCATCATAATCACATGCAGTTTGATTAAATCCTTGAGCTACCAACCTAGCCTTATGGGTAACAGTCCCATTTTTACCAGTTTTTAACTTAAATATCCATTTGCAGCCAATGGACTTTTCACCTGTATGTAATTGGGCATTTTCATAAACTTTCATTTCCTTTAAAGAATTTAATGCTTTCTCCATTGCTCTATGCCAATTTTCTTGTTCCTTTGCAGGATACATTCTAAGTTCTTCAAGAGTAGTTGGAACTTTACTAACTTGACAAACTATGCTTGCTTGATACCTGTCAGGTGTACACGTTTTGTACGTTACACATTTTGGTAACACGTTTTGTACGTCTAGGTATTACTGGGCTTACAGGTGGACTTTCATGTTCTACCTGTTCATGATTATCTATTTCTTCTTGTTTTGGTATTCCTGTTCTGGTCCTATATGCTCTTCCTGCACTTCCTCTTTAATTGTACTCTTCTTATTACTGATTTTGTCTTTTGGTCTTTTGTAGGTTTCTATAATTACTTCCTTACTTGAATCTTGTTCCAGTTTTTCCCATCCTACATGTTCTAGGAATTTGGCACTAGCACTACAGTAAACTCTAGATGTTCCTTTTTCCCAGAATCTGTATGATTTGTGATTAGATTCATAACCTACAAAGAATAACTTTTTAGCCCTATGCTGCCCCTTATGTCTCAGTTGTGTAGGAATATGCACCCATGCTGGTGCTCCAAATGTGTGCATGTAGCTTAGGTCAGGTTTTTTGCCATGCAACTGTGTGAATGGTAATTCACCTGTTGTTGAGTTAACAACATTATTCAATATATGATTACTACACATTATTGCTTCTTCCCACAAAGTTTCAGGTAATCCTGAATCCGACAGCATAGTATGAGTCATTGCTTCAATTGTTTGGCCTTGTCTTTCTATAAAGACATTACGTTGTGGCCTATATGGTGCAGACTTTTTATGTTCAACACCTGCCATCTTCAGTTTATTTTGGAATTTATTGTTTATAAATTCCGTACCATTATCAGTGATAAGAGTTACTAATTTCCTTTTAGTTTTTCTTTCTGCGAATTTAACCCAATGAAAGAAATTTTGATATGTTTCCGTTTTGCTTTTCATTAGATAACAGAAACCATATCTGGAATAATGGTCCATTATATTTAGTATATAACGAGCACCTCCCACACTTGATTTTTTAGGACCTATAATATCAGCAAATATGACCTCTAGAGGCTCCTTTGTTTTAAATCCATTAACTCTATTTGCTGATATTTCCTTGTTTTTTTCTTTACTACAAGTATTGCAGTGCAAATACTTACTGCAAGGCTTAAGTTTTATACCCTTAGATAGTTCTACCATTTGTTTAAGCATTTTAAAATTTATATGCCCCAAACGTCTGTGTAACAAATGTATGCACTCATCATGAGATTTAACATTATTATAAACTGTGTTAGCTACCTCTGAATCATTATCATTTAACACATACAATTTACCTCTTAAAGTTGCAGTCACTTTTTTACCTTCTTTTTCAATTATGCAATTGTCTCCCCTAAAGGTAATTACAAAACCTAGTTTAACCAAAACTCTAACTGAAAGCAAATTAAACTTAAGTTGTGGTACATATAACATTTTTACATTTTCTCTTATGCAAGAAAAATATGATATACCTTGACCTTTAGCTTTCAGTTTCCATCCATTAGCTAACGATATCTGCTGTGAACTCGTGGACATCTTAATAAATCTTTTCTTATCTTTCATTATGCAGTGCGATGCTCCACTATCTACAACCCATAAATTACTATTCACAGTTTCGTTGCTATACATGGCTAACTCTAAGCATTTTTTATTGTTTTGATGCCTTTTATCTTTCTGGCTGGCATTTTGGCTTTTTGCTTTCTTGCAGAATCTTGCCAAATGTCCTTTTCCTCCACAATTAAAACATTTTCTAATTGTATAGGCTGACGAAGATATTTTCTCTTCTTCACATTGTGGTTGTTCCCTTCTGAGTTGATCCCTTTCAAGCCTTCTCCTGGCTTCTTCAATTAATCTGCCAGTAATGTCAGTTAATGTGAGGTTATCTTTTGGCAGAACCTCAAGTGAAGTTACGTAGTCATCGTAACTATTATCTAAAGAAGATAAAATTATATAAACTTAGTGTAGTTCTGAGAAGATAAGTTCTTTTTCATGCAGTTCCTAAAAAAATATCTTCATTATGTTTATATGACTCAGCATATCTCCATTCTTTTGAAGATGTGTTCTGAACAGTTTCCATGTAAGATTTATATGTGTTCCTACACTGTCTCGAACATAAATCTTCTTTAAATTCTCCCAACATTTCGCAGCTGCTGTTTCTTATCCTTATATATGTACAAGCTGCTCATCACAGAGTGTCAGTCCTATTATACAGAGAGCTTGCTCATTCTTCAGTTGATATTCTTGATATTTTCTGGGCATCATCCTCATCCTCCAGATCCCATGCATCTACTTCTGGTGGGTTTTGAATAATACTCCACAAACCTTCTCTGCGTAGAAGTAGGCTACATTTCATAGACCATGAAACATAGTTTTTTCCATCCAGTTTGGATATTAGAGACAAATTTTGTAAATTGACTTGTGCCATCTTTATCTGGATATTAAACTATTATTAATAAAACACAGCTATCTGTTTACAGTATTGTGTAACTACACTAACTCTCACTTTAATCTAAGCCTGTTATATCCTGGTTAGTCTGACTGTGCACCTGGGCCCATAACCTGTGTTAGGGATACACACCCTAGCAGAACGTGCAACGACAGTCTAGCAGGCAGGAAAATTATGTGAGTTAAACATTGTTGTAGTTCACACTCAGTAAGAAAGATACACTGTGCCAGTTAAATAATTTTTATTCCAGCAAGAGTTATAGCATAGTCAAAAAAGTCCATATGTCATACACTAGTTCAGTCCATCCGGGGATTAATCCGTTGCAAAATCCAGTGTCAAAAATAGAGGTCAGTAAACTTACAAATAATCAGTCCAGCAATATATCTCTTTTACAGTCAGAGATATGAAGAAAATCAAACCCCTTTTCTTCGTTTCAGCAACAGCAGGGAAACACGCAGTTATCACCATCAATCCAACATTGTCAGCCACTACAGTAAAAGCCAGGCAACAGTGAGCTCTCCCGCTCCCTCTTATGGTGACCTTACAACCGCACCCAAAATACATGTTTTGCAGTTAAAGTGATATACACACTTAAACTCATCAATATAGTTTATATATTATTTTTACCCAAACTAAGTTAGGTAATCAATGTTATCCCTAACAACACCTATACAACCGGTGAATTTCCATGCAACTTTTTAGTAAAAACAATGGAAAGTTTAATTAACACAAAGGGACATATGTGTGAAAGCAATATAGAAGAAGTAGACAGGTCTGTTTCTCCTAAGAACTCAGGTTTGCTCATTTAAAAGGATCAGTCAGCTAAGTAAGATAAGTGCCACTGGAAATTTTTATCTCAGAAGTCTGGTATTTACTAGAGACTGTACAGTATAGGATTGTATAAGAAGGTTTTGCATATTTAGACAAAGTTGTTTTTAAAAGGCAATATTTTTCCTTCTTGTTACCATTCTTCAAGTATGTATGTATGTATGTATGTATGTATGTATGTATGTATGTATGTATGCATATATGCATATAGATATATGCGTATATGTTTGTATCCTGCCCTTATTATTTTTACAATCACTCATAGTGGCAAACATATCCAACATACTTTTTTCTTCCTACTTTCCCCATAATAATAACCACATATTGGTTGGGCTGAAAAAGAATGATTGTCCCAAAGTCATACAGTTGGCTTTCATATTAAGATGGGACTTATCTTCTATTTGGTCTCCCACTTTCTATTCCTATCCACTTTCTATCCACTACACCAAACTGACTAAACCATTAAACCAAACTGGGAAAAAGTATAAACTTTAATGTCTCAGAAAGGAAAATTATTATATGTGGGGAAATAAACATAATCATTCAGTTTAATCTATTAGTTTTTTTAATAACATTTTAAATGTGGCATTCATTCTGATTAGTCCCAATTTAAGGGGGATGGCTCCCCTGCATGTCACTATAAAGTTTAATATGAAACTTCACATTTGAGATTCCATAAGCTGCACCATATGTCAAATATAAGACCTTTGCATCTAAAATGTTGAACTTTCCATCTTAGCAAACTTTCCTATTTAGTAAGTCATCCATATGTAATATACATTTTGTACACTACATATCTGTTCCATTGGTTCACTTTTATTATACCTTTGTCAGTGTTTATTAGTTCTTTTTGTTCTGACACATTGGTCATAATTTTCTCAATGTTTTGCTGTTGTTGTTAAGTACTATGTTAAGTAAAATGGCTTGGCATATGGGGCATATGATATGGGGACATCACCAGGAGATGAGATAGAATTTTCAGCCCTTTTTAATTTGTTTTGGCATTTAGAAGGTTTATAAGAATAAAATTTGTTAACAAGATTTCCAGCCCAAAATTTGCAGCTTGTCATTATAGTTTGATATTGTAGTGTCAGGATGGAGTTTTGTGGAATTGTAAAATCAGTGATTTGCGTGGGACCTGTATTCTGTGGGCCAAACTTTACATAGAGAATAAATACAAACCCACAATAATTTGGTACTCTTTAATATTTGAGATTAGTATATTTTATTTGTATTTATCTATTACGTTTTATGCTACCCATCACACGATCAAGCAACTTGTTTGAACTATAGAATCAAACCAGCAGTATCTACTAGTCGTTCCAATATTTGAGGGGCTGCCAAAGAGACAAGGGCACCAAGCTATTTTCCAAAGCACCTGAAGGCCAGACAAGGAATAATGGATGGAAACTGAACAAGGAGAGATTCAACCTGGAAATAAGGAGAAATTTCTGACAGTGAGAACAATTAACAAATAAAACAGCTTGCTTTCAGAAGTTGTGGGAGCTTCATCACTGGACTACCATATGTCAAAAATGGTGTAGGGTCTGCTTGAGTGGAAGTTGGACTAGATAATTTGCAAGGTCCCTTCCAACTCTGTTAATCTGTATCTGTATCCCTTTTAATTTATGAATTACATAAAAAGAAGTGGATTTCTATTAACTGTTCTTCTTCCAACTCAATTTGTTCAAGAGATAAGTTCAAAAGAGGATGAGGGGAAGCTGTGAGGTAAAAATGGTTGTGGGAGATGAATAATGGAAGGACAACATCTGTAAGCAGAAAAAAATATATACAAATACTAATTATTTTTAAGGAGGGAATTGGAAGTTACCTTTTATGAGAGGAATGCACTGAAAATACAATCTCATTTCAAATTTCCCTCTACTTGCAGAATAATTCATTCTGTTTGTGGCATGGATCCCAATATCATTATTTTGTGTAATATTCAATTTGCCTTCTTTATCTGAAAAAAAATATTCAGAACAATTAAGGCAAAATATGAGTCAAATCATACTGATCAGAACACAGCTAGTAGTAATCAACAAAGAAAACAGGAAGGCTTGCAGAAAACTAGAAAAGGTGGTTCATGAAAAATGCACTGCCTGGGATGGCAGGGAGATTTGAGGTTAATTTGTTTGGGGATTATTTGAGGTTAAAGAAGGATTCCAAGCAATTCTCATCACATCTATCACTGCAGTTTGTTCCTCTTGCATGTTCACCATGTGTCTTCTGAATCCCAACTAATAATTCTATGATAATTTCTTTGAGAAAGCCCTCAGTTTTATGGGAGGGAAGAATCCTCCCAGAAAAGAAAGCCATTCTAGAGAGTTGTGGTGGACTTTGTTTTTCCTATTGACAATAAAATTATTGGGTTTTTTTATTGGTTTTTAAAAACAAATATAAACAAACAAAACATAAAAACTTCAAGCTATCTTCCATATGTGTACACACAGTGTGTCGGTTGGTTTACAAATTGTTTTGTGCTTCCATTTCGTAGTCTTCAATTACATTTATATTGCATATAATCTCATATTTTCAATCAAACTTTAAATAGCTTAGTATCATTATTAATCAATCATTTGACTATACTTTTATTCATTCATGTTTTACAAGATAGTCATAATTTACTCAGTTTATTTTATAACAGTTCATATTATCAACCCATATCTATCCTAAAATCATTTTGTAGATATAATAAGAAAAGAATACATCTTTATATATTTATTATTTTCTAAACATCTACATATTTCATTATTGTATTTTATTTTCTAGCCATTGATAGAAAAGATTCCAAATTTTATAAAATTGTTTCTCCTCTTGTTCTCTAATTTCAAATGTCAATCTACTCATTTCAGCACATTCCAATATTTTCTTAATGATTTCCTCCTGTGATGGTATTTTCTCATTTTTCCAGTTTCTAGCAAATACAATCCTAGCCACTGTTAATACATTAACAATCAGGTATTTCAAGTCTTTACTATATATTTCAGGTAAAATTCCCAATAAAAATATCTCTGGTTTCAAGTCTAAATGTTTTTTTGTCATTTTTTCCAACCACATGTGGATTTTAGTCCAGTATTTTTTAGCATCCACACAAGTCCACCACATGTGGTAATATGAGCCAGGTGTCTGATGACATTTCCAACATTTTTTGGATTTATTCTTGAATATTCTTGCTATTCTTGTTGGGGGAAAATGCCACCTGTAAAACATCTTATACAAATTTTCTTTATATGCTGTTGACATTGTCATTTTATAATTTTGAGACCACAATTTTTGCCATTTCTCCAAATTGATCCGATATCCAAAATTCTTCCCCCAAGCAATCATAGTTTCTTTAACTTGTTCTTCTTCTAATTTAATTTCTAATAAATATCCATACAGTTTTTTAATCACCTTTTCATCAGTACCTGTCAAAATCTTATCTAAATCAGTCAATTTATCATACAAACCTTCTGTTTTAGAATCTTTATCATACCTTGAATGTATTTGCACATATGAAAACCAATTCATCTTTATACCTTGTTCCTCTAGTTTTTGTATAGATTTGAATTCACCCTTTTCATTCAATATTTCACCATATCTGCTTGTTCCTTTTTGTATATTATAGGATAAGAAAATGCTTCAATAGTCGATGGCCAGACTGGAATTTTCAAATAACATTGTCTTTTAATCTTCTCCCAGTTTAACCACCTAGACTCCTGCATATAATGTCTTCTAAAATACCCCTGTTTTAGTTCCTTTATACTATAAAAAAGCATGCCACCCCAACAACAAATCATGTCCTTCTAATGTCAACAATCTAGTATTTCTTAGTATTATAGAGATTGGACTTCCAAAAAAAAAAAAGAAAAACAAAGACAAGCTCCAACAAAGCCAAAAACCCAAATAGTTATTACAAAAAAAAAAGATAAAATGAAGTACCATAAAGCTGGTGAGGAGGGATAGCACAACTTAGAAAAAGTAAAAAGAGCACACTGCACTTTGTTTAATTATCCAAAGCTCTTATTATAGCTCTCTTCTCCAAAAACTTATCACCTTTTTTCCCCCTAGGTTTCAACACCAGCTGTTGATAGAAACCCAGAAGAGCACCTGCAATAATACTCTCCCATGCTCTTCCCTCTATCTTATCAAATGGCAATATCCTTGAAAAAGAGTATCAGTTCTTTCTTTCTCAGCTTTGTCTGGTCACAGGGAAATGGAATATTTTCAAGCCTCTAGTTGGCAGTGTTACAAAGTTTCTTTGCTCTTACTTTCCCCTTCCTTTTCCAAGCAAGATATAATAAGAATTAACAAAAAAAGAAAAAGATATTTTTTTTAAAAATGAGATAACTAAAGGGAGCCTCTAGCCTAAAATATTACAAAATCAAAAAAGAGAAAAAAAAATAGATGTAAACAAAAAAACCAGCCCAGTTTCAAAATACAAGATCGTGTATAGAAAATCCAGCAATGAGGGTAAAAAACCCATTACTTTGACATTCAATCACCGCTTAATCACTTCTCTCAAAACTTTTACAGATTCTTTCTTTTCCTTATGGTGTCCTTTCAGATCTCAGAATAAAGAAAAAGTTCTCACCAAATCGGCACACTCTCTCTTTCTGTTCTTTTCCATTTCGGAGCTGTCCTAACTTCAGCAGCTTTAATGGCTGTCTCTTTGCTGCTGGCAAGAAGAGCTTCTCCTGGATCTACCAGGGACTTTGTGGTATTTCTGGGATCAACAGGATGCACTCTTCACTTTCACCATCTCTTTGGGTCGGTTTAGATCCGATAGGACCGTCCAGGAGCAAAGATATCGGCAGCAATCTCAGACCTCCAAGATCGCATGCCGTATCATTGCGATGCCAGCTCCTCCCCCTTCATCTCGACAATAAAATTATTGTTGAATTATTAGTCTGGTCTGTCATCCAAACATTTAGACTGGATCTGGCATTTTTGTCACCTACAGTATCAAGTCCTTCCCAAGAACCTGGAATAGGCAAATGTTATTGTTTGATGGAGGAGTTAAATGTATTGTCAGAGGATGTAAGTGTTGCAATGAAGCTGCTTTTTGCAATTGACTAATTTTGTAGTATCCAATATGGCTCAGGTATTGGGACCAAAGGTTTAGCCTTCCCCATTTTCAGACTCATGCTGGAGCCTATCCTCAGGGAACTTCTTTCTATCAGAAAGTGGTACCAGATGTTCCTTGAGGATGGGCTCCAGCATGAGTCTGAAAACTCAGAAAACTGGACCTCTAGTCCTGGTAACTGACTCAAATTGTATCTTGCAACATTATCCTGGGATATATATGTTTGCCTTCATCCATGATATTGATCTTATCAATGTAAGTGGTGTTCAAGTAGTATTCTAGTTGTTTTGGGATTATTATTATTATTATTATTATTATTATTATTATTATTATTATTATTATTATTATCATCATCACAGTCAGCCAGATGTTCAGATTGAGTTTGGCCTTTTTTTCTACCTATCGAGTTCTTATCAAGGATCTGGGATAAGCAAATCTGGATGATGGATGGTGTTATAGATATCACTGCAGGATGGAAGATGTTCCAAGTAAAGCTGCCTTCTGCAATTGACTGATGGCAAATTTGTCAATGCCTATGACATTCAAGTGGTGCTCCAGTTGTCTTGGGACTGCATCCAAGGTGTCTATTACTATTGGTACTACCTTTGCTTGCCTTTGCCATCATCACTCTATTTCTATTTGTAGGTCTTTGTATTTTGTTATCTTCTCCAGTTCTTTCTCTTCTATTCTGCTGTCTCCAGGCACTGCCACATGCACTATTCAGATTTTTTTGTCTTTCTTATCAACAACTGTTAAGTCTGGAGTGGCAGATGCCTCTCTGTCTGGATTCTGAAGTCCCAGAGCAATTTAACTGTTTCATTTTCTATGACTTTTTCTATTTTATGGTCCCACCAGTTGTTCTTGTTGTTGTTATTATTATCTCTTTTATTCATTAAATGTAAAACTCAATCAACTGAACATTTTAAAATGTATCACAGATATTATTGATTGGCACTGATGATTGATACAGGTTGGTGCCAGCATCCTAGTTATCAACCAAATATCTTCTTAAAATGTACAGTGTTCTGAGCAGCACAGTTTTTTACAGTTCCACTGATATTATTGCAGGAAGTTGCAATTTCTTGATTTATTTTATAAAATTATTGGACATGGTACCAAGTGTCCTGATGACAGTGGGTATCACTGTTACATGTTTCATCCATAATCACATAGTTTTGATGGCCAGATCATGATATTTCATTATTTTTTTCCATGTTCTTTTTCATCAAATCTGGCATCTCCTGGTACAGCGATATCACTAAATTGTATGCTTCTGTTTTCGATAACTGTGATATCTGGTATATTGTGTTCCAAATGACAATCTGTCCCACAAGATCTTTACCTTCTCATTTTTGACAATTTTTTCCACTTTATGTTCCTATGACTTTTCAGATACAGATAAATAGTATTTTTTACATAATAATTTGGTTATGTTGTCCTTCCATTCTTCATCTACCACAACCATTTTTACCTCACAGATTCCCCTCATCCTCTTTTGAACTTATCTCTTGAACCAATTTAGTTGCAAGAAGAACAAGTAGAAGTAAGTAGAAATCCACTTCTTTTTTATGTAATTCATAAATTAAAAGGGATACAGATACAGATTAACAGAGTTGGAAGGGACCTTGTTTCTCTGAAAGGTGCTACCAGACACTTCTGATTATTATTTAATTAAAGGGTTTATGATAAGACAAAAAGAAATTTAACCAAGATCAAAAGAGGTGGAGACTTTTAATATTAGCTCTTAAATGTAAATACAGCAAAGTGGAGTTGAATATAAGTGAACTTCAAAATAAGTCAGGAATATGCTAGAGTTTCAATTAGTACAGAGCAGTTCATCATATATAGTATTTCATACTTTTGAGGGTTTTCTCTGTTTTATTGATGAATATCCTTCCCCAGAATTTCTAAAACAGGAAAAGAAGTAGAGAGAAATTCACTTGATCCACATCTTTATTCAAGTTCCCCAATTTTGAACTAGCGTGTTTCTCATATAATAAGGCTGGGTCTTTTTTTTTTTTTTTGAGCCCCGAAAAAACGGCTAGGCTGTCTTTTCGGGTGTGATTTAATTTCCCCCCTTGCATCCTCGTGCGGGAGAGTGGTGACAGCTTGGATGTTGACCTCGGCATTGGTGGGGCACTTCGTATCAGGAGACTTTCCACCACCATTGCTTTCCCTTCTCCCCGTGCTGCCATGGCATTTGGAGCAAAGCCGTGGTGTTTGGTGCAGCACATAGCATTTGGTACAGCCACGCAGGGCCAGGCAGGGCTCCTTCCTGCAACCGGAGCCCGGCAGAGATACTTGGCTTCAGGCGTTCCTTTCACCACCTTCCCAGGCATTGTTTGAAGGCAAAGCCCATTCTTTTAAAAATGATGTCCTACTACCAATATGACAAAGCCTCCCCTGCCTGAGAGGGCAGCCCAACCCCAAATGGGGAGGTGAATCTCCTGGGGCTACAGAGCAGAATCAGCCCACCCCGGGAGAAACGCCCAGCCACCATCCCTGCCTGGTGCCAGGAAGAGCGTGAAGAGCTTCACCTTGGGTGCCCATGCAGCACAGCTGACAGGCAGGCCCTCCTATCTGGCGGCGGAGCTCTAGCCAAAGCAGCAAGAGCCTTCCCACCGGACCCTCCGCTCATCCCACCAGGGCTGCACCAGGGCTGCACCAGAGCAGAGAGGGCTTGGCAGAGCCAGGAAAGTGAGCCACTGGTGTACACCCACCTGCCAAGAGAAACCTGAGCTTGGCTTCCTTCCCAAGTCCCTCCAGCCCGACCCTGAAGGGGCCATTGGGAGAGGCCACCCAAGGCAGTGATAGCACCCATCCATCCGTGGACAGGGAGGCAAGGCAATGGCCCGCGCTTTGTCCTCCTCCGGTCTGAGCCCCGCCGAGTGAATGCCTCTGCCCGATGCCTGTGCCACTGTAGCATTTGGAGCTGCCAGTGCGTTTGGAGATGCATGGGGACAGGGATAGGCTGAGTGAGGGGTGGAAAGGATGGGCGGCTTCGGGCTCTCTCCGCTGGACCTGCTGGTCAGGAAAGCAGCACCTGAAGCCGAGTGTCTCTGCCAGGCTCTGGTTGCAGGGAGGAGCCCTGGTTGGCCGCACGTGGCTGCACCAAACACCACGTGGCTGCGTCAAACACCACGACATTGCTCCAAATGCCGCAGCAAGCCCCACATTCCCCCCATTTCACATATTTTAATATAGGCCTTAATTTGGGGGGTGGGACTTAATTTCATTTCATGCCTATAAAACATGCTGGGACTTCCTATTGGGGAGGCCATATTGTTGGAGAAACAGGGTAATTCTACAGAATTCACTTCTTCATTGAATTTTGCAATACAATTCCCCATTAAAAAAACAAATCTATGAAAATGTTTCTGTTTTGGGTGAAAAATAAGATAGGAAAAAAATGTCCCTTAAAAAAAGGGCAAGAGTGTACTTTTTGCATAAAACAGGAAAAGAAATAAACTTATGAGTTATGGTTCTGATGATTTGACAGAATTTATTAAGTTTTTAACTTTCATTTTTAAAATTTATTCATAAGGATAGTTAGGGAGGTTCATGAGAAATATGTAGTTGCCCAATCTGCATTTGAGCAAAATAGTGATAGTTTCAAGCTTAGAATTGTCAGCATTTGAACATTCACCAAATTTTGATAAATCGAATAAAGGAAAGTGAAACAAATATTTAAACAAATTTAAAACAAATATTCCTTTGATGAACAATCTGAAAAAATCCCCCCTCCCCTCCAAAAGGAAAAAAATAATAAAGCTTCCAATGAAGAGATCTCAATGTTACAAAAAGGTTTTTCTCCATCACCATTCTCTACTTGAGTAATTCATACATTTACGAATGTTTGAATTTCCACAACTGAATCCAATGTCTCGCTGTGCCAGTCACTGCAAAGTATAATCCTTTATGTAATTCAGGAAAATGATTGAATTGAAGGTAGTTGCCCAAGGTCTACTAGTAACTTCTATCTCCTAAGATTAATTCAGTGGGCCATGTGATGTTTCATTTCTCTGGTTGTCCCTTTGGACTCCATCTTCTTTTCCCATGGCCATTATCTTCATTGTCACACCTGACTATCTGATGTGCAAACCCTTTCCCAGAAGATCTTGCCATCTGGAACAGGCTCTCTTCATCTCTCTGCCTCATTGATTCTCTATATTCTTTTTAAAAAATCTCATTGGAAAATAGAGTCCCACTTGTCAATGCCTGTTTACATTACACTGCATCATTTTATTGTGCTTAATTCAATTTAGGAATTATATTTTCATCAACAGAGCAACTCCTGCTAGATGCAACTACTAATACTACTAATACTACTACTAGATGCAATTACTGCTAATGCAACATCAAGCTGTGTTACTCTGAACAGATTGTCTGTCATTAAGATTAACTTTCATGCTAAGTCTCAAAATGACTACAATGTTCTCAAAGTATTTTTTTTAATAATAGACATGGCAAAACAAAAATCTAAAGGTCTCAATGAACCCCTTGCCCTGAGTCTGGTAACAAGTATGCTTAGTCAACTCAAACAATTTGAAACACTGTTTATTCCCTTTTGATCCTGCTGGCACTTTAAAATCTTTGAAATAGGACCTTCTGTTAGTTCTGTTTACACTAAATATACAGTTAATAGGAAGATAAGACTTTTTGGTAGTGGCTCCAAAATATTGTAATTCTCTGATAAGGTAGGTCACACCACTCCTTCCAGACCTTTATTTATTCTCTCTACAGCAGAAAATGGATTATTTCCATCTTCTGCAAAGTAACAATAACAATAGCACTTAGATTTATTTACCGCTTTACAATGCTTTACAGCCCTCTCTAAGTGGTTCACAGAGTCAGCATATTGTCCCCAACAATTTGGGTCCTCATTTTACCAACCTTGGAAGGATGAAAGCCTGAGTCAAACTTTTAGATGAATTCTTTCACTTTGGGAAACATGTTTCAAACAGTATTTTTAATCAATTTACTATTTGTATTATTCCTTTTAGCTGCTTCAAGTTTGCATTGTTGGGCCATGGACAATGTATGAATTCAGTAAGGAAATACTGAATATGTCCAAAGATAAAGAGGTGAAAGAAGGAAAGCTGTTTTAACTGAGTGAAAGGTTTACCTGCAACCAGCTTCAACTAACTATGGAAACCCAGCTCTGAATGTTCAGCTTTTTGTCCAAAACCCAAGATACAAATAAAAAAAAATCTAATGTTTGAAGAATTGCTTTGGAAAATCAGTTTGAATCAGTTTGAATACTATTTATGTAGATATTCAATACTTTGTGCCATCTTTACCTCCATGCCTGCTTCTTTCAGGACTCTGAAGCGCTTGAATTGCTTTAAATTTTAGTGTCAAAATTTCTTCTCAAATGGTGAAGCCTTGATGCCCTCTCTATTCTCCATTGAAATGATTGATTATGTCTATGAAATGAGAGGTGGAATGATGGACTACAGTGAAGTGGAAGTTTGCCAGGAAGCTGGGATTATATTCCAAGGGGGAGGAGGAGGCAAGACAAGAGACAACACAACCAAGAACTGAATTGAAGAAAGAGAAAATTATTTCTTAGAATCTTCTAAGGTATATCTATAAGGGTTAAAGTAGTATAGGTTTCATCTGGCAAGACTATCTATATGATCTGAATGGGTAAAGAATTAAACTTTGTCTGGATTGTTCTATGTTGTATTTGGGCTGGGCTTGACAATATGGCTATATGAAAAGACAATCTCTTCCCTTTCTCTTTCACATTTCCTTCCTTGTCTTTTGTCGTTCATTGCACTATATGCTGTCCTGTGACAGGGATACTTATTCGCTATTGTCCTCTTGATGCAGATTAGCAATACAAAATAGACCAATGAAGTGAACCTACACATACAAATACACTCAACTGAACCCTAAGTACCTGTGAACTGTTGCGTTGGGAGAAGCTGTTTTGATCATTATACTTTAACTAAAAGAAACCTAGGACAATTATTTTTATTATTATTAAGGGAACATGCAACAAAGCATGGCAGGATAGAAAGTCCTGTTCAGTCATTATTTTTTATTGCTTTTAAAATAAATAACAAAAGGAAAAGACACAAACCACTAAAATAATTATGATGCAAATACATTCTCTACCTTCTAAACAGGACACACATAAAATGTGCTTAAAAACAGAAAAATGAAACTAACAAATTGTTATAACAGCTATATTTGTTACTGCTATATATATTAAATATATAATTATTTAAGTAAATACACATTTATTTCTTATACACTTATATTCCATTCTTTTGGAACCTTTTGGAACCTTTTATGTAAATAAATTCTATATTCCATTATATTTGTCCATACTAGGTGTACATACAAGGTCTATATCTAAAGGCAATCCACTCATAGGTGGCAAGTGTAATCCGGTCTTCAATACATTTATCTTTCCAAAGTTGCAATATCATTCTTTTAACTACAATAGGGGCCGAAGAATCCACTGATATTGCCCACTTGTTGGATCTGAAGTAATTGAAGTAATTCAAGAGAATATAATCTTCAGAAAATTTTAGTTTTTGTTGCACAATCATATTTATATATCCACAACTTTCTTTCATAATTTGGTAAGCATAGGAGAGTGTAAAAAGACATTTATCTGACAGGGGAGATACGATGATCGTGAAGCTCCTGATAGATCATTCATTCTTCTGATCATCTGTGTTTCCCAATTTATTCAGTTTTCAGTTACCCACAGACTTTATTTATTTAGTTTGTCAGTTGAAAATGCAATACCATAAACAAACAACAATGGTCAGTCAGATTTATAAAAGCTGGCAAATAATAAGTGGACAGACAAGTCAGATATTGCTGAAATAATTATTTTTAAAAGGCTTTTGAAATAAACCTTAATATGTGATAAAGTTGAGGATAACAAAAAAGATGTTTTGGATTTTTCTTAAAGGCTGCAAAGATAAGAGTTTGAAAGGCATAAGTTATTGCAAAAAGAATAATGATGAGAATCATCACTCCGGTTTTTGGTTTTTGACAAACTACTCTATTTGCTCTCAGATGAGAACAATAACTTTCTAGTATCATATCTAAATAGGATTGGGAACAACTTAAGTATATTTATTTATTTGTCTGTTTGTTTGTCAAACAAGTACAAGATAGCATGTATAGGTAGGAACATAAACAAAGGAAGTAAATACAGATAAATGGGAACAGGGAGACAGGGACAGTAGACACGCTAGTACATTTATGCATGCCCCCTTTAAGGACCTCTTAGGAATGGGGTGAGGTCCATGGTAGACAGTTTGAGGTTGAAACTGTGAGGGGTTGAGGCTGTAACAAGAAATCAGGTAAGGTGTTCCAGGCATTGATCACTCTGTTGCTGAAGTCATATTTTCTGCAATTGAGTTTGGAGCGGTTTACCTTGAGTATGTATGTATATGTAGGGATAGCCACATATACAGAGACAATCACAGAGCCAGCCTGGTCTAGTGGTCAAGATACCAGCTTAAACACCAAGTGATTGAATTCTAGTTCTGCTTTCGGCATGGTGGGTGATTTTGGGCCAGTTAATAATCCTAAATCATACACAAAATATAACAAAACAAATTAGAAGGTAACATATGAGCTGCAGTGGTGCAGTGGTTAGAGTGCAGTGGTTAAAGAAGTCCTCTAATTTCAGATTTTGAAGAGCCTTGTATCTATTGTTATCCTTGTATTCATGGTGGTACAGTGGTCAGAATGCAGTACTGCAGGCTACCTCTGTTGGCTGCTGGCTACCTGCAATTTGGCAGTTCAGATCTCACCAGGCTCAAGATTGACTCAATTTTCCATCTTTCCGAGGTTGGTAAAATGAAGATCCAAATTGTTGGGGGCAATATGCTGACTCTGTAAACTTCTTAGAGAGGGCTGTAAAGCACTGTGAAGTGATATATAAGTCTATTGCTAAAGGTAAAGGTTTCCCGTGTGCAGTCATTTCTGACTTTAGGGGATAGTGCTCATCTCCGTTTCTTAGCCAAGGGAACCAGCATTGTCTGAAGACATTTCTGTGGTCATGTAGCCAGCATGAATATACACTGAGGTGCACAGAATGCTGTTCCCTTCCACCAAATCAATACCTATTTATCTATTTGCATTTGCATGCTTTGGAACTGCTAGGTGGAAAGGAACTGCAACAGGAAAGGGAGCTCACCCATTTTGCAGCACTCAGGTCATGAACCTGGGCTGTCAGCCATCACACCTCCAAACTAGAAGGTACAGTTAAACAATAAAACTATACTGATTAATGTATCCATATAATAACCATTAACAGAAACACTAACGATGAAAGTTTTGCAGAGTGTTTCAAAAAGGCCATTGGGTAAGAGCTTGTGAAGAGCTCTGAATAATGTGCATTGACAGAAGGACCTTTTGTTTGATTGCAGCCACATCTGATGCTATACTGTCCTCATAATGAGGACAGATTAGTTGACACCCCATGTTCTGATAGGATTTCGATTTCAGTATTTAATGAGTGACCTTGTAAGCTTCTTGTGACTTTGTAAGCAGTGAGCTGGCAAAAACCTACACTATCACTAGGGAAACTTAATCAGAAGGATTTAGCTGGAGAATTCCCACTCATCCAAAATCATCTCAACTCTCCTGCAGTTCTCAAAGGATGCAGCTTGTCCAATTGAATGCACTGATGACCCATTAAGAGATTATGGTGCTCCTTGCAAATCACTGCTGAGCACTTAAGAAAATGTGGATGATCATCCATCTGACCATTTAATGAAGCAGTTTTCACTTAACCTAAAAGCAATATCAAGAATATTACTTTGCTTACAGATAGTGCCCCAAAAGATGTATTCCTTGAAGTGGGAATTAAGGGATGTTTTTTTGCTGCTGGAGGGAGGGGTTTTGCAGTAAAAGAGTTTGATTTTTGTCCCCTACCGCTTTGGAAGCTCTTCCATTAAAAATATAAGTCTCTGAGTAGAGGAATAATTCTACTCGCTCACCTTTCTCTATTTACCTGTAGCAAATGTCATATACACACATGTATATGTATATACACAAATGTGTGTACACACACACATACATGGGGAAATCTGTCAATGTACAAAAGTAATAAAAACTTTAGAAGAAATATTTAACTGGGCAGTTATATATCTGTTAAACAATTAAAAATATGTTGTTTTCTATATTTAGTTAACATTATTGACAATTAAGAAATACAAATGGATGAATATACAGATCTCATCAACCTTTGCCTTATTATTGTCTTTTACTTTGATGCACAAATATACCAACAAATCAAAAGAACAGCCATGGGATTTCCATTCTTAGGATCCATAGAAGAAAACATGATAAAAACAACTAGAAGCTCCAACATTCCCACAGTGCAACCAAAACATGAATCCAGAATGCAGACACTTCTTGCAAATTCATAAAATTCCTTTATAAATTGTATTCCTTTGATGGTGTTATTGATTATTTCATGTGTCATCTGTACTTGTCCCTTTTCTATAAGTAGCTTACACAAAACTAAATCCAAAATGCTAAGGAATTCCTGGAAGCTTTGCATGCAGACAAATCAGTCATCAAGAGGCACATAGAGATTGGTTGGTTTACCACTCCTTTTTGTGCATCCATTTCATAGTCATCGAAATAATTATATTACATAATAACTCACATTATCAATCATCAGTTAAGTATCCTAATATCATTATTGAACAATCATTTGACTATAATTTTACTAATTCATACTTAAGCAAGATAACTATAATTGAGTTAAATTATTTTATAACAGATCATAGAATCATACCAAATCTATCTTAATAAAATATTCTAAAAATATTATCAAAACCAAAAATATATATATATTCGTTATTTTCTAGATTTCTAAATACTCTATTATTATATTGATTTATCTAACCATTGATAAAAGAGATCCCAAACTTCATAAAATTGTTTATCTTCTTGTTCTCTAATTTCAAATGTCAATCTACTCATTTCAGCACATTCCAATATTTTCTTAATAATTTCTTCCTCTAAATTTATGAAGAATGATTATTTTTTCAATGTTATGTTTTATGTTTTATGTGTTTTTGTTTGTCGTTAAAATCAATAAAACTTGTATCAAAAAAAAAAGAGGCGCATAGAGATAAATCAGATTTATGTAACATTCAAAAAAGACAGTAAAATGCTTAAGAAGGAATCAAAAAAGACTAGAACACAGCAGCTCCAACAGCAGCCAACATTCAGATAAACAGGGATCAGTACCAGACAAACAATCAGGCAGAAAAGAACACTGGAGGCAAGGGTGAGACTACAGCCACACCAAAATTGATAGAAAATAGACAAGCAGCAAACCCACATTCCCTTGAACTGATTTGTTACCTTGTTGAATAACAACATTTTTGTAAGCAAACAGCAAAATTCAAAAAGCAGGAAATCCACAGTTCAGCCCTCTGCAGTAGATATTCTCTTCTATTGGAAGAAACATAAGCCTGAAAAAAGTTAATAGAATTGTGCTGGTAAGTTGATGTCTTGCCCTTTAAATAAGTCCATTGCTTATTATAACATTTTGTTGCAATCTCTGCCTAGCAGAGCCTGTTCCAATACCAAAGCCCAAGCCCCAAATAAAAACAAACACATTGAAACACTTAATAGAATACAGATTCCAATTACTTCCTGCATGTGTAGCTTATCTGACATTTAGCATTGTAACCAATAGATTAGATAGCACTATTAGAACAAAAAGAATAACTGTGAGCTTATAATACCTTATACATTTGCAATCTTTTCCTTGAACAATGTAATTTGTTGCAGCAATCTTTCAGATTGGAAAGTTTTATTGTTTATTAAGAGGTTGCCTTTTTTGTTGCAAGATGCTTATCAGCTTGGATCAATTCTGATATTTCCAAGCACATTTTTTTTGGGAGGGGGGATTATTGTTTTCTCATTTCTTATTTAACCTGACATTTCATTAGTTGAGTAGCAATTTGTGAGAATGCAGCTACCAGTTACGTTTCTTTTAGCAGATCTACTTGATTGATTTGATTTGATTTAATGAACTAGAACTGCGGCATGCATATCACCAAAGAAGTCTACTTAGGCAATATTGGAGTTCTTTTTCTTTGAATGTCTACTAAATACTGGCCCAAAGAAAGTCATTGAAAGAAATATTTTAGAGGCAGATGGGGTATTGGTAATTTATGCATAAATAACACAGAATGCTATTTTAATGAATAGATTTTCATATTTGCAAATGCTAACATTTTCATTTTCCCATATCAGTGGATGTTTAAACTGGAAAATTGTGTCATATTGTTTAGGGAAGTGCAAGCCTCAAAGGAAAATAGAATTTCACTCTTCAAGTTGATTTGGCAGTATAAAATTTGGTAAACTTGCATTAAAATTGAGGGACTCTGGTCTGGCAGTGCAATAGTTGCACAAGAGTAAGAAATCAGGAACAAAATCTGTTGAGTCTTAGGGGAAAAGAGAAAAAAAATGAGGGAGTTAGGAAGAAATAATTACTTTTTCAAGTACCAAAAGAGTAATGGCAAAAATGAAGACCATATTGGCTTTCTGTTATCTTAAATTGCAGGATGTAGGATAACCATTTTAAACTGCAGGAAGATAGCTTGCAAATGAATGTTAAGAAAAAATATAGCTAATGATAAAAGTAATATGATAGTAGAACCAATAACTTATGCAGGTGGTAGTTTCCCCTTTATTTAAAATATTCTTTGCTCAACAAATGTTTTAACTGGACTCCTACACTTTGATCCAAATTGAGGTTCATGGGCCAATGCTCCCTACCAGCTTCATGATTTTATAAATGCTGATTCCTTCTTCAGGACTTGAGGGCTATTCAGCTAAACAAATTTATACACAGTACTCAAAGATTGAATTTAAATCATATGATAGGTGAGACAAAAATGAAATGGCATAGGTAGCTTATGATTCAGCAAGTTATACAACCCTAACTTTTATTTGAGCATGTTGTGAAGCAGGCCATCATATTAGGCTCTAATTAGAATTCTTTATTGGCCAAGTGTAATTGGACACACAAGGAAT
This sequence comes from Hydrophis major, assembly GCA_033807585.1. Classification (NCBI taxonomy): domain Eukaryota; kingdom Metazoa; phylum Chordata; class Lepidosauria; order Squamata; family Elapidae; genus Hydrophis; species Hydrophis major. The sequence goes on from CM066331.1 coordinate 21,027,334, forward strand.
TTGTCTTGGTGCAAATGCGCTCATATAATAAAATATGGCTTCTTTATTTGTACATGGCATAATCCATGAATCCAGCTTTATGTTGCACTAAACTGGGTTAAACATTTAGCAAATTACATGAATTCAGCCAAATTATATGATTTATTTAAGGATAGGATAATAATAGAATAGAATAGAATAGAATAGAATAGAATAGAATAGAATAGAATAGAATAGAATAGAATAGAATAGAATAGGATGGGATGGGATGGGATGGGATGGGATGGGATGATGAATGGAATGGAATGGAGTGGAGTGGAGTGGGATGGGATTAGATGGGATGGGATGGGATGGGGAGGTGGGAATGGAATAGAATAGAATGAATTCTTTATTGGCCAAGTGTTATTGGACACATAAGGAATTTGTCTACAGTGCATAAGCTCTCAGTGTACATGCAAGCAACAAATGATAAATAATGATCATAATCATAAAATACAATTATAAATCATAAGATAGAACACAGTGATAGTCATAGGATACTAAATAAAGCAATCAATAGAAATCATAAGACACAAACAACAAAATTACAGTCATAAGATGCTAAAGAAAAGATAACAGGAAACCTGAGAAGCATAATAATAATACAGCCCTACTATGCGATTTGACATCTTAGGGCACAAGACAGTGTTGTAGGAATTAGTTGTTTAGCAGAGTGAAGATTTCATCTGTCTAGACATGCTAATAAAATGACCTAGATGGAATACTGTAACAACACAAATGAAACTTCAAAACTAAAAATGAAAAGCTTGGCAGAGTCTTCAGAGTCTGGAAAAATATTCTGGAGCCGCCTTTATTACGTATATGCTTTGATTGATTCATATGAATAACTGACATTGGTGTGCAAATCAACAGTTCTACAAATATGTGTATATTGAATATTATAACTTTTACTAATCTCTTGGCAATGTATCTAGGAAATGAGGGCTAATTGCATGTGTAAGTATAGGCCCAAAGAAAAGCAACAGTGGAATGGGCAATAGATATATTTATACTTTAGATATTGGTTGATAAGAAATGTTATTTCATGCTGACAGTATTCCAGCACCAACTCCTGAAAAACATTGATCCCTGCTGCTGTTATAGTAGAAGCAGATTTTTTATTGCAGTCCTGGTAGCATATGAGTTCCTGATCTTGATGATGTACATTATAATGATGTACATTGTAATGCTTTATTAAGAGTCTTTATTGTTGATGGCAGTGACAAGGACCTAACCTCTGAGTATAAAGTGGCAGTCTGTTTCAGGCCACAATTTAGAGTGTAAAAGAGGTGCAAATGTTTAATTACTGAACTCATTGCAGTTCCTGCAGTGTTTTTGTATGTGCACAACTAGGGAATAGATAAATTATCTATGGAACTGTCTGCCTTAGATGTCTAAAGGATTTATCTGGCTTTGGGTTTTATGTACTTTTACTACACGGAAAGATGAATGAAAACAACTTTTCTTCTTTTCCTCAGGCAGCAAGATCTCTTGGCTTGTTCTGCCAAAAACCATAGCTTTTGACTCATGCAAAGAATAGGTCAAATTGAGAAAAGGACAAGAAAGGGAAAATAGATTATTGCAGAAGAGGAGAAACAAAAGGTAGCTATTTGTGGACAAATCCATACAATTATCCTAGCCAGCTTAAACTCTGACAAGGAGACCAACAATGAGCACTCAGTTCCAGAGTTGCCAGATGAATTGCTGCCTGAGCAGTCACAGCAGAGGAGATAGCACTGCCTGTCAACCAGAAGACACACTGTTTTTGAAGGTGGGCAATCTAACTGCCATCTCTCCACCATGTGGAGATGTAGAACGGAGCAAAATCACTTTTCAAGGCTCTTCACAAGAAAGGAACTCATTCTTCCAAATGAGTAACACCAGGATTGTTTATGTTTAAGAAGCGCAGCCAGCTCAAGTTTCTTTGTTGGCAACAATTCATTCATTTACCTAGGCTCTATGTGCCTTGACTTACCATTTGGAACTTCATGAATTTCACTCTGGATCTAGACTTGCTGTTGAATCTTTCTTCAATGTTTGAATGCTTGAACTTTGCTTGACCACTTTTGTGCCTGCTGTTTTGGAGCAAGAATTTGCTCAAGATAAGTTTGACTGGATTTTGGAGGAATTGTTTTCTCTAGTGTGTTTGTACTCAAATTTCCTTTGCTGTATCTCTTTGTAACCATCCCTCTCAGAATTTGTGGATGCAATCCCTAAATCAGGATAACAACCATGTTAAAATATTATCACCAGTCCATAAACTAGCATAAAATATGTTGGCATAAGTTGCAGTGGTCTCACTGCTAATCTCTACTCTATCCCTTTAATATGCCCAAGGAATAGTGCTGTCTTGTTTTACATTCCAAACATGATAAAGAAACAATTGGTAGATTCTCTTGAGTGCCTAGACAACAACCTGCATCTAAGCATCAGCAAGACAAAGGAGATGGTGTTAGACTTCTGGAAGAAGAGAGAAGAACTCGCCCCACTTTACATCGAGGGGGGCTGTGTGGAGAAAGTTTCCTCATTTAAATTCCAGGGAGTCTACCTCAGTGAAGATCTTACCTGGAAAATCAATACAATCCAGGTAGCCAGAAAGGCCCAACAGAGACTTTATTTCCTTAGGATCTTGTGAAAGAATAAAGTGGAACAACGTCTGATGACCTCCTTTTACCAGTCCACAATAGAAAGCATCCTCTCATATTGCATTACAGTGTGGTATGCTAGCTTGACAGCCATAGATAAAAAGCTATTATAGAGGGTGGTGAGCACAGTACCAAACATTGTGGGCTGTTCCTTGATATCACCAGATGACATCACTAGGCCTCGCTGCCTTAGAAGAGTGAGGAAAATTCTCAGGGATGACTCACATCCTGGTCAGCACTTCTTCACTGTCCTACCATCGGCTAGGAGATATAGAAGCATAGCCAGCCGCACCAACAGGCTGAAGAACAGTTTCTAGCCATGGGCTGTCAGACTTATGAACAGAAAATAACTTCATGTCAACATAGTATGATAGACTTATGGGTCTGGAACATTGTTCAACAAGATCACATAGGGTAATAAGATTGAGTCTGGGTTAGAGAGTTCTGTCCTCACTGTGAGTTGTGTGTGTGTGTGTGGGGGGGGTTATACAAAGGGAGATTCAGCCAATCTCATTGTACACGTTACACTCTGACAATAAAAATAATAATAATAAAAGTTCATTCATTTTCTCATTAAGCATCAACTGTAGCAGGGAAAACATATGTTATTATTATTTTATTATTATTTTATTATTTTCCTTAATGTGTGAAAGGGAGCAATCAAGAATTGCTTAGAATGGTTGATTTAGTCACAATTCAACTGCCCAACTAACAGGTCACAGAGACAAAGGTGCCTCTGCATTTGTGTTTGTTGATTGAGCTCTTCTGCAAATATATCTAGTTTGAAAAGGTGTTAATCCCACATTCCAAAATAGCTTGGCTGACAGATTGCAGGCAACTATAAATGACAGCTAGTTCGATCTTTAATTAGCACTGCTTGGCAGTGATGGTAAAGATTAGCTCTGGTCAGCAGTACCCACATGTAGTCTATAAGCTAATGGAACTTCTGAGCAGCTGGACAAAGATTCACTGACAATACCAATAATTTTGTTTTTCAAATGCAAGTCTAGCACTTTTTCTAGAGTAGTACTATACCCATGTATAAAAAATTCAAACACTGACAAACACTTTTTAAAATACTGTTCAGGAATTAAATTAGTTAGCAGACCCCCCTGCAGAAAACAAATGTTCAGTCTCTCTGAACAAGTCTTCCGTCTGTTTTGTAGCTCAAATCAAACTGGCCAGAGAGAGTATAGCTACAAATGACTAGAGGGAAAGGGATGTTCCTATACTAATCTAAAATGTTCAGTAAGAGCTTGGCAAATCTGAACCCTGACCACATTGCTCACAAAGTGTGCTAGATCACATCCAGACTACCCCCCCTCAAAAAACATTGTGGAGAAACAAGGAACCTCTACATTAAATTTGATGATGTTAAGGAAAACTTTAAAGTAATATATGAGGACATGACATAAAATAATAATGACTGATTCTCATTTCCTTAAAAGGAAATAAAAACTAAGATGATTGGTGAAGTCTCAGTACAAGTCCCATTCTTTTTAAGTGTATGTCACATGTATGCACATGTATGCCCAAAAGGGATGGAGCTCTGATCCCCCCTACCGCTATGCAGTTTTTGACCTTGTCCCCATATTTCTGATCATTTTTATTTTAAAAAAATTATTTATTCATCAAACATGTACAAGAAAACAAGTATAAGTATGAACATAAACAAGAACAAAGGGAGTAAATACAGATAAATAGGAACAGCGAGACAGGGACAGTAGACACACTGGTGCATTTATGCATACCCCCTTTAAGAACCTCTTAGGAATGGGGTGAGGTCCATGGTAGACAGTTTGAGGTTGAGGCTGTGAGGGGTTGAGGCTGTAACAGCAGTCGGGTAGGGCATTCTAATCATTGATCACTCTGTTGCTGAAGTCGTATATTCTGCAATCGAGTTTGGAGTGGTATACCTTGAGTTTGTATCAGTTGTTTGCTTGTGTATTATTGTGATTGAAGCTGAAGAAGTCATTGACAGGCAAGATGTTATATCAGACAATTTACTGAACTATGCTTAGATCGGACTACAAATGGTGCAGTTCCAGATTGTCCAGGCCCAAAATTTCAAGCCTGGAAGCATAGGAAATGTTATTGTGAATGGAGGAGTACCACAATTAGGTATTCTGAGCAAGTCCCCTGAGCTGTTTTCTGATTTGACTGTGTTCTGCACTTATTCAATGCTTCTGACCTACATGATATGGTCATCTTTATTCATAACATTGAAGAGGTTTTGGATCAGAAGACCTTCCTTCAAACCTTATAGCTTTATGACTAGGTGTGTTGCATCAGTAGTGGTGGCAAGGACAAACCAAGTGGATTTGTTAAGTCCTGAGCATGGGCACAAGAAACGGAGACGAGACATCGAACTGTGACTTCAACTCTTTTTTCATGACTTCAGAACAGAGCAAATACTTGGGCAGCAGCAACTCTTTTATAGAGCTGGCTGCTGTCAAAACAACCAATGATTTGAGTTTACCGCTCTAACAAGTGTCCAATCAGAGAGACCCGCTAACAGCCAATCAGACTGGCCAGAAACGACCAATCACAACTCGCTATTCGCGGGCCAATGAGAAATACAGGATCACGAGCCTGCTGTAAAAGTAAAGCTATTAGGGTTGTTACTGATGTGTTGGCTTAGTTCATAACAGGATTACTCCCGGTTTTGTCAAAACTTTTCTAAGCAGTTGTTTGGATCATCAAGGGCCACTATATCATGAGTACTATTGGCAAAGCTCTGATGGGAATGTCAGGATTTCTTTGGTCAACCTGAATTTGGCTGAAGGAATGCAGCATGGCTGATAATGAATATTTATTATATCTCCAGAATTTCAGCCTCTTCAAACAATTGTTTATTTCAGACAATTAAGACATTGATTCCTGAATACTTCACTTGATTTAAAAACAGCACCTTTTCCTCCAGTGCATAAAGGAAACCATACTTTTCCTATCCCACATGCTAGATAGGAATTAGTTAGATGTTGGCATTTTCACCATTCTTGTTCTGAGAAACTTGTGCTGCTAGTATATCACCCTGAAGAAAATAGACACAATGTGAGTGCAGGATTAACCAGGAAATACAAAGAAGCTGTTTTATAGAAAAGGAAAATCTTGGAATATAGAACAAGTGAAAACAAATACCATAATGAACAATAGGGAGATGGAACTAACTAGATTAACATGGGGTTTCTCCTGAGAAGAAAGGAAGAACTAAATGAAGACTAGTGAGAATACTAAAAAAATAAAAAATAAAAGGAATAGGAAATTTGCAAAAAGACACATGATGAAACAGAGAATGCTGGACACCTCAAATATAAGCTGATAAAAAAGACAGACTAAAAGAAAAAGAATCCAAGGTGGAGGAAAATGATACCAGTAACTAAAAATAATCTTATTTTATCTTCTATTTTTGAAATGGTAAATATTGTTCCTGGGTCAGCTGCAATCTATCAAGAAACATATACAACTGCTTGTCAGATGTAAGTATGGAAACCATTTCAAAGGAATCGCCTCTATCTTTGCAATAGGCAAGAAAAAAAACTTTATTCAGTTGCAAAAGAAGATTCTCTCCATCCTCTGGGGGCTCAATTGTAAGGGATGTAAATTTAGGAAAGAATATGGAGGTTTTGAAAGAAATCAGGTGTCAAGAGGTGCCAATTGCTACTGCCAGCAGAGACAAGAGACATATTCTTAAGATAGTCCAGAATGCCAGCAAGGACTGTGATGTTGATGCTATTATACATCTTGATACAAATGATATGTCCCAGAAGGATGTACTTTCTGTACTTTCAGAAAGACTTCCAGAGCTTGGGGTATGAATTTAGTAATATGGACTGTAGGCTTATCTTTTCAGAAGTTCTACCAGTATACAAGGAACAAAAAGGGAAAGGACAGCGTGTAGCAGAGTTTAATGTATGGCTAAAGGAGTGGTGTAAAAGGGAAGGCTTTGGTTTTATTAGTCATGATGTCTGCAGCTGGTCCAATGAAAAACTGTACAAAAGAAATGGTTTGCATCCATCAAAGAAAGGGACTGAGTTACTTGGCATTAAATTCACAGATTTCCTGGATAAACATTTAAACTGAACAGTGGGGACAGAGAATTAATGGATACAGAACATTTCTCTCCCCAGCAACCTAAAATTAATAAGGATATCAGTGCATGCAAAATAGATGCTTGTGCAGGTAAGATTATCAACCTTGCTGTCAACCAAAACCAAGCATTTAACAGTGAGTGCCATACCATGTGTGTTAATCAAACAGGTGGCAAGAAAGTAGGGGCAGGCAGGCACAACACAGGTTATGTAGACAGGAAACACAGTGTCAGACATAAAGATCTCAAGTGCCTATGTACAAATGTACAAAGTCTGGGGAACAAACAGGGTGAACTCGAACTACGAATACATGAAAGTAGATATGATATAGTTGGAATAAAAGAAACTTGGTGGGATGAAACCCATGATTGGAACATACTGATAGAAGGATACAAACTATAAAAAAAAACACCAGACCCCATAAAAGAGGAAGTGCAGTTGCACTGTATGTAAAGGACTACTATATTGCTACAAAAATGCATGAAACTAAAGATGAAAACCTCCTAGAATGCATATGGGTCAATATAAAAGAAAAAAAGAATGACATGGCCATAGGTATATATTATAGGCTACCCAATCAAGCAAAAAAAATAGATTCCTTTTTGCCAACTAACTAACAAACATATGCAGGAAACACACAACAATAGTAATAGGAGACTTCAATTATCCTGATATCAATTGGAAAACTAATTCTGCACCAAGTGTGAAATCAGATAAGTTCCTAGCTGACAACTTTGTTGTCCAAAAGGTAGAGGATGAAGCTAGAAAGACGGCCATACTGGATGTAATTCTTACAAACAGAGAAGAAGTGATAGAGGGAGTGGAAACTGCAGGAACTTAGGGTGAGAGTTACCATGTCATACTAGAATTCAACATAACACAAATACAAGCAATAGAACATAATGATACCAGAGTCTTGGATTTTAAAAGAGCTGATTTTAATAAACTCAGAGATAACTTGGGAAAGATTCCATGGATGAAAATCCTAAAGGGGAACTCAAGAATCTTGGGAAACCTTGAAAAGTATGATCATAGAAGTCCAGACCAGCACAATACCACTGAGAAAGAAAAACAAGAAATCCAAGAAGAAACCAGCATGGCTGCACAAAGATCTCTTTGGCAAATTGAAAGAAAAAAAGGACAAGTACAAAAAATGGAAAGAAGGACATACAACTAAGGCAGAATCAGCAGATAGCCAGAATCTGCAAAGACAAAGTCACGATAGCAAAGGCTCAGAATAAAGACTTGCAACAAAAGTCAAAGATAATAAAAAAAAAGTTTCTTCCAACATATAAATAACAAAAAAAAAATCAAGGAAACAGGCCACTAAAGAGAGAAGACGACAAGGAAGTAACAGACAGCAGAGAGAAAGCAGAATTGCTTAATTCATTCTTTGCATCGGTCTTCACCCAAAAAGAAATTATAGATCAACCCACCAAAAACATGACTGTAAAAAACAGACCAGAAATAAAAGTTAAAATAAGTAAAAAAAAATAGTAAGAGAACACCTGTCTGATCTTGATGAAAACAAATCACCGGGGCCTGATGGATTACATCCCAGAGTTTTAAAGGAGCTAACAAAGGTCATCTCTGAACCACTGCACCATATCTTTCAAAAATCCTGGAGCACCAGGGAACTACCAGAGGACTGGAAAAGAGCTGATGTGGTTCCCATCTTCAAAAAAGGAAAAAAAGAAACAGACCAAGGAAACAATAGACCAATCAGTCTAAAATACCCAGGAAGATACTGGAAAAGATAATAAAAAAACAGATCTGCCAACATCTAGAAACAAGTAAAGTAATATCTATCAGTCAGCACGGGTTTTTTAAGAACAGATCATGCCAAACCAATCTTTTTTCATTTTTCAACATAGTGACTAAATTAGCAGACCAGCAAAATACTGTAGACATAATATATTTAGTTTTCAGCAAGGCATTCGACAAAGTAGACCACAACCTACTTCTTAGTAAACTAGAAAAAAGTGGAATGGATAGTACCACGTCCAGATGGATTTGCAACTGGCTGACAAACTACTCAATGAGTAGTCGTTAATGGGTCTAAGTCTACGTGGAGGGAAGTAAGCAGTGGGATGTCACAAGGTTCCGTCTTAGGCCCAGTACTCTTCAATATCTTCATTAATGACTTAGATGAGGGAATAGAAGGGGAACTTACCAAATTTGCAGATGATTCTAAGCTGGCAGGAATAGCTAACACCCAAGAAGATAGCTCAAGATCAAGATAGATCTTGACAGACTAGAACACTGGGCCGTATCTAACAAAATGAAATTCAATGTAGAGAAAAGTAAAGTCCTACACTTAGGCAAGAAAAACCAAAAGTACACATATAGACTGGGTGAAACCAGGCTCAATAGCAGTAACTGTGAGAGGGATCTTGGAGTCTTAGTGGACAACCAGCTAAATATGAGTCAGCAGTATGCAGCAACAGCCAAAAAAGCTAATGTAATCCTAAATTGCATTAACAAAGGGATACAGTCAAGATCAAGGCAGATACTAATGCCACTCTATAAAGCCTTAGTAAGACCACACCTAGAGTACTGCATCCAGTTTTGTTCACCACATTATAAAAAAGATGTTGAGACTCTAGAAAAAGTACAGAGAAGAGCAACCAGGATGATTAAGGGACTGGAGACTAAAACATATGAAGAACGGTTACAGAAACTGGGCTTGACTAGTCTAGTAAAGAGAAAGACCAAGGGAGACATGATAGCAGTCTTCCAATATTTGAGGGGCTGTCACAGAGAGGAGGGGGTCAAGCTATTTTCTAAAGTGCTTGTAGGCCAGACAAGGAATAATGGATGGAATTGAACAAGGAGAGATTTAACCTGGAAATAAGGAGAGACTTCTGACAGTGAGAACAATCAACAATGGAACAGCTTGCCCTCAGAAGTTGAGGGAGCGCCATTGCTTGAGACTTTCAAGAAGAGATTGGACTGCCATTTGTCAGAAATGGTGTAGGGTCTCTTGCTTGGGTGGGGGTTGGACTAGATCCCTTCCAACTCTGATTATCTGTTTATTGATTACTTGCTTTCAGATCATAGGAGGATAATTCAGAAGACCCCCAAACCTTTAAAGTTACTTTTCTAATCTCCATATCAATTTATTTTAACATGCCCCATTTTGATGGGTCACCAGAAATTTTTCAAGAATTTGTCATGAAACATTCAGCATCTGAAATCTGAAAATAAAAATTGATTGGACAAAGAGTGATCAAATCCATCTTCTGTAATAAAAATTCCAGGTTTCTTCACAGCAACTTGAGTTTTGATATTTTACCATCAAGATCCAGGTCATCTCTAAAAAAAAATCTCAGCACTTAAAATTCTCCTATGAAACTATACTTTCCACAGTTTCTCATTCGGGTGTGCAGATTCATTTTATACAACATGAAGCATGATGCAGAATTTTGTGGACTAATCTGTGGATTAGTTTTACTGAACAGATATTATTTATATTCTTATATTATTCTTTCTTGCTTTTAAAATTGAAAACAACCCAGAATCTTGTGAAATTGGATAACCTCTACATTGTAAAATTAAATTTAATTGATTAAATTAAATTAATTTTCCATCACAGACATTATGTTGGTAATAAGCCTGGAGCTGTAAACTTCTCAAATACTAATGGTCACATAAGTCTGCTTTGGGAATATCTCCTTGTCTAGTTGCTATGAAATGCCATCCATGGTCATTTTGACTTTGTTTGTGAGTGAAACCAGATATATGGCTTCAATATCCTATTTCTTTGGGGAATGTTCTCTGGACAGGAAATATCCATTTTCTTTTAAAAAATGCTGAGTTTCATAAAGATATTATAGTTGACAAACAAGACCGGTGAGAATATTGATTTAATGGAAGGTTCCTATTCTCCCCTCCCAAAAAAATGTATTTAAGTGTACAAATTGGTAGATGGAGGACCATGTATGATAGACAAAGAGCAACCGCTCACCCCCATAGATATGTGTGTTTGATTAGAAATACCCACAAGATATCCTTGACTTGCTTTTCAGCTTCTGTCCAGATTTATTGGCCTGCTTCTTCTGTCTGGTACTCAGAATTAAATTTAGGAACATGAATTATTAGTGTGCAGTGCCCAGCTTGCATCATGCTTTGCTGCTAACAGGATAGAAGCCTGATAGCAGAGGAAAGTAGAGGAGGATGGAGAGAAAGGACAAGTACCAAAAGGATTGTGATTTCAAGACTTCCTCGTATAAGCACACATTTCTACAAGCACACACATACACAGTCATTTATAGTGCAGTTATCAGGAAAAAAACAGAATATTTTTTAGCCTACCTTTATTATTTTTTCATAAGTAACCCAATGCTCCTTCTTCCTCATGCCTCATGCTCCTTCTTCCTCCTATTTTTCTCATAACAACCCCTGAGATGGTTGGGCTGTTATCCAGCTGCCTTTCATGTCAGACTAGATCTCACAGTCTCCTGGTTTCTAATCTGGTGCTTTAACTTGTTTAATTTTTAGCGTATAGAAAACAGAGGAAGAGAATTTTAAATCTAATGGTCCTGCATCAGGCAAGGAAAAAAAGTAATCCACACCCATGTCAATGATATGGAAGTGTGACAGTAACTTAGCATCCAAAACAAACAATGTTTAAGCAAACATTATTTTGTTAAATAGTTTCAGTTTAGATGGCTGACTAATTTGCAAATTTGAATTTAATCAGCTAATATCAGGTTACCGTAACAAAGATAGATACCAAACAAAAACACATCAGCTCAGGGCTCTTCTCCTACCTAACTGATTAATATTTTTAAATATGGACTCATTTAGTGCCCTGATCCAGGGGTGGGATTCAAATTTTTTAACAACCATTACGTGGGCGTGGCTTAGTTGGTGGGTATGGCTTGGTGGTTATGTTATTGGCTGGGCATGGCCAACTCAATATCACTCACATTGATATCACTCACCATTATCACTCAAGATCACTCACTCAATATCACTCACTCAATATCACTCACCATTGAAACACAAATAACATCCCTTGACACCATAGTAGCATCCCTGGACATCTTAAAAGAAAGATTATCCAACCTTGAAAAAAAAGACACAACGCAAAAACCTGAACATCCAATAGCTACAAACCACATCTCTACCCAACAACCACAACCCAATCCACAACCCAATCCACAAAAAAACATAAGCAAGACAAATAATGATATCCCAATTCTCACCAGAGAAGCTGTTGAGCATGAACGGAAACATCCAAATGCCATCTTATTTGGTCCAGAGGACATCAATGATAATGATGACATCACAACTGTCCGAAACATCATCAGTGATTATCAAGCATCAACCATCTCCCCTGATGAAATACTTGACATTTCCCACATTGGCCGAGAGCTCAAAAACAGAGACAGCTCTGTGGCCCCACACTTCTGCAGGGTCATTTGCAAAAATGAATCAAGCAAACATAAATTCATTTATACTATAAATTCACTTGCCAAAAGCAACACCAACCATAAGAACCTCCATTGTTGCCCTGACCTAACCATACAGCAACGTGCCCACTCCCGTGTACTCCGCAATTATCTCAAAAAACGTCTAGACAATGGAGAGAAGGACCTGTATATTGACTACCATGCTGACTGAATCAAAAGTAAGTCACACAACCCACAACTCAGCTTTAACCTTCAACCACAACCCTACCTCAACCAATCCACCATCACCCAAGACTAGGCACGCACGCCCCTAACTACCTCAATTCCAACTACTGCTGGCTTTAAATGCAAGCAACTCAATGCAAGAAGCCTTGTAAATAACATACCTGAATTTCTCCTCTTACTAAATATGGCTCAATTCGACATCATATTTGTCTGTGAAACACGGCTCAATGCATCTCTCCCTGACTCCATTAGCACAGTAGCAGACTATCATGTTTACCGATCAGATCATGACATTCAAAGAGGAGGTAGTGTTGCTATCTTCTATAAAAAATCCCTACATCTAAAAAACATCCAAGTTACCCAGGAGCTTGCTCTTCCTGAGACCATCATTTGTGAACTATCCTTAAATATCACATTTCGATTCTTACTATATTACAGAGCACCTGATTATGACATCAAACATGTAAACAAGCTAAATTCACAACTAACATGGGCAGCATTCTGCCCACACGCTTTTATCTTTCTTGGTGACTTCAATCTACCTCATATTAACTGGACCCTAAACAAATGTACAACTGAACCCATTCGCAACCTTCTACAATGCTGTTATAAATCTGGGACTGGAACAACAAGTAACCAACAACACTAGACTAAACAACTGCCTCGATCTCATCTTCTGCAATAGTTTGAATTTAATTTACAGAATACAAACTAAAGAACCCTTTTCCAGAAGTGACCACAATATGATTGACTTTTGTCTTAACAAACACCCCAACAAAAATCATCAGAATGATGTAATCCTCAATTATAACTTCAAAAAAGGCAACTATGATCTTATAGACAACGATCTCCCATCCCTTGATTGGTAATCTCTATTCATTGGATTCAATACTGTTGAAGACCATTACAACATATTTTTACTTGAAATCAAAAGAGTCAACTATATGTACCAACAACAACTCCCAAAACAACAACCAAAAAAACAAAAACAGATTACCCATAACAATAAGGAAACTTCAAAACAAAAAATGATCACTCTGGTGAAAAAACAAATGTGGTCACGTTGCCAATTTCAAAAGCCGATACAAAAATTTATGTCACCAGATAAAGACTGAATGCACCAATTATCACATTAAACAAGAGGAAAACCTTCTATGCACCAATTCCACCTGTGCTTTTTACAATTTTGTAAACAACAAACTAAAAGACTCAAGATCCATCCCACCCCTGATAGGACCTAATGGTAAAGACTGTGACGACGACACCATTAAAGCCAACATCTTTAACACATTCTTTGGCTCAGTATCTGTAAACAGCAATGGATCATGACCAGTATTTTCTAGCCGAACCACAGACAACTACAATGATCTAATACATATTGATTTTACAGAAGACAATGTTGAAAAAGCACTACGCAATCTAAAACCATCTCTATCTATTGGACCGGATGGAATATGTGCCTACTTCTTCAAAAAGCTATCCACTGCCACAGCCGAATCTCTAAGCATAATCTTTGAAAAATCTTTCAGGACCAGCTCCTTGCCTAACCTATGGTCACACGCCACGGTCATCCCCATCTTCAAAAAGGGAAACTCCAGGCTAGTTGAAAATTACAGACCATTCTCCTTATGCTGCATCACCTGTACTCATGGAATCAATTATTAACCAATCCATTATCCTCCGCTTAGAAACAAACAACCTACTCTTTAATAAACAATTTGGTTTCAGAAAAATACTATCCTGTAATCTGCAATTCTTACACTGCAAAAACATATGGACTACACAACTCAATCAGGGCAAAGCAATAGACGCAATCTACATTGACTGCTGTAAAGCCTTTGATTCAGGGGTACATGACAAACTACTCCTAATACTAAAATCTTATGGTATCTCTGGACAACTGCATAATTGGATAGAAGTATTCCTGTCAAACAGACAACAAATGGTTAAAATTGGGAGTGTCCTATCAAATTCTGTACCTGTCAATAGTGGTGTTCCCCAAGGCAGTGTTCTAGGACCAAGGCAGTGTTCTAGGACCAACTCTCTTCATACTCTACATAAATGACCTTTGTGATCATATTAAGAGCAACTATGTTCTCTTTGCTGATGATGTAAAGCTGTTCAATACCTCAGACAATACTGCTACCCTTCAAAAAGATCTTGACTATGTATCAGAATGGTCAAACAAATGGCAATTTCAAATCTCAACAAATAAATGCTCTGTCTTACATATTGGCAAAAAAAAATCAGAAAATAAAATACAAGCTGAATAGTCAAGACCTTTTTGATGATCCAAGCTCTGTAAAGGACCTTGGAATACTCATCTCTAATGATCTAAGTGCTAGAGCCCACTGTAACTACATAGTCAAAAAGGCATTAAGAATTGTTAACATAATCTTACATAGCTTTTTCTCTGGTAATATCACACTACTAACCAGAGCATACAAAACATTTGCTAGACCAATACTCAAAAACAACTCATCGGTCTGAACCCACATTACGTATCTGATATTAGCACTGTTGAGAAAGTCCAGAAATATTTCACAAGAAGAGTTCTCCACTCCTCTACTCATTGTAGAATACCTTATGCCACCAGACTTGAAATTCTAGACCTACAAAACCTTGAATTACACCGTCTTTGGTCTGATCTAAGTATGGTATATAAAATCATACATTGCAATGTCCTACCTGTCAATGAATACTTCAGCTTCAGCCATAACAACACAAGAGTACACAATAAATACAAACTCAAGGTTAACTTCACCAAACTTGATTGCAGAAAATACGACTTCAGCAACAGAGTGGTAAATGTCTGGAATAATCTACCTGACTCTGTAGTTTCTTCCCAAACCCCAAAAACTTTAAGCTTAGACTGTCTCCTATTGAACTCACCCCTTTCCTAAGAGGTCTGTAGGGGACGTGCATAAGGACGCCAACGTGCCTTCCGTCCCTGTCCTATTGTTTTTTGTTTTTTTTTCTTATATGTACTCATTTCATGTATTCATAACTATGTATATACTTATACCTATTATCTTGTAAGCAATTGACAAATCAAATAAATCAAATAATAAATAAATAAAACATTGAGGCACGCATTTCCTCACCTGGCCTCTCATCACTGTGGGGATGCTGCAACAGTCGTAAGTGTGAAAAATGGTCATGTCACTTTTTTTAGTGCCTTGGTAACTTTCAATGGTCACTCCACAAAGCAAAGTACCAGCAAAGGAGGGGGAAAAAAAACTCCAGATAAGTTCCTGAGACAGGAAGTCTAGTCCTGGCAATAATGTAATAAGGGTTAATGAAGAGGCAGTTTCTGTAAGCAACACCAGAATGTTTCCTTCCTGCCTTCCTTACAGGATTAGGCCAGTAATTTCTTCTAACAACTGGTTCTCTGAACTGCTTAGAATGTTAACAACTGGTTCTAGAGAATAGGTGTGAACTGGTAGAATCCCACCCCTGCCCTGATCCAATGCCTATAAGAGAATCAGGACTTCATGGCCTTACAAAACACCCTGGATTGGTTGGGGAGGGGCATGCTGTTCCTCAAATCAGGCCTTGCGACAGAAAAACATTTTTCTTAGATCCTATCTGATGATAGCAGAGGCTTGAGCATGCTTATCCTATCAGATCTTTGGCAAAAGTCAGGTTTCTTGGAACTGGTTTGACACTGCCTGCTTCCTAGACATGTGAAAAAATGATCAATTCAAAGTCACCCAGCTGGCTTCATATCTAAAATGGGACTAAAACCAGGGGTGGGATGCTACCACTTCTGCCTGGCTCTATAGAACCTGAAAGCTTTGAAGAGCAGCAGACACCAAACCGGCTACTGTTTGGCCCACCCGCCTGCCCGGGCTCTTACCTGACCTTTATTTCCTGCTTTTTTAACCTCAGCTGCTTTGCAGAGCACCTGCGCACAGCACTTATCAGCTGTCCCAATGGCTCAGCTTATGGTGTAGTGCATGCACGTGCAAAACACAAATCCCGAACTGGTAGTAATGCCGGTTGAATCCCACCCCTGACTAAAACTCATAGTCTCCTGGTTTCTAGCTTGGTGCCCTAACTGCTACAGCAAACTAGTTGCCCCATTTTATGTGTAAATCATTTATGAACATCTTGTCTTGCTGCTATGGTAGTCTACCATCCATCAATCCTAGTCCTATACTTCGGGTCGTTTCCCATTCATACTTTCTTGCATTATGGTGGGAAACAAAGAAGTGGTAGGCAGGACAATTTAGGCTTCATTCCAATGGCTGTCCTGGCTACCCACAGAAAGGAAATGTGTCTGCTTCTACAGCATTACTTACAGTTGCTTTTTAATGGATTTCAGCCTCATCCAAATTCTAGTTAAATAGATAAAACTAATACATTAAAGAAATGCAGGGTAGGGTTACAACTTTGTTTAATATTCATCTGGAGCCTTTGTGAAGGAATTTAGCCCTAGGAAGCATCAATTAGTTTGTAAATTAAAAAAAAAAAACACGTCAGAAATGCTGAAATTAAAATTAGTCTATTCCTAAGATTTATATTATTGCTGGGAATCTTGAGGTGGTTGACATGGCAGTTAATTGTGATGAAAGGGATAACATCATAAAATGAATTGGATTTCAATGTCCCCTCCCATTTCTTTCTGTTTAGAGAGAGAATTTTGATTATTGTGTTTCTTGTATAGGCCCATGGTCAACCACTACATCAGGTGTCCCTCCTTGATTTATAGTAGTTGAACCTATGATAGCAATTTGGCATTCAGATAACCCATTTAAAAATTTGCATCTACCCTCTGGAGTTGTTTCATTTCAACATATTAAGAAATGTTACTTTTATTAATTGGGACTGTGCAACATCTAACACCCAATTTTATATTCTTGGGAAATTTTCAGAATAAGCTCTTTTCGATGAATTACTTTCTACAAATATATTTCTGGAAATCCTATAGGTTTAAAAAAACCAGAAACTGTACATTTAAGCTGCAGTATTAGCACAACTGATAAGCCATGAGGATAAAAAAAATCACAAATGCTGAAACATTAGTAAAACCCAAAACTGTTTTTACTCAACTAATGAATGTTTAACTAGCAAGTGTCAAATGCTTGCATAGTCTGTTTTAATAATATATTACCAGCTTAAACCTTGGCTACTTGTTTTATTATATGGGTAAGAAAAGTTTTCCAGAGTAATATCTGTTGAAGATCTGAATCTGTGGCACTGCACTGTAAACTGTCAGAGGTCATTTGAAAGAAGTTTTAAAATAAATGTTTGGCTATGTTAAAGCTCACAGTAATATGATCAGATATTTCTACCACTTCTCTTTGTATTTAGAGTTCAGAATAAATTAGGCTTAGTCCAAGAAGGACATAGAACAATTTAGCCAAAGTTCAGTTCTCTGTTTACTTATGTACAATAGGCAGAATTTTGCCAGACTAAACCCTTCTATTCTCATCATTAACAACATATATCCTGGGAAATTGTAAGGAGTGCCTATTCTTATTCTCTTCCTCTTTATGTAGTTCTGAGCTGGGCTGTCTTTTTTCCCCCCTCCTCTTTTTGGAATGTGCTCCCTCTTTTTAGGATATCTGGCTCTTTACTGTAGTCCATCATGCCCACTCTCCTTCTGTAGGCACCATCTCTCACATACTAGCTTCTCATTATACTATAGTCTGCAATGGATTGAGTGGATGACCTTGGGAAAACAGAGGAAGAAATGCTGCCTAGACATCAGACAAGAGAAGCAGGAGCCCAAGAGGCCAGTCAGAGGCAAAAAACTTGGGAAGGATGCACCCTGATTGATCAAACAATGAAATGTGATGATAGTAAGTCTGTACTTTTAAATTTGCAAGATTCTGTTAATTAACCTTACAATAAAGTAGAATGCATCTAGATCTGTTTCCTATCTGGTTTACTCCAGAGGGCTCTGTTCTGTCCTTAATTAGCATTCTTGAGATCCCCGCGCTTTGATTGGCCAAAGCGCGGGGCTCTCTGATTGGTCAGGCGAGCCGCGCCGATTGGCTCGCTGAGAATCTCCCGTGATTGGTCCATTTGGATCGCGGGAGATTCAAAGTGGTGCCATTGGCCGCGGCCGCCGCGGCTAAAGGAATAAAAGCCGTGAGCTTTTTCCTTTATGCCAGTTCAGTTCCAACTTTAAATAAAAGAGCATGATTTGAAGTCACCGACTCCTGGCATCATATCGCGGACGCAACACTGGCGACGAAGGTGGGATCCAGACCCTGAACCGAACCACGTGTCCGACGGAAGCCAGACGAACCACCACGATGGCAAAAATCGCACCCCCCGCACCCTTCAACCCCGCCACCGAGGACTGGGAATCGTACTCCGACCGATTCCGCATGTTCCTCGAGTGCAGCGACCTGAAGGACGCCACCGGCCCCATGAAGCGCGCCGTCTTCCTGACCCACTGCGGGACCGAGGTCTTCAAGATGGCCAAGGCACTTGCCAAACTCGCCGATGTGACCGCGATGGACTGGGGCGTCCTCGAGCCAATGCTTCGGCGGCACTACGCTCCAGAGGTACCCATCCTGATCCGATGCAATGAATTCTACCGTCGGGACCAACGGTCGGGTGAGAGTTTCAGCGACTTCATCGCCGAGCTGTGGCGCCTAGGGGGGCTCTGCGAATTCGACAACCTGAATGACGCCCCGCGAGACCGAATCGTGCTCGGTTTGTGGGACCCCATCCTCCAGAGCCGGCTGATGGCCAAGGGCAACATCAGCCTAGCAGACACCCTCACCGCAGCTGCAGCCGCCGAAGCAACCCGAACTTCCGCCAACCGCATGCGCAGACCGAACACTGGGGACCACAGCGGAAACAACAACCCGGCGAGGTCGACCGAGGCCCAACCCGAGACGACCACCCACCAGGGCGACTTCCACTCGGCATTGGGCACTTCAGATGATGAGGAGGACATCCATCGCCTCCAGACAGGCCGCGACCCACGGAACCGGCGGGGTCGTAAGTTGAGGACCAACTGTGCCGGTTGCGGCGGCGACCACCCCAGGTCGGAATGCCGGTTTTTCGAATCGATCTGCTGGCATTGTGACAAGAAGGGACACATCACCCGTGTCTACCGCCTAAAGAAAAATCACAGCCCGGCACGATGGGACCAGAGCGACCGGAGGAGAGAGAGCACACCACCCCGGACCAGAGATCGCCCCTCGGACAACAGATGGGACCGGAATGGATGATCCCTGCGAGGCGGCGATAACCAGCGAAGAGAGGAGACCCATCAGACGGTCACCATCGGCCACGCCATAACCAATGACACCCGGAAGGTCCACGTGGAGGTAGGCATCGAGGGCCAGCCATGCAAAATGGAGGTGAACTCCGGGTCCTACCTCTCCATGATAGCATGGCATGAAATAAAGCGCTTGGTGCCTACCCTCCAAAGGAGGAACCTAGACAGCCAGAGACTCATTGTAAAGGACTACCAGGGAAACCGCATCCCGGTAGTCGGAACCAAACACTTCAACATCACATATAAAGGGCACACCGAAAGACTTCCCCTGACAATCATCAACCGCAACCGCCTAAGCCTACTGGGACTGCAATGGTTCGCCCTGCTCGACATCGCAGTCACGGGAGTCGACCATGTCACCGACGACAGCTGGGAGCAGCAACTGGCCCGGGAATTCCAAGAGGTCTTCGACGGAAACCTAGGCAAGTACCGAGGGCCCCTTATATCTTTCAACCTAGACCCAAACGTCCCCCCAAAACGCCTGAAACCAAGGCGGGTGCCATTTGCACTTAAACCCAAGATAGATGAGCAAATTGACAAGCTCGTCAAGCAAGGGGTCCTACAGCCCATAGACCGTGCCCTGTGGGAGACCCCCATAGTCACCCCAATCAAGCCTGATGGGTCGGTGAGGATCTGTGGGGACTATAAGGCCACCCTAAATGGCGCGCTACAACAAAGCGCCTACCCTGTCCCAGTAGTGCAACACCTACTGCACTCACTGGGAGGGGGCAAGGTTTTCGCCAAGCTCGACCTCGCCCAGGCATACCAACAGTTGCCAGTCGACGAGCAAACGGCAGAAGCGCAAACCATAGTCACCCACCGGGGGGCATTTAAATGCAACCGACTCCAATTCGGAGTCAGCGTGGCACCGGGAATATTCCAAAGCCTAATGGAAAGACTATTGCAAGGCATCAAGGGGGTGGTACCTTACTTCGACGACATCCTAGTGTCGGCAGCCAACCAAGCCGAACTAGAGGGTCATCTAAGGGAGGTTCTAACCAAATTTAAAGAGACCGGACTAAAAGTCAAGAGGGAGAAATGCCAGCTATGCATGGAACGGGTAGAATTCCTAGGATACCTCCTAGACCGTCACGGCATTCACCCCACAAACCAAAAAATCAAGGCCATCAAAGAAGCCCCCACACCCAAGTCGAAGACGGAACTACAGGCATTCCTGGGGCTACTTAACTTTTACAATGTGTTCCTGCCCCAAAAGGCGACGACGGCGGAGCCCTTGCATAGGCTCCTGGACAAGGTGGTGACCTGGACTTGGGGGAAAAGCGAGCAAGCCGCCTTCCAAAGAACAAAGGACCTCCTCACTTCGGACGCCGTCCTTATACAATATAACGAGAACCTACCTCTGGCCGTCACATGCGACGCATCACCCTTCGGCATCGGCGCTGTCCTCAGCCATACCCTCCCCAACGGAAAAGAAGCGCCCATCGCGTTCTTTTCAAGGACCCTCACCAAACCGGAGTGGAACTATAGCCAGCTGGACAAAGAGGCTCTGGCTATCGTTGCCGCCGTAAAACGATTCCACGAGTATCTCTACGGCCGGACTTTCACCATCATAACCGACCACAAGCCGCTGCTGGGAATCCTTGCAGGAAACTGGGCCACCCCGAACATTCTGTCTCCCCGAATGACAAGGTGGTCCGAGTTCCTGGCAGCCTACAACTACGGACTCATACAGAGATCGGGTAAAACGATCTCCCATGCAGACGCCTTAAGCCGCTCGCCGCTACCGGAACCTGACACCGACCCAGCACCCATGACGACCACCCTCAGCATAGAGACTCTACCCAACCTGCCCATAACTGCGTCAGACATTGCCCGAGAGACTAATAAAGACAAACGTCTGGTGCGGGTGTTGCATTGGGTAGAGAAAGGGTGGCAGGAATGGGACAAAGACAAGTCCGTCAAAACATTCCGAAACCGCCAAAGGGAACTATCGTTATTTAAAGTGTGCATACTATGGGGGGATAGGGTGGTCATTCCAGAATAGCTACAAGGGAAGGTTCTGGAACTGCTACACGAGGGGCACCCTGGCATCGTTAGGACTAAAGCCCTGGCCAGAAGTTACGCTTGGTGGCCAGGGATGGACAAACAAATTGAGGCCTGGGTAGCAAGGTGCCAACGATGCCAGGAAACTAGGCCAAGCCCACCCACAGCACCCGTCCTAGAGTGGGAAACCCCAAGGGGACCTTGGTCTAGGATTCACATAGACTTCGCCGGGCCCACAAAAGGACACACCTTCCTCATAACAGTTGACGCTTACTCCAACTGGCTGGAGGTAAGCAACATGAAGACGACAACCACGGAGGCCGTGATCAAGGAACTCTGCAAACTCTTTGGAACACACGGCCTCCCAGACGTCGTCGTTTCTGACAACGGGCCCCAATTCACCTCACTGGAATTTGAAAAATTCCTAGCGGAAAGGGGCATCCGCCACGCGCTGACAGCACTGGCGCACCTGGCGGCAAACGGTAGGGCGGAATGGATGGTCCAATTCACGAAGAAGACCATCCGAAAAATAGACCACGGGGAGATCCAGGAGAAAATAAACAAACTACTCTTCACCCAACACATAACCCCAAATACCACAACGAATAAGAGCCCAGCCGAACTATTAATGGGCAGGAAACAAAGGTCCCCACTCGACAGGTTACACCCCACGTATAACCCGGAGAAGCCCCCAGACTCAAACAGCAAACACCGAACCTTCGCACCCGGCGACCCCGTATACGCAAGAAACCTGACGGGAGACCCACTATGGATACCGGCCATCATCACACAAATAACAGGCCCACACTCGTACCGGCTACAAACAGCAGACGGACGAGCGTGGAAACGCCACATCGACCAACTAAGGTCAAGGACTACCAACCAAGAGACCACCGACGCACAAACAGGTGAAACCATCCCCCACAACACAAACCAAGGGGGGAGGGAATACCCCGGGGACCAAAACCAAAGAAGAATAAACCAGCCGTACTTACCGGAAAGCAGCCATCACGACCCCTCGCCAGGAAGAGACAGCCAGGCCAGCTCGACCGACCCGGAAAGACCTAGCGGGAGCGGCGAAACCCGCAGCTCAACCAACCCGGGAGGCCCAGGAGGGAGCTAAGCAGAGCGGACCGGCCCAACCGACCAGCCAGTTCCCACGACGGCAGCAGGAGCAGCAGAGATCCCGACCAAACCGGCCGGGATCCAACCTACGACTGAGCTGCGCAGGTCCAGTAGGCTCAGACGGAGCCCCGCCTACCTACGTGACTACGCAACGTAAGGACTGGACCAAAAGGGGAGGGGTGTTCTGTCCTTAATTAGCATTCTTGAGATCCCCGCGCTTTGATTGGCCAAAGCACGGGGCTCTCTGATTGGTCAGGCGAGCTGCGCCGATTGGCTCGCTCAGAATCTCCCGCGATTGGTCCATTCGGATCACGGGAGATTCAAAGCGGTGCCATTGGCCGCGGCCGCCGCGGCTAAAGGAATAAAAGCTGCGGGCTTTTTCCTTTACGCCAGTTCGGTTCCAACTTTAAATAAAAGAGCATGATTTGAAGTCACCGACTCCTGGCATCATTTCGCGGATGCAACAGGCTCATATATTCTTTTTCTTTTTACGAGAATGGGACGAGGTACAACTGTTTTTGAAATGGAAACATCTGGAAAGGGGAAATAGTTCAGAATGGTTGGGAAGTTCTGGAAAAGAAATAGATAATTAAACAATACTAAAGAAAAAGAAAATGGGGAGGGGGGATATAATAGATGAAACTTTGTGGGTGCATAAAGAGCTGCCTAATAAACAGATGAAAAAGACAAGATTTTAAAAATGGAAAGAGGAACATGTAACAAAAGCATATAAAATATATCAGAAAATACTCTGAATCTGTAAGGATTGGGCCAAGAAGGTTAAGTCTCAGAATAAATTGAGATTTTTAATGAATGAAAAAATACCCTCCAAAACCCCTACCCGCAGTCCTTTGCTTAAAAGGTAATATCAGTAATGAAACAATGATTTTTAAATGCTTTTCTCATTTTTCATATGTTTCTCTTTAAAACATATTCTTTTTTTTTGTTTCAGCAGCTGCTATTGCATAATTTTTTATAGTCCACCTCTCTACATTACCCTTCCTGTTAGACTCAGTCTTGTCTTCTACACACAAAGAAAACATCCAGATGGAGTCAGGACAATGACCACATTCCAGTGGTGGGATTCAATTTTTTTTACTAATGGTTCTGTGGGCGTGGCTTGGTGGGCGTGGCAGGGGAAGGATACTGCAAAATCTCCATTTCCACCTCACTCCAGGGGAAGGATATTTCAAAATCCCTGTTCCCTCCCCACTCCTGGGGAAAGGTTACTGCAAAATTCCATTTCCTCCCCACCTTTCTAACCTGATTTCCAGGTTAGATTTTGCTCTTCTCTGCAGGGTAACAAAAGAAGACCCAGACAATCAGCTGGGACTTGGGAGGCAGAGAATAGATGTGGCTGGGGCCAGTTAGAGGTGGTGTTTGCCAGTTCTCTGAACTGATCAAAAGGTCTGCTACCAGTTATTCAGAACTGGTCAGAATCTGCTGAATACCACTTCTGACACATTCTCACTTTGCATTTCCTCAGAATCACTACAAAAATCTGTTATATTTGGAGCATGGGTGAGAAAGAATGGAGACAAGCCTCTGGAAGTCATTTGGCTGCAATCACTCTGAGGTAGATCGTTGTTTGGCAACGGAGTCACCTCTGGTTCAGAGTTCATTTCTTCATTGTTGCCATTATTCTCGGTAATTCCCTGAGGTGCATCTGTTTCCCTCTCTGGTTCCAATTCCTGTGTCTCTATTACGCCGTCGTTCCCTTCGAACGGGTTTTCTTCCACTTGGGATTCATCTTCTTCCGTATCTCTCCCCCTCAGTTTGGTCATAAGGAAGTTCAGGAATGTCTGACGGAAGCTGCGATCGTAATTGATCGATATGGCGTTTCCATAGTCTATCGTCAAGGCATTGTACAAGGTAGGGCCGGTTACACGAACTACTGTCGCCTCCACCCACAGCGGATCGCCAGATAGGTTTTTAGCATATACCAAATCACCAACCTGGAAGGCATGACAGTGGCCGCTGGATCCTAGTGGTTTTTCCGGTTCATAAGCTGGGTGTAACCGGTTGAGGTGGGAGCGGAGTTTTCGTCCCATTAGCAGTTCAGCTGGAGTTTTGTTGGTGACGCTATGAGGTGTGGTGTGTTGTAGAAAAAGGATTCGATTGATCTTGTCGTCGATGTTATTGTAGTCTACCTTCTGCAAGGTTTTCTTAACGAATTGGACCATGCGCTCTGCTTTGCCATTGGTCACAGGGTGCACAGGCGAGGTGAGCGCATGTCAGATGCTGCGGTCAGCCAGGTACTGCTCGAACGACAGCGCTGTAAATTGGGGCCCGTTGTTGGATATCAGGACGTCTGGTAATCCGTGGGTTGCAAATAGTTTTTCCAAGGTTTTTTTTTTCTTTTGGTAAAAGTTTTATTGATTTTAACAACAGACAAAAAACATATAAGACATAAAACATGACATAAAAAAAATAAAAAAATAAAAAAATTATAACATTCTTCATAAATTTACAGTGTATCGGTTGGTTTACCACTCCCTTTTGTGCATCCATTTCATAGTCATCAGAATAATTATATTACATAATAACTCACATTATCAATCATCAATAAAATATCCCAATATCATTTTTGAACAATCATTTGACTATAATTTTACTAATTCATACTTAAGCGAGATAACTATATTTAAGTTAAATTATTTCATGACAAATCATGAAGTTTTTCAAGTTTTTGATAACCGCTTCAGTGGTTGTGTTCATCATGTGGTGAATCTCGAGCCAATTCGAGTAGGCATCAACAGTTAGCAGAAAGGTGTGGCCTTTGGTCGGCCCCGCAAAGTCCAAGTGAATACGGGACCAGGGTCCCCATAGTGTTTCCCATTCAGTAGGGATGGCTTTAGGTGGGGCATTGCTCACTTCCTGGCATTTATGACAAGCTTTAACCCAATTTTCGATTTGCTTGTCGATGCCCGGCCACCATGCGTAGCTTTGTGCGAGGGCTTTCATTCACACGATACCAGGGTGGCCATCATGCAAGGTTCTCAGCAGCACTTTTTGGAGTCGTTCTGGGATAATGACTCTGTCGTCCCAGATGACACAGCCCTTTTGGGAGAACAACTCCGTTTGTTGAGTCTTGAATGGTGTGAAGTCATCTGATAATTGGTCCAATGGCCATCCATGTTCTACCAAGCCCAGAACTCGCGCTAAGGCGGGGTCACATTTGGTTTCTCTCGCAATATCTCGGGCAGTTAATGCTGGCGAGTTGAGTGTTTCAATTTGCAACGTGGTTACCGTTGGTGCAGGATCATCGAGAGTCTCTGGAAGCGGTGCTCGGCTTAATGTGTCGGCGTGGGGAATGGCTTTCCCCGGGCAGTATTGCAGCCGATAATTATAAGCAGCCAAGAATTCTGACCAGTGAGTCATCCTGGGGGATAATATGTAGGGAGTCAGCTTATCTCCAGCTATTATCCCCAATAACGGTTTGTGGTCAGTCACGATAGTAAAAGCCCGGCCATACACGTACTCATGGAATCTTTTAATGGCCGATACAATTGCGAGGGCTTCTTTATCGATTTGGCCATAATTTCGCTCAGTTTTTGAAAGTGTCTTTGAAAAATATGCAACAGGGGCTTCGTTACCATAGTATATGGCTCAGAAAGGCGCCTACTCCAAAAGGCAAAGCATCACATGTGATATTTAACAGCAAAGTCTCATTGTACTGCATTAGTACAGAGTCAGAAGTCAGTAGTTTTTTTACGTTACGGAACGCCTGTTCTTCTCTATGACCCCATACCCAGTTTGCTTTCTTGTCTAATAACCGGTGTAACGGTTCAGCGACCGTTGCTTTATGCGGTAGAAATATATTATAAAAGTTGATGAGGCCTAGGAACGCCTGGAGATCGGCCTTGTTCCGAGGCCTGGGAGTGTTTTTTATTGCTCTTAGTTTACTGTTGGTAGAGTGAATACCCTGACTATCAATTAGGTACCCTAAAAACTCAACACTATCTGTACACAATTTACACTTATTCTTTTTTACCTTAAGACCCGCGTCTTGGAATTTTTGTAGGACTAATCTTTAACGATCCCGTAAGATTTTTTTTGAAGGTGCAGCAATTAATACATTGTCAAAATAGGGGACCACGCCTTTAATCCCTTGTAATAGCCTCTCCACCAGGCTCTGAAAAATCCCCGGGGCTACACTGACTCCGAATTGGAGCCAGGTACATTTGAAGGCACCTCGGTGCATCACAATCATTTGTGCCTGTGCCGTCTTTTCATCAACAGGTAGTTGCTGATATGCCTGAGCTAAGTCTAATATAGTGAAGACTTTTCTGCCCCCTAGGGAGTGGAGGAGATGCTGTACCACCGGCACCGGATATGCATTCTGCTGTAGGGCATGGTTCAGGTTGGCCCGGTAGTCCCCACAAATTTGGATCGACCCATCTGGCTTAATGGGTGTTACGATTGGGGTTTCCCAGGGGGAGTGATCGGTAGGTTCTAGCACCCCCTGAGCTATTAGTTTGTCGAGTTGTTCGTCGATTTTTGGCTTTAAGGCAAACAGAACTCGACAGGGCTTAAGGTGGATGGGAGCTATCTTTGGATCAAGGCTGAACGAAATTGGGGTCCCCTTGTACTTGCCTAAACTTCCCACGAAGACGTCTTTGAACTCATGGATGAGGTCCTTCTCCCAGTCACTTCCGCTGATTCGGTTTATGCCTGCCACTTCAATGCCAAGTGGCGCGAAACATTGGAGACCTAGCAGACTAGGCTGATCTTTGTCGATCACAATTAGCGGTAAGTACGCTGTGTGCTTCTTGAAGGAGACCTGGACTTGGCAGGAACCAACGACAGGGATTCGATTCCCTTGATAGTCCTTAAGAATGAGTTTTTGGAAATGGAGGTCTTGGTGCTGAATCATAGGGATGAGTTGCTTGAGGGTCTTCCAGGACACCATCGAGAGGGACGATCCCAAGTCGACTTCCATGTGGCAAGGCTGGTTCTCGATGGCTACTGTGATTCGGATTTTCTTGGCATCCAAGGCAGAGGCGTGACCGATAGTGACAGAATGGTGAGACTCTTCTCGCTGTAAAGCTCAGTTTTTCGGTTTCTCGCTTACTGGTTCTCGCCTTACAGGACAGTTTCCTGTCGATTGGCGATAGTTAGCCCCTTTTGAGGCCTGGATGGGTCCTTGTAAACTTTGTCAGACCCGTCCGATGTGACCTCTCTTCCCGCACTCATGGCAGAGCACGTTGCGGAATTTGCATTAGGACCTGGCATGGTTGGCTACACAGCCAGCGCAAGGGCGTAGGGAATTTGGGTGGTGGTCCCGGTCGGACCGCAGTCGATGGACCTCTTCTTCGTCGCTGTCTGACAATGAAGAGAGGTCCTCGTGGTGTGTCGTTGAAAGCTGCCCTTCTGACTTGGATAAAATTTCGCTTGTCGGTTGGTGTACCGGAGCGTGGTTGCGGCGTAATTGTGCAGCCGACTTCCTGGTTGCTTCTGCTACAGTAGCATCAGTGATGGCATCGGCAAGGCTGATGTCGCCTTTCGCCATCAGCTTGCTCTGCATGCCTGGTGCATCTAATCCCAGAACTATTCGATCTCTCAGTGCCTCTTCCAAATCGGCGAATCTGCAGAGGCCTCCCAGGTTTCGGAGGTCTGCTATAAAGTCAGCGACGCTTTCTCCTTTTCGCTGGTTTCTCTGATAGAACTCTTGCCGTCTCACGAGTGTAGGCACGGTCGGTGCGTAGTGATCTCTTAGTAGAGGTTCGAGGTCATCCTAATCCATCACCTTCACTTCTCTAGGTTTTGCTAGTGCTTTAGCCATCTTAAATACAGTTGGACCGCAATGCATTAGGAACACCGCCCGTTTCTTCCTGGCTTTGGCGTCCTTTAAGTTGTTAGTTTCTAAGAACTTTTGGAAGTGATCCATGTAGGACTCCCAGTCTTCCTGCACTGGATCGAACGGAGCGGGTGGTACGATGCCGCCGGACATGGTTCCGTTGTGTAGCGTCGTCAGTTATGTGCTCAGTGTTTCTTCTTAGTTCCGTCGGTTCAGACGTCTCCACATCCCATCCTCGTCGCCAGTGTTATGTTTGGAGCATGGCCGAGAAAGAATGGTGACAAGCCTCTGGAACGGTGAACTTCAACTCTTTATTTACATAGTGACTTCTCAACTCAATAGCAGTTATAACCCTCCTTATATAGGCAACCCCAATAACATTGTTATTGTTAACCAATAACAATCAAGGAGTGCTAGCTCCCTTAACCAATAGGAACTCTCTGTTAATGGCCAATTGGATTCCCCAGAACGGGCCAATCCGATCCTGCCATTAACAGCCAATCAGAAGTGCAGGGCCAGAACCCTGCACTTTACTCCAAGCTCAAGTTCTCTTTATTAAACCTTATGCATTCACAACAAAATCTTGTAGTATAGATGTAGAAGGAGAAAGCAGTTTCTCTCTCTCTTTCAACTTTTGTCTGGGACAACTCACCTACTGTCATTTGGCAGCTTCTCTGGTCTACCATTTTCTCATTTGGCTGAATGTTGGCTGGTTCTGGAGAGCCTTTATTGTTGAATGTCATAGAATTCCTTTTTATCCTGTGATCCACAATCACTTTGTAGTGGTAGTAGATCATATGGATGGAGATTTCTTGATTAAACTGGTATACAACTCCTGGCAGAGGTGGTATTTTGCAGGTTCTGACCAGTTCTGAAGAACTGGTAGTGGAAATTTTGAGTAGTTTGGAGAACCAGCAAATACCATCTCTGACTGGAGATTTTACAGTATCCTTCCCCTGCCACACCCACAGAAGCGGTAGTAAAAACTTTTGAATCCCACCACTGGGATTCATGATTCATGATTCATGTTCAAGAAAAAATGAGCAACTTTTTAGTTATACCTAAATCCACCTTTCTCAAAGTATATTTTGCATTGCTCATCTGTGCTTTTTTTTTGTGTTTTGGAATTTTAGGGTGTATGTGTGTACATTTAAATAACAACAAAGGGAAATGTGATGGTAACAATTAAGAACTGCTGGATTTATTCAATTTCCATTTGGTCAGCCAATGGAAATTTTGGGATTATAGATTCCTAGCTTTGGGGAAAGAGATTCCATGCTATTAGGAACTTGGAGAGCTACAGTGCCAAATATGTTTAGATGAGACTGGAATTAGAATGCACACCTAATATTAAGCTAAAGGTTTGGGGAATGTGTCCCAAATCAGGCCTGCAGAATCTATGGCTGCATAGACAGCATGTGCCCCTGCCAAGTAGCTTTGTGTGGCCTGCTGGCATTTTCAATTATTCAGTAAATTCACTGCCACCAAATAGTGTCCCTTCCAGAAAGGAACCGCTGCCACTGCCCCAAAATACACACTTCTGAGCACTCCCAATGCCTCCAGACCTCATCAACACCACTTGTTTTGTGGCATGCAATTTGCAGCCCATAATTGTTTTTCATTTATTAAACTGTCCTTTACATTTCTATGAGTTGTCCAGGCCAATTCTAAAACAAAATTAAAAGAAAGGCTGCATAAAACTGACTAGTGTAGGAATGAAGGGTATTTTCTAACAACACTGGAAAGAGAAGAATGGCTTGTGTGTAGATTTCTGTTCAGATAACCTTCACTCAGGGCATGGGCAAACTGGCCATATACCATTCAGTAATGTGGCCCAGCTCTGTACATTGCTTATTACATATGCATAAGGATAACTTGGGCTACAGGAAAAAAAGAAGCAAAAAGGAAAAGATTTTTCTGAATAATGTGATTTTGCATGCATCTAAAAATTTCTGAAGATGTCAACACATCATTATTATGTTCTTGATGCTCTCATTGAGAAGACAACTGTTATAGAATTCATTTGTATAATCCATACACTGCATCTTTGCCAGCATTAAGATAGGAATTCAGCTGTACAGTTATGAGTTGCAAATGCTCTGATTAGATCTATTCTTCTTTTGTTGTACAAACAGAAGATGTGAAACAGTTCTTGGGGAGTAAAACAAGACTTAAATTCTGTACTATGTTTCCTTGTTTATAGATGAAAAAACATTTGAATGCTTCATTCAAAAAACTCTAGGTATCATTCATAGAACATTGCAGCTATCATGTTTCTTATAGAAAGATCATCTTGAGATAATTAAAGGTCAAAACCAGATAATAAAAGTTATAACCTTGAATTGGACTTGGAAGCATACTGGTTATCAGTTCAGCTTGCAGGGCAGAGAAATAACATATTTTGTTTTAGAAATACAACTAACTGCCCTCACTGCTGCATTTTGCACCAGCTAAAGTTTCCAGATACTCCCTCAAGGGTAGTTCCATATAGAGCTGATTATAATAGTCCAATTGGGAAGTGACTAGGGCATGAGTAACTGTGAGAAGAACCTTCAATACAGAAATGGGTGCAATGTTGACACTCAGTATAAAGTTGTGCAAAGGCTACCTTCTTCAAGCAGGAATTGTGAATCTAGGAGGACACCCAGATTATGTATGAGGTATGTTTGAGATGTCTAATCCCATTTATCACTAAAAATGGCATAGTCCTACAACCAAAGGACTCCAAAACCAAAACCCATTCAGATTTGTCACTCAGGTTTGCTGAAGCTTGTTGCTTCCTATCCAGATCTCAAGATATAAACAGCATCACTTAATTCACCAAGGCAGAGAAGTATAATCAGGTATAATCAGCATACTGATCATGTAGTGGCCTCATGTATATACTGAATAAGAGTGCAGATAGCAGCATCCCCTGGAGGACTCCACCCAGTAAGGACCACAACTGACTAGAACTAACCCTGAAAATAGAAGGTAACCAGCATAGCACTGTGCCACCAACTCCCAATCTTCTGAGTCAATCCAAAAGGCTACTGTGGTTGATTATATTAAAGTAAGGAAAGAATGGGTGCACATACTCCATCCCACCAATATCAGAAATCATCCAAAAGCATAACTCATGTCATTTCCATCCCATATCTGGGTCTGAATCCTAAAGGAAAAAAAAACCCAGATAACTGACTGTATTCAAGATTTCTGAAACTTGATCCCATCTTTTCCCAAAGGGGCAAGTTAGAATTGGACAAAAATTGTCCACAATAGTGTGGTCCAGTGATGGATTCCTATGAAGGGGATGAACCAAGCACGCTGAATAAACACACTTTAACAGGTTATGAGGAGCACAGATCTAAAGAGCAGGTGGCTGAGTTTACAACCATAAGAACCTTGTCCACTTCATCAGGTCTAACAGGTTCAAACCATTTCCAGCTAACCAAGGAAGACCTTTCCCCAGCAGCCTCCCTGAGATATGCAATAAAGGCACCATCCAAATTCAAGTGGCTTTGTCTGCCACAAGCTGAACAAATTCTTCTGCAAACCCTTGCAAGGGATTCTCCAAGCTCCTTCTAATCAAGAGGGCAGATGTCACCAAAAGCAGGGGCACAGGACAGCTATCCACCATGTAATAAGGGCAGAAAAGTATTTATACTTCTTTGCTGTTACTATGACAAAATAGACCTTAGCAACAGATTTAATCCATGTTTGGCCAAATTTGAGCTCTGTGGAACACCAGCATTGTCTCTTCTTTCTATCATATAGGTCAGTGAACCTTCATTTTTTTTTTCACCTTCAGCAAAGAAAATCCAATAACCAATCTTTAAAGTACATTCTTTGGGGAATCTAGCACATGTCTAGTGCCTTTTTTGATGAATGAAATTTAATCTCAGACCTGTTGTGTCATTTTGACATTTTTAAGGATATAAATCCATTGATGAGGTTTTATCATAGATTGCACTTCCTTTAGTCTGTGCTTTAAATATCCCCCAAGTGCCCATTTCAAAAACATTCTTCAGTTATGTTATAGGTTTTAATTCTCTCTAGAGTCTTTGAGGCAGACACAGGATCTGGTCCGTAATGATCCATTAGAACCTGCTAAAGTTATCTCCATTGCTGTAAATTGGGAAGACAAAATTGAGTTTGGAGATGGGAAACATTCTTAAAACAGTCATTACATAGCAGTTGATTTAAGATGATAATATCAGCTTTTATCCAAATGCTCCAGTAGTGAATGATTTTGTATGGCATCCATTCCAACTTTCAGAAGTTGATATGTTATAATCTTTCTATGTCACACAGGTATTACGCTAAGAACATTAAACAATTAAGCCAGCCAACTTCAATAGCTTTACTTTATTCAGGGCAATGGGTAATGTCAATAGTGCTTCAAAATGCACTCAAAATGATATACCTAGATTAAATGATAAAAGAACATGCATAATTTTATATAGAATATTTATATATTTCCTTCATTTTAACTCTTTTATTATTGAAAAAGAATAAATGTAGTGGATAAGCAAAGTATATAAAAATATAATTAATGAAACAAGCTCTTGCAGAAATTCCTTTTACAAATGAATTATTTGGAGAGGAAATTATTCTCCTTATTTTCTGTAAAAACTAAGCAAATAGCAAGCATCTCTTTATGTGCTCTTTTACCTTTCTTCATTTTTTTATGAGTTTTGCCCCCATTATCTCTCAGTAATTGGGGTGACTTAAGTCTGGAATTCAAGTTTCCTAATATGATTAACAAGAACAGTTTATTTGGGTGATGAGAGCTTCAGTTCCAATTATTAGACAATATTAAACAGACTTCAGTTTCTAACCACATCCTTATGGAAAGGACATCATTCTCCTGACATACATAACTTGATTAGTAAATTAACCAATTTTTTTCAGGTATATACAATACAGTGAATCAAAGGGAGACAGAGAGAGAGAGAGAGCGAGTGACAGCGACAGCGACAGAGACACAGACACAGACAGAAACAGAGACTAACTAAATTTAACCAGTGAACACTAAGCCTTACAGAACGTCTATGGAGTTTCTCAGTGATCCAAGTCATAGTTATCTCAAAGGTGCTGTTTGAAAAGCAGTTGCACTATATTTTCGTTGAAGAAGATATTTTGCTTCTGATCCAAGAAGCTTCATCGTTGGTCATCCAATTCTCCAATTCTCATCCAAGAAGCTTCATCACAACTGGAAAACAGTCCAGTTGCTTTTTTAAAAAAGTACTCTTTGAGACTAAGCTTTGCTGTTGTGCAAGTGCAGCCACTGGTTATTTAACTGACTTCTTTAAAGAAGAAAAACATAAATGTTGGCACAACTCCAGATTCATTGTGAAATTCATTCCCACTAATTTCTACATGAGACAAAGAGATTATCACCCTTCACTAGATAATTCAAACTGACCCATCACTTGTCACATCATAGCGACATTCATATCAATGGCCACTGTGAATTCCTGCAACATATTGGTAAATAAGTGGAATGGCACGCTTGGTGTGACTGACTATTTGCACTAATGACCTCATTATCAATGGCCATTGTGTCATTATGTGTGATTTTCAAGAGTCACTGGATTTGCATTTCTCCATTTTAACATAATGCTCGGTAAGGTGCTTGCCACAAAGATGGTACCTCTGAATCTCTAATTTACTCCTGAGCTTTCTGCTGGTTTTTTTTCATCTTGAATAGAAATATGTTTCTAAAGTCTATCTTGACAAGATCTCAAGGCTAACGGAGACAACTAGGAACCAAAAATACAACAGGAGAAAACACCACTATTTTTCTTAATATTTACACTGTTTTATAAAAACAAATAAGCAGAAGAATTAAAATATCCTTTTGCCTGCCTGCTTGCCTGTCTTCCTCATTTGCCAGCAACAATTCAATTTAAGGAAAGGAGAAAAAAACTAAATTATGGTGTTTTTTCCTTTGAACCATCAGAGAACAATTTCACTAAAGCTACATGACCTCCAATGTTAAATCATCTTCAGTGTAGCCAAGTATAAATTGCTGTCAAGTTCTCCAAAGATTTCATTACTTGCATGAGGCTAATCTATGACTATTCTAATGCCAACATTCTCTTGCAGAGTTCACTTGATTGAGGTCACTTGGAGACAGATGTTCAGGGCATTCTACCTCTCCCAGCAGTTTTCTTTAGTTATCTAACTAATTGGAGTCTTTAGATCCACAGAGGTCTGATACAGTTAGTGCCCTGTTCCTGGTTCCGGATTCAAATCAATATGGTCAGGGACACAATCTTGGCATTGAATTAGGGAGTCTGCACTCGAAGACCTGACTCATTAATGAGATTGTGAGTGCTATGAAAATATGCATGTGTGGGGGCTTTCAGGTGAGATGTTTTGCTTTTAGCAAAGGAACTGCAGTGGAACAATGATTGGGAGCTTCCACCCAGTATCCTCTGTAGGAACCAAAATGTTGATTTAAAATGGGCCTTTGTTTGATTCATCAAACATAGTTTTCTCTTCTTATGATCTCTTTATGAGATAAGTTGATTTCCTTTTAGAAACATAATGTGTTTCTCCTTCTATTTTGTTTTATTCTGTTTTCTCTTTGAATTTAACTGAAGCATGGGGAAAATCTGTAGAGATAACTGAACAGTTAAGTAAACGATGTTCAGTTTGATCTAGTGGTTAAGGTACCAAACTAGAAATTGGGAGACTATGAGTTCTAGTCCCACTTTAGCTATGAAAGCCAGCTGGGTGACTTTTGGGTCAGTCATTTTTGGGTCAGTCACTCTCTCAGCTCAAATCACCTCACAGTGTTGCTGCTGTGGGGAAAATAGGAGAAGGACAGTGTGATAGTTATTTATCAAAATAATAAAGATGGGATATAACTAACTAACTAACTAGCTAACTATAAATAAATACCTCTTGGCACACTTGCAAGAACTTGTTATCAAGTCCATGAGAACTTTTCCAAATCTATTTTTATTTTCAAAAAACAATGGTGCCATGGCAGTGCAGTGGTTAGAATGCAGTACTGCAGATTAATTCTGCTGACTGCCAGCTGCCAGAAGTTTGGCAGTTCAAGTCTCACCAGCTCAAGGTTGATTTCAGTTCTTATCTTTTCAAAGTCAGTAAAATGAGGAGGCAGGTTGTTGGGGGCGAGCAATATACTGACATGTAAACCTCTTAGAGAGGGCTGTAAAGCACTGAAAAGTGGAATATAAGTTTAAGTGCTATTGCTATTTATTTTCTATCAGTAGGAATGACAAAGCAACGTTAAGACTTAATATATCGAGTTTCAGTTCCCACTGAGTCACGTAATTTTGAGATTTTTATTATCTCTTAAATCAATCATTAGAAGGCTGATGATGATTGAACATGCTGCTGACAGGCAGTTCTTAAGTTATGCAGTCTCAAATTTTCATAGACCTCTTATTTTACAAATGGTTATCATTGATGTGCATGTACATCTGATATTTAAAAACAATATGTTACAAAGAGTTCACAAACCAGAATGCTTGCACAATCTCAGGATTGTCTGTATTGGATTTATATTCCACTTTCTCCAGAATACACAGAAGTTTGCATGGGTTTCTTTTTCTCATTTTCTCCCAAACAGCAATCCCATAAATTTGCATTACTGAAGAGAAATTGCTGAAAGCATTTGGTAGTTTCAGTTCTTAATTCAACATTTTAATCACTTTATCCTATTGACTCTACTTCAGTTCATTCTTGTATGACTTGCTTGTTTTGTACCAGTAGAAAACCAATAATTATTCTCCTTTAAGTATTTATAAAATGCATTACTATTTTCTATTCATTGTTCTATCCTGTTTCTTTATTGGCAATGATTTGTATGTTTTCTTGAAAAAAAACAATGTCATTTGGTTTAAAAGATGGGCAAGGGGAAAATGCAATTGACCTTTTCATTCACCCACAATACCAGCCATGCTACACAACCCACATGCCAATCTTCATTCATTTAAACGATGCACTTTTTGATTATACTCATTTTAAGAAGTGGCCAATTTTTCAGAACTTAATGAAATGGACAAAAAGTTCAGGAGAAAAAGAGGGAGTTCAGTGTTATTATTCTTTCTCCAATTTAATTCACTAAGGACATTGTGTGATTATTTTGTACAAAATTAGTATTGCTGTAAAGGTGACAAATTAACCCTCCCCCCCCGCTTTATTCTGAGATTTATATTGTTGTAATAGAGAAGATTATTCTCTGCTGACTTGTAATAAAGCCAACAAAGCTTCTTAAAAAAAACACAACAACTCGCTAATCCTTTGTTGAAATCTACTGTGCAGTTTTTTAAAAGTTTTCTGTACTTGGGAAGCATCAGCTTTTTTTTAATCTTGTTCACAACTTATTTGGAAATTTAATTTAAAATTTTCTTAGTTTTAGTGCTTACTGGCAGGCAAAGCTATTGGTACTGATGTTGCTTTCTATTAACCTTCTGCATTGCTCTGAAGCCTCTTTGACTGCCTAAACATCTCAGTATGGGGTGAAAAACAATAATTCATTCATGATTTCTTTTGTTTCATTTGAGTATAAGAAATATGGAAAACCAGGATGGGTACACTGGTGAGATGATTAATCATTGTATATTTTAATGTACATTATTCTTGAAGTCGATTCTGCCCTTTGGTTATGTTGTGGTCCACCGGTGGATGACGGAGCTGGCAGCAGAGTTGTACAGTAGCAAGGAGCAAGGAGGTTGGGAGGAACCTGGGCTGGGTCTGGAGGCTGAGGAAGATCTGGAGGAGGATGCAGTATTAGGTGCAGAGATAGGGCCAGGGCAGGCTAGCAGTCAGCAAATGCTTTCAGACTCAGACAGCAATGATGCGGGGAGCTCATGGAACCAGTTCCCAGCCTGCACATGTGCAGAGCTAGCAGAGGACAAAAACAATTGAGAAAGCAGGCTTGACTCAGGAGTAAGGTCACACCTTGCAGATGATTGGCCCTCCCATATAACATAAAAGAGGAGCGAATGGGACATGGGCTTTTGCAGGAAGCAATTAGTTCGAAATTAGATTGAAAAATCCTGTTTGACTCTTGTTATGTTCTGTGCATGGGTGCAAGGATGGAGACGAGCCAGTGAACAGTGAACTCCAAACTCTTTATTTACATGTGAAAACAGCTCAGCTCAATGGCCACAATGGGCCCCTTTATATAGGCAACTCTTAACTTATTTAACCAATGAAGACACAGGGAGCGCTAGCTCCATTAACCAATGGGAGAGGCTGGTTAATAGCCAATCAGATTCTCCTGAATGGACCAATCCGATGTTGCTATTATCGGCCAATCAGAAGTGCAGGGCCAGAACCCTGCACTTTGCTTCAAGTTCTTAATAATCTTTATTAAGTATTTATTGATTCACAACACCCCTTCCCCCCGGGTTCCGTTTAAGGGGTGCAGTCACATAGTCTTTGAGGTAGGCAGGTTGTTTTGATTGTCTATTAGATTTTTGTTGTTCTCCCGGTATTTGGCTACAGTCTTGTTGGGGTAGGACGTTATCTGGTGAAGAGGGTGCCTCCCGTTCCGCATTCAAATTTTTGTCGTCGCTACTGCTTTTGGAATCTCTTTGAGGCGAGGCCACCCCCATTCTGGATCCTTTACGTGCTGCCTCTGGGCGGTCATTACTACCGCTTAAACTTTCTGCCACTTCGAATTCAGCTTCCTCGCGATCTCCTCCCCCATGGGTTTGGAAATCAGGGGGCTCAGAGATCCCCGACTGTAGCCTTGAACGCAGATCAATATGGCGCTTCCATATTCTATCATCGCGACATTTCACGCGGTACGATCTAGGTCCGGTTGCTTGTACTATAGTTGCCTCGACCCACAACGGATCGCCCAAAAAGTTCCTAGCGAAAACCAAATCACCTACCTGGAAATTGCGACATTTCCCGCTGGAACCGTGTGGATGTAGACGGTCGAGGTGGGAGCGGAGCTTCCATCCCATTAATAACTCAGCGGGAGTTTTATTGGTTATGCTGTGTGGAGTGATATGCTGCAAAAGGAGTATCTGGTTAATCTTGTCTTCTATATTGCCATAGTACATTTTATGCAAGGTTTTCTTGATGAATTGTACCATGCGCTCGGCCCTTCCGTTGGCCGCAGGATGCGCCGGCGAAGTTAGCGCATGTCGAATACCGTGGTCTGCCAGGTACTGTTCGAAGGACAGCGCGGTAAATTGGGGCCCGTTGTTGGATACCAGAACGTCTGGTAATCCATGTGTCGCAAAGAGTCTGTCTAGTTTCCTGATGACTGATTCGGTTGTTGTATTCCTCATTTCATGGATTTCAAGCCAGTTTGAGTAGGCATCCACCATTAATAAGAATGTGTGTCCCTTGGTAGGACCCACAAAGTCCAGATGAATACGGGACCATGGTCCCCTCGGTGTTTCCCATTCAGTTGGGGTTGCTTTTGGCAGGGCGTTGCTTACTTCCTGGCATTTGTGACAAGCTTTTACCCATGTCTCTATCTGCTTGTCAATACCTGGCCACCACGCGTAGCTTCGTGTGAGGGCTTTCATACACACGATGCCGGGGTGGCCATCGTGCAAGGTCCTTAGTATCGCTGGTTGCAACCACTCTGGGACGACAACTCTATCACCCCAGATAATGCAGCCCTTTTGGGAAAATAGTTCCATTTGCCGATTCTTGAATGGGGCGTAGTCGTCAGGTATATGGTATTTAGTATTTGACCATCCCCACTTGACCCAACTGAGAACTTGTGCTAAAATGGGGTCGTGTTTCATTTCCATCGCGATATCTTGGGCTGTTAATGGCGGCGTTCGAAGTGTCTCGATCTGCAGTGTTGTAACCATCGGAGCGGGGTCATCAATGGTCTACGGAAGAGGTGCACAGCTCAATGCGTTGGCGTGGGGAATGGCCTTCCCCAGGCGATGTTGCAACTTGTAATTATATGCTGCCAAGAATTCTGACCAGCGGGTCATTCTGGGAGATAATATATATGGTGTTGGCCTATCTCCCACTATTATTCCCAGCAAACGTTTGTGGTCAGTCACTATGGTAAAGGCTCGGCCATACACATATTCATGAAATCTCTTAACCGCGGATACTATAGCAAGGGCCTCCTTATCAATTTGACTGTAATTGCGTTCTGCTTTTGATAACGTCTTTGAGAAATAGGCAACAGGGGCTTCATTACCGTTTGGCAAAACTTGGCTTAAAATGGCACCCACTCCGAATGTGGACACATCACACGTGATTGTTAAAGACAAAGTCTCGTTATACTGCATCAGAACAGCATCAGAAGTCAATAAATTTTTCACATGTCGAAACGCCTGTTCTTCTCTGTGTCCCCATACCCAGGTTGCTTTTTTGTCCAATAAACGATGTAGGGGTTCAGCTACGGTTGCTTTGTGAGGCAGGAAAACGTAAAAAAAATTGATAAGACCCAGAAAAGCCTGGAGGTCGGCCTTATTGCGGGGTTTTGGGGCGTTCTTGATTGCCCTGAGTTTGTTATCAGCGGGGGGAATGCCTTGACTATCAATTAGATATCCCAAAAATTCTACACGATCCATACATAAATAACACTTGTTTTTTTTAACTTTGAGACCTGAGTCTTTAAATCTCTGGAGAACCAACCTCAGGCATTCCTTTAGTATTTTCCGAGTGGGGGCAGCGATTAACACATCATCAAAATATGGGACAACACCTTTTATCCCTTGTAATAGCCTTTCCATCAAGCTTTGAAAGATTCCCGGGGCTACGCTCACTCCGAACTAGAGTCGGTTACATTTAAACGCACCTCTGTGTGTAACGATTGTTTGGGCCTCTGCCCTTTTTTTGTCAACAGGCAGTTGTTGGTATGCCTGGGCTAAGTCTAGTTTAGCTAAGACTTTCCCGCCCCCCAGGGAATGGAGGAGGTGTTGCACCACCGGTACCAGGTAAGCGTTTTGTTGAAGGGCGTGGTTCAGGGTGGCTCGGTAGTCCCCACAAATTCTTATCGATTCATCTGGCTTGATGGGTGTTACAATTGGGGTTTCCCAGGGAGAGTGATCGGTTGGTTATAACACACCCTGGGCTATTAATTTATCAAGCTGCTCGTCAATCTTTGGTTTAAGGGCAAAGGAACTCGATGAGGCTTAAGGCGGATGGGAGCTATTTCGGGATTGAGGTTAAATGATATCGGGGTCCCCTTGTACTCACCTAGTTTTTCTGCAAAGACGTCCTGGAATTCTTGGACGAGGTCCTCTTCCCAGTCGCTGCTGCAGGTTCAGTGAATGCCAGCTACTTCAATTCTGAGTGGAGCGAACCATTGGAGGCCTAACAAACAAGGCCGATCCCTGTCGATTACAGTCAGGGGTAGGAATGCTGTACGGTTCTTAAACGATACCCGGACTCGGCTGGATCCAACGACCAGGATTCGATTTCCTTGATAATCCTTAAGTATGAGCCTTTGGAACTGGAGGTCTTGCCTACAGATAGTGGGGATGAGATGCTTGAGGTTCTTTCAGGAAACCATCGAGAGATACGATCCTGAATCGACTTCCATCAGCAGGTCTGGTTTTCGAGGGCCACTTTCACTCGGATCTTTTTGGCATCAAGAGATGAGGCGTGACCGATCATGATCATTTGGTGAGCCTCTTCTTGCTTCGTTGGGTGGTTTAGGGTTTTGTTTCTGTAGGAGTGGTTGTTTCATTGGTGGTTCACGGGTTTTCGCTTCACGGGACGACTTCCCGTCGGTTGGCGATAGTTAGCCCCCCTTGAGGGCTGGCTGGGTCCTGGCTTGCTTCTACAGACCCGTCCGATATGGCCTCTTTTCCCGCATACATGGCAGAGTGCGTCGAGGAATTTGCATTCTGACCGGGGGTGGCTTGCTCCACTCCCGGTGCATTGGTACTGCGATTTCTGACGTTGGTCTCGTTTGGACCGAAGTCGATGGACCTCTTCCTCATCGCTTTCTGATGACGATTCGAGGTCCTCGTGGTGGGGGGCTGTATCTTGCTGTCCCTCTGACTGAGGTGAAATTTCACAGGCTCGTTGGCGAACCGGAGCGTGGATGCGACGCATTTGGGCAGCCGACTTCCTGGTTGCTTCTGCTGCAGTAGCTTCAGCTATGGCATCTTTAAGGCTAATGTTGCCCTTCGCCATTAGTTTACTTTGAGTGCCTGGAGCATCTAATCCCAGAACTATTCGGTCTCTTAGGGCTTCTTCTAAGTCGGTAAACTCGCATAGGCCTCCCGATTCTGGAGATCCGCGATGAAATCAGCAACACTTTCGCCCTTCCGCTGACTTCTCTGATAAAATTCATGCCTTCTCACAAGCGTTGGCACAGTCGGTGCATAGTGAGC
This sequence comes from Hydrophis major, assembly GCA_033807585.1. NCBI lineage: Eukaryota > Metazoa > Chordata > Lepidosauria > Squamata > Elapidae > Hydrophis > Hydrophis major. Next base: position 21,069,203 of record CM066331.1, read on the forward strand.
CCTCAGCAGTGGTTCGAGGATGTCCCAGTCCATAGACTTTACTTCTGCTGGTTTTGCTAGTGCCTTGGCCATCTTGAATACGATTGGCCCACAATGAGTTAGGAATACCGCTCGTTTCTTTCCAGTAGTGGCATCCTTCAAATTGTTGGTTTCCAGAAACATCTGGAAGCGATCCATATATGAGTCCCAGTCTTCTTGTGCCAGGTTGAATGGAGCGGGTGGTATGACGCTGCCGGACATGGTTCCGCCGTTGGTGCGTTCAGCCACATGCTCGGTTATAGTTCTTCGTTGTTCAGTAAGCTCTGACATCTCCACATCCCATCCTCGTCACCAGTGTTATGTTCTGTGCATGGGTGCAAGGATGGAGACGAGCCAGTGAAACAGTGAACTTCAAACTCTTTATTTACATGTGAAAACAGCTCAGCTCAATGGCCACGATGGGCCCCTTTATATAGGCAACTCTTAACTTATTTAACCAATGAAGACACAGGGAGCGCTAGCTCCATTAACCAATGGGAGAGGCTGGTTAATAGCCAATCAGATTCTCCTGAACGGACCAATCCGATGTCGCTATTATCAGCCAATCCGAAGTGCAGGGCCAGAAACCTGCACTTTGCTTCAAGTTCTTAATAATCTCTGTGTCAAGTTTGGCTTTGTCCTGCGTCTGTGTCAAGTTTGGCTTTGTCCTGCGTCTGGCAATTAGTTCTCTGGCCACATTCCAAGTGTGACAAGGAAGCCTAGGTCAGAACAGGTCAAAGGGGCAATTGGAAAAATGGGTCAGGTACTGTCATTTGATATTGGGCAGGGTACTATAATTCTATTTTAACCAAATTTGAATGTGGTCAAATTATGTTTTATTTTCTGTAAAATTCCCTGCAATCTACCACATTACTATTTTTGTTTTATTTTGTTTTATTTTTCTATTTTCATATATTCTAAATTTATATTTTGCTTCTAGCATAACTCTGTCCAATCATGACAGCAATAGACTTTGTTCTGTTCCCATTGTATAGTGACAAACAAGACATTCAAACACAATCTTGAACTCCTTGTAACTAAGTTCATTGTACATGGAGATTTCACCAAAACTTTTTTCTCCTATGAAAGAAATTTCAGACAAAATTCTCATTCATCAATCTGAATGAGAACTGGAGAAATGAAAATGCAGATTCTTTTCAAAGACAATTCAATAGTGCATTTTGGTATGTATCAAATGTTTGGCAGTCAAGATTGGCATTGATCCTTGGGGTAGTGGCATCAAGAATGAGGATTTATATAAATTCAGTAGAACTGTATCTGACCATAAACAGTTCCTTTAAAAAAAAATCCATTCAACATCATAACTTTTTTTCTTCTTTCCATGTAAACTGAGGCAGAAGCCTTTTATATGATATTGAATTCTTCACTTGCAGCATAATTATGCCTAGATCTTATAAAAGCCAATCATATCTCTGACAATGGGAAGTGATTGCACACTATCTGTCAGTAAAGATTTCTATGAAGATTTCTGTTGAAAGGCCTGAATGAACAGGATTGATGATTAAATTATATAAACACAGTAGAGGAAAAAAGAAATCTAGGATCAAATCTAAGCTAATTTTGCTAATTTATAACAGGACTGAATTTTATCTGTCAAATAAATCTTTATGACTATTAATTTCTTTTTTAAAATTTGCAACAGTTCAACTTTTTCTTCTATAAACTAATATGAAAGATTCCAAATGGGTGGTATGTGTATTTTTCAATCTCAGATCCTTTTCCAGAAGTCTGGAAGTTTGAGGGCTCTGCACAATATCTTCTGAATATGCTGTATATATATCAGAACAAACTCACTTGACCTTGAATAAGAATACATGTGCCCTTTAGGCTATATGGATGACTTAAGCATACCAGTTTATCACTGTCTTATATCTTAATATATGTAGTAGTCCATAAATCAGGGAGATGTCCTTCATATGTGTGATTGGATTGATTGAGACTGAAGGTTATGCATGTTATCCCAGATTTTGGACTAAGTTGCAATGTTAATTTTGCATGAAATACAAAAAGTGTTCTTTGCAAATATCTTTTCCTGCATGAACTCTTGGTGATAAATAACATTCTTATTCCATATCAGAATTATGTTTCTTATTGTAAAACATTGTTTTTCATTGTACAGCTAGAAGATCATAAAATAAAAGTATCCTCAGGTAATTTTTATGGTTTGCATTCCTAGATTGCATTGCTAGGCAGGAGAAAACAGAAAACTGAACTCTTTCCACTGTACTTACCTTGGTTTTTACCTTGAGAGAGGACACAAGATGTCCTTGTTCTATCTAGAGACAATTGGTTATCTCTTGAGGGAATACATCTTGGATATCATGAAAGGGTAGCAAATAATTAAATATTTAATTCAGTGACACATCTTAACAATTATAACTGGGACCTAATATCATAAAACCCCCAAGCATGGATTCACAGTAGAACAATAAAATGAGCATGTGAAACTTCTATGATGATCTGATAGTTCCTTGATGATTAAATAATCTAAAAATAGAAAGGAAAAAAGGATGTTGTGATAGCTAGCACCTTCCTATCTTATTTGTAAGTGTCTAATGCAGGGGTGTCAAACACAGCATCATGGAGTCATCACATGATGTATCGGGACTTTTTTTCCCATTCACTAAACTGAGCATGGCCAGCACATGACATATCTGGCCGACAGCCCGGGAGTTTGATAGCCTTGCTCTTATGTCATGCTTCCTGTTTGCTATATGATGCATCATATATATCCTCTCATGTTTACATCCTCATACACTTATACATATCTTTTCCAGTTATGGATGACTAGACTTACATTATGATGAGCAAATTATTGATTTAATTTATTATTATAATTTTTATGATGAAGGAAGGTGATAAGTGCCTGGAGATTATTGTTTCATACCTAATTAACTTTGTGTTAGGTTCTGCGCATGGGTGCAAGGAATGGAGAGGAGGCAGTGAACAGTGAACTTCAACTCTTTATTAATCATGCTGAACAGAGCAAAACCCTAGGGCAGCAACAGCCCTTTTATAGGGTAGGCTGCTGACCTATTAGCCAATGAGAAACATGGAAGTGTTAAACCCTTGAACCAATGAGAGTTGGCCCATTAATAGCCAATCAGATTTCCCAGAACGGACCAATCCGATATCGCTATTATCGGCCAATCAGAAGTGCAGGATTAGAACCCTGCTTTTTCTTTAAGGTTTGTTAAAACTTTAAGCGTTTTTATTAGTTCATAACACCCCTTCCCCCCAGGTTCTGTTTGAGGGGTGCGGTGACATGATCCCTAAGATATGTAGGTTGTTTTAACTGTCTATTAGATTTGCGCTGTCCCACCGGTTCCTGTCTGTAGTCCGGTTTCGGCGGGACGTTTTTTGATATATCTGGTACAGGCGGTTCCGCATCCTCACTGGACGACTTAGTGCCACTAATTCTATCGTTGTTGTCCTCCGATCTCTGCGGGCTCGCCTCGGTTGAGGTATTCTTCTGTGGCGAGGCCAACCCTCTCCCTGATTCTTCTTCATGTATTGCACCTGGCTGTTGACTTCCTTCGATTCTGCTTTCCACCATCTTGAATTCGGTTTCTTCGACATCCCCTCCCCCCTCAGTTTGAGAGTCACAGGAGTCACGGGAACTGGGTTGTAGCCTAGAGCGAAGCTGATCTATATGGCATCCCATGTTTGCACACGGTATGATCTGGGCCCGGTGGTTTGAGTTACGGTTTCTTTGACCCATAATGGTTCGCCGGAAAGGTTTTTAGTGAAAACTAAGTTGCCTACCATGAACTCGCGGCATTTTCCGCTAGATCCAGAGGGTTTCTCTGGCTCGTAGGACGGGTGGAGCCAGTTGAGGTGGGAATGGAACTTGCATCCCATCAACAGTTCAGCTGGAGTCTTGTTGGTGATGCTGTGCGGGATGATGTGTTGGAGTAGGAGTATTCTGTTTAGTTTGTCATCAATGTCCCCATAGTCCATTTTGTGGAGAGTTTTTTTAACAAATTGGACCATGTGCTCAGCCCTGCTGTTAGCCGCAGGGTGCGCCGGTGAAGTTAGCGCATGGCGGATACCGCGGTCCACTAAGTATTGTTCAAACGCCAGGGCGGTGAACTGGGGTCCATTGTCGGAGACCAGAATGTCTGGTAGCCCATGCGTTGCGAATAGCCTATTCAATTTTCGGATGACGGAATTGGTTGTAGTAGTGTTCATTTTGTGGATCTCGAGCCAGTTGGAATAGGCATCCACTGTTAGGAGGAACGTATGTCCCTTAATAGGTCCCGCAAAGTCAACGTGGATGCGGGACCATGGCCCCCGGGGGGTTTCCCACTCGGTTGGAGTTGCTCTAGGTGGGGCACTGCTGACTTCTTGGCACTTTAGACAAGTCTTTACCCAAGCTTCGATCTGCTTGTCGATGCCCGGCCACCACGCGTAGCTTCATGCAAGCGCTTTCATACGCATGATGCCGGGGTGACCGTCATGCAATGTTTTCAATACTGCTCATTGTAACCGCTCTGGGACAACGACTCTGTCTCCCCATAGGATGCAGCCTTTTTGCGAAAAAAGTTCTGTTTGCCGGTTTCTGAAAGGGGTGAAGTCATCAGGGGTTTGTTCTACTGGCCATCCTTGTTCGACCCAGCTGAGAACTCGCGCCAGGACAGGATCTCATTTTGTTTCGATCGCAATGTCTCTGGCTGTTAGCGGTGGTGAATGTAGTGTTTCAATCTGGAGTGTCGTAAGGGTCAAAGCTGGGTCGTCGACGGTTTCCGGAAGTGGGGCATGGCTCAATGCATCAGTGTGGGGAATGGCTTTCCCCAGGCGGTGTTGTAATTTATAGTTGTACGCAGCTAAGAACTCTGACCAGCGAGTCATTCTAGGTGACAATATATAGGGGGTTGGCTTGTCTCCCGCTATAATCCCTAGCAAAGGTTTGTGATCAGTAATAATAGCAAAAACTCATTCATACACATATTCATGAAACCGTTTCACAGCAGATACAACAGCAAGAGCCTCTTTGTCAATTTGGCTATAGTTACATTCAGTCTTTGATAGGGTCCTTGAAAAATAGGCAATAGGGGGAGAAGGCGGAGTTTCATCACTGCGTTACAGCTGTGATCTCGGGGCTTTGAGATCACAGCTGATATCTTCACCCCTGGTTGGTCCTAATGGACCTAAACCATCCGGTAGAGACGGTGACAGTAAGGGGTGCATTCTGTAGATCCCAGGGACATCGCAAGTCCCTGGTTGATCCAGAAGAAGCCCTATTATCATTGGTGGAGAGGCAGCCATTAAGTTGCTAAAACTGGGACAGCTCCGAAAAGAAGAGATTGGAAGGGAAAGTGTATCGGTTTGGTGAGGACTTTTTTTATTATTATTAATATTTGTCCAAAGGACACCCTAAGAATGAGAAGAAATCTGTAAGATTTTTGACTAAACTGACTTAGCGGCGATTTTTAAAGAGAAATGTCAAAGTGAGGCTTGGCTTTTTACTTTTACTTTTTTCCCCCTTTCTATTGAACTTCTATGGTGATCTAGTTAATCAGACTGTTTTTTTCTTTTAAACTTACTTCTTTTCTTTTTTTCCCCCTTCTCCTTTTTGACTGTTTATATTTTATAAAATAGAGGCCCCCTTTAGTAATTTTTTTAAATTAAATATATATATATACATACTTTTTCTTTCTTTTTAGGTTTTTTAGGGGGGAAGAAGGGGGAGTGGTTTTCAGAAATTTTGCAACACTGCCTACTAGAGGCTTGAAAATATTTGAAGTTGGGACCTGGGAAAATTTTTTTTTCTCAAGGCCACTGGAAGCGATAAGATAGAGGGAAGAGCACTGGAGGATGTTTATACAGGTGCCCTTTGGGACTTCTATTATCAATTGAATATTTGAAGCTTGGCTTTGAAATGTGTGGAGAAGCCAAATAAGACCCTTGGATAAATAAAAGGCAGTGGGTGCTTTTTACTTTTTATTTCTTATTAACTGTTCTATCCCTCCCCTCCAACCCCACAGCATTTTGTAATATTGGTATATTCATTTTTTATTTTTTATTTTATCTCATTTTTATTTTTTTTTAAAGAGGAAGCCTCAGAATATTTATTTTTTTCCTTTTTATTTTATTGGGATATTTGCCTTTTTATTCCTAATTTTGACTTATTTTTATGGCTATTTTCTATTTTTGAGGTCTCTCAATTGGATTAAGGTGGGAAGAACCTGAAGAACTCTTTTTTCTCTTTCCTTTTTCTTTGCTTATTATTTTTTTCTTTTTTCTTTTTAATATTGTTGGGCTTTATTTTGTCTTTTTTCTCTTTCCATTTTTAATTTTTACTTTTGAAATATAATTGAGTATTTAACAATTGGATTAGGGTCTTGAAGAACCTGAAGAATTTTTCTTTTTCAATTTTGGGCCCTTTACTTTTTATTGGCTCTTTTTTTTTTCTGGTGTCTTCCTTCTTTCTAATTGGATTACAATTGGTCACCTTATTAATTGGATTAAAAGAACCGGAAGACTCTGAGCTACGGAATGAGTAAGAGAATTTTACCTTCGGGCATTTCAACTTCTGCTCCTGTCTCCCCATCATATGGAGGATGACTTTCAACAATGGCGAAGCAAGATAAAGCACAAGTGGATTCAACGACAGTTATGCAAGAGATACAAGATCTTAAAATGAGTATGGAACAAAGAATGGAGAGTATTGACAAAATAATTGGGAAGATTGGTGAAAAATTTGAAAACGTTCAACAAATGATGGTGAATCACGATGAGAGAATCCAAAAAATAGAAGAGAAAGACAAGCAAAGAGATGACATAATTGAAAATATTGACAGTAGATTAGCAATGATTGAACAAGAAAAAAGTGGGATGTTGAAGTGGGAGTTGGACAGGTCAGAATTTTATCTTAGATTCCAAAATATTGAGGAGGAAAAAGGACAAAATTTGGACGCAGTAATGATTGAAATATTGGCTGGAGCCTTGGAAACAACAGAGGAAAAGATGATGGATGGAGTAGATGAGATATATCGAGTCTTCACAAGATATGCGATGAGGAACCAATTACCAAGAGAGGTTCATGTCAGATTCACCAAAAAAAAAAAACTATTAGAACCCAAATATTACAAGTGGCAAGAGAAAAGGTGTTGAAATATAAAGATAAAGAGTTTGTGGTCTTAAAACAAGTACCTAGAAAAGTGAGAGAGATTAGAAGAGAATATCGATTTTTGACTAAAATGCTATTGGAAAAAGAGGTGAACTATAGATGGCTGATTCCAGAAGGATTAATGTTTACATGGCAAGAACAGAGACATAGAATTGATTCAATTGAGAAAGCAGAAATATTCTACAAGGAATTTTTTGAAAGAAGAGAAGGGGAGAGAGAAAAAGAGAATATCTCAACTGAATTTGAAGAGGTCTAAATGGAAATGGGAAGAGAGGAAGGTGCAGTAGGTGGACAAGTGGAGATTAAAGAACAACGTGAAGTAAGATCCATGAGAGCTATTAGACCTAAATATAAAACATAACCATGGAGGAAAAAAAACTGATTTCTATGAATATAAATGGACTGAATTCAGCTACCAAAAGAAGAAAAACTTTCCACAAATTAGAGAAGCTAAAATTTGATATAATCTGCCTACAAGAAGTTCACATTAAAAAACAACATGAACAATTACTGGCACGACCAAAATTAGGGAAAATATTTACTTCTTTGACATACTGTAAAAAAAGAGGAGTGGTTTTGTATATTAAAGAAACCATTCCAGCAAAACTGATTCATACTGATGAAGAAGGAAGAGTATTAATGGTTGAAATAGTGGACAATAATACAAAAACACTCTTGGTTGCAATTTATGCCTCGAATGATAAACAAGAATAATTTTATAAAAAAATTACATATGAAAATAATTGAACTGGACTATGCTAATATACATGATGGGAGATTTCAATGGAATTGTAGACAATAAACTGGACTATACAGCAAAAGCAACACGACAAAATAGGAAGACCCTCCCTAAATCCTTTTTTAAAATGACAGATGAATTAAATCTAAAAGATATATGGAGAGAAAGAAATGCTAAAACTCAACAATATACTTTTTATTCCAATAGACATTTATCATGGTCCAGAATAGATATGATTTGGACATCAACAAAATTATTATCCAATATTCAAGAAATAAATATTGAAACAAGTACATGGGCAGACCACAATCCAATGATAATTAAATGGAAAGGACAAAAAATAAGATCTAGATGGACATTAAATAATACTATTTTAAAGGAAAAAAAATTTACACAATGGATGGAAAAAGAATTGGCCTTCTTCTTTAATGAAAACAAAAAAGAAGATACTTCAATACAAAATGTTTGGGATACAATGAAGGCATATGCAAGAGGATTAATAATAGACTATACAAAGAAAAAGAACATTAGGAAGAGGCAAATGATTAAAGCTTTAGAAGATGATCATAAAAAACTGGAAAAAGAATTACAAAAAACTCCACAGAAAAAAGATATTAAACTTAAAATGGATATAATTAAACATAAAATGGATCAAGCAGAGAAAGACGAACTGGCACAAAAAATTAGAAGTGCTAAACAGAACTATTTTGAAGATGCAAATAGGCCAGGTAGATGGTTGGCATATAAATTGAGAAAAGAGAAAGAATCAAGGAAAATATTACAGTTAATAGACAATCAAGGTCAAATTTGCCATGGTAATAAAGAGAAAAAGGCAATTATTCGAGACTTTTATGGACAATTATATAAACAGGAGGATCTTGATGAGGAAAAAATTAAACAGTATTTACAAAATGCTAACCTACCTAAGATACCTGATGAAACTGGGGAAATGCTAGAAAGTGCTATAACAATGATGGAATTAACTGAAGCACTTAATAGACAGAACAATGGAAAAGCACCAGGACCAGATGGTCTCCCGGCAGAATTTTATAGAACACTACAAGAACCATTGAGCACTTCACTATTAGAAGTCATGAATGAAGTTAAATAAGACAAATAAGAAGACAAATAAGAAAATACCTAAAACATGGTCAGAAGCTTATATTACACTTATCCCAAAAGAAGGGGTTGACCCATTACAAATTAAGAACTATAGACCTATTTCCTTATTGAATGCAGACTATAAAATCTTTGCTTCAATCTTGGCAGAAAGGCTAAAAAAATATTTAAAAAAATTTATTCACTCTCATCAGAATGGATTTTTACCAAAGAGACAAATTAAAGACAATATGAGGGTAATCCTGAACACATTGGAATATTATGAGGCGTACCCTGAAGAACAAATGGCTTTGATATTCTTAGATGCCCAAAAGGCATTTGATAATGTGAATTGAGATTTATGCTATTATTATTGGAACAGATGGGCTTTGCTAGAAAATTTATTCAAGCAATAGAAGCCATATATTATAAGCAAACGGCAAAAGTAATGATAGATGGAGAATTCACAGACTCTATCAATATTATAAAAGGTACAAGACAAGCATGTCCATTATCTCCTTTGTTATTTGTATTAACTTTGGAAGTGTTAAATAGAAATATTAGAGAGGATACAAATATAAAAGGAATGAAAGTTAAAAAGGACGAATTCAAATTGCAAGCCTTTGCAGACGACCTGGTCTTTATTTTGGAAGATCCTCAAGCGACAGCTTTAAAACTATTGGGAAAGATAGAGATGTATGGTGAGATGGCTGGCTTGAAAATAAATAAAGACAAAACAAAGATTTTGACAAAGAACATGCTATTAAGACAAAGAGAAGAGCTGACAGACCTATTGAAAATTCAAGTTACAAATAAAGTTAAATATTTGGGGATATATTTGACGTCAAGATGTGCTGCACTGAAAGAGTATAACTATATTAAGCTTAAACAGCAGATAGCATCTGACCTGAAAAAATGGGGAAATTTACAATTGTCATTGATAGGTAGAATTTCAACAATCAAGAGAAGTATTTTACCTATTAAATTAATTTTAGCTTCTCTGATTTGTGGAAAGTTTTTCTTCTTTTGGTAGCTGAATTCAGTCCATTTATATTCATACAAATCAGTTTTTTTTCCTCCATGGTTATGTTTTATATTTAGGTCTAACAGCTCTCGTGGATCTTACTTCACGTTGTTCTTTAATCTCCACTTGTCCACCTACTGCACCTTCCTCTCTTCCCATTTCCATTTAGACCTCTTCAAATTCAGTTGAGATATTCTCTTTTTCTCTCTCCCCTTCTCTTCTTTCAAAAAATTCCTTGTAGAATATTTCTGCTTTCTCAATTGAATCAATTCTATGTCTCTGTTCTTGCCATGTAAACATTAATCCTTCTGGAATCAGCCATCTATAGTTCACCTCTTTTTCCAATAGCATTTTAGTCAAAAATCGATATTCTCTTCTAATCTCTCTCACTTTTCTAGGTACTTGTTTTAAGACCATAAACTCTTTATCTTTATATTTCAACACCTTTTCTCTTGCCACTTGTAATATTTGGGTTCTAATAGTTTTTTTTTGGTGAATCTGACATGAACCTCTCTTGGTAATTGGTTCCTCATCGCATATCTTGTGAAGACTCGATATATCTCATCTACTCCATCCATCATCTTTTCCTCTGTTATTTCCAAGGCTCCAGCCAATATTTCAATCATTACTGCGTCCAAATTTTGTCCTTTTTCCTCCTCAATATTTTGGAATCTAAGATAAAATTCTGACCTGTCCATCTCCCACTTCAACATTATTCAATATAATGAATTCAACCACACATTATTGCTTCTCCCCACAAAGTTTCAGGTAATCCTGAATCTGACAACATAGAACGAGCCATTGCCTGTATTGTTTGGCCTTGTCTTTCTATAAAGGAATTATGTTGTGGCCTATATGTTGCAGACTTTTTATGTTCAACACCTGCCATCTTCAGTCTATTTTGGAATTTATTATTTATAAATTCTGTACCATTATCAGTTACAAGAGTTACTAGTTTCCTTTTAGTTTTTCTTTCTGCAAACTTCAACCAATTAAAGAAATTCTGATATGTTTCCATTTTACTCTTCATTAAATAAGAGAAACCATATCTAGAATAATGATCCATTATACTTAATATATAACGAGCACCTCCCACACTTGGTTTTTTAGGACCTATAATATCAGCAAATACGACCTTTAGAGGCTCTTTAGTCTTAAATCCATTTATTCTATTTGCTGGCATTACCTTGCCTTTTTCTTGACTGCAAGCATTGCAGTGCAAATACTCACTGCAAGGCTTCAGTTTTATACCTTCGGACAGTTCAATCATTTGCTTAAGCATTTTAAAATTTATATGCCCTAAACGTCTGTGTAACAAATGTATGCATTCATCATGAGGTTTAACATTATTATACATTGTGTTAGCTACCTTAATTGATTATCATTTAACACATACAATTCACCTTTTAAAGTTGCAGTCACTTTTTTACCTTCCTTTTCTATTATGCAGTTTTCTCTCCTAAAGGTAACTACATAACCTAGTTTAATCAAAACTCTAACTGAAAGCAAATTAAACCGATCAATCCGATATCGCTATTATCGGCCAATCAGAAGTGCAGGATTAGAACCCTGCATTTTCTTAAGGTTGTTAAAACTTGATTAAACACCTTTATTAGTTCATAACACTTTGTGTACTTGTACAGCTTGATTTTAAGTGGGCTGCGTATCATTTGCCACTTTAAGAAAAGTTCTAGCATGTCTCATGTCAAGAATGAGTCCATTTACAATGTATCTTGAATGATAGACTGCAGAGCAGGGGTGGGATTTTACCAGTTCACACCTATTCTTTAGAACCGGTTGTTAACATTCTAAGCAGTTCGGAGAACTGGTTGTTGGAAGAAATTGCTGGCCTAATCGTGTAAGGAAGGCAGGAAGGAAACATTCTGGTGTTCAGAAACTGCTTCTCCATTAACCTTTATTACATTCTTGGAAGGACTACACTTCCTGTCTCAGGAACTTCTCTGGAGTTTTTTTCCCCTCCTTTGCTGGTACTTTGCTTGTGTGGAGTGACCATTCAAAGTTACAATGGCACTGAAAAAAGTGACTTATAACCGTTTTTCACACTTACGACTGTTGCAGCATCCCCACAGTCATGAGAGGCCAGGCGAGGAGATGCGTGCCTTGATGTGAGTGATGTTGAGTTGGCCACACCCAGCCAATAACATGACCACTAAGCCACACCCACCCAGTCACATGACCACCAAGCCACACTCACCAACTAAGCCACGCCCACAGGACCGGTTGTTTAAAAAATTGAATCCCACCCCTGCTCCAGAGCTGAACTATTGCCAAACCTTCTGCAACAGATACATATTTTGGATAAATGCTAATGGTAAAGAAATAGCCTTTCAAGAATCTTGCTGGGAAAGTCTACATCACACACATTATAAACACTTCTGATGAAAGCATTCCTCATATGATCAGCTTCTCTTGGTCGCCTTTTTTCAGCAGATCCTGGATAAAAGTTATTCTAGTTGTTCTCAAGTTTTCTAATATTGTTTTAAATTGGAATGTATTCTAAGTAATATCAATGGGTGGGGGGAAGAGAATAACCTGGCTGATCGTAAGTGAAGAAAATTCATATCTATCACATATTCAGACTGCTAAGAAATAATTCTAATTTTGAAGAATCTTAGTAATTGATTACCCCACATGTTTTACCATAAATATGTTTTATGAAAAGTTTCACATATGCAACTGAAAATTCTTCATGTTTTTACAATGCAATAACATGAATCATTCATGTAGTGATATAAAAGTTCTTTTTAATTTATAATCACATTTTAAAGTCCTTATTCTTCTCTGTAATGTTGCCAAATTAAAATGAAAGCACCACCCTCTTCATCTCTAACGTCTGGCCTTTTTAAAATTAACTGTGTTAGTTTCACTCTAACTAAAATAACTACCAGTTATTAAAAGCAAGAGCCTTGATTCATTGTGAAGTCTGGCTGTATATATTTTTCATAGCAACTGTGAGGAACTGAGTGCCTGTTCTTTTTTTAAACAGTTCCCTGAATATATTTTAACAGAACCATGTTTAAGAATTGCTGTAATATGGACATATGGCTTATCGCATTTCTCTCCTAAAGAGTTATATTCATGAGTTAATGTAATTCATGTGAAAGAGGAATATGATGGCCCTTTATAAGAAAAAAAAAATGAAGACTTAAGTTTAAAGAATCCTGCTTAATAAAACTTTGGTTCAATTGTTTGGGGAGTAGTTTCTTTGACATTAGCAGACCATAGGACAAAATAGACAACAAACTGATTTAACAAGCAAGGATGGTAATACTGTTTGGTCAAGGATTTTATAATAAAGCTCCTCATCTTTTATCACATTTTGACAATAGGTTGATCAAATTGCAATAGCACTTAGACTTATATACCATTTCATTGTGCTTTACAACCCTCTCTAGGTGGTTTACAGAGTCAGCCTATTGCCCCAACAATCTGGGTCGTCATTTTACCCACTGTAGAAGGATGGAAGGCTGAGTCAACCTTGAGCCTGCTGAGATTCAAACTGCCAAATTGTAGGAAGCTGGCAGCCAGCAGAAGTAGCCTGTAATACTGCATTCTGACCACTGTGCCACCATGGATACAAGGAAAGCAATAGGTACAAGGCTCTTCAATATCTGTAATTAGGGGATTCTCTTTGTAAACAAAGTAACTAAATCATTTGAGTTTATGTCATAGGCAACATTTCTTGATATTGCCTTTCCCCCACTTCCAATATAACTCATGCTATATCAATGCAAACCCATATGTCTCAAATTCATATTCCATTTCATGAGAATATGACATGGTCAGAAATGTGAATTGTCCATTCTATGTAATACATATAAAGCATTATTTGGAATTGAATAATGTCTGGCAGTACAATATTTCTGGGTGGGTAAGTAATTGGCTTTGGATTAAAAATAGCATGGCATGGTGAATTCAATGGAGTTCATTTACTTGAGTCATGTTTGTACGTCTTTTTTATTGCAAAATATTATGTTTCTGTTGCTTTCTTTTAATTTTTTATAACATCACTAAAATAACCATTTTAAATTCATGATATTATTTTAATTTTATGGAACCAGACTGACATAGATGAAAACTGTAATTTGGGATTTAGAATTTGGTTAATTCTTGGGATTCTTGGCCAGTTCTGTACTTGAGCAGTAATGGAAAAGCTGCATAAAAATTCTGTTGATTTAATGGTTCTTTTACCAAATCTGTTTGTACATGCCAACTAATCTCCATCTGTCTTCATTACCTTTTTGGATTGCTACAGGGAAAGACACCACACTTGAAATAACATGGCAGGGTTTCCAGGGGTGAGATTCTACCAGTCCTGACTGGTTCTATAGAACCCCTTGTTAACTTTCTAAGCAATTCAAAGACCCAGTAGTTAGAAGCAATCTCCTTTTGTTTTGTTTTTTCCATCCTTATTACATTCTTGGCAGTATGCCTAGACTTACTGTCTCTGAAGGAGAGTTGTTTTTTTTCCTGGAACTTTCTTAAAGGGGAAGGCATGTTTTAAGATTTTTACACTGCTGTTGGAAGGAAATACTCCCCTGGAAATACTTCCAGCCAGTATGCGATGATCAGCACTTTGAAGAAATAATTGAAAAATGAAACAGAGCTGAGGAAAGAAGCCTTTTAATGACAAGGAACCAAGATGAATGACATTCAGCAAGGCTTCATGGCTAGCTAGAAAGATGGACATTCAAACGTGAGTTTACATACCCTTTCTGAGTTTTGATCTAAAACTGTTTTTTGGTGAAGTTTAATTCTGTCCTTGGTGATGTTTAATCCTGTGTTTATTGATGGGATATTTTTCCCTATTCAGCTGTTTGGAAAGAAAAGGGTTAATCTCTATTCCTGAAAAGAAACTGGGTTGAGAAATCTGGCTATTCCTGTGTTTATTTGTTCTGGTAATTGATTTAACAAGCAACAGCTACTGTTGTGATTTCATTATTTGTTTTGTGTTTGAATTTTTTTCCTGCCTCAGGATTTCTTTTTCTATCTGGAGAGGAGGTTTTCCTTCACTGCTTTAGTGGTATCCTCCACTGTCCTTTTGGGGTGTACTTCCAAGAGACAGGATGCAAGTTTGGCACTGATTTTTTACTGCCTTTCTGGGGGGCATGTCCCCTTTCCTTAAATCTGAATTATTTCCTTAGGATATCTTGTGAGGTGAGTGAGACCAGCTGGTATCTTTAAGTGGCAGAAATGAATCTAAGGCTTGCTTTTCCTGGGTGTGCTCTTTCTGGAGAGCTTAAATTATCTCTCTGCTAAAGGGTTTCACTTTATGAGCAAGAGTTGGCTGCTGATAGTTATCATTGCATTTTAACTATTTTTATTCCTCAAGGTGCTCTGGAACTATTTTAATTCCTCAAGGTGTTCTGGAACCCTGCCTGATTTGTAACTTTGGCTTGCAGATATTTTTAATCCAATGATTGGTATTTAGGGCAGCTTTTTGCAAGCAAAGAAGCTTTTTGTAAAGGTAATCCTTGACTTACAACAGTTCATTTAGTGACCATTCAAAGTTATGATGGTACTGTAAAAAGTGACTTATGACTGTTTTTCACAGTTACAACTGTTGCAGCATCGCCACTGTCATGAGAGGCCAGGCAAGGAGAAGCGCCCCTTGAATTGAGTGATGTCGAGTTGGCCATGCCACCCAGTCACATGATCACCAAATCACACCCATCAACCAAGCCACACCCACAGAACTGGTTGTTAAAAAATTTGAATCCCACCCCTGAGGGTTTCTATTTTCTTTCCTAACACTGAACCTGAGTATGTAGCTAAAACATTACTTGTTTTATTATAATTAAGGAAAAATGTCAGATTTTCACTCTCACTTACATTCTGAAAAGCTTATTGATAATGCCATTACCTCACAACATTAAACAGGATTAAGTACCAGGAAAAGTACTGCACAATGGAATAAAGATTAACGTTTGAATAAATTGTCTAAATTCACTCTAAAATTGTGTGAGAAGAATCCTTGCCCAAATTTTATGAGATTCTGGATTTGAACAAACATGGGGTTTGGATGAGGACAAGAATAGTTATATTATTGGGCTATATTAACTCAGTTGAATTATTCAGTTGAAAATATCTCAGTGCAATCAGGCATCTAAATGTCAATAGTTAATTGGGCTGCCCCTATTAAAATCGGGAGTCTAGCTTGCTGCTGTGAAATATATATTTTAAATTGTTTGAATTTCCTTGTCAATCATGAACTTTTATATTTATTACAAAGGCCATTAACTTTAAATTCCTGAAAAAGGTCCTAAATTCAAATAGTCACCTTACTTAATTTAGGCAGATGTAAGCACCCAAGTGAACAATTTAAATTATTGAGATTACTATGGAAAAACATAGTGCCTATGTAAATTATATTATGGTAGTCCTGCATAGTTGCCTAAATATTTTTGACATTGCCATTATTTTCTCAGATCACATAATATTGCATTGTACAATACGATTGTTTAAACATCGTATTTAAAAAATCTTCTTCCAGTTTTTGCCCTGCTGTGGCACTATGTCTATAATTAACCTAAAGGTTAAATTGTGCCCTTTTGCAAATTTTTGGTTTTCCCAGTCCTGATATTTCATTATTGAATAGAGCTGGTGAAGCTCTAACACAAAACCAGGAATTCAAATAACCCAAAAGTCTCAAAATCAAGATGATGGTGATTATATGCTCTTGGTGTTCTGACCCAGACTTCATCAAACTTAATGAAACACAAACTTGTTTTAAAAGCAAAACCTATTTTAATGCAACATTGGGAATTATTTTCATTCACAGCCAAAAGTAACTTAAATAGTTCTCCAAGATAAGAACATGCCTATCAGTGCTGTGGAATACTGCCAAAAACAGAAGTCTCCAAAGTAATTATAACAGTACTAGAAAAAAATGACCAGAATATGCAGCGCTTCAAGAAGGACTCAGAATACATTGAACTGCTTTGCTTCCTGCAAAGTTTTTGTCACTGAGGTTTGACATTTATCCCTGTTGGGAGGGGCAATCACCTCCCAGGCTTACTCCTGAGTCACCCCTTCTGCTTAGTTGCTCTCGCCTTCTACCAGCTCTGCGCACAGGGGTCCTCCGCTTCACTGCTGCCAGACTCCGAAGGCAGCACCCCACTTCCAGATGGTCCTGGTCCCATCCCTGCATTGGTTGCAGGATCCTCATTCAAGTCCTCTCCAGACTCCCTAACTGGTTTCCTTTCGTCCTCACCGTCTGAAACCTCTGCCATCTGCATCAGCTGCCAGCGAACCGAAACACTTGATGGGTTTTTCATCTTTGACTTTTTATCAACATTAGTGCTTGTGAATCAAAGGAAAAAAAAATCATACCTGATGTGGGATTCTCTGCTATAGGTAGTTTTTTCAAATCTCCATTATGGAATTATTTACCAAGAATTAGTAAATCCAAAGAAAAGGATATATGGTGAATGATAATGAGAGTCTGGGTCCCCCTGACACAAATGGTGTTGAGCTGGCCATGCCCAGCCTGCCCCTGAGGTCAAACACAACTCTGATGTGGCCTCAATGAAATTTAGTTGAACACCCCTGGGATAGATGCTCATATACTCTTCAGTGCATGATTTCCACCAGTAAGGAATAAATAAATGAGAAACTATTGCCAAATATTAAAACAGAAAATAATTATTCTTCACTTTTCTTGACATGTTACTCATGAGAGAAGGAGAGATTAATCCCACTATTTCTCATTGTCTAAGAATCAATCAACATTATTAATACATTTGTATGGTAATAATTAAACGGTCCCCCAAAGAACAGAAATGCAACTTATCATGTTAAGAAATGTATTGTTACTGCCTTAGTGACATTAAATAAATAAAGTAAGATTAAAAGCTTTTGCAAATGGAACTACCCTTGAGATGGAGATAGCATTCCATGCTGGGAAAAAGTCAGACAAAACACATTCATTCCTATCAGTAAATGGGATCGGATGAAACCACTCAATAGGTTTGCTGACTAGCAATGACAAATTACAGATCCCTCACAATGTAGTTTTTCATTCAAGGTGTGCAACACATTGATACCTGCCATTTAGAAATGTTTCTGCAGGATTTTAACTATTTTAATTTGCAAACTTTTGTTTCTCTGCACAGATGTGGAAATGTGAGTGGGCAACAATAATAGGACTGGGCATGGGAGAAGGCTACTCTTCGGGCATTTGGTTCTGAATTAGGGAGAAAAAAGGGAAAAGTAAGAAGAAATTTCCTGACAGAACAATTAATCAGTGGAACGACTTGCCTCCAGAAATTGTGGGTGCTCCAACACTGGAAGTTTTTAAGAAGAGATTGGACAACCATTTGTCTGAAATGATACAGGGTTTGCTGCTTGATCAGGGAGTTGGACTAGAAAACCTTGTTAGTTTGGGTAAAATGATATATATAAACTATGATAGTAAGTTTATGTGTGTGTCACTTTAAACACCAAAGCAGGTAATTTTGGGTGCGGTTGTAAAACCACCATAAGAGGGAGCAAGATAACTTGATTGATTGCTGGCTTACTGAATTGCATGCTGACTATGATGGAGTGATGGTTTGTTAACTGTGTGTTCCCTGCTGCTGAAGGAAGAAAGGAGGTTTGACTTCTTTATATCTCTACTGCGAAGAGATATATTACTGGACTGATATTTGTAAGTTTACTGACCTCTTTTTCGACACTGGATTTTGCAACTGAATAATCCCCGGACGGACTGAACTAGTGAATGATATATGGACTGTTTGACTATGCTAAAAATCTTACTGGAATAAACTATTTAACTAGCACAGTGTATCTATTTTACTGAGTGTAAGCTACAAAAATGTTTATCTTACATATTTGCCTGCCTGACTGCCTGACTGCCGTGCACATTCTGCTAGGGTGTATCCCTAACACTGGTTATGGCCCCAGCTGCACAGTCAGACTAACCAGGATATAACAGGCTTAGATTAAAGTGAGAGTTTGTGTAGTTACACAATACTGTAAACAGACAGCTGTGTTTTATTAATTATAGTTTAATATCCAGAGAAAGATGGCACAAGATAATTTTCCAAGTTTGTCTCTAATATCCAAACTGGATGGAACAAACTATGTTTCATAGTCTATGAAATGCAACCTACTTCTACGCAGAGAAGGTTTGTGGAGTATAATTCAAAACCCACCAGAGGTAGATGCTTGGGATCTAGAGGATGAGGATGATGCCCAGAAAATACAAGAATATAAACTGAAGAATGGGCAAGCTCTCTGTATAATAGGACTGACACTCTGTGACCAGCAGCTTGTCCATATTCATGGAGAAGAAACAGCTGTGAAATGTTGGGAGAATTTAAAGAAGATTTATGTTTGAGACAGTGCAGGAGCACATATAAATCTTACACGGAAACTGTTCAGAACACATCTTCAAAAGAATGGAGACATGTTGACTCATATAAACACTATGAAGAGAATTTTTCAGGAACTGCATGAAAAAGAACTTATCTTCACAGAACTACATCAGGTTTATATAATTTTGTCTTCATTAGATGAGAGCTATGACGACTATGTAACTTCACTGGAAGTACTGCCAAAAGATAACCTCACATTAACTGACATTACTGGCACATTAATTGAAGAAGCCAGGAGAAGGCTTGAAAGGGATCAACTGAGAAGGGAACAAACTAAAGAAGAGGAAGAATCTTTGACAGCCTATACAATTAGAAAATGTTTTAATTGTGGAGGAAAAGGACATTTGGCTAGATTCTGCAAGAAAAGAAAACGCCACAATGGCAGCCAGAATGCTAAAAGGCATCAAAGGGATGAAAAATGCTTAGAGTTAGCCATGTATAGCAACGAAACTGTGAATAATAATCTATGGGTTGTAGATAGTGGAGCATCGCACTGCATAACGAAAGAAAAGAAAAGATTTGTTAAGATGTCCACGAGTTCACAGCAGATATCGTTAGCTAATGGCTGGAAAATGAAAGCAAAAGGTGAAGGTATTGCACATTGTTCTTGCATAAAAGAAAATGTAAAAATGTTAAATGTACCACAACTTAAGTTTAATTTGCTTTCAGTTAGAGTTTTGATTAAACTAGGTTATGTAGTTACCTTTAGGAGAGAAAACTTCATAATAGAAAAGGAAGGTAAAAAAGTGACTGCAACTTTAAAAGGTGAATTGTATGTGTTAAATGATAATCAATTAAGGTAGCTAACACAATGTATAATAATGTTAAACCTCATGATGAATGCATACATTTGTTACACAGACGTTTAGGGCATATAAATTTTAAAATGCTTAAGCAAATGGTTGAACTGTCCGAAGGTATAAAACTGAAGCCTTGCAGTAAGTATTTGCACTGCAATGCTTGCAGTCAAGAAAAAGGCAAGGTAATGCCAGCAAATAGAATAAATGGATTTAAGACTAAAGAGCCTCTAAAGGTCGTATTTGCTGATATTATAGGTCCTAAAAAACCAAGTGTGGGAGGTGCTCGTTATATATTAAGTATAATGGATCATTATTCTAGATATGGTTTCTCTTATTTAATGAAGAGTAAAATGGAAACATATCAGAATTTCTTTAATTGGTTGAAGTTTGCAGAAAGAAAAACTAAAAGGAAACTAGTAACTCTTGTAACTGATAATGGTACAGAATTTATAAATAATAAATTCCAAAATAGACTGAAGATGGCAGGTGTTGAACATAAAAAGTCTGCAACATATAGGCCACAACATAATTCCTTTATAGAAAGACGAGGCCAAACAATATAGGCAATGGCTCGTACTATGTTGTCAGATTCAGGATTACCTGAAACTTTGTGGGAAGAAGCAATAATGTGTGGTAATCATATATTGAATAATGTTGTTAACTCAACAACAGGTGAATTACCATTCACATGGTGGCATAGTAGAAAACCTGACCTAAGCTACATGCACACATTTGGAGCACCAGCATGGGTGCATATTCCTACACAACTGAGACATAAGGGGCAGCATAGGGCTAAAAAATTATCCTTTGTAGGTTATGAATCTAATCACAAATCATACAGATTTTGGGAAAAAGGTACATCTAGCATATACTGTAGTGCTAGTGCACAATTACTTGAACATGTAGGATGGGAAAAACTGGAGCAAGATTCAACTAAGGATGTAATCATAGAAACCTACAAAAGACCAAAACAACATATCAGTAATAAGAAGAGTACAATTAAAGAGGAAGTACAGGAAGAGTACATAGGACCAGAACAGGAAGAAATAGGTGAACAGGAAGAAATAGATAACCAGGAACAGGTTGTACATGAAAGTCCACCTGTAAGCCCTGTAATACCTAGACGTTCAACACATGAAACCAGACCACCTGACAGATACCAAGCAAGTGTAGTTTGCCAAGTTAGTAAAGTTCCAACTACTGTTGAAGAACTTAAAATGTATCCTGCAAAGATCAAGAAAATTGGCATAGAGCAATGGAGAAGGAATTAAATTCATTGAAACAAATGGAAGTTTATGAAAATGTTAAATTACCTCCAGGTGAAAAGTCCATTGGCTGTAAATGGATATTTAAATTAAAAACAGGTAAAAATGGGACTGTTACTCATAAGGCTAGGTTGGTAGCTCAAGGATTTAATCAAACTGCATGTGATTATGATGAAGTATTTGCACCGAGTCTAAAAGCAACAACCTTGAGAGCAGCTTTAGTGTGGGCAACTAAGAAGAACTATATCATAAATCACTTAGATGTAGAAACTGCCTATCTACATGCACCATTGCAGCACACTATATACCTAAAGAAACCTGTAGGAATTAAGGATGATAAAACAAATAATGACTGTTGGAAGCTTAAAAAGAGTCTCTATGGATTAAAACAATCTGGTTACGAATGGAACCAATATATTGTTAAGGAGTTAAACAATATAGGGTTTAAAGCAGGTTTAGCTGATCCATGTGTATTTAAGAAAGAGAAAAATGGAATAGAGTCATTGTTATTGTTGTTTACAGATGATATTGCCTTAATTACAAAAACTAATAATGAAGCTACTGAAATAATATCATTATTAGGTAAGAGAATAAAATTAAAGCAATTAGGAGAGATAAAACAGTATCCAGGATTGACAATAAATAAAACCAAAAGTGGCTATAAGATATCTCAAGAGGATAAGATTTATCAATTACTAAAAACATACATGATGGAACTTTATAAACTGGCAAAAACTCCAATGAGTCAGGAATTTGGCCGCACTGATGCTCAAAGTCCAAAATTCGATAAGACTATTTATCAATTGCTAATTGGTAGTTTATCATACATTACTAATTGGTCAAGGCCTGACATTGCCTATGGCGTTAATCAATTGGCAAGATTCAATGCTGAACCCACTGAACGACACTGGCAAGTGACAAAACGTATCTTAAGATATCTTAAAAGGACAATGCACTATGCATTGTATTTGGAGCCAAAGGATGATCTGATTTTGAGTGCGTATGCTGATGCAAGTTTTGTAACAGACATAAACACTAGGAAATCAACTTCAGGTATGTCTATACAGTTAGGAAAAGCACTGATTGGTTGGAGATCAATTAGACAGCAACACATAAGTATGTCCACAATGGAAGCAGAATTTTCATGTCTATTTTTATTATGTACTGATTTAATTCTGTGTAAACAGTTGTTATTGAATATGGGAATAACTGTTAATTATTCTATTGTAGTTTATGAGGACAATCAAGCAGCCATATGGTTGGCTACAAATATTGCTGTGAAAACGAGATCTAAGCATACAGATCTTAGATATCTGAATGTAAGACAATAAAAATTGGTTTAATAAGATTTGAATATTGTATGACTGAAGAAAATATTGCTGATCAATTTACAAAAGCCCCAAGTTCAGTCAAACACAAAGAAAATTGTGATAACTATGGTTTAAGGTTGTAAATAGATATGTATATTATTATATTACCCAAAAGGGGAGTATGTTAGGAATAACAAGGTTACCTAACAGTTTGGGTAAAATAATATATATAAACTATGATAGGAAGCTTATGTGTGTGTCACTTTAAACACCAAAGTATGTAATTTTGGGTGCGGTTGTAAAACCACCATAAGAGGGAGCAAGGTAACTTGATTGATTGCTGGCTTACTGAATTGCATGCTGACTGTTAGGGATTACATTGTTTTACCCTAACTGGTTTAGGTAAATAATAATATGTAATCATAGTTTGTATGTTAAAGTGTCTGCAACTTTAACTGTGGGATAGTAATTAAGGGAGTGGTTGTGAAAGCACTTTAAAAGAAGCAAGACGACAGCTTGCTCTCTCTCTGGCTTTGATGAAACCTGATTACTGCAAGGAAACAAGTCTGCATTGCTCGAACGGGAGAGAAAACAAAGGACTGACTTGTAAGTGAATTGACATAGGATATTTCTACATGGACTTTGCTAACTGAATATCCCTGTATGGACTGACTAAATGATACATGACTATTGGACTGTTATTTTGACTATGCTATGAACTCATAATGGAATAAACTATATTTTTGATAGCACAAGCGTATCTGTTATTTTTACTGTATGTTAATAAACATACAAGCTTAGCTCACTCATTTATCTGTGTGCCTATCTGACTAACGCTGCACATTCTGTTTAGCTTGTCTCCCTAACCCTGGTTGGGGAAACCAGGCTTAACACTGACTATGATGGATTGATGGTTTGTTAACTGCGTGTTCCCTGCTGCTGAAGGAAGAAAGGAGGTTTGACTTCTTTATATCTCTACTGCGAAGAGATATATTACTGGACTGATATTTGTAAGTTTACTGACCTCTTTTTCGACACTGGACTTTGCAACTGAATAATCCCTGGATGGACTGAACTAGTGAATGATATATGGACTATTTGACTATGCTAAAAATCTTACTGGAATAAACTATTTAACTAGCACAGTGTATCTGTTTTACTGAGTGTAAGCTACACAAATGTTTATCTCACATATTTGCCTGCCTGCCTGCCTGCCTGCCGTGCACATTCTGCTAGGAGGTATTCCCTAACAGACCTCCAAGGTCTCTTCCAATTCTATTATTCTGTTAAGAACACAAATGTTATTTTCCAGGTGGCTTAGTATGAAATTTCGGGTTTTGCTAATATGGCCAATGGACAATATTGAGAAGGCCACAATCCAAAGGATCTGAAAAGTTCTAGGTGGTCTACTCCCTAGACAATGGGTCGTGTTACGTGACATATTGTGATGTATCATGATATTTTTTGCCTTGCAGAACTGGGGTGGGTGTGGCCTGTGCATGATGCATCAGGCCCATGGGCTGTCAGTTTGACAGGCCTGCCCTAGACAAAATTCCAATGTGACTAGACTAAACTTAGTTAAATCTGTAACAAATATCACATGGCAGCCAAATCCAAATTTTGTGGAATTATTTTCTCTTAGAGTACCATGCTTCTTTCACTGCCGGATTTTAAGAGAAATATGGAGACCTTCTTTTATAAACACACATTCCTTTCCCTAAACTTGTATCTTGTATGATTTTAGGTGATGACTGGTTTGGCTTTGAGGTATGTTTTTATTACATTATTGATTATTTTATTTGGTATTGATATTGTTTTAATTGAAGTTACCTCTTCATGCTGATTTTCAAATTTAATTTGAAAATCACTGAGGGCTGGCTTGCTGAGGTATGCAAACTTAAATTTGACAGTAAGTAGATGAATAAATAGCATTAGCACTTATACTTATATGCCTCTTTACAGTGCTTTACAGTCCTCTCTAAGCAGTTTACAGAGTCAGCATATTGCTGCCAACAATTTTGGTTCCTCATTTTACCCACCTTGGAAGGAAGGAAGGCTGAGTCAACCTGGAGTCTGATGAGATTTGAACTGCCAAATTGCAGGCAGTCAGAAGAAGTAGCCAGGCAGTCAGCAGAAGTAGCCTGCAGTACTGCACTCTAACCACTGTACCACTGCAGTTCAAATAAACCTAACTGGAGACAAATAACAATCCATGAATATCACTATGTCAAGTTTGTGTGGATTTCAATAGGGAGAGTCTGCCCCCATCTGAAGATGCCTGTTGCAAAGTGTGAAGGCAGGACAAGCTAGAAATATGGAATGTGGCACTTGACTCTGATATGAATTTACATTGAATAGATCAAGTGTGAGATCAGGTCTGATTTCACATGACTTCTATCACCAAGCTTTGGAATGGAATCAGTTCATACATTCAGCTATCATCTTCAGGATAGAAGTTTCTAGTGATGTACTTGTGTTCTCCTAAGTGAATTATGTTCTTAGCTGAAGACATTCTGTAGTGTGAAAATCCATTTTGTTGCCTTACATTTGTTGCTTAACATTTACAAAAATGTTAAAAGTATATTAGTGTGATTGTGATACTTTCAATGCATTTTGGATCTCAATGACAACATCTTCTAAGGAGTATATTAGGCAGATGTTTAACAACAGCACTAAATCTTTGCTGGGTGAACAAGTCCTCCCTGCAGTGCATATAAATCAAAGTCCCAGATGCTCTCATGATTGATTGTGAGGTAAATTTCCATAAATGGCTTTGTTTTGGAGAAGGAAGCAATCTCAATGGAGAGAGATTTATCATAATAATTACAAACAAACAAACAAACCAGCATATTTCTTTCTATATCACCCTTCTTCCTTGCATTTTGCAAGGAGGATTTATAGCAAAAGGAATCAGCCTTGATCAATTGTTGCAAAGATATATTGTAAAGTACCCATAACACTTGAGCTTCTCATTCAATGTCTGGCTTCCTTAAAATTGAAATTTTGTATCCATGTTATCATATAATTTTTATTTGTTCTAATTCTGTATCATATTTAAGTAGCAATTTATAAATACATTCTAATAAATAATATTGATTTTGTTATAACTATTAAAAAAAACTTTCTCAAGGTCCCTCCTTCTTCCTCAAGCCCACTTTTTATTTTTCAAATTATTGCCAAATAAATTAACCATTATAGATTTCTTCCTATATGAAACTATTTTTGTTGTCCCTCTAATCTATTTATTATGTCCGTATTATGTTGGAAAATGTAATCCAATCTTTCTTATTGTCATTATCTTTGAAATGAGATATTTTCAAATACCTGGAGGCAGGTATATTATAATTCTAGAAATTAGGACAGATGTAGGACTATATGTTTCAGTTATAGAAAGTAGATTCCACTCGGATTGTAAAAAGTATTACAATCTGTGTAGTTCAATAGTAATTGGTTTTTTTTATTAGACATATTCAAGAGCATCTTGAAGTCTTCTAACAGGAATACTATGATCCAGGTTCCTGAATTGATCAGAATGATGTCAACTCATAAAACATTTTGTATACACATTTTATAGCTGACAGTAGAAAGAAGGGGGGGACTTTCAAAGAGCAGGCAGCAGTGTGGAATCGAAAGTACATTCAATTCATATTTTCTTCAAAGACTGATTACATGATTGAAGCTTCTGCCACAAAAAAATCTAATTGGAGAGCATGATTGATGACTCTTGGCTATGGACGTTTTTCATTGAATGATGTACCCAGAGGGGTGGGAAGAAGGCAGGATCAAGGGTGACAGTGAATTATGTATCTCAGAGTTGGCTACATCCAGGTTAGTTAGTACCAGACATAGAATGGCTCGAGGCTCATTATTTAATTGGAGTAACTGCCGGAACCCTGACAAATGGATCTCATGGACATACAGTAAATGATAATGTCCAACTCTATGTTTATAGGTAACTTTACATGTTTGGAAAGAAGTCTACTATTAGCAGAAATGATGAAGAAGTAATGTTCAGCTGATTATTTTAATATTATTCATTGAATGGAAATAGTATTGAGAAATCTTGCAACAGTAAACAAAGATGAACATCTGATGCTCAAGAAGAAGACAAAAATCAGAGGAAATATAATGTATATTATAAATCAAAGTAATGTAGATTAATTTCCCAGCAATAAAAAGGCTTCAAGAGTTTACAAACTCTAGCTACATGTATGACATTGAAGGATTCAGTGACTTTCCCTCTTGATCATATGAACTTAATATGGTCCCTCTTGCAGACTATGTTCTTTGTAGTGAGGAAGAAACAGCTAACTACAGATAAAATAATAATTTAGTTCAGTGACCACTGTCTTAATATGATTACATCCCAGCTTGTTATGAGCCTACAGCTCTTATGCTACATTAGAGGTGATCCTCAAATTTTCCTAGGGACTAGACCATAGTTCACATTTTAAAAATATTGCATACAGTCAAGATTAAGCTTTTCACTTCAGATGCCTTTTCAATAGGTATCAAAGGAAGAAAAAGTGTGAAATATAAATTTCTTTATATATATTCTAATCCAGGCATCAAGAAAAAAACACTGTTATAAACAAGTGGCTCCTTTTCTACTTGAAGAGACCTACTGTGGCTTCCTGTTATTGCTGGTATTTGAGCCTAGGGATTTTGTTTAAAAATAATTTCACTGGAGGAAAGTCAATAAATCAATGTTTCAGCAGAATTTTTTTTTTCTTGAAAACTAAAGACAGGGAATATCATAGACAGTCAAATTCAATATTCATAACATTATACATAACCAGCAGTGGCAATTTTGATACCATGCAAACAAAACTGTCAAAGACTCAACAAGATGTTTTACATGCTGACTCATGAGGAAACAATCTCTTGGTTATCATATCACATTTGCGAAAGAAGCTAAAAAAAAACCCTTGAAATTCTCACTGCTTGAAATCCCTGCGAATAGGTGGCAATTTCTGTGTCAATCATGTATAATAAGTATTAAAAGTTAATTATAAAACTAATAATATATGGAAGAGAACAACAAACATTGCAAAAAATAATAATCCTGTAATCCCAGTCAATGTTTAGGTTTTTGTCAGAAGAAAATAAATACTCCAAAAGCATTTGATTTCTAAGAAAGAACATTACTCTTCATTTCATACCAACTTTATCATTTGTAAATACTGTAGATTCCCTGGCCTTGTATGCTAATCCCATTGAAACCAGCCAGCAGGCATTTATAATTTAAGTCGAAACCCAAATATTGGCATAATGCTATTAGTGCTGGGATAAAATTCTGTCTTGGCTAGAATATGCTAATTTATCATCTGATCTTAAAATGTGTCTCATTTGGAGTATCTCTGCATGACAGACTAACTCGCTCAAATGGTTCATATGGAAGAATAATTAATGGAATTACCATGGAAATTAAGATTCAACTAAAATGCCTTTTAGATTTTTCAGGCATCCATCCCAGGTCTTAAGTTGCAACAAATTGCATTTGGTTTCCAAATATTCGACCATTTCCTCTTCAATTTAACACAGCTCTTGCTGTATTGACCTAGCATCTTGGCAACAGAGATAGACCAACCTTCCTGTCTTATTTAAGCTGGGGAGGAAGGGAAGAAGGGAGAGAAAGAAAACATAATAATTTAAGTAAGCTGATTGGTTGTCCAATAAATAGGGATGTCAATTCCTCCTATGGAACCTATCAAAAACTGAATGAAAAGAACACAATAAGAAGAGAAGTGAAAAAAAAACAAACTGGTAAAACATGTCTATGGAGATTCTCAGTCATCCAGGTCATGGTTGTCCCAAAGGTGCTTTTTTCAAGAGGCTACTGGACTTTCTGAAGTCAGCTCTAAAGAAGCTTCTTGGATGAGAAGTGAAATGTCTTCAAAGAAAAACCAGAAAGTCCAGTTGCCTCTTGAAAAAAACACCTTTGGGACAACTGGAAATACAATTATTTTCCAGAACTCAGAGATACACGAATATAGACTTTAAAGCACATAATGCCAGAAGCGTGTGATTGAGATGGAACAGAAAAGCTGCCAAGACACACTGTGCCAATGCCAATTTTAAGTAAGAGAAAAGCCATGTCTGTGATGGGAAAAGTTCAAAATAAGAACAGAAGGGCCACAGATTTATACTAGTCATTGAGTCTAACATGCATTGAATGCATTAAAAAAAGAGGAATGCAGAATGAGCTTTCTGATAAACAGAAAATGGTAGGCACAGAAATAAACTTCCCTAAAAGGAAGGGTGGTTGACAAAAGAAGGAATTTATTAATAGTTACATCTGTCAGGCCCAAGTTTAGAGACAACACAGCAAAGTTCAACTTACTTCAATTCTTTATTTGCTTACACTTAATGGAATGGACAGAATCTTGCCAGATAAAAGCTATGACCTTCTAACCTATTATATATATCTTGAGATATTCTAGTCTGTAACTAACCTGAACCTCTTCTGCTTCCTTTATCTAATTCAGAAATGCTGTTTGTTCATCCAGTTCTCTCTCTGGGAAAGCTTTGTGTTACCAAAACTCTTATCTACTGTTGCTCCATGTTCATCACAACAACTTTATCTTTTTTCAAAGCTATCCTGTTTGTATTTCCAAAACTAAAGACACACAAGCAGTTTTGGACATGCCTTATTCTGCTCATGTACCTCCATAGCTTCTTGAATTGCATTGATTACCAGTTGCATTGATTTTTGGGTCACAATGTTGATTATCACTTATAAAGTCCTTCACAGCTGGACTGTATTACTTCAGTGAGATCCCACCTCCAGCTCTTTCTCTCTGTCTGATGAAATGGGGCAGAATGGGTGTGTTTTGGGTACCAACAATTAAGCAATGCCATCTAATGAGACCCTGGAAGTTGTTGTGGTTCACTGGCAGCCTGTGCACACAGCAGCAGAATTGGACAGTGGAGAAGAACAGGGACCAGCCCGGGAGTCTAGGGAGAACTTGGATGAGGGTCCTGTGTCCGATACAGAGATGGGCCTAGGACCATCTGGGAGTTATGTACGGATTCTGGAGCCTCCAGAATCTGGCAGCAACGAGGCGTAGGAAAAAGGGAACCCTGTTCCCAGTGCACATGTGCATAGAGCTGCCAGAAGGCAAGAGCAGCTAAGAAAAAAGGGGTAACTTGAGAGTAAGGCTTGGAGATGATTGCCTCTCCCATAAGGTATAAAGGAAGTGCAAAAGTAGGAAAATCTTTGCAGGAAGCAACGTCGTTCGCTCTGATCGGTTTGTATTCTGAAAATTCCATGGTAAATTTTTTCTCTGTTTGGTTTTGAAAGACTAATTGGGACTTCAGCCTAATTGCGTTTTTATTAGACGTCCCTCAAAGAACTTTGGCAGATGTTCCTGGGACTAATTAAAGCTGGTTAAGTCTCATTCTAGGCTGTGAATGACGATAATTCACAACCATTAAACTAAAATAAAAGAGTTTTGGATTTTATGTGTGTTTGTTAGTATGGTTTCTTTATCATAGCACCTGCCTTTTGCAATAATATACTCCTGCAGATCCAAATGGGTCCAACCCTGATAATACTCCAGGGATACTGAAAACAGTTATTTTCCCAGGCCTTGGGGAAAATTGATTATTGGTGTTTATATGTATGCTTTAGGAACTCTTTTTCTGCTGTACTATTTTTGCTTTTTAATTGTAACCTGCCAGAGTCATGAGGA
This sequence comes from Hydrophis major, assembly GCA_033807585.1. Lineage (NCBI taxonomy): Eukaryota > Metazoa > Chordata > Lepidosauria > Squamata > Elapidae > Hydrophis > Hydrophis major. The sequence goes on from CM066331.1 coordinate 21,099,702, forward strand.
GTCGGGGGCCTCTATATTGATTAGTTAAATTAAATTAAATTAAATTAATGTTCCACAGCTTTGTGCAGTGCTTTGTTTCAGTGGCTCTTGATGACCTCTTCTGATCATTACTTTGGAAAATGAGTAGCACATTTCCCACCAGACTGAATCAGGAAATGCATGGAAATTGAAAGGTAGCCTTTAAAGTAGTAGAAGTTCTTTTATAATGTCAGCACCATCTTTCCCAATCTAAGAGCACTGGGAAGCCTGACTAAATTTGAGATGTATACGTATTTTTATATAATATACTACCCTGTTTCTTCAACAATACGGCCTCCCCCAATAGGAAATCCCAGCATGTTTTATAGGCATGAAATGAAATTAAGCCCCTCCCCCCAAATTAAGGCCTATATTAAAACATGTGAAATGGGGTGAATGGTGGGGGGGCTTGCCATTAGGAAGTACTTTTGTTGCATACCCGCATATGGTGCTGTCTGCGTTGACCCCGATATGAAGTGCCCCACCAACACCGAGGTCAACTTCCAAGCCGCTGCCGCCTGCCCACCCAAGGATGCAAGGGGGGGGAATTAAATCACCCCTGAAAAGACGGCCTAGCCATTTTTTCAGGGCTCAAAAAAAAAAAAAAAAAAAGACCCGGCCTTATTATATGAGAAACACGGTAAAAGCAATAACTTGACGTAAAGATGAGATGTTGAAAGATACTATCACTATGTACTGTATGTTTAAATAATATTATGATCATTATTAGAATGGCACACAAAGACACTGAACAACCAAACAATACAGGAACACACTTGAATACAAATATGTATAATATCACCATAATTATGTAAGTGTGATTAATATAAGAAATATTATTAATATTACCATCATTATTTGTATTTAAATGAATAATACCCGGATAACTCACTGCTCATATGATATTAATCCAACAAAAGAAAAAGAAAATAAAAAAATTGAGATGTCCATGCTTAGACGTAGACATCATCCATCCATGCATATATACATACATATATTTATTTACATAGGAATAAGAACAAATGACTGATTTAAATCTTAATTTTTGAACAATTTTAGGAAATTCTTATGTATAGCAAAAATAACAATTTCTCAAGTGACATAGTAAACCTGTACAGTATTGAGGTTTTTGTAAAAATGCAACAGAACATTTGTTGAGAGAATCATGACTCTTGGCTAAGCTTTCTTTGTGAATTCTTACTGCCTGAGCTAGAAATCTTGATGCAAACAAGTGAAGAGCTAACACTAGTAAGAGAGAGAATGTAAACATCACAATAAAAAGAAATGAGAACAGTTGTTCGGATTCCAGCAAAATTTCACTGTAAAAATAGCATGGAGGGGATTTTTTTAAAACAAAACCTTATGCCCTGAAAATTGAACAACTTGTTCAAGAAAGTCAATCCTAAAACAAAACTCAAAATGGAAAAGATTTGGAACCAATCAGAGCCTAGTTATATAGTCTGTATCCTAATTTAAATTAAGAGTTAACAATTCCCCTCCCCCACTTATGTGTGGCCCTATATCAAGATGTACTATAAATATATTTATAAACATATACATTCTTGCATACTGCACACAGAGAGAGATAAATAGACAGACACATGAATCCAAGAAACAGTGTTCTCATTTTTTGGGAAAAACTTCAAAAATGAATATGAGATATTGCCATAATATTTTGTAGTATGCCTCCATAGTTTCTGCTGTTTCTAAGTACTGAAATAACTGTGAGCTGGCTCATTTTCTCTGTGCCTGCCTTTTTAGCTGCTGCTCTGCTATTAAAGTGGAAAGCCAAATGATTGCCCTGCACCTTGCCATCTGCTGCATATACTTGGCACAAATTTAGCCACATGAAAGTATAGTGATAACCAAATGCATAGGGTTTACCCCGATATTTCCCTTATTTTCAAAAGTATGCTTCTGTGAGGACCCACAGTCTCTCAAAATAACCCCAAACCCAAAACATATATTAAAGTCCAGTAATGCCTTCAACTTAACTTCACTGTTTTATTAGGCACAGTTTAAAGTCACAAAAGTAAATAATTAGGCAAAAAGAAAACCAAAACAAACCACATTGATGAGAGTACTGAAGCAAGCCGAGATAACTAATCATAAACTCCAGGAAAATAACTGAGAAAAGTCCATGGGAAGAACGTCAGCAAAAATAAACCTCTTTCAAGGTAAAGGCTAATTGACTCCTGCAATTCCAACTAAGTTGAAAACTTATATACATAGTTCCCACCTGCAAGCCACGAGGAGGATCGTGGTAATCTCCTCTTGAGTAGACCTTGCTTTTCCCTCATCCTTTTCTCCCTGCATGACTTAGGATAGATAGGGGATGGGCTTGGATCCTCCGCTGACTGCTCAGCCGGCCTCTGCCCTTCCCCAGCCTCCTCCACCACCTCTGGAGCCACACTCCCACTCCCTGTTGGCTGTTCCTCCTCTTCCTCAGAGTCAGTCTCCACCAGGGGCATGACACTATCTCCCCTGCAGGAGAGCCCCTTCCCCCAGGACCAGGCAGACGAGGACATTGAGGAAACCAAGCATGAAAGTCCTGGACCAAACGAGGAGCATGAACATCAGTGGCATTGACCCAGGTGAAGTCTTCTGGTCCATAACCTTTCCATGCCACCAAATACTGAAATCGGCCTCACAACTGGCATGAATCTTCATACTCCTCTCCCAGAGGGGTTACTGGGGCTGGCTGTGATGGAGCCAGTCTATGGGGACTGTCAGCCGAGGCAGGGACTAATGTGGCAGGGAATGATGAAAAACAGGATGGATACACATGATACATGGCAGGGAGAGACAATAAGCCACAGGATTGATTACTGGAAAAGGTCCTAAGTAACGGTGATCGAGATTTTTTGATGGTCGTGTCATTGGTAAGTGTCGAGCAGAGAGCCAAACCCAATCACCTACTGCTAAAGGCGGAACATCGCAATGATGTTGGTCTGCAAACCATTTATAGTCCTCCTTAGCTCTCTCTAGTTGATCGCGGACCATGTAGTGCACGGCTTTTAACTCCTATAAGACTGTATCCACTGCCGGAACTGGAGAATCAGACAGGGCTAAAGGGAAAAGTCGTAAATGAAATGATCCAAGCTCTGTAAAGGACCTTGGAATACTCATCTCTGATGATCTAAGTGCTAGAGCCCACTGTAACAACAAAGCCAAAAAGGTGTTAAGAGTTGTTAACCTAATCCTACATAGCTTTTTCTCTGGTAATATCACACTACTAACTAGAGCATGCAAAACATTTGCTAGACCAATACTCGAATACAGCTCATCAGTCTGGAACCCACATTACGTATCTGATATTAGTACAGTTGAGAAAGTCCAGAAATATTTCACAAGAAGAGTTCTCCACTCATCTACTCGTTGTAGAATACCTTGTGCCACCAGACTTGAAATTCTAGACCTAGAAAACCTTGAATTACGCTGTCTTCGGTCTGATCTAAGTATGGTATATAAAATCATACATTGCAATGACTTACCTGTCAATGAATACTTCAGCTTCAACCACAACAACACAAGAGCATACAATAGATACAAACTCAAGGTCAACCATATCAAACTTGATTACAGGAAATATGACTTCAGCAACAGAGTGGTCAATGTTTGGAATACTCTACCTGACTCTGTGGTTTCTTCCCCAAACCCCAAAAACATTAACCTTAGACTGTCTACTATTGACCTCACCCCTTTCCTAAGAAGTCTGTAGGGGGCATGCATAAGCGCACTAACATGCCTACCATCCCTGTCTTATTGTTTCTTTTATTTTTCTTACATGTACCCATTTCATATTTTCATAACTATTCATATACCTATACCTATTATTTTGTAAGCGATTGACAAATCAAATAAATAGATAAACAAACAAACAAATACATAAATAAATCTCACTCTAGAAAAGATAGAGATTGACTTTCAGACACTGAAGCAAAAACCCAAGGTTATGAATAACAGACCCACAATTCCCACCTTTAGATTGTCAGTATCAACCCTTCAAACAGAAGTAGTAAAAAACAATGTGTAAAATGGAAGCATTCTTTTCGTTTTCTTAAGTACCACTGGCATTTTTACAGCTCTAAACCACACGGGAATGACTTTTCACAGAACTTTTTTTATTTATGAAAGTTTAATAAGCTGATTAATTCTTTTTTTTTTTTGAAAAAGTTTTTATTAATTTTCTACAAACAAACAAGACAAACAAAACATAAAAACATCAACTCTTATATGTACATCCAGTGTGTCGGTTGGTTCATCATTTTTGTGCATTCATTCTGTAGTCTCAATTACAATTATGTTTCATAACAACTCATATTGTCAATCCAAACTTATATATCCTAATATCACTAAAAAAAGAAGTTTTTGACTATATTTTTAATCATTCATGCTTAATGAGCTAACAATACTTTAAACCAGTTTACTCTATAACAAATCATCTAGTCATATCAAATCAATCCTAAAAAATCCTTTATAAATATAATAGCAAATAGCAAAGTAATAGCAAAATAAAGATATTCCTTACTATCTAACATTCTAAATATTCTATTATCGTATTTTATCATCTAGCCATTTATAAAAAAGATCCCAAATTTCGTAAAATTGTTTATCCTCTTGCTCTCTAATTTCAAATGTCAATCTGCTCATCTCAGCACATTCCAATATTTTCTTAATAGTTTCTTCCTGTAATGGTATTTTCTCATTCTTCCAATTTTTAGCAAATACAATCCTGGCCGCTGTTAATACATTTACAATCAGGTATTTCAAATCTTTACTATATATATCAGGTAAAATTCCCAATAAGAAGATCTCTAGTTTCAAATCTATATGTTTCTTTGTCATTTTTTCCAACCACATGCGAATTATAGTCCAATATTTTCTAGCATCCTCACAAGTCCACCACATATGGTAATACGAGCCGGGTATCTGATGACATTTCCAGCATTTTTCAGATTTGTTCTTAAACATTCTTGCTATTCTTGTCGGAGGAAAGTGCCACCTGTAAAACATCTTATACAAGTTTTCTTTATATGCTGTTGACATTGTCATTTTATAATTTTGAAACCACAATTTCTGCCATTTCTCTAAATCAATCCCATATCCAAAATTCTTCCCCCAAACAATCATAGTTTCTTTGACTTGTTCTTCCTCTAATTTCATTCCCAGTAAATAACCATATAGTTTTTTAATCACCTTCTCATCAGTACCCATCAAGATCTTATCTAAATCAGTCTGTTTATCATAAAATCCCTCCGTTTTAGAATCTTCATCATACCTTGAGTGTATTTGTGCATATGAAAACCAATTCATCCTTATACCTTGTTCCTCTAAGTTTTGGATCGATTTAAGTTCACCCTTTTCATCCAAAAGTTCCCCATATCTAACTGTTTGTTCCTTCTTGTAGATTATAGGATAGGAAAATGCTTCAATGGTCGATAACCAAACTGGAATTTTCAAATAACATTGTCTTTTTATCTTCTCCCAATTTAACCACAAAGACTCCCGTACATAATGTCTTCTAAAATAACCCTGTGTTTTAGTTCCCTTATACCATAAAAAAGCATGCCAACCCAACAGCAAGTCATGCCCTTCTAATGTCAACAACCTATGTTTCCTTAATGTTATCCATTCTTTGACCCACATCAAACTTGCAGCTTGATAATACAATTCCCAATTAGGCAGACCAAAACCTCCTCTAATTCTAGCATCTTGCAAAAGCTTTAGCTTTATTCTCGCTTTTTTACCTTGCCATATAAACTTCAACATAATTTTATTTAAATCTTCAAAATAGTCTTTTCCAAGCCTAATTGGTATTGTTTGAAACAAAAATACAATTCTAGGTAAGATATTCATCTTAATTGTTGAAATTCTCCCTATCAATGACAATTGCAAGTTTTCCCACTTCTTCAAATCTGTAGTTATCTGTTGTTTAAGTTTAATATAATTATTCTCCTTTAATGTGCTACATCTTGTTGTCAAATATATCCCCAGATACTTAACCTTATTTGTAACTTGAATTTTCAAAAGATCTGCCAATTCTTCTCTCTGTCTCAATAGCATATTCTTTGTCAAAATCTTTGTTTTGTCTTTATTTATTTTCAAACCAGCCACCTCTCCATATGCCTCTATCCTTTCCAGTAACTTTGGAGCTGTTTCTAGCGGATCTTCCAAAATAAAAGCTAAGTCATCAGCAAAAGCTTGTAGCTTAAATTCTTCCTTCTTAATTTTCTTTCCTTTTATGCTTTTATCATCCCTAATATTTCTATTCAACACTTCCAAGGTCAACACAAATAGCAAAGGAGATAGGAGGCATCCTTGTCTTGTGCCTTTCCTTATATTAATAAAATCTGTAAGTTCCCCCTCCATCATTACCCTTGCTGTCTGTTTATTATATATAGCTTCTATTGCTTGAATAAATTTTTTAGCGAAACCCATCTGCTCCAATAATAATAACATAAATCTCCAGTTCACGTTGTCAAATGCTTTTTGAGCATCTAGGAATATCAAAGCTATTTGCTTTTCAGGATGAGCCTCATAGTATTCCAAAGTGTCCAAGATTACTCTCATATTGTCTCTAATTTGTCTCTTTGGCAGAAATCCATTTTGATCTGAGTGAATAAAATTATTTAAATATTTTTTAAGTCTTTCTGCTAAGATTGAAGCAAAGATTTTATAGTCTGCATTCAATAAAGAAATAGGTCTATAATTCTTAATTTGCAATGGGTCAGTCTCTTCCTTTGGTATGAGTGTAATATAAGCCTCTGACCATGTTTTAGGTATCATCTTTTTTAACATAACTTCATTCATAACTTCTAACAATGGGATGCTCAATAATTCTTGAAATGTTTTATAAAATTCTACTGGAAGCCCATCTGGACCCGGAGCTTTCCCATTATTTTGTCTCTTAAATGCTTCATTTAGTTCCATCATTGTTATATTGCTTTCTAGCATTTCTTCAGTCTCTTTAGGTATCTTTGGTAACTTAGCTTCCTGTAAATACTGTTTGACTTTTTCTTCATCAATATTCTCCTGTTTATATAATTGCCCATAAAAATCTCGAATAATTTCTTTTTTCTCCTTATTCCCATAACAAACTTGGCCTTGTTCATCTATTAACTTCAATATTTTTCTTGATTCCTTCTCTTTTCTCAATTTATATGCTAGCCATCTACCTGGTTTATTTGCATCTTCAAAATAATTCTGTTTAGAGTTTCTAATTTTCTGTGCCAGTTCTTCTTTCTCTATTAATTCCATTTTATGTTTGATTACATCCAGCTTCAATTTAATATCCTTTTTCTGTGGCATTTTCTGTAATTCTTTTTCAAGAATTTTATACTCATCTTCCAAGGCCTTAGAAGCTTGCCTTTTCCTAATATTCTTTTTTCTTGTATAATCTATTATCAAACCTCTAGCATATGCCTTCATCTATTATCAAACATCTAGCGTATGTCCCACACATTTTGCGTTGAAGTATCTTCTTTTTTATTTTCTCTGAAGAAAAAAGCCAATTCCTTCTCCATCCATTGTGTAAAATCTTTCTCCTTTAAAATAGTATTATTTAATGTCCATCTCGATCTTTTTTTTTGTCCCTTCCATTTAATTGTCATTGGGCTATGATCTGACCAGGTACTTGTTTCAATATTTGTTTCTTTAATATTAGATATTAGTTCTGTTGAGATCCAAATCATATCTAATCTGGACCATGATAAATGTCTATTTGAATAAAAAGTATATTGTTTAGCTTTAACATTTCTTTCTCTCCAAATATCTTTTAAAGTTAATTCATCTGTCATTTTAAAAAAGGACCTTGGGAGAGCCTTTCTATTTTACTTTGTTGTTGTTGCTATATAGTCCAGTTTATTGTCCACAATTCCATTAAAATCTCCCATCATAATTATATTAACATAGTCCAGTCCAATTATTTTCATGTGTAGCTTTTTATAAAACTCTTCTTGTTTATCATTCGGAGCATAAATTGCAATCAAGAGTATTTTTTTTATTATTGTCCATTATTTCTACCATTAATACTCTTCCATCTTCATCCGTGTAAATCAATTTTGCTGGAATAGCCTCTTTAATGTATAAAACCACACCTCTTTTCTTACATTGAGTCAAAGAGGTAAATATTTTCCCTAATTTTGGCTGTAATAACAATTGTTCATGTTGTTTTTTAATGTGAACTTCTTGTAAACAAATTATATCAAATTTTAATTTCTCTAATTTATGAAAAGTTTTCCTTCTTTTAACAGCTGAATTAAGTCCATTTATATTCATTGTAATCAGTTTTTTTTCCTCCATGATTATGCTTTATATTTAGGTCTAACAGCTCTCGTGGATCTCACTTCACGCTGTTCTTTATTATCCATCTGTCCCCCTGCTGCTCCTTTCTCTTTTTCAGTCTCCAGTTGTTCATCTTGAAACTCAATTGATAAAGCCTCTTTCTCTGCTTCCTCTCTTCTTCCTCCAAAGAATTCTGCATGAAAAAGTTCTGCTTTCTCAATTGAATCAATTCTATATCTCTGCTCTTGCCACCCAAACACTAGTCCTTCTGGAATCAGCCATCTATAATTCACTTCGTTTTCCAATAGTATTTTGGTCAGAAATCGATATTCTCTTCTCATCTCTCTCACTCTTCTGGGTATTTGTTTTAAAACCACAACCTCTTTACCCTTGTATTTCAGTGTTTTCTCTCTTACTACTTGTAATATTTGCGTTTTAATGGATTTTTTGGTAAATCTAATATGGACTTCCTTGGGTAATTTATTTCTCATCGCATATCTTGTATAAACTCGATATATCTCATCTATTCCATCCATCATCTTTTCCTCTGTAATTTCCAAAGCATCTGCCAAAATTTCTATCATTACCGCTGCCAAATTTTCTCCTTTTTCCTCTTCTATATTTTGAAATCTGAGGTAAAATTCTGACCTTTCCATCTCCCACCTCAACATCCCATCTTTTTCTTGTTCAACCGCTGTTAGTCTACTGTCAATATTTCCAATCTTCTTCTCTCTTTGTTTTCCTTCTTCCTCAATTTTTTGGAATCTCTCCTCATACTTAACCATCATTTGTTTAATATTTTCCACTTTTTCATCAGTCTTCTCTATTCTTTGTTCAATATTTTCTGCTCTTTGTTCAATATTTTCTGCTCTTTGTTCAATATTTTCTATTCTTTGTTCAATATTTTCTGTTCTTTGTTCAATATTTCCTGTTCTTTGTTCAATGATATCTGATTTTGTCTTAAGATCTTGGATTCCTTGCATAATCATCTGTAAAGTTATTTTTTCTTGTTCCTTATCTTGCTTCAACATTGTCTGAATTAAACGTTGTCCTCCAACTGGTGGGGAAGCAGAGGTAGAAGCAGAAATGCCAGATGGTATTGGTTTCCTGCTCATTTCAATGTTTCCAAAACTTCAAATTCTTCTTGACTTTTAATCCAACTGGTAGAGCAGCCAATTATAATCCAAAATGGAGAACTCCAATAGTAAAAAACACGAAACCAAAGAAGAAACAGAAAAAAAGGAAGAAGAAAGATCTTCAGGTTCTTCTAGACCCTAATCCAATTACGAAGTAGTCCACCATAAAAAAGGAAAAAATAGAAAGGAAAAAACAAACAAATCCAAAAATAATAATATTGATTAAGAGCAAAAGAAAAAGGAAAAAAGAAAAAGCAAAAAGAGAAAAAAACAAAAACAAAAAGTTCCTTCAGATTCTTCACACCTTAATCCAATTAAAAAATCTCAATAATCCAAAAAAAAAAAAAAACCCTCAACTAAGTAGTCCAAAAACATAAATAGGAAAAGCAAAAAAGTCCCAATAAAAAAGAAAAGAAAAATAAAGAAGAAAAAAGAAAAAACTCTGAGGCTTTCCCTTTAAAATAAAAGGCAAAAATAAAAATATTACTAGAATTGAAATTTAGAAAAAGGCTAGCGAATGGGGTATATATAACAAAACACACTGCACTTTGTTATTTATCCAAGGCTCTTGTTATGACTCTCTTCTCCAGCAGCTTCAAAGCCAAACCTCAAGTGTTGTTGATAACAGTCCAGGAAAGCACCTGCAATAATATTTTGCTGTGCTCTCCCTCTATCTTATCACGTTAAAAAGTCCTTGAGATGAGGTCTTTTTGCAATTCTCTCCAATTCACATAAAGATACTTTCAAGCCTCTAGTTGGCAGTGTTACAAAGTTTCTTAATGCTCTTTCTCCCCGCCCACCAGAAAAAAGTAATAATATATACAGAAAAAAAAGAAAAAATAGCCAAAGGGAGCCTCTATCCTAAAGAAAATTAAAAAATCAAAGGGAGCATAAAATCAAAGGGAGCATAAAAATATATATAAGAGAAAATTCAATCCGGTTACCTACAAAGTCACAGTAAAATCTTTCCCAAAAAGTATAAAGAAAAGAAAAAAAAACCAAGCCTCAATTTGACATCACTTTAAAAAACGCCGCTCAAAACAATTTCAGTCAAAAAAAAAAAAATCTCACAGCTTTCTTCTTTATATCGGATGAACTTTCCAACCTTAGCGAATTTACAGCACAAAAGAGTTTTTTTCACCCAGCCGACACACTTCACTCCAATCACTTTCTTTCCGGAGCTGTCCCGACTTCAGCAGCTATGGAGGCTGCCTCTCCGCCGCCAGCAAAAGGGCTTCTTCCGGATCAAACCAGAGATTTTGCGATATCTCTGGGATCCTGGAATAATGCCCTTCACGATCACCGTCTCTACAGGACGGTTTAGGTCCGTTCGGACCGACCAGGGGCGAAAATATCGGCTACGATCTCAGAGCCCCGAGATCACAGCTGTATCGCCGGAACGAAGCTCCGCCTTCTCCCAATAAGCTGATTAATTCTAAGAACAAAAAACAAGTTTTCATTTTCATTAAGATAGGCTATTATTGCCTTGAAAGAGAAGTACTTCAAAACCAATCATATAAGCATCTATTGTACATTTTTTAGATAAATCCTACCATTTCCAGGTGCAAAAATTCAGATGATTGACAGATGGCAGCAAATTGATATTGATGATGCTAACTCTTTCTTCCCATCCAACGCTTACCTAGTTTTTGCTAGTCTTTGTCTGGTGGCACTATCTGAGAAGGAAGGAAGGAATAATTAAATGATCAGAAAATATAATGCAATTCTGACATTGAAAGAAGTTCTGATTTATAGTTTATATGCACACATGGAAACAAAGTTCCTAAAAAAGAAGTAAATTAGTCATCACAAAATGGAATGTGGGCTTCAACTAAGACATTCTTTGTTATTATTCCAAGCTAGTCATCACAAGTGGAATGATGTAGTTCAAGAATTTGGACAAACAATACTTTCCCTATCCCTTCCTCTCTTTCTTTCCCTATTCCCCAGTCAGTAGTTTTTATTTATATCCATGAAACATATTTTTTATAAGATTTGCATGCCTCTTTGCACTATTTTTTTCTATCTTGCAAATATCGGAATTCTTTCAAACTTGCTTGTACTTCCTTCAAGCTTATATGGCTTGGGTGTCAAGCTGCAAAGGGGAAAGTCAAATTACTTCCAAATAACAACAATAAAACACAGTTTTCTTTTTGCAGGACATTTTTTTATTCTTTAAAAAAATCACTGTTATATTTTTGCTTTAGGACTAATTAGCATATTATGGTCAAAGAAACAACTGAAAGCTTCCCATAAAATGAACTACTTTCTTATTGATACATAAATATTTCTTTTTCCTTAGTAAATAATTAAAATTCTTGTAAAGTAGACTTCTTTCACCTTTAGAAGTTTTTCATCCTTTTGCTGAAGAAGAGAGAATAAGAAAAGTTTCTATTTTTAATGATTGAAGCTAACTAATTAAAAAAAATAGAATAAAGGATAGCATAAAACATAGGTGGATAATTCAAGAGCAGGTCAACATCAGTGCTGGACTTTTCTGTTCTCTGAAACTTCTAGAGTGATCAGACCATATTTTAAATTGTTTCATGACATGGTAATAAAGAAAATACTAAATTATGGAAGGAGACAAAATAGAAGAGAGTCTATGAGCTTTGAACAATAAAATAGATTTTTTTTTTTAGGATAACCCGTTCGACCTTACAAGGCTTCTAGATGAATTCAGGTTGGATGCCTTTATTTCCTTTTAAAAAATGTTATAAGTTTTATAGCTATAGTAAGGAAATGGCCTGGCATAATACTGTAAAAAATACAGTGCCAAACCAGGAAATCTAGGTTTGAATCTTTAGACCAGATATGTCAAACTCAATTTCATTGAGGGCTGCATCAGGGCTATGGTTGACATCAGGAGAGGGGCAGGGGTGTGTGGCCAACTGGGTAGGTGTAGCCAACTGGGTGGGTGTGGCTAGTTTGATGCCACTCCCCAAACTGCTGGCATGTTTCCCCTTCGCATTGGGTAGATCAGGACAGACCCACAAGCATGTGGGCCTTGAGTTTGACACCCCTGCTTCAGACTAATAAATGATGAAAGAGAATCAGTATGAAAGGACTATGGAAATTGACTGCACAGCAACCTATTCATCACCCACTTACAGCTGCATCTACATTTTTCATGGGTAATGGTTCTTAATTCTCTTCAGAGTTTTGTTGCTTTTAAACCACATTTCAATCTTCCTTTCTTCCTCAGGCCCAGATTCAAAATGCAACATGTATTCAAAGATAAATGTTCCAAAGAAATGAGGAAAATATCAATTAATTTTCCTTTGCAAATGATTTTTTTTTTAAATTTTGGGGCTCATAACACAGCAGTAACTAGTTTATGACAGGATGGGTTTAACTGCACCACAAAAATAGGACCATCTGTAGTCAGTAACCAAGGAAGAGATTTGAGAATGTGGAAGAACTGTTAACAACTGAATGGCTCAGTGGAACCAAATGTTGCATGGCGTGTTTTCTGTTTTTATTTTTACAATGCTTCACCATTCAAATTAATTAGAAAACATTATGGAATGAGATAATGTAATGCGTATGAAATGCACTGTTCCAGCAACTATTAGCAGAGGGCAGCCTTTTGCCTCCTTGAAAAAAAATCAGGATTCACATGTTCTTGGGAACAAAGCAAATCAAGTTTACAATCCCATTAAAAATTAATAGTAGCATTTATCTTCTTCGTTGCTCTTGGAGTTTTTTAACCCCATTTTTGTTTTTGCTATTGCAAATTTTCATCATTAAAAGAACTTGCTTTATATTATTATGGGATAGGAAGGAAAATGTTGTGGTCCACCAGCAGCTTATGAACTTGGCCACAGAGTCTGACAGTGGGGAGGAACATGGCCCAGTTCTGGAGTCTGGGGAGGGCTCGGATGAAGGATCTGCTTCCAACACAGATATGGGGCCAGGGCCATTTGAACAGTTGTATGTTGACTCTGGAAGCTCAGAATCTGACATCAGTGAGTCAGAGGAACAAGGGGAGCCTGTTCCCAGTGTGCCCTTGCACAGACCTGTCAGAAGGCAAGAACAGTTAAGACAAAAGGAGTAAGGAGTAAGGCTTGGAGATGTTTGGCTCCTCCCATAAGACCAAAGGTGGAGCAAAGAGACATGAGCCTTTGCAGGAAACAACTTTGTTCATTCTGGTTGGTTTAAAATCTGAAGCTCTGTGTTGACTTTGTGCTCCATTTGGCCTTGTACAGCTAACTGGCAATTTAGTCATTGGCAGCATTTTGAGGGAGATAAAGGTGGGTGCTTATCAGCCTTATCCCAAAAGACTGTGGCAAACTTCTGTTGGACTATTGATAAACTGTTTGGGACTCATTATGGGCTGTGAATGCATTTAATTCACAGCCATTGAAATGATTAAAAAAGGGGGTTTGGAGAACAGTGTGTGGTTGTTACTGTCTCAGGAAGCTTTGGTCAGAACAGAAAAAAGTCACAAACTTTTATTCATAATGAACTTTTATTTATATTCTGTCCAATCACAAAAGGCCACAGCATCAACAACACCAATATAAAAATAATAATACAGGCAGTCCTTGACTTACCACCAGATGTTTAACATCCACTTAAGTTATAATGGATCCCTCCGAAAAGGAATTTACAAACTAGTTCTAAAGTTCCAATGGCTAGGCCTTCCTGAGGTCACATGACTGCATTTTTGGGTGACTGGCAACCAGATCATATTTATTGCCATTTAGAGCATCCCATTGTCATTTTATTGTGATTTATATCATTTTTGACCAAATTTAGCATTTATGTCCAACATTTAACAAAAATATCCACCGTGAACAATTCATTTAATGACTGCAACATCATTTTATCATTTTGTCATCATTTTATGACCCCATATTCACTTCATACAAATAGGTCAGATTGGTCATAGAGATTATCTGCTTTATAACCAACACAATTTATGACCGTTGTAAATGGGCAGGCTCCATTACAATCATAAATTGAGGGCTACCTATTATAATAAGTAAATTAGAACAATATCCAAATTCAAACTCACCACAGAAAGCATACAATCCAGATAAAATCCAGGATAGTTATCCATAATCAGGCATCTAGGACCTTAAGAATTAATATAAAGTAATATTTCCATAATTTCAATTAGGTGGGAGATATAGGTAGTATCTTGGGAAAGAGTATTTCCTAAAGGTCTTCTGTACCCCTGCGGCCTTTAAGAAGGGAATGCCTTCTATCAAAATGAAAAACAAAACAAAACAATGAGTTTGAAACATGTCAGTAGGAAGATTACATATACTTTATCTTCTGACCTGTCTATGAATTGATAAGCTCTTAAATAAACCTACATAGCAACAGATTACTACCAAAGTGATATTAGATAATCTACACAACTGCAATTAATTCCCAAGAATGCAGCAATCAGAAGTTATTTCAAGATGCTCCTTTAGAACATAGATAATTGCCTAGATGGGTTATAACACTTTATGAATGGTCCTGTAGAAGATACTATTCATTTTGAAAGCAAACTGGTGTATTGTAGCAGATTTTTCACTGTTACCAGAGTTTTCACTGAGAAATTTTGCAGGACTTACAAAGGATGAAAACATTACAAAAGTGATCTATTTTAGCCTTTCCCAGTCTACTGTTATCTACCTGAATTCAAAATAAACATCATAATACGGTCCCAATGCATTAAAAGAACAATAAGTTTGAGAAGAAAAAAAACAATCCTAAACTGACAAAAGAAATAAGCTTTTAAAATGACTTCTTTAAAAACTTAATCCTTTTGTCAGTTTCTTCCCAAAGTTATTGCTTTCTGAATATACAAGTAATAAAAAATACTTAAATCTTTATTTTATCTGGGATATGTCTATTTTAAAAATAATAGAGTAACTAAACATCTATATTTTTATTCCATACTTCCTTTATTTACTAAATAATCAATATCTGGGATTATATCTTGTTATGTTTTCAGCCAGTGACTTCCAATCTTTTAGGCACCAGGGACAGGTTCCATGGAGAGAGTTGGGGTGTGGTTTTGTGTGCTGCCTGCATCCTATCGATGGGGCTTCACTTGTTTCTGGCATGTTGTGGACTGGGGCTGGTCCATGGACTAGGGGTTGGAGACCCCTGTTTTAAGCACTAGATAAAACATTATTCACCTTGATCTGTTTGGCCATCTTTATCACTTTAAGATGTTTAGAGTTGATAGCATTATTGTCCCTTGCATTGTTGGGGAGGAGTAACTTAGTGTAACTTAGTCCCAACTGAATAGAGTATATTACCCCGATCTTTCCATTTTCCCCTTTCCCAGCATCAATCTTTGATGAAGAAAAGAGTGGGGGAGAGACAAAAATTGGATTCCTCAAAGCATTACAAGAATATAAAAAAAACTTTATTTTATTAAGCAAGTGAGCAAGCTGTAGTTGCCTTTACATACCATTGCTGGTCTAGAGCAGCCGTCTCCAGCCTTTCCTGCTTGGCGGCCCATGGGCAGAAAGGGATAGTTCTGTGTGAGTAGTAGGCAGGCATATGCATGTGTGCAATTCCATTTGCATGAGTGGCACCTGCTGTTTGCCCAAAGGAGCTTCACCTGTGACTGTGAGCACCCTCCACTCATGCAAATGAAGTTGCATGTACATGCTCATCCCCTGCTCACACAGCCTGGTTCCAAATGGGTTGCGGTCCACTAGTGGGCTGCAGCTGGTGGTTAGGAACCTCTGGTCTAGGGAGTCAAAGAGAGCTCCTCTTTTTTTCTATCCTTCAATACAGCAAACTATAGCTGGGAGACAAATAACCCGGTATACTTTTTTCACTGCTTATAGTAACTAAGAAGCAATAATCTGAAAAAGGATTAATTGCTGAGAAGGATGAAGTCTCTTTTCTCATTATCCCTGTAATGAATATATGGATGCACAATTTTTGGGAATTGGCTTGATACAGAAGAGTGTACAGAAGAGTGTATGAATGCATGTTTACAGTTGTTGGATATGAATACAAACATATCAAAATCCTTGACCATACTGCACTATATTAAATCACCCACTGAATCCAAATCATTTTGTTTCAATAATTACAATATTTTCTTTACCAGGTATTCATGCATGGGGTTTCTGTTAAACCTACTAATGGTAGTGTTGTCATGAGATAGACAAAATAAAATAAGTAGTCTTCAAAATGCATTCCTTGCATGGTTCCTCCCCATCACAATTTTATATAGAATATTCAAGAATAAGGAGCACCAAGCCATTGCTGGCTACAGGACCACAGAAACATTTTCGGACAGTGGCCTTGAAACAGATAAGCACCATCCCCTAGAGTTGGCTATAACAAGAGAAGAAAATCTGCAGGGATTCCTTTACTTTTACCTTATTTAAGAGCAAGGCTTTTGCTGTGAAATTCTTCCAGCCAATGCAGATCCTGAAATATGAACTAACTTCTCAGGTTTCTAATGCAAGATTATGAATTTCAGATATTTTTCTAAGTAGCAATATGACAAGTTTCATTTTAATCCCAGTTGTCAGACTTCTGAGTCAACCTATTATTTCTGTTAATGCTTAAATATTTAGTGGCAGAGATCAAAGGGTCACCAAAAAGGGGAAAAAAGAAAAAAAAATCAGTTAAAAATTTGTCTCCAACATAAACATGAACTATATTTTCATGCATTACCTGACTATTCATTATGTTCATGAATTCAATGATGCAAATGCATTTTCCCCTTGGAGGGAAATGTGCTGTATTGTTTGTGGCTTGAAATGTCATGTGTGATCAATATGGTAAATATAATTTTTCATTATTATTTTGGAGTCCATTAATCAGCAAAGAAGCCAACATGATATATTTAATTATAGAATATTGGAGGTGAGAGAGAAAAGGTATTTTATTGGTATTTCATTTTGTTTGTAGAAGAAAGAATGCAAAGAGTTATTCATCAACATAATATTTCAGTGTTCACATATTTATTTATTTATTAATCAAATTTTATTAATTTTAAAGACAAACAAACCATCATTAACCATTGAGTACATAAAACCTCTTTCCATTATAAATTTTTACAAGTCGAATAAAACATTATTTTATACAACATAATTCTATTTTACCCCATTTCCATATGGACATATAAATATCTTTTAGCAAATTTCTCATTATTTCTCTTTACTTTTATTCAATTTCATTATTATTATTATTTTTTCTATATTTATCCAGTTTATAGTCATCATCTTCATTTCTCTCTGACTTGTTTACCATTATTCTCATCCAACATTCCTCCAAGGTTTTATTAATTCTCAAACAAACATAAACACACAAAACACAAAAACATAAAACTTCTTTTTAGAAAGTAGCTTGGCCCCAGATTACTTCTCTTTATATGGACTTCAATTAAATTGATGCTCATCTTATATACCATTACCTATCTTATTTACCATTCTATATCTTCTATATAGCTTCTCCCTGCTTTTCACTCTTCTTAATTCTATTTTATTTATTTCATTTTAATTTAATCATTATACTTGTATCTTTTCTCCAAATTATCCATTTATCTTATTCCCTATAGTAAAAAAAAAAGGATTTCTCCTGGAATCACGAATCAAAGTATGATGCCTTTCTATCGTCCCCCTAAATTAACATTTAAAATAACGGCTAGTACCCAATCTGATTCTGCTTAGTACATTCTACCTACTAAATTTTAAAAAGAAAAATAATAATAAATCCAAAATGATTAAATACATAATTAGATAATAAATCTAAATGTTAAATCTTGTAACATTCCAATTAACTATTTCAAAAACAAATGTTACAATAATAAGTTTATTATAACATCAGTACAATAGTCAATTAAACTCTTTAATTAAACTCAATATTTTAGACATTCCCTTTAATATTTTGTTAAATTTTAAAGTCTATCATTACTAAACATTTCAATATTTCAATTTTATTAATTCTTATAACATTCTAATTTTCTATTTCTAATACAAATACTACAATACCATCTTATGTACCTTGCAGAATCTTTTAAAAAAATTATACATTACCCTTTATCCCTAAAAAAAATTCCTTTTTTCCCATCTTGTTTCATACCTTTGTGGCTTCCCCCCCCCTTTTCCTTTCCTTTCTTATCCCACCTGGCCTTTTTACCCCCTTCCCTCTCCTAACCTCCGCCTTTTTAGCTTCCCCTCTCTGTTGTATTCCTTTTTTCTTTTGCTTTCTAACATTGTGTTGATTTTGCATCTTATTTTTCTCTTTCTTGGGTGTTTTTTTTTAGGTCTTAAGTCCTTCATTTTCCTTCCTCTCTTTCTCCTTTCTTTCTTAATTAAACTTTTAGATTCATTAAAGATGGCATCTTCTTCTTCTTTTTCTTCTTCTGCTTCCTCCATCTGTTGTTGTGTTTGCTGACAAATAGCAAGCGCCATTTCTAAAAAATGAAAGGCTTCTTTCACAGCGTCCTTGCCTTCTTTCTTTATTTTTTCATATCATATTCCTTTCTAAGTTCATCAACAGGTAAAGCCATTATAAACCTTTTCTCCCCCCCCGCCTCTTCTTCTTCTTTTTAAAACAACCAAGATGTTTCAAAAGTTAAAACAGTTCCCCAAAGTCCCAGAGTCATCAATCAGTCCAAACAGAGCACAGAGTTCTCACTTTCTCTTCCTGGGGTAATATCAATAAAAAGAAAAAGAAAAAAAAACAATCTGTATTTTAAAGCTTTGTTGCAATTAATTTCTAGTCTCAAAATCTTCAAGGCATCTCCTCCAACAAGATCTTAATATTTTTTTTCTTTGTCCTCTCCCTTCCCACTTATAAGAAGGAGCCAAATTTTTACCTTCTATAAAAAGACAGGTTTCTCAATGTTCATTTGTTGATTCCATAGGGAAGGAGAGTAAACTTTCCCTTTCAGCACCTCAAATTCGCTGCTAGAAAATCTCTGGAAACAAAGTATCATTCAAAAAGTCATCGTTTTCAGGATGTTAGGTGTATCTTAAAGTCCTGGGTCAGCCCAAAAAAACTTTCTCTTCAAAACTTTCTCCCTCTTCCTCCTGCGCAGTCTTACCCAGTTGCTGGCTTTTTTGTGGCGGCCATTACAGACCGCCACTCCACCGGCTTGAGAGAAGGGGGTTTTGCCACCTGGGGAGGGGGTCTACGACACCCCCAAACCCCTCTCTGGATCCCCCTATCTTCAGCTGCCTCT
This sequence comes from Hydrophis major, assembly GCA_033807585.1. Taxonomy (NCBI): domain Eukaryota; kingdom Metazoa; phylum Chordata; class Lepidosauria; order Squamata; family Elapidae; genus Hydrophis; species Hydrophis major. The sequence continues at coordinate 21,119,304 of CM066331.1, forward strand.
ACGGGGCAGCCTTAGCCTCCAGACCTGTCGGGATCGGAGGCACCAAGACGGCTAGCGCAACAGGGATCGCGCAGGATCGCGAATCCCGGCCACCGCCAAAGCCTGGCAAACCAGAAGTGCAGTGTTCACATATTTATGATTTCAGTAGTTCTGCAATATTATGGATATTCCAAAACATATATTTCCAAGAGTATGCTAAGTCAGAGTTAAACTCAACTGAGTTTAATATCTTTCATAAATATGTTTTGTACGAAAGGTCTTTTAGTACAATTAAACCAACTAACTATTTTTAACCGTTGGTTTTTTATTCATTAAGACTTATAAACTTAAGGAATTTCAGTACAATGTAATTGTAGATAAATAGTTTAGAACCTTATTCTCGACCCCTTTATGATTTTAAGTATCTGAGAATTTTCTCATTTTCAGTAATTTCCCTACAACTTAACGGCAGTGATAAATTGCATTCTGAATTCAGTTATTGAAGGGAGGACTTTAGAGTAGCCACAAATGGACTTTTCCTTTGTAGAAAGACTGAGTGCCCTGTTCAGTGTTAATTATCAGTTGGAACTCAAAATTAATATTGCCCAATAAAATTAGTTCTGCCTAAAGTATATTGTCATAATATTATAACGATAATCCATTGCTCTTACCAGTTATGAAGAATAATGAAGATACCGTGTGATTGCATACTCTGAATAGTGACATAACTCATGCATTAGGATAATTTTAATTTTGTTTTCAATGCAGCATCTGCCTGAGTTTTTCAATTATGAATTGACAATCTTCTTTCTAAAATGAAACCAATGAATACAATAATGTGCCCTAGTTTATTCATGCATTCCCTCCCACTCCCAATTTTCAAGGAGAATTGAAGGCAAATACGGTACTGGGATATTATGAAAGTCTTCATTTTCTTTGGTTTGATTAAATAAAATAGTGTTTCTCAGCTTTGACAGCTTTAAGATAGGTAGACTTTAACTCCCCAAAATATAGTTGCCAGTGCATTTTTAATGCATTCCATATTGCACTTCATGAAGAGGTTTGCTCAGTTAGAACAAACACACCTAGTTCTTCAATCACAGTTTATTAGACTTCATTTATAGACAATGTTCCCCTTTTACTAAATAATTTAGCTTGTTTGAATTCTTTCTTCCATCTACCACTTTGTCTACACGTGCAAGTAGACACTCAAGATGGCTACCAAATAACCAATCAAACAAAAGATACAGAGTTTTAAAAGATAGAATAAGGTGTTAATTTTTAAAAATGAAGCATCTGGAATTGGATACAATAAGGTACTGTGATCCTTTATTTAACATAAAACTTTGGATTTTTATTCTACTGAATGTGCATCTGGAAGTCAAGAAAAAAGTCCAGTGAAAAGGATCAATATAGTGAAACTGAAAACTAGGCCACACTAATTTTTGCTTTCACATAGCGGAAGCAGGGTACATGAATATAAATTAATGTTTCTTTATTCAAGTAGTAGCCCCAGGAATGTTTATTTCAGACTTCATTTCATGCACAGTTAAAAGATCCAACATAGAAAAAAAATCCACACAATTTCTTCTTAGTTAAATATTCTTGACTACTTGACAGTTTGATGCATCATCGGTACAGCTACTTCTTTCTAACTAAGTAACTTGCTTTTCATAGTATTGGCCTTTAGAGAATTCTTATAACTTCCAGGTTGTTTTGTCTTTGGGGCAATGAAATCATCCGATGGCCAGTACACCTATCAGATATGAATGGCTATTTTTATTTCTTCATAATATTTTGTCCCACTTCTTACTATTTCCAATAGTTTACATTTCCCTTGTGTTCATAACATGCTTTGAAGGTCCTCTAGCTTTTGCAAGGGAGTAGAGGTGAATGTTGAAATTCTGTTCCATGAGTATAAAATAGGACACATCTGTGAGTTCTTAAAACCAAAATAATATGCCATTCAATTTTAATTGTTCTAAGCAAAGGTGCATTTAATAGCTTCAGCACAGTCCACTAAGACAAGTCTAAGCTACCTGACATTATGATTTAGTCAACTGAGCAACTATACTTGAAATGGTAATCAAGATAAAACAATATAAATCTTTGATTTTCTGAACATAGGTTTCTCACAGGCTAAACTGTAAAAGGAATATGTTTGTCTGTCTCATCTCTGTCTATCATTTATCTATAGCTAACTAGCATCTCTCTCTAAGTGTTAGTTAAGACAAATAGATAGCCCATCATACAACAATATTCCATTTTTTCCAATTTTTTGGGAATTAATAATTATATCCTAATATCTTTGAGAAGTAAGAAATGTTTGATATGTTGATGCAACACATCCACACACCTATATATATAGGACAATATTAAAGCAGGACTGCTAACCCTGAAGCTAATATCAAATTATACTTACTATAACAGTTGTCAGATGGAAGGATTCTTAAGAGATTAGCAGGAAGTTAACAAGATCTGCAATAGTTAGATTTTACTAATTTCATGGTAAAATAATAACAATATAATAGTAGATTAACCATAATTTATAAATAGCTATTGAGTTAAGTATTTTTCCCAAGGTATCTTTGATAAAATTACACACACACACACACTTGGACACCTAATAGTTATTAGTTCTGTGTTGATATGGTGGCTAAGCCAATTTATTTCTAGCTCATCTATGATACATTTGAAGCTACAATAAGCTACAATAAGTCTTTAAAAATAGTGCTGCTATTTTTTTAAAATCTCCCAAAAAGAAGTTATTTGGTTTCTTTTCAGCTGCCTCTCATCATGTTTTTCTTCTTCTCACAAGTGCACACAGCATAAAGAAGTATATAAGACATGTATTTTCTTTTCTTTTTAAATGGAGTTCAGGTGGGAAGATTTTTTGTTAATTATAGGACTTGTAGCAGCTTCAAGTCCCATTTCTCCTTCTCAACATCAGGAGGTCAGTGGATTCAAAGATAATTGTAGACTACTTTCCAGGTGGTTTTGAGAGAAAGCAATGATATTGTAGAAATTCTAAACTATTTTTCTAAGAAATCTCACTCAACATTTGCAACCATGTTTCCTTGTTTTAAAATTCCTTGTACAGGAAATATTTATCTATGCCTGGGGTGTCAAACTTATGTCATCACAGTGGCATCATGTGACATATTGGGACTTTTTTTCCCTATCGCTAACCTGGGCGTGGGCATGGCCATCATATGACCCATTTGGCCTGTAGGTTGGGAATTTGACAGCCCTGATCTATTTGAAAACAACATTGCATATAGCTAGTCCTTAACTTATTTTGTAAGTCACAGGTGTCAAACATGCAGCATCATGTTACTATCATGTGATATGATTTTTTCCCTTTGTGGAACTGGGGTGAGTGTGGCCTGTGTGATACATATGGCCCATGGGCCACCAGTTTGACACCCCTGTTGTAAGACATGATGGTTACAGTAGATCGCCCAAGTGACTGACCCAATTTTACAATCGTTTTTGTAATTGTTAAGCAAGTGCAGTTGTTGCTAAGTGGGTGTTATGGTTGTTAAGTAATTATTAAGTCACCCCATTGCTAGTTATGCAGTGTTTTTGCTGAAAATCAGAAATAAAAGCCATGGCCACATCTATAAATCAGAGGTGTTATTCAGCAGGTTCTGACCAGTTCTGGACAACTGGTAGCAGAAATTTTGAGTAGTTCAGAGAACCATAAATTGTCCCCACCCCATCTATTCTCAGCCTCCCGAGTCCCAGCTGATTGGCTGGGGCTTCTTTTGTTGCCCTGCACAGGAGAACGGAACTGGAAAGCAGGTTAGTGGGCTGGGGAGGAAATGAGATTTTATAGTAACTTTTCCTTGGAGTGGGGAGGGAATGTGGGTTTTACAGTATCCACGCTCACCAAGCCACATCCACCAAGTCATACCAAGCCTACCAAGTCATGCCCAGGGAACCAGTAGTAAAAGTTTTTATATCCCACCACTGCTATAAATACAGGTTTGTTGCTAAGCTCATGAAATGTGATCCTAAGACCATCATAACTGGGTGTTAGTACCTTTTTCCAGGATCCATCATCACTTTGAACAGTTAAGTAATCAGTCATAAATTGAGGATTACATGTATTTGACACATGATCAACCCAACTCTGTCCAAGATCTATTATTCGATTTTGTTAAATCCTTAAACATAGTTTTAATATGCAGTTACTAAATTAAGTGACTGAGAAGCAAAAGTCAAAATAACAAAATACCTCAATGGGGGCAGGCTAAATTATGTTTAAACATGGGGTTTTGTATTTTTCATGACTTAACATGTCATGCAAATTCAGCCCACTGAACTAGTTTATTTTTTGATCTTCTTTCACCACCCCATATAGATTACTTCAGAAACAAGGTTAGAAAACTTGTGCTAACTCACACTATTTCTCTATTTTCTTTTTATCACTGGGACTGGTGTATGACATGAATTTGCCTTAGAAATGAGGTCCTGCTTAAGTTAACTTCATGAATGAATTGGGATTTGAATTCAGGTCTTCTTGCTTCTGAAAGAACTCATGCACAACTGAAATCTCTTACTAAAAATTCCCTATACACTTATTTGCAAAATGAACCAGATATACCAAGAGAGAAGGGAACTTGTCAAATCAGATTTTTCTGGGGAGCTGGGGATAGAAGACAGTCTTCTGTGAATGGAGTTGTTCTATGGATTTTCTTAGGTTCAAGTAAACTTATAGCTTCTAGTTGTCATTACTGCTTTCTGTCCTGCCATATGTACTTTCTGCTTCTTTTTAGGATAACTTATCTTTAAAATATTTTCTTTTATGTTTATTTTTTTATTTTGTTAAGCATGCATTTGATAATATAAGTAAAACATGATTATTAATACATAAAATAGATACAAATAAAAGGAACATTAAGACAGGATGTTAGGCACGTTGGTACACTTATGCACACCCCTTACAGACCTCTTAGAAATGGGGTGAGGTCAACAGTAGACAGTCTGAGGTTAAACATTTGTGGTTATGGGAAGAAACCATAAATAAAAATCCTTTTAATTCAATTAAAGTTCTCTGTTATTATCTCTCACCATTTCTGCTATCCATCCTGTGCTCATATAGTTTGTCAAACTGAGTCAACTTTTTTGGCCAACTGAAATAACTTTGTGCCACTTAAAGATATACCTAACATACCATAGGATATTTCTCCAGGGAACACAATTGCCTCCCATTTCTACTCAGGAGAATGGCTGGTTGGCCTAAGAACAGTAGATTTGCTGTGGGCTAACCATTTGGCAAAAGCTCTTTGAACAGCTCAAAGACTGCCTTAACTCTTTCTTAAGGTAGATTATCCACAATTTGCTCACAATACACATACATACACACAATCCATTTGAATCAAATTATAAAGTGATGAGCAAAATTCCCATCACAATTTAGCAAAACTTCTGCAGTATGAATGTTGGTCAAATTATAACTGTAGAATTTATACATTCTACAGTCTACAAGAAAATACTTGAGGGGTGGGGGAAAGAATCCATCTTATAATTTGGAAATTAAAACAAAGCATTTTCAAAATACTTAAATCTACACCTCTTTTCCTTGATAAAAGAGCTCCTGTCAAATGAACTCAATGGATTTTGTCAACTATTAATAATTACATAAACTCTTTATATACCTACAACACACTGATTAATTCAGACAAAATAAATATATGTTACTTTCTGACTCTTTTGGCAAATGATCAAAAGAAAAAGAAAAATAACCAAACCCAGACAAGAATAATTTCTGAGGAGGATAAAAAACAATGTGTCAACAGTAAGAATTCTTTTGATTTTGATTTTAGGTGTATGTGTGTGTGTGTGTTACAAGTTCCACCTTCCCCATTTAAGGAATACTTGAATTCGATTCATTAAAGTGGATATATTGGAAGCTTATGGCTGCAAATTGGAAGGGGAATGGTGTAGATTTGGCTCCTGCAGTATAATTGCAGGCCTTAAGAGGGAATTTACCACAGCTGCAGAAGAGTGTTCCACATTTACTGAGCAAAAAATTGTACAAGCAGCATTATTCTTGCACTACCAATACTATTTAGAATATAGGTGTCAAACTCCCCATGTCATGTTGCAATGTTTTCCCCGTTGCAGAGCTGGGATGGGCATGGCCTGTGTGTGATGCATCCGGCCTGTGGGCTGCCAGTTTGACAACCCTGGTATAGAGCCCACAACAATGGTGAGGTCTTAACAGTCCTAAAATGGTGGAATGGCCACACGACTTATTTCTGTATTGGCTACATATTTGATTAAATTTAATTTTAATGGCTTTTGTAAAACACAATGAGTTAGGAACTTGTCAAATTTTGGGGGAATCAAGTTTTATAGAAGGAGAACATCAGTTGCAATAGTGCATTTTTTTAAACCCCTGTAGCAGCCTGTCTTCAACGAGGAAATATCTTTTTATAGGTTGTCATTTAGCAAGTGTTTGAAACTATGACAGACTACTAAAAAGAAATCTATGATCTAGATTTGAAGTCCTGATAGCTGTCCTCTGCAGTAATGTGACCATATTTTGTGCACTGAGAAACCAGTCTGCATTTATGATTGTTTGCAGGGCTCCATGGTCATGTGACCACAATTTATACTCCCCCCCCAGAAATTGGCAATTACTTCTGGTTTCCTGAAAAAAATGCCCCATAGCTTTGCTTTACAACTGCAGCAAAATTGGTCATGGTCCTTTGTGACTCACTTAATGACTATAATGAATTTATGACTGAAATTGTTAGATCTGGGAGAGTGGGCACAAGGAACAGAGACGAGGCATCGAATAGTGACTCCAACTCTTTATTAGTGACTCAGAACAGAGCGGAATACTAGGGCAGCAGCAGCTCCTTTTATAGAGCTGGCTGCTGTCACAACACCCAATGATTTGAGTTTACCACGCTGAGAGCGTCCAATCAGCAGTGACCCGCTATCAGCCAATCTGATCAGCCAAAACCGACCATTCACGATCCGCTGTCAACGGGCCAATCAGAAGTGCAGGTTACAAACCTGCCATGGAAAGAAAACTATTAGAATTGCAAGCTAACGAGTTTGCTTCGTTCGTAACACCCCTCCCCCCTAGGTTCCGTCTCAAGGGTGGGGTGATGTATTCTTGCAGGTAGGCAGGTTGTTTCACCTGCCGACCTGATCTACGTTGCTCCACCAGTCTTTGGCTGGACTCTGGTTCCGGTGGGCTGTTTGTTAGACTCAGCGGTAGCTGTGATCTGACTTCTCCGTTGGGTGACTCGGGGCTGTCATCTCTACTCTATCTGGATTCTCTGGGATTGCTGATGCCGCCGTGCTGCTCCGTGGTGAGATGACCATCTGTCCCGGCTCCTCTTCGAAAGTTGAATATTCCAGGCTTGGTTGCACTGATTGCTGAGTTTCGCATACTGGATCAGGTACTAGTTCATTTTCGGCCCCCTCAATTTCCCTTCTCCCCCTGGTTTGGAGTTCAGGGCTTGTGGAAGGGGTAGGTGCCAGCCTGGAAAGTAACTGGTCGATGTGGCGCTTCCACAGTTTCCCATCAGCAGTTTGCAAACAGTAGGAACGGGGACCTGTAAGTTGAGTTATGGTAGCGGGGACCCACAATGGGTCTTTTTTGCAAAGACCGGGTCACCTACCTTGAATGTGCAATACTTGCTACTGGAACCCAGAGGCTTTTCCAACGTGTAGGCAGGGTGTAGACGGTCAAGATGTGATTGAAGTTTCCGGCCCATCAAGAGTTTGGCTGGGGTTTTGTTTGTGGTGCTGTTCAGAGTAATATGTTGGAAGAGAAGCATCCTAGTTACCTTGTCATGGATGTTCCCTTGTTCCATCTTGTGTAAGGTTTTCTTTATGAACTGGACCATTCATTCAGCCCTACCATTGGCCGCAGGTGAGCCGGCGATTTTAAAGTGTGGCATATCCCCCGGTCTGCGAGGTACTGTTCAAATGCCAAGGCAGTGAACTGTGGGCCATTGTCTGAATCCAAGACGTCTAACAAACCATGTGTGGCAAATAGTCTGTTTAGTTTTTTAACGACTGTTTCTGTTGTGGTGCTCTTCATTTTGTGGACCTCAAGCCAATTGGAATAGGCATCCACTGTTATGAGAAATGTATGCCCTTTGGTGGGTCCCGCAAAATCGATGTGGATACGGGACCAGGGATCTTGGGGTGCTTCCCATTCAGTTGGTGGTGCTTTTGGTGGAGCTGAGCATGTTTCCTGGCACTTGTTGCAGGTGGCCACCCAGGTTTCTATTTGCTTATTTATACCTGGCCACCAAACGTAGTTCCTTGCTAGTGCCTTCATCCGCATGATGCCAGGATGTCCATCATGCAATAGTTTTAGGATCTTATGCTGTAGTCTTTCTGGGATGACGACTTTGTCTCCCCACAACACACATCCTTTTTGGGTGAAAAGTTCTGTCTGCCTGTATTTGAAAAGCTTGAAGGTGTCATTGAGTTTGTTGTTAGGCCACCCCCTTTCTATCCAGCTGAGGACTCGTGCTAAACAAGAGTCTTTCTTTGTTTCAGATGCGATGTCTTGTGCAGTCAGTGGTGGTGAAGGGAGTGTCTCGATTTGTAGTACAGCTAGTGTTGGAGCTGGGTTGTCTAGGACTTCTGGTAGTGGAGAGCGGCTCAGGGCATCAGCGTGGGGAATGGCTTTCCCTGGTCAGTGTCGCAGTTGGTAGTCGTATGCGGCTAAAAATTCTGACCAGCATGTCATTCTTGGTGATAAGATATGGGGAGTTGGTTTATCCCCCGCCAAGATGCCCAGTAATGGTTTGTGATCGGTGATTATAGAAAAGGACCTTCCATATACGTACTCATGGAATTGTTTGATCGCAGCCACAATAGTGAGAGCCTCTTTACCTAGTTGGCTATAGTTTCTTTCAGTTTTAGATAAAGTTCTGGAAAAAAATGCAATGGGTGCCTCGGTGCCATTTGGCAGGACATGGCTCAGGATGGCTCCTGCTCCAAACGGTGAGGCGTCACAGATGACATTTAAGGGTAAAGTCTCATTATATTGTATTAATACAGCATCTGATGTTAAAAGGTCTTTTACTTGCTGAAAAGCTCGCTCTTCTCGATGTCCCCAGACCCAGGATGCCTTCTTATCAAGGAGCCTATGCAGGGGTTCAGCAACAGTCGCTTTCTGGGGTAGGAAGATGTTATAAAAGTTAATAAGTCCCAGGAAGGCTTGAAGATTTGTTTTGTTTCGAGGTCTTGGGGTGTTTTTTATTGCAGCCAATTTTTTCTCAGTAGGGTTAATTCCCTGTTTGTCAAGAAGGTAACCAAGGAATTCAACCCTCTCAGTACATAGTTGGCACTTGTCCTTCTTGACTTTCAGGCCAGCATCTTTGAATTTTTGGAGGACCATTCTTAGCCGCTTTTCTAGTAGACTTCTAGTGGGGGCGGCTATCAAGACATCATTGAAATATGGCACAACCCCTTTCATACCTTGCAACAATCTCTCCATCAAACTTTGGAAGATGCCAGGTGCTACGCTCACTTCGAACTGGAGTCTATTACACTTGAATTCACCTCTGTGCGAGACTATTGTTTGGGCTTCTGCGGTCGCTGCATCTACGGGCAGCTGCTGGTATGCCTGAGCTAGGTCCAATTTTGCGAATATTTTCCCGCCCCCAAGGGAGTGAAGTAGGTGTTGGACCACTGGCACAGGGTAAGCGCTCTGCTGAAGTGCGTGATTTAGGGTGGCCTTGTAATCCCCACAAATTCTCAGAGATCTGTCAGGCTTTATGGGGGTTACAATTGGGGTCTCCCATCGGGCGTGGTCAATCGGTTCCAACATGCCTTGGGCTATTAATTTGTCCAATTGTTCGTCAATCTTTGGTTTGAGTGCAAAAGGCACTTGACAGAGCTTAAGGCGAATGGATGCAACATCTGGGCAGAGGTTAAACGATATGGGGGATCCCTTGTACTTGCCTAGCTTCTCAGTGAACACTTCCTGGAATTCTTGGACGAGGGCCGCTTCCCAGTCATCGCTTTCAGTTTGGTTGATGCCCGCCAGTTCGATTCCTAGTGGTGTGAACCACTGCAAGCCTAATAAGCTGGGTCGATCTTTATCAATGACTGTAAGTGGTAGAGTTGCGGTATGGTCTTTGAAGGAGACTTGGACGTGGCTGGAACCGATGACTGGGATTCTATTTCCTTGGTAATCCTTTAATATAATTTTCTGAGGGCTGAGATTCTGGCGACGGATGTCAGGGATCAGCTGTTTGAGGGTTTTCCAGGAGACCATTGATAGGGAGGACCCGGAGTCGACTTCCATGATGCATGGACGATTCTCAATGGTGACCCTTACTCGGATCTTTCTTGCATCAAGGGATGAAGCGTGGCCGATGGTGATGGTTTGGTGCGTCTCTTCTCATCTGGTAGAAGTGGCTGGTGCTTGATTTCTGTAGTAGTGGTTCCATTGGTTGCTTGGGCGGTCCTGATTTAGTGGTGGGGTGCTTGTCATCTGCCAGAAATTATTTTCTCTTCGATTTGGGCTGGACCCTTGCTTGCCTCTACAGACTTCAGCAATGTGGCCCCTCTTTCCACAGGAATGGTAGAGGGCATCTAGGAATTTGCAGTCTGATCGTGGGTGGTTTCCCCCGCATCCAGCACACTGATACGAGGGCTTACGAATCCGTTGATCTCACTGATCGTGGTCTGACCTGAGTCTGTTGACCTCCTCTTCCTCGCTTTCTGATGAGGATTCGAGGTCTTCATGGTGGGTGGTCATTGTGTGCCTCTTGGGAAGGGGCGTAGGGTCACTGGCGAGTTGGTGGTGCGGTCCGTTCGCTCAGTGCATTCGAGCTGCCAACTTCCTGGTTGCTTCTGCTGCAGTAGCATCGGCGATGACATCCGCGAGGGCAATGTCCCTCTTTGCCATAATCTTGCTCTGTGTTGTATGGTCTTTTAGACCCAGAACAATTCGATCTCTCATGGCTTCTTCGAGGTTTGCGAAGCCACAGAGCCCTCCCAGGTTTCTGAGGTCTGCGACAAAGTCTCCAACACTTTCACTTTCCTGTTGGTCCCTCTGGTAAAACTCATGTCTCCTGATGAGTGTTGGCACCGCTGGGGCATGATGGGCCCGGAGGATTGGGGCGACGTTGTCCCAGTCCATCGTCTTGACTTCAGCTGGTTTTGCAAGTGCCTTTGCCATCTTAAAAACGGCGGGCCCGCAATGGGTCAGGAATACAACTTGTTTCTTGCTGAGCGTAGCATCCTTCAGGTTGTTGGTCTCCAGGAACATCTGAAACCTGTCCATATACGAGTCCCAGTCTTCGTTAGCTTGGTCAAAGGGAGCGGGTGGTATGGTGCCGCTGGTCATTCTGCTGTGATTGGTGTGCTCTCAGCCACGTGCTCTGTTAGTGTTCAATGAGTGTTCATTCAGCTCTCTCGTCTCCGAATCCCACCTTCGTCGCCAGTGTTAGATCTGGGAGAGTGGGCGCAAGGAACAGAGACGAGGCATCGAAAAGTGACTCCAACTCTTTATTAGTGACTTCAGAACAGAGTGGAATACTAGGGCAGCAGCAGCTCCTTTTATAGAGCTGGCTGCTGTCACAACACCCAATGATTTGAGTTTACCGCGCTAAGAGCATCCAATCAGCAGCGACCCGCTATCAGCCAATCCGATCAGCCAAAACTGACCAATCACGATCCGCTGTTAATGGGCCAATCAGAAGTGCAGGTTACGAGCCTGCCATGGAAAGAAAACTATTAGAATTGCATGCTAATGAGTTTGCCTCATTTGTAACAGAAATTATGGGCAATTGCTTACATTATGGCTTTCAGATCAGTTTTTCATGCCTGGAAGCTAGTCCATGCAAAAAAAAAAAAATTCCTTATTTTCAAAATAAGGATTTTGGAAGTGGTTTGCCATTGATTGCTTCCTAGAACTGAGGGAGAGTGACTGGATCACTCAGCTGACTTTGTGCCTAATTATCTCTTGGCTTCTAGGCTGGTGCCTTAACCAGTACACCAAAGTGACTCTCAGTCATGGTAATACAAGATTACAGGACACAACCTCTACTCCTTCTTTATTTGGAAGACAAAGTGTGATAATGTTGGAGACTCTTCAGAACTAGAAACCCCAGGAGATCCAGCAAATCTTCAATTTACACACCAGTTTCTCCAGAGTTATGCAAAAGTCCTCACCTGATACCTCAAATCATCTTGGCAATTCAATTCAATGTTCTAGTTCAATTAGTCTGATTCAAAAGGAACTCTTTTTCAGATTCTTCAGATTAAATCATTTCCTCCAGCTTTTTATGCATAATCCAGATTTAAGGTAAGGAATTCCAGATTTGAGCCTGAACCTCTTTTTCAATTTGTTTTTAATGCAGATACTGTGCAGTTTGAAATCCTCCTATACATGTATTTCCACCTGAGGTTATGTGTGTCCGATAAGATGGAATGCAATGCAATTTCAGATAATAGCTGCCAAAGTAATTATTTTGTAAGTCATCATAAAGGACTCCATTAAGAATAATACCTTTAATTAGGCCATAAGACATGACAGTTGGCACATTTCTCAGTTAGAAAGATGAGTGGGGAAAACATAATGGATTTTTCATCTCTAATTTTCCATCTCTAATTCTAGTGATTTTCTACCCCCTCCTCCCTGTTTTCCTGAAGACAAAGATTTGGCATTGATAGTTGACTAACTTAATAACTTTCAGAAGTTAATTAGTCACTTTGAAACTGATGATCTTTCCCTGAAATGCCTGATGATTGGAGAGACGTAAATATTTTGTTCTTTGGTGCTCTCAGATATGGAGGGAGAAACTGCTATTTTTAAATGCAGTGATTAAAGAAATGAGGATGTTTGGAGTTTACTGAATTGGGAAGGTGAGCAATTGCAAAAGCAGGCAGAGGGTAGAGACATGGGGAAATCATCTGATAAAAATGAAAGAAAATTGGATGGTAAAACCAAGTGAATGAGACTGTAATTAATTTTTTTGGAGGAAATAATGTGACATTTTCTCTTTTCCAGGCTATGAATTGCAAATGTCTATTGCTTATACCTGGAATGGGTTTACATGGTTGGTCAGTATTTAAGTAGTCATTGGTTAACAATGGTAATTGGGATTGGAATCCCAAGTTCCATAATTAAGCAATATGATAATAAAGTACAATGTCGTATAACTGCATTGCTTACAACTCCAACATTCAGCATTGCTGTTGTTTAGCAAGATTTCAGGTCATTAAATAAGTCCCAGTGGTTTACAGGTAGACCAGCAGGCAGGTAAGGATATATGCATAAGTGCACCATCATGCCTACCATCCCTGTACTATTGTCCCCATTTATTTGTATGTATTTCCTGTATTCTTACTCACATTTATACTTATATCTATTACCTTGTAAGCGACTGACAAATCAAATCAAATCAATAAATAAATATGTAAGCAGAAAGAAGCAAAACAAATGTAAGGCTATTCATCATTATACATAATTTATTTGTCCGATCTCTTCCCCACAAATAACCATATATGTATTCTATTCATTACTATTTCTAGATTTGCCTCTCTCCCAATGTTAGGAATGATAGTCATCTAATAGTTGGGTTGGCAACATATAAACCAGGATAATTATTTAATACTGTTGTATCTTTAAGAAAGTGCTGTAATTGTGATTGGCTGAGGTTCCTCCGACGTCTATAGGATGGGGCCAGAAACATGGTTTGCTCTTCTTCTTGCATTTCCCTATTGTCTTTTGCCTGATTGTAATTCTGCTTGAATTGCTGTGAGTCTTTCAAACTGTTAGCAAACTCCATTTACTGAACTTTTTTTATGATATTGGACTTTGTTTTTGTATTATCCCTGGACTGATTGTATTGAATATTACCTGCTTTAACCATGTATGATTTGGACTGTTTATTGGACTTTGTTTACCCGTTTACTGGAAGTAAAACCTACATTTTATTATTCAATGTATCTATATGCTGGTTGTGTGTTATTCCTCACATTTCCTTGAGTGCACTCATTCTCCTAACGGGGAATACCTCAACAACCCAGAAAAATTAGCATGTGGACATAATAGCTGAATTCATGTCACATGCTTAAATTTGTTCCTGAATTGGGTTCAGGCATTGTCCTCCACAGGGTAGTGCAAGTGACAACAATCTCTGTTGTGGCATTGTGATGCAAACTCTATCTTTATGCACTTGAATGAAATATAGTAACTAAAATGTTTTGTTATTTTGAAGTCATCATAGTTAGTTGATGTAGTCAATGGAGACTCCTCTCCATTGGTGCTCTCTGGGCTTTGTTGTTTTCTTGCAGATGTTTCATAAATGAAACTAGGTAACATCATCAGAGCACTGATGATGTTACCAAGCTTGGGCAATGCAACATCTACAGAGAACAACCAAACACAGAGAGCATTAAAGATCCCTCATTTCAACCCTGAGCTACAAATATTCTCCTTTATAGGTTGTTAGTAGATTCACAGAATACAATGAACATAACACCATTGGACAGGTTGGCATAACTAAGGAGTCCCCAACTCCCGGGCCATGCCTCACTAGGAACCGGGCCATGTATGCACTCTTGTGTGAAGCTTTGCATGAGCGGCAGGTGCACACATCTGTCACTTGTGCAAATGGAACTGTGCACTCTTGCATATATGCCTACCATTTGCATTGAAGCATCCCCTCTCCCCTCCACCAAGCCACCAAGCCGAAAAGATTGGGACCATTGGCATAACATACTAAACTGCAAAGAAGAAAAAGATATAAGTAAACTTAGGACAGTATACAAGTGCAACCAGGTCTTCAACTCTCTGGATTAACTGTAGTTTCACAAACAGAATCTATATGTATCTCCCTAGTTGCTCTTTAAACATTTATTCAATATATCCATGAGAGCAACTAAAGTGTCAGTCAGAGATGGAGTGTAACATTCTTGTAAAGGCCACTTTGGCATCATTACTACTCAAACTGTGAAAGCTCAAAAAGAAGAAAGCTTAACAAATTGCTGAAGCGGCAATTACAATAGCTTGTGATGTTTCATCTTGAGCACACCTTTTTAAAAAACACAAGTTCAGTTGTTGCAAGCTTTCTAGTGTATCTTTGTTGGGATTTTCTTTTGAACCCACCAGAGGTAGCACAGAGCTTGTTAACACTGAAATGCCATTAGCATTTGCCTCCAGGTATGTGGTTGATGTATATTTACAAGACAGCTTCCAGATTTTTTTGAAAGAAAAAACAAATAACCTAAACTGGGTCCAGAATAAATCAATGAAATCCTGGTAAGGAGGAAAATAATCATGAGTGAAGAAGATAATGAAAGTCTAATAGCAAAAAGAAAAAAAAGAAAGATAATGGAGGAAGGAAGGAAGGAAGGAAGGAAGGAAGGAAGGAAGGAAGGAAGGAAGGAAGGAAGGAAGGAAGGAAGGAAGGAAGGAAGGAAGGAAAGAGAAAAAAATGAAAGGAAGAAAGAAAATTGGGAAAAAAATGATAACAGTATGCATTCTTAGAATTAACTAGTCATATCTTAAGTGCCACCTCCTAATTCAGTAATGGCAATCTATGGTCTAAAAATCATTTATAGCATCCTTGTCTTATTTCTGCAACCTTCAGTGAAAGAAAATGCCATTTTTGACAGAACCTTTCTTTAAAAATCCTGAGAGTGGAAGAACCAAAATAGCAATATACTGTAGATCTAACTTCTAAAAGATTCTTCTAAAAGAAGAACTAGACAAGTATCTTGATCTGTGTCTCTATATCATTGCCATGTCAATGGCCCAGTTACCATAGTTTTAAGCTGCGTGGTTAGAACACAACCCAAAGAAGTTTGTTTGATTGTCTACCCTTTGATTTCAGAGAGTTGGAAAAGAAAGTAACCAAAAATTTCTTAAGGAAGTATTGGTGTGCATTGCAGATGAGCTGGCTAAAGCCAAATAATATCAGGGCAATTGTTACAAAGTAATGCATTCTGTACATTGAACACTGAGTGCATACCAATTGCTCTTATTTTTGCAACAATAACCCTTGAAAGGGAATTGAAATATCAGAAGCTCTTTATGTCTTTCAGAGCTTTCTCTTTTCCCTGAAGATGAAAAAAAGGCTTCTAAATAAATTATGATCTTAACAGGAGTATAAATACATTATCCTGAATATAATCTCTTCTTCCTCTCAGTCCTAATGTGTATTCTTAAGATTCATTAGTTCTCTTTGACATTATTTCAAAGAACAAACGTAAACCAATGAAATTGTAACATCATACCTTGGTTATCATTAAATAGCTGATTTGGGATGTTGAACAAGTGATAAATACTTTAGAAGTCCTTTGTGGAAGCTAAGCTAGACAGATATATTTTAATGACTTTGAACAGTCTTGTCTGCGGTTCTGAGAAGGGAAAAAAAGCACTGAAATCTGCCATTAGTCCATCGCTGTCAAAATGCAATTCAAAAATATTAAAATATATAGGATATCATTTTAGAGAGAACAGGGAAGAAAATAGTGACTGGGAACAGTGGGTGAGTAAAAGAGATAAATTTAACGTTTGGAATACTTTAAAGAATGCAAGTGTCTCTCCTTATGCCTCAGCCATTGGCAATTGCTTTGATCACAATTATATTAATGGCTGCTTTGATCTCTATTACTAACACACATGGTTCAGTCTAAGCCATTTTATTATTAACCCATCAAAGACATCCTGTAGAAGCTAGTATTCTGTCACATGCAGCATGATACATTGAGAAGATGATATGCATTCATAAATTCATGTTAACTGTGGCATGATGTCATGATGCCAATGTCATATACTACACAATTTCTGTTCTGTGTCTGATGATGGCACTGTATGCATGACATTAACTGCCTTTCACCCTACTTAACCCATCCTACTACTGACACCCCACTGTTTCCCAAATCCTGTTGGCAAGAGTTTTGAGTAACAAAATATGATGGCATACTAAATAATAATGTTACTTGTAATTCTTCTGTAATTAAGAAAACGGGGAAAAAATAGCTCCTATTCTGCATATACTATACAATGCAATCTGTCCCTCCCCCAGCCATCTTTGTCTTTCTAGGTGTTTCCAATTGAGAAGGGTTAATTGGACCTGGGTAGGCATCCATAAATAAATTGTAAACATGCTCAGTTTCATGGGTCACTGGCTATGCTATACTGCAATCTGTTGTCCATATTATCCATTTCTAATCTCTGTTTGTAGACTCTATTTGCAAACCACAAAAAATTGGGAAAATTGGCAAAAAAAAGTCCCTTGTAGATTATTAGCAGCTGCCTTCTGTACTCAGAATGGGGATCAATAAACTATTTCTCATAATAACACTTGAATATTTTGCCAGAAATATGTATTCCATGTAAGTGATACTAATAGCTCACAAATTCTGTAGGCCCTTGAGGTGTCATTGAAGAAGGAAAGTTGTTTACCTTCATGAAAGAAACATAATAATCACCTATCACTTGAACATTATACCACATGACCCCTATAAAGGAATATAAATAAAGGGCCTTTGCTTTTAAATGTATGGTATACTCTTTAATCTGAGTAAACCCATTTCAAAAATAATTTGTTTCTCAAGGTTCTGGAATTGAAGGTGAGGAAGATCATCCTATTTCAGATGGGAATCCTGCCAAAATAGGGGAAAACAAAGTATGGCCACTTTGGTAACTAAAACACAGGGAGTCCTTGATTTAGGACCATAACTGAGCCAGAATTATGGTTTTACGTCATGGCAGTCATGAGTCACTGTATCATCATACCCAATTTTATGACTTGTTTTTTTAATGGATGTAAAGTGAATGCTGTGGTCATTAAGCAAATGCCAACATTGTTACAGCAACATGACAATTGTTAAACAGGGTGTTTTTTTTCCCCGGGAAACTGGTAATAAACTCCAGAAACTGTCAAAAGACAACAAGAAATCATTGTCTTGTGAGTGTGGCATGCTGAAAATGGATGTAAATGAAAACTGGTTGCCAAACACCCAAAATACAATCACATGGCTGCAGGAGGTGATGTGGCCATCAGAACTAGTTCTGGAGAGGTCTGTTGTAACTTCAAACAGTTGCTAAATAACTGGTTGTTAAGTACCTCTAAACATTTGCTTAATTCCATATTACATATTCAGCTATTACACAGGAATAAATAGAGAAAGAAAAGGTACTTCTCTCACTATACAATTTTGTCAGGCTTCTGGTAAAACTGCCAGCACTTTACAATAGTTTTATTTTATTTTTTATTATTTTGTCAAGTGATTATAAGATAACAGGTATAATATAAGCATGATTATGAATACATGAAATGGATACACATAAGAAAAAAGAAGAAGCAATAGGACAGGGATGGTAAGCACCTTGGTGCACTTATGCACACCCCCTACAGACCTCTTAGCAAACGGTGAGGTCAATAGTAGACAGTTTGAGGTTAAAGTTTGGGGGGTTTGGGGGAGAAACCACAGAGTCAGGTAGAGTATTCCAGACATTGACTACTCTGTTGCTGAAGTCATATTTTCTGCAATCAAGTTTGGTGCAGTTTACCTTAAGTTTGTATCTATTGTGTGCTCTTGTATTGTTATGGTTGAAGCTGAAGTATTCATTGACAGGTAGGGCATTGCAATATATAATTTTATGTACTATACTTAGATCGGACTGAAGGTGGCATAGTTCTAGGTTGTTTAGGTCTAGAATTTCAAGTCTGGTGGCATAAGGTATTCTACAACGAGTAGAGGAGTGGAGAACTCTTCTTGTAAAATATTTCTGGACTTTCTCAACTGTATTAATATCAGATATGTAATGTGGTTTCCAGACTGATGAGCTGTATTCAAGTATTGGTCTAGCAAATGTTTTGTATGCTCTAGTTAGTAGTGTGATATTACCAGAGAAAAAGCTATGCAGGATTAGGTTAACAACTCTTAATGCCTTTTTGGCTATGTAGTTACAGTGGGCTCTAGCACTTAGATCATCAGAGATGAGTACTCCAAAGTCCTTTACAGAGTTTGGATCATCAACAAGGTCTTGACTATTCAGCTTGTATTTTATTTTCTGATATATTTTTTTTTGCCAATATGTAAGACAGAGCATGTATTTGTTGAGATTTGAAGTTGCTATTTGTTTGGCCATTCTGATACATAGTCAAGGTCCTTTTGAAGGGCAGCAGTACTGTCTGTGGTGTTGAATAGCTTTACATCATCAGCAAAGAGAACACAGTTGTTTTTAATATGAGCACAGAGGTCATTTATGTAGAGTATGAAAAGAGTTAGTCCTAAAACACTGCCTTGGGGAACACCACTGTTGACAGGTACAGAATTTGATAGGACGCTCCCAATTTTGACGTGTGTTCGCTTTTAAGAGTTGCAAAGAGAAGCTACATTTGTGCCCTGCATGTTCTTAAGCACCTGTTCTGTCTCGGCTTTCTTCTTTACCAAAATATGAAAGAGGTACAAACTCACACCAACACAGGCAGGCAAGCTGGCTCGGACTTCACAGAGTTAATTCTTTGGAACTGATAATATTCTTGGCATTCCCACAGGTCCTGCCTGCCAAGTCCGAACTGATAAAGTTTTACTCACAGAAAATCACAAGGCAGTCCACAAAAATAGTCATTCACAAAGAAAATATGAAGTAAGTTAAACTTTGTCCTATACAAAGTTTCAGAAGAAAACACACCCACTTTTATCCCCTGTGGGGTGTGGCTCAATGACTCAGCTCACTCTCTGATCCTCCCACACCTCCTATGCTGCTGCTCACGTTTCTCCCTACGACACTGCTTAGGATCGAGCCAACACTCTTCCTCTTGACTCCCTGTCAGGGGCTGCTCTGATATGCCTTCATCCTGATTAATCTCAGGCTGTTCCTCTCGGTTGTCTGATGGAACCTGAGGCATTACAGGGAGGAAGGTCCTGGGGAGGAAGGCATTCCCAGTTCCTCCTCCTCATCTTCCAGGTCCTCTTCCTCTGACAGCATAGGCTCGGGAATCAGGGACACAACAAGCATCTTTTAAGGAACTGAAGCACCACTCAGGTTTACTAGTGAGGACCAGTTAATTGAGGGAATGGGTTGGAGAGATGAGAGCTGGGGCGGGAGGAGAATGAAATCTGGTACTAACCTGAAGAAACTTGCCAGGAGAAATAAAGAAATTATATTATCTCCCATGGGATTGTTTTTCCAAATTGGAATAAAAAGAAATGTCTCAAAGATGATAAAGTACACAGAACAGTGGTGGAATTCTACCAGTTTCCCTACCGGTTCAGTGATCACACACACTAATGCAGGTGGATGTACCTAACATGCGCCTGCAGCTTTCCAAACACCAGCTGAGGCCCTGCCACACCAATCAGCTGCCAGGTGGGAGGGCTTCTCCTGCACTTTTCTCTTCTTTATCCTCTCAGCTGATCACCTGAGCTTTTTTTTTTTTTTACTACCAGTTCTGTTGAACCGGTAGCATTTTTTTGCTATCAGTTTGCTAACCAGGCTGAACCTGTAGCATCTCATCACTGACACAGAGGCCACAATCAAGGGATATAATAAGAAGTTTGTCAGACAGCTTGGAGTCAAGTAAAAAAAGCATAACTGAGATTAGATAGCACTTATTTCAGAAGCACCAAGGCAATAGCTGGTGACACCACCATTGCTCAGGAGGGCACCCAGCTGGGGTCTTCATGTCCCGGCAGGAACTGGAGCAAAGAATTAGAAGCTCACCCCATCCCACCCCCACAGCGGCACTGAGGTCTCATATGCGGCTTGTTAACCTCCAACTCAGTATCCTTACCTCATGCATCACCATGTTCCTAAAACTGAGATCTTCAGAAGGGAAGGAGTCTAACCCAAGAAATAAAGAGCCAAGAAAACGAGACTTAGAATGGTTGAGGAAAAGAATAAAAATCTGTGGAATTCTGGATGTGAAGATCACACATAGGAAGAAAGGAGAAGAGCGGACTTTAACCTGGAAAGGAGAACTAGGAAAATTAGAAGAAGGCAGAAAGGAAAAGGATTTTTAAAAAGTCAGTGTAAGGAAGAAAAGGAAATGGAAGGAAAAATCCTACTTGTGAGTAAGAAAGATAGAAAGATGATAAAGCCAAACCTTATATCCCTCTGCAGCATTTTGCCCAGTTGGGATTCCACTTCTGATAGTTAATATGGAGAGAAAAGCCACTTGGGGGAGCACAGAAGATTCAAGAGCTATCAGTTCAACCAACATGGATAAAGAGAAGCTTGCATTTTCATCCCTTAAGGAAATCATCCAGTGAAATGGCCAGGGGATGTTTGGGACTGAAAAAAGTAGCAAAACTAAATTCAGTTGGGAGAAAATCAGACCATTTTGGGAGGTTCAAGCAGCCAGAAAACCTGCTGTAGGACATTTTTTCACAGGGATAACAGCTGCAAGAGAAGGGGAAGTGGAAAAGTTTAAGAATGTAAAGTGCTTCTGAAATTTACTTTGTACTTGAGGAGAAGGAGCCATCTGCTAGCTTTAAGGAAACCTTTATGAAGGACACAAAATATGCCATCTCAATGAATTCAAAGGTTTATGATATTGCACTTATATTTGTATGGTGGGTACTTTTTGATGAATGCAGTAAAGTTTTTCTTCTCTGTTTATAAGTAAAGCATGAATATTTTTTTTCTACTGAATACTCCAGGAGAGAGGAAGAAAAACTCATTTTGAGGTGGTTGTTAAGCAAATGCCACAATTATTAAGTGAATCATTTGTTTTTCATAAATTGTGGTCACATGACTGCAGGAGACTGCAAATGGCCATAAATGCAGACCAGATGTTGAGTGTCTAAAATGTGACCATATGACCATGATGGAGGAAATGCAGAACATTGAATCTGGGTCATAGAGTAGCCCTCAGGAGATACATTATAGCTTCAAACCATTGTGAAAGGATCAGTTGTAAGCTAAGAACTACCTATACATAGCATAATAAAATTGTGGGGAGGATGGGCTCAATAATTTTGTAACGATGATCATTATTACATAATCAGAGCCCTGCCCCTTTTGTATATATTTTGACATTTGTATCAGTGGTGGCTCTGAGGATTTTCTGTGAGTGAATCAGTTTGGCCCGACGATGAGCTGCTGGGCCTGCCTGCCCACAGCACCTCTTTTCTGATCTTTATTTATAGTTTTCAAGCTCAGCTGCTTCTTGTGATACAGCGGATTGCTGCATGTCAGCTGTTTAACATACAGGGAGATTGCAGGATTGCAGGAGAAGGTCAGTAGCAAATCCTCTGCACATGTGCAAAGCACGCACTCACCAAACTGGTTGTTACAGCAATTGAATCACACCCCTTGAGCATGCCCACCAAGCACAGAACCAGTAGTAAAAAAAATTGAATCCTACCACTGCATTGTATGCACATTGCAATTAAACCCTCATAATTTGACATGCATAACCCAAGTAGATGCTTCTGCAACTTTTGAAACAAATGATATCCACATGATGTGTTAAAAAAATAAAGGGACATACAATGTATTTCTTCCTCCAAACCCTTTATTTCTGGGAAAAATTCTGGTATAAAGCATAAAATAACACCCAGCTTATTCCTAGCTTGTTATCGTGATAGCAAGATTTTCAATTATATTTAACCCTCCAAACCTAGAAGAAATTATGCCACTTCAAAACACATAAACCTGGTTGCATCACAGAAAGAAAGTTCATTAGTCTACATAAATTCAAATTTCAGAAAAGAAAAATGCTTGAGCAGGCAGAAAACTGCATTTGTATGTTCTGTTATTTGTGCATAAATCATCTGAAGTTTTCCATATGCATGAATTGGCTCAGAGCTTTGTATGTGATTGACAGGGATGAGTAATCTATCTGTGTATATTGAGGGGTAGATAGCTGTTTATATTTCTGTTTGCATAAAATGTCACATTTTTCCCCCATTAAATTTCTGAGTAGGCTGTCTTAACTGTAATCAACAGACTGAAATGGAAGAAGAGGATTTCCAGGTGAACAAGTGCAGAACTTAGTTATTACTGCACAATTTGAGACCTGCTATTGTTTGGGTCCCTGAACAATGGGGATATTAATATTTTATTTTGTATCCCCTTTTTTGCTCACTGTGGGTTATAATCTACTTGATTATATTGGAAGAGGAGGAGGAGGAGGAGGAAGAAGAAGAAGAAGAAGAAGAAGAAGAAGAAGAAGAAGAAGAAGAAGAAGAAGAAGAAGAAGAAGAAGAAGAAGAAAGAAAGAAAGAAAGAAAGAAAGAAAGAAAGAAAGAAAGAAAGAAAGAAAGAAAGAAAGAAAGAAAGAAAGAAGCAGGCTTTGAAACATCACCATTAAACATTATATTTATTTATGCATAGGGATATTTATTAGCTCTAATAATTTTCTTTGAAAAGCATTTTTTTCCAAGGAAAAATGATGAGTGAACTCTGCAAATAATATTTCCTCCCTAGAAAAAGGAAAAAGAAAAAGAGAAACCACAATGGGTGAAACTAACTTGTGGGGTAGAACAGGTTGGCAAAAAAAAAAAAAAAAAAAATCTCAGTTCTTTCCCATATGATAATACATGTTTTGTGATGGCCACACCTCAAAAGGGGCAGTCATTTTCTATGAGTACCTATGACATGGTCTCAAAGTTCCATATAGGGTTGCCGGTCTCCAAAGATATCCCCATAGCAGGGAACTCTAGGGTTGTAAATTATAATGGTGATATTGTTGATTGCCCAGTCAGCCAAATGTTTAGACAGGATTTTGCATTTTGGTTCAGACCTGAGATAGACAGCTGTTGCTGTTTAATAAAACTAAGCTCACAAAATGTAAGCTGTTCTAAAAGCTACCTTTTGTAATTAACTAATGGTATTCAAGTGGTAGTCCAGATGTTTTGGGATGGCTTCCAAGGCGTCTACTAATATTGATATGATCCTTATTTTATTGTGCCATAGTCATTCCATTTCTATTTACAAATCTTTATATTTTGCAATTCTCTTCTCTTCTCTTCTCTTCTCTTCTCTTCTCTTCTCTTCTCTTCTCTTCTCTTCTCTTCTCTTCTCTTCTCTTCTCTTCTCTTCTCCTCTCCTCTCCTCTCCTCTCCTCTCCTCTCCTCTCCTCTCCTCTTCTGTCCCTTCCCTTCCCCTCCCTCCTCTTCTTTCCCTTTCCTTCCCTTTGCCTCTCTTTTCTCCTCTCCTCTTTTCCTGTCTCCAGGCAGTATACTGTTCACTGTTCACATTGCAACTAGGCAGAAATTCTGGCCCCATGGTTAAGAAATAGACAATTTAGTATATGCATAGAACATCTCCTGACAAAATTCTTCATGTCCTCATCTTACTTGATGACCAAATAACAGAATAACAGAGTTGGAAGAGACCTTGGAGGTCTTCTAGTTCAACTCACTTCTCAGGCAGGAAATCCTGTAGAATTCTGGGCAAATCGCTGTCCAATCTCTTCTTGAAGACCTCCAATGATAGAACACTCACAGCTTCTGAAGATAAGACATTCCACTCATTAATTGTTCTGTTAGGAAAGTTTTCCTTTGTTCTAGGTTGCTTCTCTCTGTGATTAGTTTCTATTCATGGCTTCTTGTCCCACTTTAAAATGCTAATTTGAAAGGCTTGTGATGAGAGTGATCTGGATTAAGCAACAGTTATCTGCATGCTTGTAATTTCATTCTTCAGGTTAGCCTGTATGACACAACCAAACCTCTCTGGGAAAAAAACCTACAAAAAATGGTAAATTTCAGATCTACACACCAATAACAAGGGAACTGTAATTCAAAAATTTTCTAACCAATCACTTCTTGTTTATCAGATAAAAAGATATCCTTATATCCAACACCTGGATATTGGATTTTCTGCTTTCTTATGAGGAACAGGTAGCTCTGAATATAGCAAAAACACTTTAAACTTATATACTGCTTCATAGTGCTTTATAGCACTGTTTGTGTAGCTTACAGAGTTAGAATATTGACACTGATGATCTGACTCCTCATTTTACTGACCTCAAAAGGATGGAAGGCTGAGTGAAACTTGAACTGGTCAGGATCAAACTCCTGTGAGCAAACTTAGCCTGCAATACTACATTCTAACCACTGCACCACCAAAGCTCTATATTATCATTTCTCCATCACAGAAGAAGAAATACCCATTACAACCTATGCCTTTAAAGAGAAAACACTGTAAAGCACATGGGAAACTTGCATCACATTTTCAATAAATGATCTAATTTGCATGAATCTCCAACAGAAAGTGGCTGATGCATATATATGCTTAGTAAATGCCCAAATTATAATTGGTTTCCTCTGATGTGGATCAAAACTGACTTTGAGCCCTTAATTAGAATTTTGGAGATTTGTAGTGACACAAAGAAACAAAGAGTGAATCTTTAGAAAGTGACATATTTCTCATAAATTCATCTGTGTTAGGAAAGCAATGGAAACGAAAAGAGATAACAATGTGACTGACAGTTCTAGTTTGTTCATAGTGAATGATAATTTTAGAGGAGTCTCCAATTACAGAATTTTGGGTGGATGGATCTGAAGTGCTGTGCTCATTGTTATTTCCTATGTCATGAAAGTTAAAAAGAAACTGTTAGAACTATGAAAACTGAAAGTTTATTTAATTGAGGAAATATTGGGCGTATAAGTCCTTCTGGTTTTGACATCATTTTTTCACATTTCTAATTCATTATGCCCTATTGTAACAGGAAACAAAGTAATTTTTCATTTATCTCTTGGTTTGTAGAGACTTTTATCAAGTTCACCCTCATAGTTTGAGTACTATGGGTAGAAACTGTTAACTAAAGGTGATCTTCAATATATTCAGGGCCTATTTCACTGAATTAGTGGTTTGTTTTAATTTTATTGATTGCTTATTTGCCAGAGTCTGTTGGGAGTGGGGCAGCCCAAAACTGCCATTAAATAACTAAGTAAAATTAAGTATGGGATGCTGGCATTAATTCTATGCATTATTGCCTTTTATGCTTTGACATAATATAATGTCAAAGTTATAATGTCGATTTCTGATTCTGATTACTGTATATGATAGCTATCTTTATTGATGAAACAATTGTCATATCTCTCAATCTGTATCAATTACTTAATTTATTGGCAAATAAACTATTCTGAGATTCTTCTCCCTCCCCTCTAATATCCTTGAGGGGAAAAAAGGCCATTCAGATGGATTTCTTTTCTTTCCAACTAATTTTTATGCTGGACACCACTTACACTGAGGGAGAAAGAAAGAAAACGAAAGTGTTGCAAATAATAGGCTGATTTACCAATTTCTGCTAGTATCAGTTTCTGCCAAAGTAGCAGACATAAAATGAACATTGTTAGGATTAAGAAGTCCTGCATGTAGAAAGTACAAAACAGCATATTCATGAGACCATAAAAATGTATTATTGAAGTCCACAATTTTTGTTTTGACAGCCAGTTAAATGCAATTGTTAAGACATCAGACTACGATTCACGAGACTGATTCCTGTGAATTCTGCCTTTGGTGCAAAGTAGAGGTGGTATTCAGCAGGTTCTGACCAGTTCTGGAGAACCGATAGCAGAAATTTTGCGTTGTTCGGAGAACCGGTGGTAACTTTCCCCCAGGAGTAGGGAGGGAATGGAAATTTTACAGTATCCTTCCCCTGCCATGCCCACCAAGTTATGTCACGCCCACCAAGCCATGCCCACAGAACCGGTAGTAAAAAAAAAATTGAATCCTACCACTAGTGCAAAGCTAGTTGGGTGACCTTGGGCTGGTCATTTTCTCTGACCCCCTAGGAAGGAGGGAATGGAAAACCACTTCTGAACACTGAACCCATAAATTGTTTCAATTCCTACCCTCAAAGTGACACTATTGAGCACTGCACACCAGAACAACTAAATACAAGAACAGTTTTTTCTCCAAATGCCATCACTCTACTAAACGAATAATTCCCTCAACACTGTCAAACTATTTACTAGGTCCACATTGCTATTACTATTAATCTTCTCATCACTCCTCATCACCATCCTCTCCCATTTATAACTGTATGATTGTAACCTTGTTACTTGTATCCTAATGATTTTTATTGATTGCTTCCTAATATGATTTGATTGCTTATTGTACCTATGACTATTATTAAGTGTTGTACCTTATCATTCTTGACTTGATGAATGTATCTTTTCTTTTATGTACACTGAGAGTATTTGCACCACGACAAATTCCTCATATGTCTAATTGCACTTGGCCAATAAAGAAGTCTGTCTTTCTGCCTGTCTGGTCTATCTATCTATCTATCTATCTATCTATCTATCTATCTATCTATCTATCTATCTATCTATCTACACTTGAACATCACCACTGACTTGAAGGGGAACACACACACACACACACACACACACAAACAGCCTTAATAAATTGAAGCCTTGAATTTATTTTACTAATCTTAAATATCACCTGGGTATTATAGTTTCTTGAAGAGGGAAAATAATACTTCTATCCTATCTGAAATATTTCAACAGTATCACCAAACTAAAATACCCAAATTCTTAGGAAGAAGGTACTAATTTAAAAATGATTGTATTGTTAAAGTTATAACTCAGGATTTTTTAAAAATGGCAATAATAGCAATACTTGAAAATGTCCATTGTTACTTTTATAAATGTTTTTTTTTTCTGATATTAAAATATAATTGTTTGTTATTTTTGTTGGGTTTTTTGTGAATTATTAGAGTTGCTTGTGGTTTTCTTTTGTTAAGGTTTTTTTTTTTTGAAAATTTTATTTGGGTTTTCACAAAAACAAAATATAAATAAAACATCTTTTTTGAAAACAGCATGGTCCCAGGTTATCACTTCTTCATACAGACACAAAACTCAATTTCATGCTCATTTTTATATTCTATTCCATATCTTATTTCCATTTTATATTTTCTACATAGTTTTTCCCCTCTTCTAATTTTCTCAACTTTGTTTTGATTATCTCAATTGAAATCATTATATTTATACTTTTGTCTGTCCTGTTACAATTTCACATTATCTTTTCTTATTAAACAAATTTTTCCCTGTAGTTACCAATTAGTGTATGACACCTTTATATCCCTTAATTTTATCCATTCAAGCTCTTATTTAAGCTTCAATGTATAGCTTTAAGATTATAGCATTCAATATAATACATAACTTCCAATCGAATTCTGTCCTAAAAAGAATATATATATATATATATATATATATATATATATATATATATATATATATATATATATATATATATATATATATATATATAGAATATATATATATATATATATATATATATATATATATATATATATATATATATATATATATATATATATATATATATATATATATATATATATAGAATCTCATCTGCCATCATCAGACTTCTGGATGGTGTTTGTCTGTGAGTCAAACTTTTACAGTGGTTTCAGATTTAAATTTGGGGCAGCCTACTGCTGTGTCAGAATGGTTTTTTCTTCCTCCTGATTGGTTGAGAGTCTTGGTCTATGTTTATTGGTCTTGGAGTTTGCTGTGTTCTTCTACTAATATCTTCTGTCTTTTTTTTTTGGGGGGGGAGCTCTTTTTGTATCTTGATTGGCTGGCAACTAATCTACAAAAAAACAGATGGCACACTAGGACACACCATATACCAGAAGAAAACACATACCAACCACTACCTCAATGCCCAATCCCACCACCACCCAGCACAGATAAACTCCGTGGCTAAAACACTAATTACTAGAACCAAACGCCTGGCAGACAAGACACACATTAAGACTGAACTAAAATATTGACAGCCAACGGCTTCCACAAAAGCAAAATCACCAACTTGATCCACAAAAACACACTGAGACATAATAGAGACCCAGATGATGAACAGACCTATGGAACAGCTGTTCTGCCCTACATAAGAGGCACTACAGACAAAATTAGTAAGATTCTATACAGACACCACATCAAGACTGCCTTCAAAACAGACAGAAAAATAGCAGCCATCCTCAGGAACCCTAAAGACAAAATTGACCTGGTAAACCAAGGCATATATGAAGTCCCCTGTGCATCATGCCTGGCCACATACATTGGACAGACCAATAGAAGAATAAGCACCCGCCTGGATGAACACAAAAATGCAGTCAAAAAGCTGGAACACACTTCCTCACTCGTCCAACACATGGAAGCCACAAGTCATAACATCAACTTCAATGGCACCAAAACCCTAGCCATCATAGAAAATCCCAGCCACAGAATCATCAGAGAAGCCATAGAGATTGAAAAAAGACCAGAAACCATGACGAGAAGAGATGATTCCACCAGGCTGTCAATCATTTGGAAGCCTGCACTCACAAACAAAAAAAATCTCCACACCACAAGCCAGGCAAACACCTGGGCACAAACAGATCCTCCCTGATACCTCCAGCTCAAACACACCCCAACCAGGCACCCAGATGAAACCCAGCTTCCTAACTAATGATAGCCGTCTATTTATCCGAAGCCAAGCTGCACTAAAGGCCTCAATATTGGCTGTCAATATTTTAGTCAGGGTGCATAGTTCTTTCTTAATGTGTGTCTTGTCTGCCAGGCGTTTGGTTCTAGTAATTAGTGTTTTAGCCACGGAGTTTATCTGTGCTGGGTGGTGGTGGGATTGGGCATTGAGGTAGCGGTTGGTGTGTGTTTTCTTCTGGTATATGGTGTGTCCTAGTGTGCCATCTGTTTTCTTGTAGATTAGTACATCTAGGAATGGTAGTTGTTTGTTTGTTTCTGTTTCCATGGTGAACTTGATTTTGGGGTGTGCGCTGTTTAGGTCTGTTAGGAAATTGTTTAGGTTTTCTTGTCCATGGGGCCAAATCACAAATGTGTCATCGATATATCTTAACCATAGTTTGGGTTTGAGTATGGCATTAGCCAGGGCTCTGGATTCGAATTCTTCCATGAACAGGTTTGCAATGACAGGTGACAGTGGTGATCCCATGGGGGCTCCTTCAATTTGTTTGTATCTTTGTCCTTTGTATATGAAATATGTGTTGGTTAAGCAGTGTTCTGTTAGTTCCATGAGGTGTTTAGCTGGTTGGTATTTATTTTTGATGATTTCGAGGGTCTCTTTTATCGGGACTTGAGTGAATAGTGAAACCACGTCAAAACTTACAAGCAGATCTTCTTGCTCCACGTGTAGATCTTTGATCATTTCCAAGAAGTGGTATGAGTTTTGTACATGAGAAGCTGCTGTTTCAGCATGGGGCTGTAGCTCTTTTGCTAGGTGTTTAGCCAGGTTTTGTAGTGGTGCTCCTCTGGAGCTGACTATGGGTCTGAGAGGTATGCCTTCTTTGTGTATTTTTGGGAGGCCGTATAGTTTGGGGCATCTGGAAGATTTCTCTCTGGGTATGATCGTGTGTTGGATCTCTTTGCTCATGTGGCTGGTTATAATGTTCTTCATGGTTAATTTTTCCAGATATGTGGTTGGGTCTGTGTTTATGGGTTTGTATGTGGAGTCTTGGAGTAGGTCTGTCAATTTAGTTTCATAGTCTTTTCTGTCCATTACTACAGTGGCATTCCCTTTATCTGCTGGGAGGATGATTATGCTGCTGTCTCTTTTCAGGGTTTGTAGCGCTTTAATTTCATTTTGCTGTAAGTTGCTTTTGGGTGGTTTGCTTGTGCATAGAATGTTGGTAACTTGGTATCTTATTTTATCAGCTTCATCTGTATTTAATTTAGTTAGGCTGGATTCTACTGCACATATGATGGCTTCTGTGGGGATTTTTTGGGGTGCTATAGCATAATTGAATCCTTTGGTTAGGACTTCTGTTTCTGTTTTTGTGAGTTCTCTGTTGGAAACATTGTACACTAATTGTTTCAGGTGTTGTTGTGAGTTGTTGGGGGTTTTCTTGTCATGTTCTAATTTCTTTAATTTTTTTCAAGAGCTTTTCGTGTTTGTAAATGTTTGCAGATTCAGCTCTCCAAGTTGTAAGTTGTTTTATCTTGTCCCAAAGTAGAGGGTGGATTTTGCTGCTCAATTCCAAGTGTAGTGCTAGCAAATCTTTGTTTAACTGATCTAATTGGAATCTCTTACTGTGGAGCTCGTTCCTTAGTAGAGCCATTTCAGTTCTTTTCAGGATACGTTTAGTGGCTGCTGTGCTTTGTTGAAATGTTAATTTGAAGCAGGTTGGTGTAGTATTGTTGTCTCTGCAGCTGTGTAGGAATTGGAGGTCACATAGTATTACTGCTCTTTTAATTTCCAGTTTCTCGTAGGTTTTGATCTGGTTGTTTATTCCCTCCCCGTAAAGGTTTCATATTTGTTTTCTTAAGTTTTCGCGGGTACTTACATGTCTGGCATTCAGCTTTGTTCAGGTATTTTCCCACGTCATAATAGTGGTGCTTTTAAAGTTGTAGCAACGTTTCAGCAGAATCTCATCTGCCATCATCAGGCTTCTGCACAGTGTTTGTCTGTGAGTCAGACTTTTACAGTGGTTTCAGATTTAAATTTTGGGCAGCCTATTGCTGTGTCAGAATGGTTTTTTCTTCCTCCTGATTGGTTGAGAGTCTTGGTCTGTGTTTATTGGTCTTGGAGTTTGCTGTGTTCTGCTACTAATATCTTCTGTCTGTTGCCAGCCATATATATATATATATATATATATATATATATATATATATATATATATATATATATATATATATATATATATATATGTGTGTGTGTGTGTGTGTGTGTGTGTGTGTGTGTGTGTGTGTGTGTGTATGTAAATAAAACACATTCCATTCCATTTCAATTCTATCATTAATATGCATTAAAAATCTTAATATCCTTAACATTTCTTTTCAATTGAATATCATATTTCCTTGGGAACACTTATAAACTTTCCATAGTTAATTCTTTTTTTCTCCATATTTCTCATTTATATTTTTATAAATCATTACTAATAATTAAAAATGTTCCCTTTTAATTCTCTCAATCATTTTAATTCATTTATTTATTAACAAACATCCCACTGCATTACAATAAATATTTTATCCATCATCATATTTTCTAAAGTTATTTCCATTTGTAACATAACAAAGCTATTTTATGTACCTTTGCAGAATCCCTTTTACAATTAAATTTTCACCCATTATCTCTAACAAACTTATGATTACAATCCTTATATCTTTTCCCTGTTTCTCCATTTCTTGTTTCTGTCTTTTACAACTTCTTTTCCTTGCCTTTTTCCCCCTCTTCTTCTCGCTCTTTTTATCCCCTCGTCTCTCTACTTCTAACTCTCTCATCTATAATCCCCTCTTCTGTTGCTTTCTAATATTATACTTATCTTTCAAATTGTTCTTCTTCTTTTTGGTTGTTTTTTCTAATCTTAAACCTTTCACTCTCTCCCCCCCCCCCCTTTTCTCCCCCCCCACTTAAAATTATTTGATCATTAAAGATGGCTTCTTCTTTGTCCCAATCTTCTTGTTCTGCAAGCATTTCTTGTTGCTTCTCATAGTTCCAGATGTCCATTTCTAAGAATTGAAACATGAAGCCAAAAGAACTTCTCCCTTCTTGTGCGTCTTGTTTCCATTTTTTAAGTTCCGTTTTCAGTTCTTCTAAGAGTAATACCATTTTAAAAAATTTTAAACAACCACCCAGTTAATTTTAGTCATCGAGATGCAAAAACCAAAATATCCAAATAATCCAAGGCTGTTTCTACTTGCTTCTTTTTTCCACTTTCTCTTCCTGGGGTTCTATTATTTTGTTACCAAGTTTCCATTAAAATGTATCTTTGAGGAATCTTGTTAAAATTTCACTGTAAGTTCCTTTTAATTACAGTTCCATTCCAGGCAGCATCCTCAATTTTTCCAGATCCTGCCCTTCTATTTTTTTTTCCTTTCCAGCTTTTAAAAACTTTTAAATGTCCAGAAATCTTTATTTATCACTTTGACTTTTATTTTCAGCTTAGATGCCTATTAATGTCAAAGTTGATTTTTTTTTTTTCAGTTTCTTGCTTAAGTCTCTTAGCTGTCAGTATAAGGAAGGGAAGAAAAAAATCTAATCCTTTCCCTTCTCTCTCTCTCCTTCGCAGCTTCAAAATTTTCTTTGGGAACAATGTTGTTAAGTTTAAATTCCAGGGTACCTTATTTGTTGCTTTTGCTGTTTAACCTGGTCAACCAAAACTTTCTCTTCTTATCTTCCTCCTGCACATTCTTTTCCGGTCAAGTTCTTCTTTGTGGTGGCCATTTCTGACCACTGCTACAACCACCTTTGGGAAAGGGAGTAATGGCCAGCTGGGGAGGAGAGATGCGGTTCTCCTCAACCCTGCAGGCAGTCTCCCCCCTCTTCACTACCTCTAAAGGGTGGCTTAGCCCCAAAACCAGCCAGCTTGGGGCACTCCAGTGGCAAGCACGGATCAAAGCCTCAGAGAGACGAGGTTTCAGTCTGTCGCCGAAGAAACTCAAACCGGAAGAATCCCTTCTTTTGTTAAATTTTGAGTAAGTCCTTATTTTTAGTGCCATGGAAGTTAAAAGGAGATCTAAATATATTCTAGAGAATGCATTAAGTTTCAGCTTTGTTTCCTCTTTAAGTAATTTTCTTCAATATAATGTTGGAACTTTCCCAACACAATCTATCTCCCAAGGTTGGTTTTCTTTTTAAAGTAAGGCTTGCAAGTTATTTTGTTCCTTGAAAGAAAAATGAAATATTTACAGTTATTTATGTGAGAAGACAAAGCATTTGGAAGTACATATTGGAAATCTATGGACTCTGAATTAGGATTAGAGCAATGTGAATGCCTACTGAGTATTTGAAAAAAAAAAACCCACAAAAACAACCATAAATCCAAAAATTATTAAAAATGTGTAACATTGCTTTGGGATGCCACATTTCCATTGTTAAAATGACATTTTCATTTCCTACACAATGTGAGGCTTTTAGAATTCCAGGAGTTAAATGGAGCATGGATTGGGGACAGCCACCATTTTCATCACAGCTGCTACAATATCACAAAGAACATTGCAAATGCAATGGAAAATAAATTAACTGCCCATCTGTGCAATGTAGAGTCTTTGTCTCTTCATGCTTGATTAAAGCACTTTTGTTTGTCTGGTAAACCAGCTATCATCCTCATTATATTACACATTGCTTTACTAAATCAAGATGCAGAAAATCATTCTTCCTCCCTCCCTTCTTTAAATCTTCAGAAAGCAAGTGGGAAATGGGGAAAATAACAGGATGGCTGATGAATAGTACAAATTGGCAAAACTTTTCTTTTAATGGCTCAGATATAATTCACTTCTCACAAAATGAAATGGAAGAAAGCAATACCGTACACTGGTTTTTAATTCTGAATCAAAGCCCTTCCTTCCTTCCTTCCTTCCTTCCTTCCTTCCTTCCTTCCTTCCTTCCTTCCTTCCTTCCTTCCTTCCTTCCTTCCTTCCTTCCTTCCTTTAATATTATATACTTTTTAAAAAGTACAGTGTCAGTATTTGTGTAATTTGAGTGATTTGATTTTGCAAATGAAAACTATAATTAATTTCTTACAATTTCCAAACCAACAGCTTTGTAAGAGGAATAGCTAATTCAGATTCATACAGTTGTACATTTAGGAGGAAATATTAAGAGTGATTAATTGACATGATCTCATGGCTTTGTATTCTTTTATGCATCTATTTATTTATTTGCAATTTTTGAGATTTTATATGCTTCTAATGGTCTATATTTGGTATTATCAATATCTGAGCATTATTAAGACATTGAATGCAGCAATATGAAACCTCCTGTGTGCCATTTCCAAAGATCTGGTTCAGGTGTTCTCCTTTTAAATACTTTTGATAGAATTTGTAGCAGACTGTTGATAGAAGAAAAGTCTATAGAGTACACTTGCTCTGCAGTCTTATTAAATAGAGTGATGTTTAATGAAACACACAGTGTACAAATCAGAATGAAAATGAATTGAATAAAGCAACATTGCAGCCAAGTTAAAAGCAGGCTCCCCCTAAGTAAATGAGGTTAAGACAAGTCCTTAATCATTTGCAGATTTTTCCCTGAATGGTCACGAAATCAGTTTCTTTTGAATTATGTGATTACAGAGATCAAAGAGGTAGTTAATGCTTCAGATAAATGCCTTTTCCTTCCATTAAGGAGTGTAGTGAGTCTTCCACTGTCATACTCTTTTAGTTAGCTTATACCAACAGAACATAATCCACATTAAGTTCTTTTTCCTCGGTAGGAAAGATCAAGTTGAATGCTTTCTAGTTACACCTACAATTTTAGAATGAAAATCTCTTTGGAAAAAGCAATTGTAATTTGTCACATATGTGAATAAATGAAACTGTCTTTCCTGAGAGGTTATAAATCCATCATGCCCAGTTTAGTCTCCTCTGTTTTGCAGAGCCCAGTAGTTGCTGGAAATTAAGGACTAGGTTGGGAACCACTGACATACAAAGTCTATGCTGTACCATTAAGCTACAATCCCTCTTTTACAGTTTTTTAAAACTTGTTATCATGTGTCCTCATTCTCATAACACTTGTGAACTGTCACCTGTATATTAAGACAATCAGAAAAGTAGAGGGATATATGAAAGCAATATGGGATAATAGCTATTTCAAATTGTGGAAATCTACTTGAGGTCCAATATTACAAGTGAGCAAGACAGTTTTTCATAGAATCCATATAATTCCAGGATCTCCCTCTGATGAACTTCTGCCCATTGCTTCTTATCCTTTGGTACTATGGAAAATAAACCAATGCCTGTTCCCTTGCAGGCCCTTCAAATATTGGAAAATGGCTAGCATGTTTCCTCAAACCTTCTCTTTGTTAGGCTAAACATACTTTCTTCCCCTAGCCATTCATCATACAATTTAACCTCTAAGAATCTCCAGATTTTATTTTATCACAACTTGGTTTCATTAATTAACTCTTATTTCCTAGTCCATTAATCAATACATTTATTCTAATATTCCTAGTTGACATGTTGATAAATACAATTTAACAAATAAGGAACAGAGGGGACATTAACAAAACTGTGCATTAGGTTTTGGGAAATCTCTGAGCATGTTTAAGATTAGATAAGATATGTTGTATCACAACTGAAAATGAATGTCTCACTAAAAATTATAACACTATAGTATGGAGGAACTCAAAATGCCTCAGATTTCTATAATTTACAGAACTTTTTAATTTAAAAGGTAGGCAAAAACATGCACATGGGAGAAAGGAAATATCAGAGAAATAATTGCTTGCAAAAAGAGGCATTTTTCTATTTTGCACAAAGTATATGTATGGAGTACAGGTAGTCCTTGAATTATGACCATAATTGAGCCCAATATTTTTGCTGCTAAGCAAGGGTGGGATGCTATCGGTTCACCCTGGTTCTATAGAAACGGTGTCTCTGAAGAGCAGCAATGTCTGCTACACTGTTTGGCCCAGCCGCCCGCTGAGACTTTTGGCTGTCCTTTATTTCTTGCTTTTTTAACCTCAGCTGCTTTGTATGACACAGCTGACATTGAAAAAGCAGGAAAGAAGAGGAGTTTGAAATGCTACGCATCTGTGCACAATACTTGTCATCTGTCCAGGTGGCACAGCTGAGGTTTTTGGAAATGGTCTACACATGCATGCAAAACACACTCTCACCAGAGCTGAGATTCTACTTGCTGGAGAACTGGAAAATTGCACTACTGGCTGACCTGCCCCACCCTGCCCTGCCCACTCACTCCTTACCTGGCATGCGTGCCATCAAACTTGCCTACTAAGTTGCTATTTTTCCTTTTTTTCCCCTGATCATCAGCTGTTCTGCTGTGCTGGGAGATTTAGATTTCTTGCTTTCTAACTAATCTAAAAGCAGAGCTGAACCTTCTAGGACTGAAATTTCTATTATTCAGTGCAAATTCAGGTAGCAGATGACAGAAACACAGATCTCTAAGTGAATCTGTGATTCTGTGAGCAACTCACTCTGCCTGCCTGCTCTGCCTGATTTTGGGCAAAAGTTGTTCTCTTTTTTATTAAAAAATTCAAAATTTACATACATAGTGTGTTGTGAGTTAATTTTGTGAGTTTGATTACTAGTAAATTTTATGAGTTTGCTTGCAAGCAAATTTTATGTGAGAGACTCAGGTAGCCAATGGCAAAAAGATAGATCTCTGAATGAATCTGTGATTTTGTGAGCAACTCAATCTGCCTGTCTGCTTTGCCTGATTTTGGGTAAAAGTTGCTCTTTTTTAATTAAAAAAAAATCAATATTTACATAAATATTTGTAATATTTACATACAAGTCATGCCCAGCCAGTCACATAACCACCAAGCCACACCTACAAATTAGGCCACACCCACAGAACCAGTTGTTAAGAAATTTGAATCCCACCCCTGTTGCTAAGTGAATTTCATCCCATTTTATGCCTTTTCTTGCCACAGTTGTTAAGTGAATCATTGCACTTGTTAAGTTACTAACACGAATGTTAAATGAATCTGGTTTCCCCATTGACTTTGCTTATTGGAAGATCTCAAAAGCTGAACATATGTCTCTGGGACACTGCAACCATCATAAATATGAGTCAATTGCCAAATGGCTGAATCACGTGACTATGGGGATACTGCAACAGTTGCAAGTGTGAAAGACAATCATAAGTCCCTTTTTTTCTATGCCATTTGTTGTAACTATGTATCATTGCAACTATGTATCATTCATGTGTTTGCAACTATGTATCATTGCAACTATGTATCATTCAGGTGTTTGCAACATTGTATCATTCACGTGTAATCATTAATTTCTGTCTCTTCAGTGCCCTTTGCAAGGCACGTACAAGGGACAAGGACCTAGACGGTTGTTAATAAGCTTATCCACATTGTAAATAATCTGTCCGGTATGCAGCTTTGTAAACATGCACATCCTGATGAGATTACCATGTTTGACTTGAGCTTTGATTAAATCATTTTCTTGTAAAAAAGCACAATAAAAGAGCGTGTGCCAAGACATTCGGGGCACGCTCATCCAGAGGAAACCTCGCTTCCTGTCGTTTCTCTCCCCTTCGCTCCCTATCATGAGCCACCCATCAGATGCAGGATAGCAGATGTCGCAGCCATTGTTACTTTGAAAGGTCACTAAGTGAACTTTTGTAAGTCGAGGACTACCTGTATAATTGTGGGGGGAGATCTAAACACCAGTGAAGACATTTATCATCACAACGTGATATGTAAAGGATATAGAATGGAAACTGTGGTTGGTATAATGTGTATTCCAAATAATAATTATAATAATTAGCAATAGTATATATTTGTAAGGTGTCCCCTTGGTAATTACATGGATAAGTCCATGTTGTTATTTTTTTGAAGTGATTCACTGCTGCCTTCAGTTTGTGTTTTGTATTATTTGTCAGCCCACTCTACAACTCTGGAATTTCTTTAGAGTCCCCCATGCTAATAATAACCAATTCTAGAACTGCTTAGCATTTTTAAGCTTGATTGGGTCTTGCCATTTGCTATGACCATACACTAATACTAGAGCTCTGCATGTGTCATAAACTGAACACCTGATTTTGCCTTCAAGTGTTAGCCCAGGCTATTAAAGGAACCCAGTGTATGTAGGATTTTGATTGTGAGATAATTTTTTGGGATGCTATGGCTACATTGTAATTATATTTTTATGATATTCTGTGTTTTTATGGCTTTTTTATTGTGAGTCACACAGAGCCACAAAGGTCAAATAAGCAGCTATATAAATTCATGCAGTCAACCAATCACTTCAGAAAAAGTACTTCAAGCTTCATGTCAACACAAATGCACCATATCTTGCTGTTCAATAAAATCTGCTATTCTAGATTCTTTTCCAAGCATCTGCATGAGCTTTAAAAAAAAGGCTGTTGCTTGCAATCACATTAATTCATCAGTATGTTTCTTAGAATTGTTGCATCTTTCAGGTGAGTGTGAACTTTTGAAGAGACTTTTGTTTTAATTAACACAAAAGCAATAATATGCTCTTTTGGGTTCCAAAATACTTGGCAAAGTATATGCAGCCCTAATTTAGTTTTAAAGAATGGATAACTTGGCTGATCTAAAAAACATAAAAGTTCCAGTGCCTGCAGAAAAATGCTAATAAGAAAAAGAAGATTGCATATTTTTTGAGATGCAGGTGAGAACAACCTTCTCTATATCTCTAGCATCTATATGTTAGTTTGCATAAGTTGTGAAGAAAGTGACAGCTACTCATTCTCTCTTCTTTGAACAAGATTAGTTAGTTTACTTTATTATCATTGCACCTCATACAACAAAAACAAACACCATCTTCAGTGTACATCATGACCATGACCATGAAAATAAACATGAACACCCCTCCTTCACCCTTCATACAATGAACCAGAAACCTCCCACACCACACCAACATTGCCCTATACAGTAGAATTCAAAAGAGCTACTGCCCTGGGATAGAAACTGTTTTTCAGCCTATTTGTCCTTGTTTTTATTTTTCTGTACTGTCTGACAGATGGTAATAGTTCCAGAAAGGGTTCCCAGGATAAGATGGATCTTTGAGAATGTTTTGAACTTTCTTAAAGCAGTGGGAACTATAAAGCTCTTCCAAAAAGGAGAGAGGGCAACCAATGATCTTCTGGGCAATGATGCTAACCCTCTGGAGTGCTTTCCTATCTGCCACTGTACAATTGGCAAAACATACAGAGGTGCAGTAAGTTAAAATACTCTCTATGGTGCAGCGGTAGACTGCCATCAGCAGTTTTTCATTCAGTTGTTTTCTGAGAAGTCTCAGGTAGTATAATCTCTACTGGGCCCTTTTGACCAGTGCTGCAATGTGAGCACCCCAGGTCAGGTCCTCTTTTATGGTAACACTCAGAAATTTAAAACTGTCCACTTGCTCCACTCAGTCTCCATTGATAAGTTATATAAGGTTCAAAGTCCTATTGCCTTTCACAAATGGCTTTCTACTAGAAATGCAAGAATAATATTTTCAGGACTAGAACAAGAAATCCAGCCATCTATTTTTTTACTTTGGTCCTTTAAATCTTTAAATCTTATTTATTTCTTCTCAAACTCCTATTTGAGCTTGCTCGCAAAAGCAGAAATCTGTATTGATCTTGGCACAGTTGCCAGCACTGTCTGATTTGTTTTGCAAAAAAGATTGAAAAGATCACATCTGATCTTTATATCATCTGATTCTTTTCACTACTTGTAATCCTCCTCCTCCTCCTCTTCAACAACAACCTACAGTTCACCAGTGATGCATATTGACTGGTTATCTTTTGCTTCCCCATCTTATTCTCCATCCCCAAACAGGATGAAGTAGAAACTGTAACTATAATCTATAAACACATTTTATCTTGTTAGGAAAATGCTATCTCCCCTTCCAACCTCCTTTATCTCCCTCTGTTCTGTCCCCTTTCTCCACCTGCTGGAGATAAGTTGACAACTCTCAATTTATTTGTTTCCATTTGGCTAAGATTATGCTAATTCAAGACAATTTTTTTTTAGGCTTGTATTTCATATAGCTATTCAGTGGGGATCAAGCCAGCTTATGTCAAACCAGTGGCAGGAAGCAAACATAAATAGTCGTCTTACTGCAACTATGCCAAATGCAACACCTTTTTATTTTATTTTAAGAAAGATCAGTCACTTCAAAAGGTAAAACCAGCCTTAGAAATTTTCATAACCTATATATTCATTGTAAAGAATGATTCTCCAAGGAATTAGTTTTAACTGATGATCAGATTTTTAGAAAATCCATTGCTTAATTGTGGTGGATCTAACTTTAAAGAGGTATTTGGATGCTGAGTATGGAACTTATTTTGTCAGATGTCAATAAGTTTTCCTGAAACTGATCAAAAGGATTTTGTGGCTTGAATGCACACAAAAGTGTTGTGACTGAAAGGATCGATCCTGCTGTGAGTTTTGACTCTGATGACTCTGAAGATGGAAGGCTGGAGCCTGCTGTGAATGTGGGGTCTGAGTTATTAGAGGACACAGATGTGAGCCAGGAGGATGAGAGTTTATCACAGAGAGACAACCCTTCCCAGAGACTTCAATGTCATTCATGCCAGCAACTGATCCACAAAATGAGTCAGAGGCTTCGAGTGGGGAAACTGACAGATCGTAGCTTGATGTCAGAACTAGGAGGAGACTGAAACGTCAAGCTGAGGGGAGGCATCAAGCCAGACATTGATTAGAGAAACTGACACGCCCATCCAGGTGATTTAAGGAGGCGTGATGATTCTCAAACTTTCCTTGGAAGCAAAATGTTAGATGAGTCCAAAGCATACATGTGAAGTGGCCTCTGTGATTGATGAACAATTCTGAATTACCAGACAGATTCCGGGAAGTCTGCCAAGGACTGGAAAAATAGTTCTTTTAACCCTTTTTAGTCTGGTTTTGTTCTTGTTTGAATATTTTGAACTCTGGAACTCTGTATGCTCACTTGAGAATATAGGTGAGACATAACACAAAACCATACACCTTTCATGATAACTAAGGTTGTGTGAAATGCAGAGAATAAGAAACAGCCAAAGAAATAAGGAACCTGAGATAAGAAAAGGAACCACAGCCAAACTTAGTAACACCAGTTATTATACCTTTATTGCAGTGGTGGGATTCAAATAATTTAACAACCAGTCCACCCAGGGTCAGGAGGCATGGACCATCCCTATCCTCCAGTTCCACTGTAAATGTGGGATGAGCCTCTTATGATGGCCAACCTGATCCTGGACAGACTGGTTATTAAATATCCCCGCCCTGCTATCAAAGTGGATCCTGGGTGCTGCAATGGAGAAATGGGCAATGGAATGGCTGGCAAAAGGGAAGGAAGAGGAGCAGGGAGATGAAAGAAGGGAAGCGACCTTCCCCTTCTCTCACGCTGGTTACTCCATCGTCTGTTTCTCCATTGCAGTGCAGCACAGCACCCAGGATCCACTTTGATAGCGGGGGTAGGTATTTAACACCTGGTTTGCCAAGAACCAGTGAGAACCAGCTGAATCCCACCACTGCTTTGTTGTGGATTCAATCTGAAGAAGGAGCACAACCCTGAAAAGAAGAACCAAGCTTTACTGAAATGATTCTTAGGTGCCTACATTGCAAGAAAGCGGGACTCTGAAACTTGGAAAAAGCACAGATTTTCTAGAAGTTGAGGGGTACAAGGTAGAACATTCAGGATCTGTGATTTGCTGGTCAGTTTGGGAAAGGTAGGGAAGACCTTGCCTAAATAACTGAGGTGAGTTGTTAGGCAAAATGGGCTTTTCCAGGGCACAGGATTGCTGAGGAAGTCCACTGAAGGAAATGGAATGTTGAAGATGAAATGCTGGGGCTTCTCTAGGCTGCAATTCCCTTGAAAGGTGTTGTGTTGCATGGTGAGCAGGAGAGGAGAGTTCTATCTTTGGGTTAGCTGGGAAGGTTTGTCTAAGGGCAGGGAGGTGAACAGCACAATGGAGGGGCTTGATCAAGTAAACACATATCCCACCTACTCCCTATTCCACCCCTGTTCTCACCAACCTTTAATGTTTGGGTTTAATTTATTTATATTTTAATGTACCGTATATACTCGAGTATAAGTCGACCCGAATATAAGCCGAGGCACCTAATTTTACCACAAAAAGCTGGGAAAACTTATTGACTCGAGTATAAGTCGAGGGGTTTTTTTTCAGCACAAAAAACTTCTGTACTGTTGACCTAAAAAGTACAGGGATATAGATGAAACATTTAGATAAACCAGGATGCCAAATAATTGGTGAGCTACCCCACTGCTCCATTTCTTAGAAGGCATCTTGAAATATGAGAAGCATGAATCAGGTAAAAATTAGACCATCAAAATAAGCATGAAGTGCAAGCAAAATGTTACTTCGTTTTTTATATGGAAGAATACAGTTATACATAGATAAAAATATCAAATGAATAATCAGATTTCAGAAAAGAAAGAGATAAATGAACAGATAGGTATCTGGTCAACAAAAACAGCAGATGGTCAACAAAAACAGCAGATATTTACCTCTCTCTATTGAAACCAGTAAAACTCTTTATTATGCAGAATGTGGAATAAAATATAGTTAATCAATGTGGAATATAATATAGCTAACCAATGTTTCAAAATACCTGATGATTCTTCTTTGAAGTAGCTACAATGAACAAGAAGGTTTTGTTAAAAATCAAGTTAGAAGAAACAGACTTGTTTAGGTAGCAAATGGAGAGAGAGTCTAAAAGTCCATCTCAACTAAATTAATCTCACACTTCTCAGAACACAACTTCACAATTGAAATATTACATTGAACAGGGTCAGGGTAGGGTAGAAGAAAGAATATTTAAAATTTATCTATCAGTTATAGTCTTAGATTTTACTCAACACAAACTTGACTGAACGTATTAATATGCTTAAATTTAAGTACCCAATTTTCTTTTAAATTTTTGAAACATGTAATCCAGGTTTGTATAGCAAACATTAACAAACTGCATCTACACAACTTAATTTCTTTTTTTTTATAAAAAAAAAATATAATAGTAAAATCTAATATAAATGAAAGTTAAAAACAAGCCAACACAGAGAACTGGTTCTTTAATTATCATAAAAATTTAAAATATCCACATCCACTAAACAGACTTTAAAAGGCTTCAGAGGATCAACTGTGCCTGCAGATCAGTATAAAGATAATGTGTGTCTTTCTACTGCAAAAGACCCACAAGAAAATACAACAAACACATACTATATAAAAATATAACTTAGTTACTGAGGTGTTTTTAACATAAGTCTTCAAAATAAAAATACTTTCTATTGTTTTTATATTATAAGGGCATCAACATAAAAGAAATGAAAGAGAGATTGACTACGAAGTACCTCTCCCTGAGACAGGCCAGGGGGAAGCGGGGCTTTCTCTGCCTGCTGCTGCCAGAGGGGTGCGGAGGGGGAGTGTGGGGAAAGGGAGTTCGTGCTGAGGCTCCGCAAGCCACCGCCACCTCCTCCAGACGAGCGCCCTGACGGGAAGCAATCGCAGCCGCGATGGCAGAGACCGCGAGATCAGACAGAGACGAGGGGCACCCCCGAAGAACTCCGACTGCAGCGAAGGCGAGCGGCCACCACTTCCCCAGTGCGTGGCGGTGGAGCAACTCCTGGCGCAGACTGGCCTGAAGTCCGACGT
The DNA here is from genome assembly GCA_033807585.1 of Hydrophis major. Classification (NCBI taxonomy): domain Eukaryota; kingdom Metazoa; phylum Chordata; class Lepidosauria; order Squamata; family Elapidae; genus Hydrophis; species Hydrophis major. The sequence continues at coordinate 21,163,282 of CM066331.1, forward strand.
GACTCGCTGAGCCCTGCAAACGGCCGGCCGAAAGCTGAGAGGAGGACGCCCGGGTGGCTGCCACCCCTGGATCCTAACTGGAAAGACCCCACCGCTGCCACCGCCTCCCACTCAGGCAGGGTCCCCATTCCCCTGGTCGGCCAGGGGCACAGCCGCTTCCCACTCCCGAACAGCCCGGGCGCTGCTAGTCAGCCTCACTCAGTGCCTGGGGCGGCATTGCAGACGCAGCCTTTTGCAGAGCCGAGCCGGGCCATGCCTCACCTCCTTCTCTCGCTCTTCTTTACATGCCTGTTGTATGGGAGCTAACGCGCTCGCCTCCGGAGCAGCCGTCCGCAGTAACTTTCAAGTTGAGGATGCTGGGTGCTGCTGCTGCCACTGCTGCTCCTCAGGGCTCTTGAAGCTAATCCTGGTTTGTTCGTTCCCGTTCATTGGAAAGGAGAAAATAAAAGACGGCGGGGAGGGAGGGGGGCACAAAGCAGCCCAAACGCGTAGCAGTGGAAGGAAGGCGCGCTGGTGCGAGGAAGGGAAAGAGAGAGACACACACACACACACACACACTCACTTCGCCACTTTGCACCTTGCAAATGCAAAATTCTGGGTTTTTTGCATTTGCAAGGTGCAAAGCGGCGGAGGCAGATCCCGTGTGCTGGAAAGGGCTTGACTGTATTATGGGGAGAGAGAGAAGGAGGGAGAGATCATAAGAACGACTCTTGCTTTTTTCTTGCAAGGGAGAGACCGCCACCACCACCTCCTCCTCCCCCTCCTCCCAAGTGAGTCTCCCTCTCAGTTTCCCCTGAAGGATCTTCCATCGCTTTTGCCTTCTCCCTACATCTTCCCTCTGTTAAAATCCCCACACACACACACTTATTTTCAGTCGGATTTCGTGTCTGAGCATTCTCACATGGCGGTGGGTCATTTTTTTTTCAGAGGGGAATCTGACTAGAGTGTAAGCCGAGGGCGGTTTTTTCAGCACAAAAAATGGGCTGAAAAACTCGGCTTATTCTCGAGTGTATACGGTATATGTAAAGATACATTTTTATGACTGTAAGCCACCCAGAGTTACCCTATGGTAAAATGGGTGGTCAATAAATGTTATAAATAAATAAATAAATAAATAAATAAATAAATAAATAAATAAATAAATAAATTTATTTGATAGAATTAAGCAGAGATGAACTTGATTTCAATCCTGATCATATCCAAAAGACAGGGAGGAAAAAGGGTCCAATAAATTTTATAAACAAACAAACAAACAAGGCTCTGTTAAAATTAAGCAGAGATGATTTTAATCCTGGTCATATCGAAAAGACAAGGAGGAAAAAGGGTCCAGGCTTCATTTAGTTTGCTAGATTTATTTTCTCGCCTACACTTTTTCACCCTGGTAGATTTCGTTTTATTATTTTAATTTTTTTAGACATTCATTTTCCTCAACAGATAACATTCATTCTACCAGCAATTGCTCATCTTAACATTCCTTTGTCTTTTGTTCACCATCTGTTTTAAACATTCATTCACACAAATTTATCTATTTTCTCTAATCTTTTACCATATATTTACAATTGGCAATTTTCAGTCCATCTACCATATCAACATAACAAGAGTGGATTTCATAACATTAGGTGCTTCATTGTATCTACAGTATAACATTCACTGAAAAACATTCAGTTTCTCAATCAATAACAGGTTTAAATTCACATCCCATCTAACGTGCATTTCCTATCATTATGAGATTTCCACAAAGTTTTTTCCATAACTTAATCAATGAAGGAAACATCCACCTAACTCCTTGTACAGTGTTGAACTGAAGCACTTCATTTATTTTTGCGCATTGCATTCTATAGCCAATCTTCAACCCCACAGTTGCAGAAAAGTTTCCATAATTCAATCCCATGCATTTTGACATACCGTTTTCCTGAATCAATAAACATGCAATATATGGCCATATATTTTTCAGTGTCTTGCTGAAGAACAAATATTTGATTTGACACAATATAATGCTTTCTGCATTTCCCAAACTTTGTAGATTGCCATTTTTTACAACCTTGCAAACATAATTCAGCCAAATATCTTTTCAGGCACAATAAATAAAACATTTTTTTTTTTCTGAATTAATTTCTTTCTACTTTTCCCATTGCTTAGGAAAAATCTAATGATTCTCTTATAATTGTCAAGCACAGATGAAGATTTCACACACATATTAAATGAGTCACAGTAATTCTAGAAGTGAAATTTATCCATATTTTCAAATTTATTTGGTTACATCACCTGTATCTGCAACCTTACTCTGTTTCTACTTTCCCACGGTAGTAATACACTGCTAGTTTAAGACTAATCTGAGCACAACCAAGCCCCTACCTGAACAGAACATCCCCCCAGCCAATCAGAACACAGCCAAGCCCCCACCCAATAAGTCACATCCCCACTAGCAGTTAAAAGGAAGAAGCAGCTGCAAGCTCAAATTACTTCAAAAAGCACAAAGCCGAAGATACAAGCCTGAAGATGATGAATGAGACTTCATCGAAACGTCACCTAAATACTTCCAATTTTACATGGGAGAAAACCCGAATAACCAAAGATCCATAAGCATAAAAATATACAGTTTACATGTATAATAATTAGAATAAAAAATACGTACCATTTAATCCTGTTTCCTCTTGATAAAGATGTTAAGATTACTTGTGCTTTTCTATTAAATCTAATCTAAAAGTTTAATTATGCGTTGTTATGAAAATTTGTGTAATAGTGGAAGATACATCTAAAATCCATATGATAACACTTGATGTTACATTTTTTAATGATTTCCTGATATGTTGGATAGAATAGAATAATAGGTGATTACTATAACATTGTTATGGAATTTAAAATAATCCAAATTATGTTAAAAAGGCTATAATGAACACTTCTATCCATAAAACTGGATTGTATAGTATCAGCTTTTTGTTGGGATTCTTGTTTTTTTTTTCCTCTCTCTCTTTGTTTAATGTGTGCTAAACTGGATTTTACTAATTAAGCTCTTTGTTATTCACAACATACTGTTTAAACTAGATTGTAGATCATGGGCCAAAAAGGCAGACCATGGTTATTGTTTATTTGGTTTATTATTACCTTAATTAAATGTTCAACAGGAATAGTAAATTAGACAATATTTCCTTTGCAAGAACTTTCCAGGTTATTGCTTTCATACCATATGACACATTTTGTTACAGGAGAAGAAAAATATGATTAGTACCATTTTATAAATCCTTACTAAGACCACACCTAGAGTACTGCATCCAGTTTTGTTCACCGCATTACAAAAAAGATGTTGAAATTTTGGAAACATTGCAGAGAAGAGCAACTAAGATGATTAAAAGCCTGGAGACTAAAACATGTGAAGAACAGTTGTGGTAATTGGGTATGGCTACTCTAGAAGAAAGAAGGAGTATGGGGGACATGATATGATCATGCAAAGAGAATAACAGTGATGTAATATTAACTGACAAGTATTTTCTGCATTTTCTTAAATTGAAGTATCAGCCTTGCAAAGTACACCAGACAAGAAGTATACCCAGTGACTAGTAACCTAGTCAACCTAGTTGTTCCAGGAGGACAGAAATGACAATTATTTCATTGATTCTCTCTCTTTCTCTATCCCGCCCCATATGTGTGTGCGCGTGTGAATTAAAATCTAAGGTTGAGTTGTAAACAGTATGTTACAAATAATTTTTTCATAGTAGTATCCCAAGTGCTCTGAAGTTTCTTACACAACATATTTAACCAAATTGCTGAATTATTCCAAATTACTGCAAAATTATTCCAAATTTAGTCAAAATCTTCACTAGCGATTTCTGGAATCTTCTGGCATCAGCAGGTTGCTATTAAGATATATAAGATGATCATTATTGTTGTTTTAGCAAATAACAGTTTGACAGCTCTAAGTTGATAGTAATGAATTCTATCACAAACTGACCAAAGGAATGTTTAGCCAACTTTTATGGAGAGGAAGTAGCAGCCAGAATAGTAGATTCAAGCCGTGCCCCTTTTCAGGTATTATACACACATTTCAAAAGCAAAAGAGCTTGCATTGCCATGCCGTGTCTATCTTATCTACATTGAGTCTTTGTAAATGCCGCTATCACTAAGTCATATATATCAATCTAGCAAATATTACCATTAATCAAGCTTAGCACATTGTACAAACATGGCTATTAAGACCTGACCCAATGCAGTAATAATGTATGACTGCAACTATTAAGTTAGAAAAGCTATTAAGTTAGCAAATGGTGTGTAGGAATACAGTTTGGATTCAGTGGATACTTAGTAGAGGGTTCAGCTTAATAAAGGAAGCAACAAAGTGATTCATGAAAAATGGGTGTTTCTGGTCCTGCCATAAAGATTAAACACAAAGATGGAATAGAATTAGTGAACCCACCTCTTTGAAATCATGAGAAGTTGGCAGTTCTTAAGCCTGAGATTAAACCCACAAGCAAAATGTGTGTCTTGGCAAACAAATAAATAAATAACTTGTGCCTGAACTCAGGAGCAATTCTAACAGACAATGTAAAACAAAATAAAAAGTTTAATGACTTAAAATACTGCATTAAGAAAAAAAAAAGTTTAAGTCCTTTTTTTATTTACTAACAATCTTAACCTGTTTGACAACAATTAAGTTTAGAATCATCCAATACAGATCAGATCCCTACATGGAAAGTCAGATGCCAAACGTTCAAGATAGTTTTAGAAATGGTTGAAGAACAAGCGACATTATTGCTGATGTATGCTGAATAACTGAGAAACACCAAAACAAGTCTAAATGTTCTCTATTGATTATAGAATGGCCTTCATTTGTGTCATTGAGGCCAAGCTGTTGGATGTTGTTAGGAAAATAAGAATCCAAGAATGTCTCATAGTTCTAATGCAAAACCTATATACTGAAACCACAGTCTATGCAGAATATGACAAAATTGAGGGGCTCCATGTTGGAAAAAAGTAATATAAGATTGTGCTTCCTCCTTAGTTATTCAATTTTTATTTTGAATATATATTGAGGGAAGTTGCATTGGAAGAAGGTGAGTTCTGTTTTAAAATTGGAAGAATCACCCATAACATACACTATGCCAAGGGGTTTCAAACTTGTGGACTTCAACTCCGAGAATTCCTCCTTCCATCACGTTAGCTCAGGAATTCTCGTAGTTGAAATCCACAAGTCTTAAACTTGCCAATTTTGAAGACTCTATGCTGAGGACATGAAGCTGACAGCCAAGAATGCGAAATAGCCATAAGCCCTAGTAATGAAAGCCAAGGAACACAGTGAAAAAAATGGGGCTACAATTAAACATAAAGATCAACCAGGACTTCTGGTGGCATTTTCCTCACTGATGGACCAGTAGACCACGATTGTCCATGCTTTGATCAGTGCTCTCCTGTTGGAGGGCCCCGATCATCTGCATTTGGGGCCAGAACCACACTATAGGGGTGGTGAAGAAGGGGGAGACAGCCAGCTAGGTTGAGGGGAGCCACATCTCCCCTCGCTGGCTAGGCATTTTACTCCCTTCCGAAGACGGCTGTAGCAGTGGTCAAATATGGCCACCCTGAAGAGGAAGAGCTGACCAGGACAAAGATTATGCAGGAGCAGTGAGAAGAGGACAGTGTGAAATTGGGCTAACCAGGCACAACATTTAAACATAAAAGTACCCCAGAATTAAAAATTTAAGAAAGTTTTAAGAGAGATTATAAAAGCGGCGACCAGAGAAAGTGAGAAAAAAAAACTTTTTTAACAGCTGAAAGTGGCATTGAATTTTGAAAGGAGGAAGCCAGAAGAATATGCCTATTTAAATTGGATAAATATATGATTTTGGCACTAAATAGGCATAATTAAAACTGAACTTGAACATGTCAAAAATTGATATTTGGACTTATTGGATTTTGAATCTTAATAACCCTGAATAGAGAAGAAAAGTGGAGGAAAAAAGGGCAGAATTTGGATATAACAGAGTGCCATCTGATTTTTGAAAAAAGAAAGAAAGAAAGAAAGAAAGAAAGAAAGAAAGAAAGAAAGAAAGAAAGAAAGAAAGAAAGAAAGAAAGAAAGAAAGAAAGAAAGAAATTTTTGTGACTCTTAACAAAAAAAAGGCCTGGCTCCTTTAAAAGTTGAATTTGATCCAAAGTAAGTGAAACTTGGTTGCAATAAAATAAAGACCCTGGAAAGTGGAAAGTGGAAATATTGAACATAAAAATAAAAGAAAAAAGCAGGAAGAAATTACTCTAGGATTGTTTGATGATCTTGGCATAAACTTAAATTTATGGATTTGGACTATTTGATGAATCTAAAACCTACAGAGGAATTAATAAAAGCTGATCATTGGAAATAAATTTTAATGATGTTGGTGGAATCAAATTACTGGACAATTGTGGACTTAAAGAATAAAGTTTGTGTGTGTGTGTAGTTTTTAAAAATGACAGAACTTTTTTTGGAATTAAAAATGGAACTAAGAAACATGAAAGAATTGTCACATGAAAGTGGCAAGTTGTTTGGTTTTGCCTTACAATTCTTAGAAATGGCAATTTTAGAGTATGAAGAACAACAAGGAGTACCAGAAGAGGAGGAGCTGATTAAAGAAGAGGCCATCTTCAACAAACAATTAGAGCAATGAATATTAAAGCAAAGGGAGATAAGAATGGGAATTAAAACCTGGAGATTCAAGGAGGCATTTAAAAAGGGGAATGTTTTGAAAATCAGACAAAGTAAAAGGAAACAACAAAAAAGGGAATTGCAGAAGGAAGCTTTAAAGAGGGAGGGGAAAAACTGGAGTAAGAAAAGGAGGGAAAAAATGAAGGAAAAAAAAGTAATAAGAAAAAGAACCAGGAAATAAAGAAACATTGAAATCTAACAAAAATGAAAAGAAATTATATATTTAAAAGACATAGAGATAATGGTTAGATAAAGATTAAGAAAGGGGATTCTGCAAGGTGATGTGGTGTAGTATAAATGTATTTGAAGTAATAACTATTTAGAAAGAAGGGAAATATAGACTTTTAAAATGGAAAGATTGGAACTGATACATTCTTGTTAGAATACTTGTTTTTTTTTTTTTTTTTTACTAAACTATATATATAGATAAATGGAATAAATGTGGAAAAGAGAAACTTTAATAAGTTTATTAACTGTAATGAATTTAAGAATATAGCTGAAATGAATTATGAGGATTGCTATAATGAGATTAATATCAGTTTTTTATTATTAATTGAACAGACTATTTTTTCTTTTTGAAATTATAAATGATTTGATGTAATTGAAGGGGAAAGTGCCATGCAGAATCTGACTTAAAAGAGATATATATATATATATATATATATATATATATATATATATATATATATATATATATATATATATATATATATATATATATAATGTAGTTGTTAGGATATTATTGCTATTAATTCTTAAGGTGATAATTAAAAAGTTAAATGATTATTGGGAATTAAAGAGGAACTAACCAAATGATATACAAGGTATAGTGGTAGCACACTCTAATTGATAATTGTGAGGGAAACTTTTTTGAAATGTTTAAATTGAGATGGATTTTTTGAAATGATGAAATAAGAATATGCAATGAAATTGCAAATCTAAAAGATAAAAGAATAAAGTATAATGAATATGAAGATATGATAATTATTTAAAGTTAAAATGAATTGAAAATATATAAAATGTTTGAGGAAAGTATTTGAGAAAATTAATAGAAAATATGTAAAGTAATGATAAAATATGAAATGTGAAAGATGAATTTTTAATCAAGGTCATGTTTGTATGGAAATGTGAAAACCTGGAATCATGCTGTTCATTAAGAAAATATATTTTTGAAATGTTAAAAAAAGAAAAAGAAAAAGAAAATCAACCCAATATGCAGCAACTTCTTTTATCCTCTGCTCTCCTGTCTTTCAGACTGCTACATGTGTGCTAGCAAGTCATCAGCTCAAATAACTAAAGCAAAACTGATTATAAAACTAGGAAATCAGCTAGAAACATCAGCAAGTAATTTTGCAGTTTAGAAAATATTGATGAAACAAAATATTTCATGGGGAGAAGGGAGAAATTGCTGGGGTGACAAACATTGCTGCTAGCATAGTGGGTGAAGTGAAGGCAAATGCTAAATATTTAGGAAATGAATGTAACAGTCAAAAGTGAATTTCCTCTGTTCTAATGTGGGATCATGAGAAGAATATTGTTATCCATAGCCCCACTGGTTTGCTAAGATGGCATACAAAGAATAGAAATGCAAGTAATGAAGATGTACAGGTATAGTATACTTGTCAATACATTTCCCAAAGGTGTTTTTTCAAGAGGCAACTGGGCTTTCTGGTTTTTCTTTGAAGATATTTTGCTTCTTATCCAATAAGCTTCTTCAGCTCTGATTGGATGGAAGAATTTATATTCCTTGCAGATAGCTGGTCATTTACATTCTTTTAGTGAGTCCTTAGGGCCACCTGGAGATTTATCTGTGTCATCAGGATCACCTGAGTGGTACAAATGGGTGTGGATCATTCTTGGAACTGTTATGTTCCTACCACTTTTGCTCATTCCAAGACAGGGTTCCTCCAGAAGGCGTTAAAACAAAATAGCAATAGCACTAAGATTCACAGTGTTTCACAGTGATTTATAGCCCTGTCTAAGTGGTTTTTACAGAGTCAGCATATTGCAATCTGGGTTCTCATTTTACTGACCTCAGAGAACCAGTGAGAATCGAGCTATCAAACTGCTGGCAGTCAGCATTCAGAAGAATTAGCCCATAGTACTGCCCACTGAGTAACCCCGGGTCTTAGTAAAAAGTATTTTTACTTTATTTTATTTATTTATTACTTTATTTTATTTAGTATTTTTACCTTAGAAAAAGAAATAAACAAAAAAGCATTGGATGGACAGAGAACTTTAGTTAAAGTTCTAAAGAACTTTAAAGTAACTTTAAAGAACTAAAATAAACTTGAGTTCTCTGGTCAAGGATTGCAGAAGATAAGCAGTGATGTAGTAATGTGGTAAAATGTAACAGTAGTGAATAACCATTTGCAAGGTTCTGTAGTTGTTTTTGTGTTACATTTAAAGGAATGTCTGATATCTTTTACATAGTTCATTCTTTCTATGGGAAAAACTTATAAAAAAGGATTTGTGAATGATCAAGTTGGTATAGCCCCATTGATATATCTGGACAAGCTTCTAAGAGAAAATATTGAACCTAGCTATTCATATAATTTTTAGCCATGTCCAACCATCACTGGGATGATATAAAGCCTAGCCAAGTCGTGATATGTCAATACATTGATAGATCACTGATGCTATCAATCATACTGTGGATAACTTCCCATCTTTCCAAATAGCCTGATCTCAGTTTTGAAGGAGTTTATAACTCAATCCAAAACATATCTGTGTCTTGACTTTCTATTATTGGCATGAATATAGCTCTCTCAGTAGATGGCCACACTGGGTTGGTCTTATCTATGTGTTTTCTTATAGGATCTATTGCTTGACCAGGGGTTGGATGACAATATCTCTAAAGTCCCTCCAAACTCTGTTATTCTGTACTGTATTCTGAGATACAGAATACAGTGTTAAGTCTTGTTAGTAATTGGAAAGGAGACCACTGGGAAATAGAAGGATGTATATTAGGGGGCAAAGTTGCCACAAAAATTACATAGCTGTGTCCTTTTTGACAACAATTTTTTGGTGCAATTGGCTATCAGTCCATCGGAATTTTTCAGTCTGACATTCAAATATTGAAATGTATGTTTGTATGTATGTATGTATGTATTTAGGAAATGTGTGGGTTGGTTGCCTCAGTTCTAGCCACAAGGTGCAAGGGGTAAAAAATAAGAATGCTTTATTGGAACAGGATAGACCCTGTCATTAAGCACAACAAAGCAGCTGTCTGAGGTGGCAGGCTGAGATATTAAAAATAGGCCAACTTTTAGCAAATTTATTTGAGATTATTATGTATTTACATCCATAGATTGGGAATGCCTTTTATTAATTTAGCCATTTTATGCACTAGAATAGTTTGGCTAGCTCTGGGCAATATTTATCTTAATTTGATAAATCTTTGGGATTTCAGTTTGCTCTTCCAGAAGCAGAATAATATAGGTCAGATGTCTCTAAATGACAATCCACAATCTAAAGAGGTAGGACTCACCTTGCTGGTTCACTTTCAACTCAAGAAAATGAACTAGGTGCTACCAACCTTGTAAATTATCTTTCTATTTCCTCATTTCTGATGAGTTGAAAGATTCATCTTTGCTTTTCCTTTTCTCTACAGGTTATCACACTGATGAGAACTAAGAATATGGACATTTTGCCATCCATTTTCACAGGGCCCTGTCTCCTTTTTTTTTTTTTTTTTTTACAAGGTAAGTGGGGTAGGCAATGATGGAGAGAAAATTAAGTGATGATACAAGAGCATAGCAAAGAAGTGCCAATCTCATGGTATCAACTGTGCCTCCATTCTGTTTAATTCAAGACAGTCAACTCTTTTTAAAAACTTATACTTGATTAATGGGCTTAGAAGCATTACCTGGATAATGCACCAGTCATCTTACTTCAGAGCCATCTAGGTAAGAGAAACCACAAAATACTTAACATACTCTTCTGATTGAAGCATTCTGCAAGTGACTTCAATTCATACTGTGCCATGTGCAGACAGATACTGTTATTGTATATTGTTCAGCAGGCAAAATAATTACATACATTTAGCTTATTAATTCTTTCTAATTCTTTGTAAAGATGCCATTGATTAATTAAATTAACAGGGAGTGGGTATTTAACATAAATCTAAATAATGCTTACAAAATTAATTGTTTGATTCTTCCTTTGTCAATGAGCTATTTATTGGAAAAGAATAAATCTGGGCATATTTGATAGTTGTGAGAACTGTATAAAAAGGTTGAATCCAACAGTTTCTGACTCTTACAGTAAATAGATACTGTAAGGGCAACATTTCTCTTGAATCATGTCTGATTCTTAATGACACAGTTTACATTAGCAATGTAATAGAAATGGTTTGCTGCTATCATCTTTTGAGATATTGTTTTGAATCCCTAATCCAGCTATCACTTCTGGATTTCCCAGGCAATTCCCAAATGGCAAATTTGCTTTAACACTCAAGGTCAGGCTGCCAAACTCCTGGCCCACAGGCTGGATGCATCACCCACTGACCCACTCCCGGTTTAGCGAAGGGGAAAAAAATCCTAATACGTCACATGATGCCACTGTAACAATGTGAGTTTGACACCCCTGCTCGAAGTCATTAGTTGTTTAGGTGGACAGCGGGAGTATAATTAAGCCTTCTAAGACTGTATGTAGTATGTAAGAATAGAATAGAATAACAGAGTTGTAAGAGACCTTGGAGGTCTTCTAGCCCAACCCCCTGATTAGGCAGAAAACCCTATACCATTTCAGACAAATGGTTGTGTTCTGTCCTTAATAAACATACTCGAGATCCCCGCGCTTTGATTGGCCAAAGCACAGGGCTCTCCGATTGGTCAGGTGAGCCGCGCCGATTGGCTCGCTAGGAATCTCCCGCGATTGGTCCATTCGGATCACGGGAGATTCAAAGTGGTGCCATTGGCCGTGGCCGCCGCGGCGAAAGGAATAAAAGCCGTGGGCTTTTTTCCTTTCGCCAGTTCGGTTCCAACTCACAAATAAAGAGCTTGCACTAAAGTCACCGACTCCTGGCATCAATTTGCGGACACAACACTGGCGACGAAGGTGGGATCCAGACCCTGAACTGAACCATGTGTCCGACAGAAGCCAGACGAACCACCGAGATGGCGAAAATCGCACCACCCGCACCCTTCAACCCCGCCACCGAGGACTGGGAATCGTTCTCCGACCGATTCCGCATGTACCTCGAGTGCAGCGGTCTGAAGGATGCCACCGGACCAATGAAACGCGCCGTCTTCCTGACCCACTGTGGGACCGAGGTCTTCCAGATGGCCAAGGTGCTTGCCAAACCCACCGATGCGACCGCGATGGACTGGGACGTCCTCGAACCCATACTTCGGGGCACTACGCTCCAGAGGTACCCATCCTGATCCGGCGCAATGAGTTCTACCGGCAGGACCAGAGGTCGGGTGAGAGCTTCAGCGACTTCGTCGCCGAGCTGCGGCATTTAGGGGGGCTCTGCGAATTCGACAACCTAAACGACGCCCTGCGAGACCGAATCGTGCTCGGTTTGTGGGACCCCGTCCTCCAGAGCCGGCTGATGGCCAAGGGCAACATCAGCCTAGCAGACACTCTCACCGCAGCCGCAGCCGCCGAAGCAACCCGAACTTCCGCCGACCGCATGAGCAGAACAAACACTGGGGACCGCAGCGGAAACAACAACCCGGCGAGGTCAACCGACCACCCACCGGGGCGAGTTCCACTCAGCATCGGGCACTTCCGATAACGAGGAGAACATCCATCGACTCCAGACAGGCCGCGACCCACAAAGCCGGCGAGGTCGTAAGTCGAGGACCAACTGTGCTGGTTGCGGCGGCGACCACCCCAGGTTGGAATGCCGGTTTTTTGAATCGATCTGCCGGCATTGCGACAAGAAGGGACACATCGCCCGCGTCTGCCGTCTGAAGAAAAATCGCAGCCCAGCACAATGGGACCAGAACGACCGGAGGAGAGAAAGCACACCACCCCGGACCAGAGATCGCCCCTCGGACAGCCGATGGGACCGGAACGGACGATCCTCACGAGGCGGCGACAACCGGCGGAGAGAGGAGACCCACCAGATGGTCACCATCGGCCACGCCATCACCAACGACGCCCGAAAGGTCCACGTGGAGGTAGGCATCGAGGGCCAGCCATGCAAAATGGAGGTGGACTCCGGGTCCTACCTCTCCATGATTGCATGGCATGAGATAAAGCGCTTGGTGCCTACCCTCCAAAGGAGGAACGTAGACAGCCAGAGACTCATTGTAAAGGACTACCAGGGAAACCGCATCCCGGTAGTCGGAACCAAACACTTCAACATCACGTATAAGGGGCACACCAAATGACTTCCCCTGTCAATCATCGACCGCGACCGCCCAAGCCTACTGGGACTGCAATGGTTCGCCCCGCTCGACATCGCACTCACGGGAGTCGACCACGTCACCGACGACAGCTGGGAGCAGCAACTGGCCCGGGAGTTCCAAGAGGTCTTCGACGGAAACCTAGGCAAGTACGGAGGGCCCCTTATATCTTTCGACCTAGACCCTAACGTCCCCCCAAAACGCCTGAAACCAAGGCGGGTGCCATTCGCACTGAAACCCAAGATAGACGAGCAAATTGACAAGCTCATCAAACAAGGGGTTCTACAGCCCATAGACCACACCCAGTGGGAGACCCCCATAGTCACCCCGATCAAGCCAGATGGGTCAGTGAGGATCTGTGGGGACTATAAGGCCACCCTAAATGGCACGCTGCAACAAAGCGCCTACCCCGTCCCAGTAGTGCAACACCTACTGCACTCACTGGGAGGGGGCAAGGTTTTTTCCAAGCTCGACCTTGCCCAGGCATACCAACAGTTGCCGGTCGACAAGCAAACGGCAGAAGCGCAGACCATAGTCACCCACCGGGGGGCATTCAAATGCAACCGACTCCAATTCGGAGTCAGCGTGGCACCAGGCATATTCCAAAGCCTAATGGAGAGACTATTGCAAGGTATCAAGGAGGTGGTACCTTACTTCGACGACGTCCTAGTGTCGGCAGCCAACCAAGCCGAACTAGAGGGTCGACTAAGGGAGGTCCTAACCAAATTTAAAGAAACCGGACTAAAGGTCAAGAGGGAGAATGCCAACTATGCACAGAACGAGTAGAATTCCTGGGCTACCTCCTAGAAAGTCACGGCATTCACCCCACAAACAAAAAAATCAAGGCCATCAAAGAAGCCCCCACACCCAAGTCAAGGACGGAACTACAGGCGTTCTTGGGGTTACTGAACTTTTACAATGTTTTCCTACCCCAAAAGGCGACGGCGGCGGAGCCCTTGCATAGGCTCCTGGACAAGGCGGTGACCTGGACTTGGGGGAAACGCGAGCAAGCCGCCTTCCAAAGAACGAAGGATCTCCTCACCTCAGATGCCGTCCTTATACAATTCAACAAGACTCTACCTCTGGCCGTCACATGCGACGCATCACCCTTCGGCGTCAGCGCTGTCCTCAGCCATACCCTTCCCGACAGAAAAGAAGCGCCCATCGCATTCTTTTCAAGGACCCTCAACAAACCGGAGTGGAACTATAGCCAACTGGACAAAGAGGCTCTGGCTATCGTTGCCGCCGTAAAACGATTCCACGAATATCTCTACGGCTGGACTTTCACCATCATAACGGATCACAAGCCGCTGCTGGGAATCCTTGCAGGAAACGGGGCCACCCCGAACGTTCAGTCTCCCCGAATGACAAGGTGGTCCGAGTTCCTGGCAGCCTACAACTACGAACTCATACACAGACCGGGTAAGATGATCTCCCATGCAGATGCCTTAAGCCGCTCGCCGCTACCGGAACCCGACACCGACCCAGCACCCATGACGACCACCCTCAGCATAGAGACTCTACCCAACCTGCCCATAACCGTGTCAGACATTGCCCGAGAGACTAATAAAGACAAACGTCTGGCGCGGGTGTTGCATTGGGTGGAGAAAGGGTGGCCGGAAAGGGACAACGACAAGTCCATCAAAACGTTCCGAAACTGCCAAACGGAACTCTCCTTATTAAAAGGGTGCATACTATGGGGGGATAGGGTGGTCATTCTGGAAAAGCTACAAGGGAAGGTTTTGGAACTGCTACACGAGGGGCACCCTGGCATCGTTAGGACTAAAGCCCTGGCCAGAAGTTACGCTTGGTGGCCAGGGATGGACAAACAAATAGAGGCCTGGGTAGCTAGGTGCCAACGATGCCAAGAAACTAGGCCAAGCCCACCCACAGCACCAGTCCTAGAGTGGGAAACCCCAAGGGGACCTTGGTCTAGGATCCATATAAACTTCGCCGGGCCCACAAAAGGACACACCTTCCTCATAACAGTTGACACTTACTCCAACTGGCTGGAGGTAAGCAACATGAAGACGACAACCACGGAAGCCGTGATCAAGGAACTCTGCAAACTCTTTGCAACACACGGCCTCCTAGACGTCGTCGTCTCCGACAACGGGCCCCAGTTCACCTCGCTGGAATTCAAAAAATTCCTAGCGGAAAGGGGCATCCGCCACGCGCTGACAGCACCGGTGCACCCGGCGGCGAACGGTAAGGCGGAACGGATGGTCCAATTCACTAAAAAGACCATCTGGAAAATAGACCACGGGGAGATCCAGGAGAAAATAAACAAACTACTCTTCACCCAATACATAACCCCAAATACCACAACCAATAAAAGCCCAGCCGAACTATTAATGGGCAGAAAACTAAGGTCCCCACTCGACAGGTTACACCCCACGTATAACCCAGAGAGGCCCCCAGACTCAAACAGCAAACACCGAACCTTCGCACCTGGCGACCCCGTATACGCAAAGAACCTGACGGGAGACCCACTATGGATTCCAGCCGTCATCACACAAACAACAGGCCCACACTCGTACCGGCTACAAACAGCAGACGGACGAGCGTGGAAACGCCACATCGACCAACTAAGGTCGAGGACTACCAACCAACAAACCACCGACGCACAAACAGGCGAAACCAACCCCCACAACACAAACCAAGGGGGGAGGGAATACCCAGGGGACCAAAACCAAAGAAGAATAAACCAGCAGTACTCACCGGAAAGCAGCCATCACGACCCCTCGCCAGGAAGAAACAGCCAGGCCAGCTCGACCGACCTGGAAAGGTCGAGCGGGAGCGGCGAAACCCGCAGCTCAACCAACCCGGAAGGCCCAGGAGGGAGCTACGGAGAACGGTCCGGCCCGATCGACCAGCCGGTTCCCACGACGGCAGCAGGAGCAACAGAGATCCCGACCGAACCGGCCGGGATCCAGCCTACAACTGAGTTGCGCAGGTCAAGTAGGCCCAGACGGAGCCCCGCCTACCTACGTGACTACGCAACGTAAGGACTGAACCAAGAGGGGAGGGGTGTTCGGTCCTTAATTAACATACTCTAGATCCCCGCGCTTTGATTGGCCAAAGCGCGGGGCTCTCCGATTGGTCAGGCGAGCCGCGCCGGTTGGCTCGCTAGGAATCTCCCATGATTGGTCCATTCGGATCGCGGGAGATTCAAAGCGGTGCCATTGGCAGCGGCCGCCGCGGCGAAAGGAATAAAAGCCGCGGGCTTTTTTCCTTTCGCCAGTTCGGTTCCAACTCACAAATAAAGAGCTTGCACTAAAGTCACCGACTCCTGGCATCATTTCGCGGACACAACAGGTTGTCCAATCTCTCCTTAAAAACTTCCAGTGTTGGAGCATTCACAACTTCTGGAGGCAAGTTGTTCCACTGATTAATTCTTCTAACTGTCAGGAAATTTCCTCTTAGTTCTAGATTGTTTCACTCCTTGATTAGTTTCCATCCATTGCTTCTTGTCCTTCCCTCAGGTGCTTAGGAGAATAGCTTGATCCACAAGCTATTGTGGCAACCCCTAAGATATTGGGACACTGCTATCATGTCACCCCTAGTCCTTCTTTTCATGAAACTAGACATATCAATTCTAGCAGCCTTTCTTTATATGTTTTAGCCTCCAGTCCCCTAATCATCTTTGCTGCTCTTCTCTGCACTCTTTCTAGAGCAGGGGTCTTCAAACTTGACAGCTTTAAGACTTGTGGACTTCAACTCCTAAATTCCTCCTCCAATCATGTTAGCTTAGGAATTCTGGGAGTTGAAGTCCACGAGTCTTAAACTTGGCAAGTTTGAAAACCCTTGTTCTAGAGTCTCAACATTTTTTTTACATTGAATGTGCAGCAGGAATAAAAGTGGTCCTCGACTTATGCCACAATTGGGCCCAGAATTTCTGTGGTTGAGTAAAGCAGTTAAGTGAGTCACGCTCAATTCTACAATCTTTTTGCCCTGTGTTGTTATCTGAATTACTACAGCTGTTAAATCATTAATTGAAACCAAAGCCCTTCATTGACTTTGCTTGTCAGAAGCTGCCTGAGAACATCATAAATGACAATCACACGATCCCAGGATGGTTCAACCATTATAAATACAAACCAATGGCACAGTACCTGAATTTGGATCATAAGATTGCAGAATGGTGCAGTGGTCATAAGTGCGAGGAGCTGTTGTAAGTCACATTTCCAGCACCATTCAAATGTAAACAAATGATTGTAAGTCAAAGATAACTTGTACACATTATGCTATATCCTCTAAAATGACTCACAGAACCTGTCCCAAAATTCTGCCAAATGATAATTCTGAACATAGTGGAATTGGAAAACAATTAAACACATGAATAATCATTTTGTTACGCTTTATTAAGCTGTCCTGGTTCTGCAGTGTCATCAAGCTCAGCTAAGTGTGATTCTTAATCCTTCAGAAGATTAAAAAAAATATTAGACAATATCTAATGTACATATTGGTGATCTGACTTTATCCTTTTCTAGCAAGCATGAATTCAGGATTTCATCAAAATGAGTAAGAGGAATTGGGGCTCCTTTCTCCATTCTGACATTTTAAACAAGTCAGTTTTTATGGGGGTCATTTGTATTTGGTTGTTTTTGAAAGAATCTCAAACAAAACTCAGAATCTATGCTGCACTATTTGGGAAGGATTTAGTCTTGTATTTACTCAGTGTTTAAACTTGGATTTCAGCCATAACTATCCTCAAAGCTCTGCCAGTCATATCCCTGTGGGGGTTGCATATTAAAGGTGTTTTGTTACAAAAGTATTGTTAAAAGATTGTATGCATCAGCTTCGGCTGGTGAAGCGATTCTCTTCCAATTCCTAAACAAGTTTTTTCTCTTAAATAATACATATTGAAAACACATTTTTGCTGCCACAGTTAGAGGCAAAAACAATAGTTTCGGGAAGGAAAAAAAAATGGTGTATCACCTTAATTATTTAGATTGCATACCATAGGTTTGTTAAGTAATGGTATATTGCATGGTAATATGCCATGAATATCACTTTCTCTTCTGCTTAGCACACCAACTGATAATTAAATGTCTTGTCTCATGATCTGGAAGAGCAATCTCGATGCAATGTTGCCACTGAGAGCATTTAAGTTCCTTCATACATATGGAAATGAAATGAGAAGCAGACATATCAATGCTTTATGTTTCCCTTGACATGAATTTTGAATCTCCAAAATCCAGATAACAAGTACAGTATGATTTTGTCAGCTTCTCCTGAAATACCTTGCTGTATAAAATGGTCATGATCCATCCAGGCCTGGAAAGTTCATACAGATCATACTTGATTTCTAATTCTTTTTAAATTATCATTATTATTTTGGTAGTGAGCTGGCTTCAAAATATTTTTTCACCTACCTAGAGAATTTTTAAAAGAAATATATGATAGCTACACCACAAGCAATTGAGTGGGAATAAGATTAGGCTAAGAAAAATATAGTACTTCTACTGACTGTGATTTGGTAGATGGGTGCTCCTTGAATTATTTGGATATTATTTATTAATAAATAGTAATTACCATATTAATAAACCAGCTATCTCATCATAAATAAGAGTGCCAAATGTCACACTAGCTACCAACTTGAATGTGTTCAGAAAAAAATATTGCATCAATTCATGGACGTTATCTGGATCAATGGTTATTAGTCTTGATAGCAACATGAGTTCTTCTGAAAACTATCTATTGGGAGACTATTTGCCTTCTTGTGTGGTTGGTTGAAAGCAGAGTGGTGGACTAGATCAGGGCTGTTAAACTCCCAGCCCATGGGCCAGATGCATCACATGCTGGCCATGCCCACCCCTGGTTTAGCAAAGGAGGAAAGAGTCCCAATATGTGATGTGATTCCATGGTGACAATGTGAGTTTGACACCCCTGGACTAGATGGCCAGTTGCTCAATCTAGAAAGGGCACTGTTTGTATTATTATATAAGTCATTACACTCATTGATGGCATTATGTGGTTCCAGATTCATGGACAAAGGTTCAAGAGACAAAACAACAACAAATTCTTAACTGTACACCCCAAAATACTTTGCTGTCTAAGGCAAAAAAATAGGTGGTGTTTTTCTCAAACATATTAGGGGAGTGAAGGCTAAAACATATGAAGAACAGTTGTGGGAACTGGATGTATTTAATCTAATAAAAAGAAGGACTAGGGGAGACAAGATAGCAGTGTTCCAATATCTCAGGGGCTGCCACAATGAAGAGGGAGTCAAGCTATCCTCCAAAGCACCTGAGGGCAGGACAAGAAACAACGGGTGGAAACTAATCAAGGACAGAAGCAACTTAGAATTAAGGATAAATTTCCTGACAGTTAGAACAACTAATCAGTGGAATAACTTGCCTCCAGAAGTTGTGAATGCTCCAACACTGTAAGTTTTTAAAAAGATGTTGGATAACCATTTGTCTGAAGTGGTGTAGGGTTCCTATAGGTTACAGTCAATGGTGAAAGAATCGGCACACTGACTTGACCAGAGACTCTGACCTTTCTATGACTTATTATTGATCTTTTCTCTGTTCTATTCTTGATCTCTTTCTCTTCCACTGAAAACCTAAAGGTTTTTTTCTCCTCAGATTCTGAAGCTATGCTATTTTAGAATAACAGGAAACTAACAGGCAGTCAAAGATACTCTTGAATTCATCCATCTGCACATTTAGAAACCTGCTTGTATTAGCCAATTACTGCACTGTAACTATGTTGTAAAACCTGATGTAAACCAATCATTTAGCTTGTATATCTAAGCACATTGCATCATTTAGAATATAATAAAGGACAGTGAACCGAGGAAGAGAAGGAACTTGATAACCCAGAGAGAGAATTTCTGACCTCGGGACACAGGTCTTAAAAAATCATGTGTATGTGTCTTTAATTGCAATGGCTGACTCCAACAGTTTCCTGCCTAGGCAGGAGGTTGGACTAGAAGACCTCCAAATTCCCTTCCAACTCTGTTATTCTATTCTATTCATATACAGACACAACTGAACTAATGCTTGAATATTACATGAAACTATACCTTCCATTAAGCATCATAGCATATGTAAAATAGTAGTAGGCTATATTAAGGAGTCAGAATGAATCATACAACACAACAGTCTCTCTTCCACCACCTTGCTGCCTCCACCCAACACCTGCACCCAGAAGTGACACAGACTGATGTATCACTTCTGTATCACAGGCATGGCACAATATTAGTTCTAAATCTGTTGTTGTACAGGTCTTTCTGAGATCTCTTTTCATTAGAGCAGTTGGGGACTGCTATACACATGCAGTCTTCTTGAATTATTTAGAATTCTGCACCATGAGAATTCTAAATTACATGGGGTGACATGAATACAGCTGAGTGCCCATTGTAGGCATATCAGAAAAGCTGAAAAAAACTGTAAAATAATGTGGCTGGTGCTTTATTACCCTTGGTAGCTGCATTGTCTCTTCACGAGCAATACAAAACAAATTAGATTTCTGTTTCACCAGCTACTCTGTCACTTCAGAAGGGACAAAATGATGAATATAATACAGATATAAGGTGCACATTGAGAGCAACATCAACAGATGTATTTTTTCTTTAAAAAAAAAAAAAACTTCTTTTCCCCAGCTGGCCATTATTTATCCTTTTGATCTGAACTAACAGCTAAAGAAAGGGACATTCTATTACATGACACCTCTGGGGATATTTAAACGAAGAAAACGTTGGGAAGAAAAAATAGCATGTAGAAATAAAAATGTTGCTTTGAAAAATTACTTCTTTAAACCTTGCCTGTGGGGAAATAAAGATGTTAGCTGTACGGCACATTATCTGGCAGACATGGGAGATAGGCTTCATTCTTCTTCGTTGGGTATATACTAAGCTGCTGGGCAGCAAGGTTCTTTGATAGAGAAATCTTTCAAAACTGTTCTAAACATTGTATTCAAGATGGATTGATGTGAAAGGAGCCTTCCTTGCATTCTTTGAAGCAAAACAAGTATGCTTGCTTTCCTTTATTTTTGTGGCACACAAGTTATTTTGTCTTCAACAAAGGTGCAGGTAGTTTTTAACTTACAACCACAATTGACTCCAAAATTTCCAAACAAGCAAGACAGTTGTTAAGTGAGTTTTACACCATTTATGGCCTTTCTGCCCACAATTGTTAAGTTAGTTACACACTTATTAAGCAAATCTGACTTCCCCATTGTCTTTGCTTGTTAGAAGGTCACAAACGGTGGTCACGTGCCTTATAACCGTTATAAATATTAACCAGCTGCCAAGTATCCAAATTTTGATCTCCTGACCATGAGATGTTACAACAGTCATCAGTGTGAAAATCAGTCAAAGGTCACTTTTTTCAGTCTGTTGTAACTTTGAACAGTCACTATCTAAATGGTTGTAAGTTGAGGACTACCTGTAGTTGAAAAATGTAAAAAAAAAAATATGTATATGAGTACCATTCTTCATCATGAGCAAAGGTGGACCAATAATTTCCTCTGGGCCAAGGTCAAAGATCAATTTCATTTCATGATTAACCATTTCTGTAACTTAATCAAAATTCAGGGATTGCTCTTAGAAATATTCTGGATAAAATTTCATTACATTTCATTCAGTCATGTGATATTTCATGTATTTTATTTCATTTACAATTTAGCTGATTTTGTTTAAAGTCATAAATTAATTCATTTATGATTTTGCCACCACTCTTGGAGGAACTGTTTTGTTAATTAAATTAAATTGCCATTTAATTACATTAATTTTATTACATAAATTGAATTTATATTCACTGATTTAATTTGATCAACAGTTCAGTAATTATTACAGTTCAGTTTAATGATATTTATATTTATAATTTATTTAATTCTATTAATTTAAATTTTATCTTTTTTCTTTCTTTTTTCTTTTTTGTGTATTCTTTCACTCATATTTTCATATGTTCTTTTTTATTACAAGTCAGATATCAAAATAAAAATACAGTCACAGGGAAACATTTTGAACTGTAAGTCTCCCATCTCCAGTATTAAGTTATACATATATATATACATATATACACATATTTCTATTGCTGTATTTCTTTCTCAGTACAAATAAGGTTGAATGGATTTTTGGCTACACTTTAAATGCATTTGAGTTCTTTTAAATAAAACATTTTCTTAGGTGTGCTAAGCAATACACTACAACTTTAGATTATTATGTCTGCGAGCATTAAAAAGCCCCAGTGTTTAATCAAAACAACCAGCAAGGCATTTAAATATTCGAACTTAAACAAAGATGTCTAGGTACAAAACATAGCAACAAGAATATTTTTGAGTCTGTTAATTAACAGCCTTTTCATCAGTGATGTTTCAAACAAATTTCCTTTTTAATATGCCCACAAATCTTTTGAATTAGCCAAGTTTTTTTAGCTGTCAGTAAAAAGCAGTAGGGAAACAAATGAGAGAGTTTCAGTACATATAAGACAATGAACAGAACAGAATAGAATAGAATAGAATAGAATAGAATAGAATAGAATAGAATAGAATAGAATAGAATAGAATAGAATATTGATCAAGTGTGATTAGACACACAAGGAATTTGTGCATAAGCTCCAGTGTATAAGCTCTCTGTGTGCATACAAACAACAAAATAATCTAATTTTAATAATGATACCAATAAGAGAAGGTGATAGAAAATGTGAGAAATACAGCTATACTATATTGGAAAATATATTTAGACATAAGCAGCATACTTTCTAAAAATATTGGAGTCAGAATATCACCTTATAAGCACCAAGATTGTCTAAATCCAAGGACCAGCACTGATCCTCAGCATGCCAGAAACCAGTCTGTGCAAACAAGCAGAGCCCTATCCAAGGAAATCAGGCAGCATATGAAACCAGGGGCTGGATTCTACTAGTTCACACCTATTTGCTAGAACAGCTGGTTAACATTCTAAGCAGTTCGGAGAACCGGTTGTTAGAAGAAATTATTGGCCTAATCATGTAAGGAAGGCAGGAAGGAAACATTCTGGTGTTGCTTACAGAAACTGCCTCTCCATTAACCTTTATTACATTCTTGGCAGGATTAGACTTCCTGTCTCTGGAACTTCTCTGGAGTTTTTTTTTTTTTTTTTCACTCCTTTGCTGGTACTTTGCTTGTGTGGAGTGACCATTCAAAGTTACAATGGCACTGAAAAAAGGGACTTATGACCATTTTTCACACTTATGACTATTGCAGCATCCCCAGAGTCATGAGAGGCCAGACGAGGAGATGCGTGCCTCGATGTGAGTGATATTGAGTTGGCCCCACCGTGCCAATAACATGACCACCAAGCCATGTCCACCCAGTCAGATGACCACCAAGCCATGCTCACCACTAAGCCATGCCCACAGAACCAGTTGTTAAAAATTTGAATCCCACCCCTGCATGAAACCCCACCCAATCTGGTCTGTGGAAAAACCATATCTCCATGGAACTAGTCCCTGGTACTCAAAAAGTTGGGGATCTCTGGTCTTTATAGATTTTCAAAAATTTATAGCTGAGGTAGTTCTTGACTTATAACCAGTTGTTTAATAACTGTTCACCATGAGTCAGCCAACATGAAAAGTTGCTCCAACATCCCACCTCCTCCATTCACTTAGAAGCCTGAGCTCATTCCACCATGATGCTTGTATCTCTTCCCTGTGGTCCTTTTAACAACCAGTGTAATCATGGAAGATTCAGAATTGTGGTTATTGCATGAAGCAGTCACATAATATCTTGTTTAATAACTGCTTTGCTAAATGACCAATATTCAGTGCAGATTAACAGAGTTGGAAGGGACCTTATAGGTCATCTAGTCCAACTCACCACCCAAGCAGGAGACCCTACACTATTTCTGACAAATGGCAGTTCAGTCTCTTCTTGAAAGCCTCCAGTGATGAAGTTCCCACAACTTCTGAAGGCAAGTTGGTTGATTGTTCTCAACACCAGAAAATTTCTCCTTATTTCTAAATTGAATCTCTCTTTGACCAGTTTCCATCCATTATTCCTTATCTAGTCTTCAACTATAGTGATAAGTAGAGGACAATCTCTTTAAGCCAGTCACCTCATAAAGAAATATCTCAGAATCTGAATTTTCCTTTGAACACAAATTGTAAACTCTCCCAAAATAAGAGATGTACAGTATGTCATGACTGAAAATATTGATCCAGAAAAGCTTTAAATGAGCCTGCATTAAACCAAATGAATACCAGTCAGCCTCCAGTTACAACCATTGACTTAGCAACCAGATGTTACAACAACACTAAAAAAGTAGCTTACAACTGTTCCTTGCACTGAAAACTTTCTCAGCATCCTGGGGTCATGTAGTTACCACTTGTAACCTGCCCAGATAATTTTCAACAAGCAAAGTCAATGAACAAAGACAGATTCTTTTAACAACTACACAAATCACTTCACAACTGCAGTGATTTGTTTAACCATTGCAAAATAGATCATAAAATCAGGCACATTTAACAACCGCCTTGCTTTGCAACAGGAATTCTGCTCCCAATTGTGGTAATATGTTGAGGATTATCTGTAGTCCATCCACACCTAAAATAAGACTGAAGTGTAAAAATAGGTTTTTATTTGTTAAAAAAAAAACTATTAGCATTGTCTACTCTGAGAAAGGGGAGGAGGGAAGCAATTTCTGTTACAGAAAAAGTTCTGAAGTTACCCTTGGTAAAGACACAAAATGAGTAACCAACCAAGCACAAACAATAACACATATTTTCTATATTAGCTAGCACAGCAGTATCTCCTCAGTTTCCATTTTTCATGTATGTAATTATTCATTCCGGAGTACATTTTCTCTACCACTTTACACTCAAGGACTATGGAGTCATTTCTTTAATGGATCTCAGTGTGAAAGTCATTCATCTGAGAACACAAAGTCCACACAAATACGAACTAACAAGTGAAGGTTCAAATGAAGGCTTATTCCTAATACTTTGACAATGAAGGTGATTATGAATGCATCCACATACTATGCCCAATTATCTATTATAATGATTACAACTATCTAGGTCTATTCAAAATAAACTAAGGCATTTAACAATTATTGCTTTATGCTCCAAGTAGTGGCTGAAAAAAAAGGATTAAGAAATTGAAAACTCTTAACGGACAGATCTGCCAACAGTGTTAACAATGTTAAAAGGAGCTTGAACCAGTTATTTTGAATATTGTACTAAGACAAGCTGCCATGACTTAGGCAATATGTTGGTAGAGGAAATAATTCATATGACATCTGATTGAAATGGAGGAGATACAAAAACAGATTTGTGGAGAAGCCAATTCTCAGAGGAAAAGGGGCCATGCAGAAAACACTGCCCTGGTCCAGGTGTAGATTTTCAAGGATATGAACAGGTAATATAGGATGGTGGCCTCTTGTCTCACAATCAGGAGGTAGAGACAGATATTTCTCTTTCTGGGCACATTGGGAATAGATCTGCTGAACAAAAACTCTGCATTGATGATAGGAAGGGCATCCAGCCAGTAAACCATTCCAGACATTCAAAATATTCCAGATATTCTTCTAACTGAACTAAACCAGCTAGCGGTACCTAAACACAAGTGGGTCCAACAAAAGTGGATCATAAGCTTCCTAAAAGAAAGGAAGCAGCAGGTGAAGCTAGGCAGAATCACATCTGATATCTGTACAATTAGCACAGCCTTCCTCTCCCTATATACCAAAGACTGTATCTCAAATGATCCATCTGTTAAAATACTGAAGTTTACAGATGATACAACAGTGATTGGTTTCATTCAAGACGACAAATCCACATACAGGCGGGAAGTTGCCTCATGGTGTGACCAGAACAATCTGGAACTGAACACACTCTAAACCATAGAGATGGTGGTAGACTTTAGGACAAACCCTCCCATACTACCACCTCTTACAATACTAGATAACACAGTACCAATGGTAGAGACCTTCAAGTGTCTAGGTTCTATCATATCACAAGACCTAAAATGGACACCTAACATCAAAAACACCATCAAAAAAGCACAATAGAGAATGCTCTTTCTGCACCAACTCAGAAAACTCAAACTGCCCAAGGAGCTGCTGATACAGTTCTACAGAGGAATTATTGTAGCTGTACCTCTGGTTTGGTTCTGCAGTCCAACCAGACAGACATAGACTCCAGAGAATAATTAGTACTACAGAAAAAAGAACTACTGCCAACCTGTCTTCCATTGAGGACCACCTGTATCCAGTTCGAGTCAAAAAGAGGGCTGTGAAAAAATTTACAGACCCCTCACATCCCGGACATAAACTGTTTCAACTCCTACTTCAAAACGATAATAGAGAGTACTGCACACCAGTACAACTAGACACAAGCACATTTTTTCCTGAATTCCATTACTCTGCTAAACAAATAATTCCCTCAACACTGTTAAACTATTTATTAAGTCTGCATTGTTATTACTATTAATCCTCCCATCCTTCCTGTTATGTTCTGAGCATGGGTGCAAGGATGGAGATGAGCCAGTGAAACAGTGAACTTCAACTCTTTATTTACATGTGAAAACAACTCAGCTCAATGGCCACGATGGGCCCCTTTATATAGGCAACTCTTAACTTATTTAACCAATGTAAACACAGGGAGCTCTAGCTCCGTTAACCAATGGGAGAGGCTCGTTAATAGCCAATCAGATTCTCCTGAATGGACCAATCCGATGTCGCTATTATCGGCCAATCAGAAGTGCAGGGCCAGAACCCTGCACTTTACTTCAAGCTCTTAATGATCTTTGTTATGTCCTGAATTTGAATACTCGAAATCCCCGCGCCTTGATTGGCTAAGGCGCGGGGATTTCTGATTGGCCAGGCGAGCCGCGCTGATTGGCCCGATTGAAGTCTCCTGCGATTGGTTCAAACCAAGAGCGGGAGACTTGAATCGCTGCCATTGGCCGCGGCCGCCGCAGCGAAAGGTATAAAAGCCGCGGGCTTTTTGCCTTTCGCCGGTTCGGTTCTCCCATTGTAAATAAAGAGCTTTGAATGAAAGTCACTGACTCTGAGCATCTTTTGCGGACACGACACTGGCGACGAGGATGGGATCTCACCCCTGAACCGAACCCCGTGTCCACCCAAGAACCAGCTGCAGCGCAGAGATGGCGAAGATAGCACCGCCCGCCCCCTTCAACCCCGCCGCCGAGGACTGGGAATCGTACTTGGATCGGTTCCGTATGTACCTGGAATGTGCCGGAATGAAGGACGCCCCGGGCCCGCTAAAACGCACCGTCTTCCTTACTCACTGCGGACCAGAGGTCTTCCAGATGGCCAAAGCATTGGCCAAGCCGGCAGACGCAACCGCCATGGACTGGGACGTCCTCGAACCTATACTGCGGCACCATTACACCCCCGAAGTCCCCATCCTGATACGGCGCAACGAGTTCTACCGCCGAAACCAGAAACCAGACGAAAAATTGAGCGACTTCGTCGCAGAGCTACGGCACCTAGGAGGACTCTGCGAGTTTGAAGGTCTGAACAGTCTCATAAGAGACCGCTTCGTACTCAGCTTATGGGATCCTACACTCCAGAGCCGACTTATGGCCAAGGGCGACATCAGCCTAGCCGATGCCCTTACCGCAGCCGCAGCCGCAGAAGCAACCCGCACGTCAGCGGACAGCATGCGAAGATCTGACGCGAAGGGCGGAAACAACAACCCGGCAAGGTCGGCCGACACAAGAAACGAAGCAACCGCACACTACGGTGAATACCAGTCAACCTCCAGCACGTCGGAAGACAAGGAGGACATACATCGCGTGCAGATGGGACGCGGCGACCAACGAAGTCGAAAAGGTCGTAGGTCGAGGACCAACTGCGCCGGGTGCGGCGGCAACCACCCCAGGTCAGAATGCCGGTTCTTTGACTCTATCTGTAGGCATTGTGAATGACGGGGTCACATCGCTCAAGTTTGCCGCCAAAAGAAGAACCGCAGCCCGCCCAAATGGGAACAGCACGACAGAAGGAGAGAAAGCTCCCCGCCCAGAGCCAGAGAGCGCCAGCCAGACGGTCGGTGGGACCGTACTCAACGATCTCAAAGAAGCGGCGACGGTCGGCGAAAAGAAGAGACCCACCAGACGGTGACCATCGGCCACGCCATCTCCGACGGCGCCAGAAAGGTACACGTAGAAGTCCATATCGAAGGCCAGCCATGCAAAATGGAAGTGGACTCCGGGTCCTACCTTTCCATGATTGCATGGCGCGAAATCAAAAGACTAGTGCCTACACTACAAAAAAGAAACGTGCATGCCCAAAAGATCATCATAAAAGACTACCAAGGGAATCGCGTCCCGGTAGTGGGCACCAAGAACTTTAATATAACTTACAAAGGCCACACCGAACAACTGCCACTCACGATCGTCGATCGCGACCGCCCAAGCCTACTGGGCTTACAATGGTTCGCCCCGCTTAACATCGCGCTGACAGGTGTCAACCACGTCACCATCGAAGCTTGGGAACAGCGGCTAGCCCAGGAGTTCCAGGAGGTCTTCGATGGAGGCTTGGGCAAGTACCAGGGGCCCCTTATCTCGTTTGACCTAGACCCAAGGGTTCCCCCTAAGCGGCTTAAACCTAGAAGGGTACCATTCGCCTTAAAGCCTAAAATTGACGAGCAGATCGACAAGCTCGTCAAACAAGGGGTATTGCAACCGATAGACCATGCCAGATGGGAGACCCCTATAGTGACCCCAGTAAAGCCAGACGGGTCCGTGAGAATCTGCGGGGACTATAAGGCCACCCTAAATGGCGCGTTGCAACAAAGCGCCTACCCAGTCCCAATAGTGCAACATTTACTGCACTCACTGGGAGGGGGCAAAGTCTTTGCCAAGCTCGACCTCGCCCAGGCATATCAGCAGCTACCTGTGGACGAGAAAACGGCGGAAGCCCAAACAATCGTGACCCATCGGGGGGCCTTCAAGTGTAACCGACTCCAATTTGGAGTCAGCGTGGCACCAGGCATCTTTCAGAGCCTGATGGAACGTTTGCTACAGGGCATCAAGGGGGTGGTGCCCTATTTCGATGACGTATTAGTGGCGGCGCCAAACGAAGCCGAATTAGAAAACCGACTCCGACAAGTCTTAACAAAATTTAAAGAAACAGGACTTAAAGTCAAACAAGAAAAATGCCAACTATGTACAAAGCAAGTAGAGTTTTTGGGCTATCTCCTAGACCGGCATGGCATTCACCCTACGACTAAAAAAGTGAAAGCCATCAAGGAAGCCCCCACCCCAAAGTCCAAAACGGAACTACAAGCGTTCCTAGGCTTACTAAATTTTTATAATGTTTTCCTACCTCAAAAGGCAACGGCGGCGGAACCTTTACATAGACTCCTAGACAAGAAGGCAGCCTGGACTTGGGGGAGACGAGAGCAAGCCGCCTTTCAAAAAACCAAAGACCTCCTCACCTCCGACGCCGTCCTGATGCAATTCAGCGAAACCTTGCCCTTAGCTGTCACTTGCGACGCATCACCTTTCGGCGTCGGCGCTGTCCTCAGCCATACCCTCCCAGACCAGAGAGAAGCACCCATCGCTTTTTTCTCCAGGACTCTGACTAAACCGGAACGGAACTATAGCCAGCTGGACAAAGAAGCTTTGGCTATAGTTGCCGCCGTTAAGCGTTTCCACGAATACCTGTACGGCCGCCCGTTCACCATCGTGATGGATCATAAGCCATTGCTGGGCATCCTCGCTGGAAACCGAGCCACGCCGAACATCTTGTCACCCCGGATGACAAGATGGTCCGAATTCCTGGCAGCCTACAGTTACGAACTGCTACACAAGCCAGGTAAGAAAATTTCGCACGCGGATGCTTTAAGCCGCTCGCCTTTACCTGACTCTGAACCTGACCCAGCACCAACAACAAACACCCTAAGTATCGAGAGTTTACCTATTACCGCATCAGACATTGCCAGAGAAACCGTTAAGGACAGGCGTCTGGCGCGAATCTTACACTGGTTAGAAAAAGGCTGGCCGGAGAAAGACAATGACGAGACTTTTAAAACATTCCGTCAGCGCCAGACTGAACTTTCACCACTGAGAGGATGTATTCTGTGGGGTGACCGGGTGGTAATTCCGGACAGATTGCAATAGAGGGTATTAGAGATGCTACATGAGGGTCATCCTGGCATCGTCAGGACTAAAGCCCTGGCCAGGAGTTACGCTTGGTGGCCAGGGATGGACAAGCAAATTGAAGCATGGGTCGCCAAATGCCACCGGTGCCAGGAGACCAGATCCAGCCCACCCGCAGCACCTATCCGGGACTGGGAAACACAACGGGGGCCCTGGTCCAGAATCCATCTAGACTTTGCTGGCCCCACAAATGGGCATACTTTTCTAATCACAGTTGACGCGTACTCCAATTGGTTGGAGGTAAGCGACATGAAATCCACTACCACAGAGGCCGTCGTTAAAGAACTGTGTAAACTGTTTTCCACACACGGCCTCCCAGACGTCGTCGTCTCAGACAACGGGCCCCAGTTCACTTCCATCGATTTCGAACGGTTCCTGGCGGAGAGGGGTATCCGCCACGCATTAACAGCACCGGCGCATCCGGCGGCGAACGGTAGGGCGGAACGGATGGTCCAGTTTACGAAAAAGACCCTCCGGAAAATGGACCACGGGGAGATCAGCGACAAAATCAACAAACTGCTCTTCATACAACACATCACTCCCAATACCACAACTAACAAGAGCCCTGCAGAACTTCTAATGGGCAGAAAGCTGAGGTCCCCACTCGACAGATTACACCCGACCTATAACCCGGAGCGGCCCCCAGACTCCAGCTCCAGGTACCGGACATTTGACCCAGGTGACTTAGTCTATGCAAAGAACATGACGGGGGACCCCCTATGGATCCCAGCCGTCATAACTCAAGTCACTGGTCCACGGTCGTACCGGCTCCAAACCATCGATGGGCGAGCCTGGAAACGACATATCGACCAGCTCAGGTCACGAACAGCGACTGACCTCAACCCCCAAAACACGAACCAAGGGGGGAGGGAATACCCGGATAGACAATCGCAGGAAAAAATAAACCAAAAATACTCACCGGAACACAGCCATCGCGAGTCCCCTCCGGAGAAGAACCACCTGGCCAGCTCTACCGACTCGGAGAAGCCAAGCGGGAGCGGCGAAATCCGTAGCTCAACCGACCCGGTAGGCCCAGGCGGGAGCCACGGCGAAAGAACCGGCCCGATCATCCAGCCGGTTCGCACAGAGGCAGGAGCAGCCAAAAAGATGACCGCTCTGGCCGAGTTACAGCATGCAAGTGAGTTGCGCAGGTCAACTAGGACTCGACGGAGCCCTGCCTACCTGCGTGACTACACCACGTGATGGACCATACCAAGAGGGGAGGGGTGTTATGTCCTGAATTTGAATACTCGAAATCCCCGCGCCTTGATTGGCTAAGGCGCGGGGATTTCTGATTGGCCAGGCGAGCCGCGCTGATTGGCCCGATTGAAGTCTCCCGTGATTGGTTCAAACCAAGAGCGGGAGACTTGAATCGCTGCCATTGGCCGCGGCCGCCGCAGCGAAAGGTATAAAAGCCGCGGGCTTTTTGCCTTTCGCCGGTTCGGTTCTCCCATTGTAAATAAAGAGCTTTGAATGAAAGTCACCGACTCTGAGCATCTTTTGCGGACACGACAATCTTTATTGAGCATTTATTGATTCACAACACCCCTTCCCCCCGGGTTCCATTTAAGGGGTGCGGTCACGTAGTCTTTGAGGTAGGCAGGTTGTTTTGATTGTCTATTAGATTTTCGTTGTCCTCCCGGTATTTGGCTACAGTCTTGTTGGGGTAGGACATTATCTGGTGAAAAAGGTGCCTCCCGTTCCGCATTCGAATTTTTGTCGTCGCTACTGCTTTCGGCATCTCTTTGAGGCGAAGCCACCCCCATTCCGGTTCCATCGCGTACTGCCTCTGAACTTTCTGCCGCTTCGAATTCAGCTTCCTCGCTATCTCCTCCCCCCTCGGTTTGGAAATCAGAGGGCTCGGTGATCCCCGACTGTAGCCTTGAATGCAGCTGATCAATATGGCATTTCCAAATTCTATTGTCGCGACATTTTACAGTTAGTGCATGTCGAATACCGTGGTCTGCCAGGTACTTTTCAAAGGACAGCACGGTAAATTGAGGCCTGTTGTCGCATACCAGAACGTCTGGTAATCCGTGTGTCGCAAAGAGTCTGTCCAGTTTCCTGATGACTGCTTCGGTTGTTGTATTCCTCATTTCATGAATTTCAAGCCAGTTCGAGTAGGCATCCACCGTCAGTAAGAATGTGTGTCCCTTGGTAGGACCCGCAAAGTCCAGATGAATGCGGGACCATGGTCCCCTCGGTGTTTCCCATTCGGTTGGGGTTGCTTTCGGCAGGGCGTTGCTTACTTCCTGGCATTTGCCACAGGCTTTTACCCATGTCTCGATCTGCTTGTCAATATCCGGCCACCACGCGTAGCTTCGTGCGAGGGCTTTCATAAGCACGATGCCGGGGTGGCCATCATGCAAGGTCCTTAGTATCGCTGGTCACAACCGCTCTGGGACGACAACTCTATCACCCCAGATAATGCAGCCCTTTTGAGAAAATAGTTCCATTTGCCGATTTTTGAATGGCGCGTAGTCGTCAGGTATTTGGTCCAATGGCCATCCCCGCTCAACCCAACTGAGGACTCGTGCTAAAAGGGGGTCGCGTTTTGTTTCCATCGTGATATCTCGGGCCGTTAATGGCGGTGTTTGAAGTGTCTCGATCTGCAGCATTGTGACCGTCGGAGCGGGGTCATCAATAGTCTCTGGAAGAGGTGCACGGCTCAATGCGTCGGTGTGGGGAATGGCCTTCCCTGGGCGATATTGTAACTTGTAATTGTATGCCGCCAAGAATTCTGATGAGCGGGTCATTCTGGTAGATAATATATACGGTGTTGGCCTATCTCCCACTATTATTCCCAGCAAAGGTTTGTGGTCAGTCACTATGGTAAATGCTCGGCCATACACATATTCATGAAATCTCTTAACCGTGGATTCTATAGCAAGGGCCTCCTTGTCAATTTGACTGTAGTTGCGTTCTGTTTTTGACAACGTCTTTGAGAAATAAGCAACAGGGGCTTCATTACCGTTCGGCAAATTGTGGCTTAAAATGGCGCCCACCCCGAATGGGGATGCATCACACGTGATCATTAATGGCAAAGTCTCGTTATACTGCATCAGGACAGCATCAAAAGTCAACAATTTTTTTTACATGTCGAAACGCCTGTTCTTCTCTATGTCCCCAAACCCAGGCTGCCTTTTTGTCAAATAAACGATGTAGGGGCTCAGCTATGGTTGCTTTGTGAGGCAGGAAAATGTTATAAAAATTGATAAGGCCCAGAAAAGCCTGGAAGTCGGCCTTGTTCCGGGGTTTTGGGGCGTTCTTGATTGTCCTGAGTTTGTTATCGGTAGGGTGAATGCCTTGACTATCAATTAAATATCCCCAAAATTCTACACGATCCGTACATAAATAACACTTGTTCTTTTTAACTTTGACACCGGAGTCTTTAAATATCTGGAGAATGCTGTACGGTTCTTGAACGATACTAAAGGCGTTCCTTTAGTATTTTCTGGGTTGGGGCTGCGATTAACACATCATCAAAAATTGGGACAACACCTTTTATCCCTTGTAATAGCCTCTCCATTAAGCTTTGAAAGATCCCCGGGGCTACGCTCACTCCGAACTGGAGTTGGCTACATTTAAACGCACCTCTGTGCATAATGATTGTTTGGGCCTCTGCTGCTTTTTTGTCAACAGGCAGTTGTTGGTATGCCTGCGCTAAGTCTAGTTTAGCGAAGACTTTTCTGCCCCCCCAGGGAATGGAGGTGTTGCACCACTGGGGGGTAAGCGTTTTGTTGAAGGGCGTGGTTCAGGGTGGCTTGGTAGTCCCCACAAATTCTTATTGATCCATCCGGCTTGATGGGTGTTATGATTGGGGTTTCCCAGGGAGAGTGATCGGTTGGTTCAAGCACTCCCTGAGCTATTAATTTATCAAGCTGCTCGTCAATCTTTGGTTTAAGGGCAAATGGAACTCGACGAGGCTTAAGACGGATGGGAGCTATTTTGGGATTGAGGTTAAATGATATCGGGGTCCCCTTGTACTCGCCTAATTTTTCTGCGAAGACGTCCTGGAATTCGTGGACGAGGTCTTCTTCCCAATCGCTGCTGTAGGTTCGGTGAATGCCGGCTACTTCAATTCCAAGTGTAGCGAACCATTGGAGGCCTAACAAACTAGGTCGATCCTTGTCGATTACAGTCCAGGGGTAGAAATGCTGTACGGTTCTTGAACGATACCCTTACTCGGCTGGATCCAACAACCGGGATTCGATTTCCTTGATAGTCCTTAAGTATGAGCCTTTGGAACCGGAGGTCTTGCCTACGGATAGTGGGGATGAGCTGCTTGAGGGTCTTCCAGGAAACCATCGAGATCCTGAATCGACTTCCATCAGGCAGGGCTGGTTTTCGATGTCTTCTTTTACTCGGTTCTTTTTGGCGTCCAGAGATGAGGCATGACCAATCATGATCATTTGGTGAGCTTCTTTTCGCTTCGTTGGGTGGTTTAGGGTTTTGTTTCTGTAGGATTGGTTGTTCTATTGGTGGTTCATGGGTTCTCGCATCACGGGATGACTTCCCGTCGGTTGGCGGTAGTTAGCCCCTCTTGAGCGCTGGTTGGGTCCTGGCTTGCTTCTGCAGACCCGACCTATATGGCCTCTTTTCCCGCACACATGGTACAGCATGTTGAGGAATTTGCATTCAGACCGGGGGTGGCATGCTCCACACCCGGCACATTGGTACTGTGATTTCTGGCATTGGTCCCATTCGGACTGAAGTCGATGGACCTCTTCCTCATCGCTTTCTGATGACGAGTCAAGGTCCTCATGGTGGGCTGTCTCTAGCTGTCCCTCTGACTGAGGTGAAATGTCGCAGGCTCGCTGGCGAACCAGTGCGTGTGTGTGGCGCATTTGGGCAGCCGACTTCCTGGTTGCTTCTGCTGCAGTAGCTTCAGCTATGGCGTCTTTAAGGTTAATGTCGCCCTTGGCCTTTAATTTACTCTGAGTGCCTTGTGCATCTAATCCCAGAACGATTTGGTCTCTTAGGGCTTCTTCTAAGTTGGTAAACTCGCATAGGCCTCCCAGATTCCGGAAATCCATGATGAAATCAGCAACGCTTTCGCCCTTCCACTGACTTCTCTGATAGAATTCATGCCTTCTCACGAGCGTTGGCATGGTCGGTGCGTAGTGAGCCCTTAGCAGTGGTTCGAGGACGTCCCAGTCCATAGATTTTACTTCTGCCGGTTTTGCTAGTGCCTTGGCCATCTTGAATACGGTTGGCCCGCAATGAGTTAGGAATACCGCTCGTTTCTTTCCAGTAGTGGCATCCTTTAAATTGTTGGTTTCCAGAAACATCTGGAAGCGATCCATATATGAGTCCCAGTTTTCTTGTGCTGGGTCGAATAGAGCGGGTAGTATGACGCTCTTGGACATGGTTCTGCCACGTGCTCGGTTATGGTTCTTCATTGTTCAGTAAGTTCTGATGTCTCCACATCCCTCCTTCATCGCCAGTGTTATGTTCTGAGCATGGGTGCAAGGATGGAGACAATCCAGTGAAACAGTGAACTTCAACTCTTTATTTACATGTGAAAACAGCTCAGCTCAATGGCCACGATGGGCCCCTTTATTTAGGCAACTCTTAACTTATTTAACCAATGAAAACACAGGGAGCTCTAGCTCCATTAACCAATGGGAGAGGCTCGTTAATAGCCAATCAAATTCTTCTGAACGGACCAATCCGATGTCGCTATTATCGGCCAATCAGAAGTGCAGGGCCTGAACCCTGCACTTTACTTCAAGCTCTTAATGATCTTTATTAAGCATTTATTGATTGACAACACTTCCTTTCATCCACCTCCTCCCACTTATGACTGTATGACTGTAACCTTATTGCTTGTATCCTAACAATTTTCATTGACTGTTTCCTAGTATGATTTAATTGCTTATTGTACCCTATGACTATGGTTAAGTGTTGTACCTGATGATTCTTGATTCTTGATGAGTGTTTCTTTCTTTTTTTTTTATGTACACTGAGAGCATTTGCACAAGACAAATTCCTTGTGTATCCGATCACACTTGGCCAATAAAGAATTCTATTCTATTCTATTCTATTCTATTCTATTCTATTCTAGTCTAGTCTAGTCTAGTCTAGTCTAGTCTATTCTAGTCTAGTCTAGTCTAGTCTAGTCTAGTCTAGTCTAGTCTAGTCTAGTTTAATCTGGTCTAGCCCATACACTCAGCTCCATTCAGTTGTCCAGACTTCACCAGGACTGGATTATGGGGTCATTAAAAGAGGATGATGATGAACAGGTAATACAGGGGCACTAGACATGAATAGTAATTCCAGAAGAATAAAGTAGTCATTTTTGTTGTTTTTTCTTCTCTTTCCTCTCTGTTGGTATAAACAAGAATGGTATGAAAACGAAAGTGAAACTATACTTATTTAACAAAACACAACAGTTCACTAATAGAATTAAGGATAGAAATAGCTAAAGGACAAAGTAGAAAACTTCAGCTAATAGTTTAAGCTTGAGGAACTAAAATAGGATTTGAATTGAATTAAAAGTAAAATCTGTAAAACTATCTTAGAACATTACTAGAAAATACATCTTCACAGGTGTTGTGTATGCAATAAGATTAATAAAGTGTGAGCTTGGAGTAAGTGCAGGATTCTGGCTCTGCACTTCTGATTGGCTGTTAAGCGGCCAGACCGGATTGGCCCATTCCGGGGAATCCGATTGGCCCTTAACAGAGAGTTCTTATTGGTTATAAGAGCTAGCGTTCCTAGCTCGGTATTGGTTAAACGTTACAGGGTTTGCCTATATAAGGTGGGTTTTACTGCTGTTGAATTAAAGAAGTCACGATGTAAATAAAGAGCTGAAGTTCACCATTCAGAGGCTTGTCTCCATTCTTTCTCGCCCATGCTCAAAACATAACACTGGCGATGAGGATGGGATTTGGAGATATCTGAACCAACGAAACTTCAAAGAACACCGAGCACGTGACAGACGATGCCATAACGGAACCATATCTGGCAGCATCGTACCACCCGCTCTGTTTGATCCAACACAAGAAGACTGGGAGTCTTACATGGAACATTTCCAAATGTTCCTAGAGACGAACAACTTAAAGGACGCCACAGCTGGGAAGAAACAGGCGGTGTTCCTGACGCATTGCAGTCCAACTGTATTTAAGATGGCTAAAGCACTAGCCCAACCCCGAGAAGTGAAGGCCATGGATTGAGACGACCTCGAACCTATCCTGTGAGACCACTACGCCCCGACCGTGCCTACGCTCGTGAGATGCCACGAGTTTTATCAAAGAAGCCAGCTAAAGGGAGAAAGTGTGGCCGACTTCATAGCAGACCTTCGAAATTTGGGAGGCCTCTGCGGATTCACCGATCTAGAAGAAGCACTAAGAGATAGCATAGTTCTGGGATTAGATGCACCAGGTGTTCAAAGCAAGCTGAAGGCGAAAGGCAACATCAGCCTTGCCAACACCATTGCCGATGCTACTGCAGCAGAAGCAACCAGGAAGTCGGCTGCACAACTACGCCGAACTCGCACTCCGGTACCACCACCAGCCAGCGAAATCTCACCTCGTTCAGAAGGGCAGCTCTCGACAATGCACCACGAGGACCTCTCTTTGTCATCAAACAGCGACGAAGAAGGGGTCCATCGACTGCGGTCCGACCGGGACCCTCGCCTGAAGCCCTTATGCCCTTGCGCTGGCTGTGGAGCCAACCGTGCCAGGTCCAAATGCAAATTCCGTGATGCACTCTGCCATGAGTGCGGGAAACGAGGCCACATCGGACGGGTCTGCCGCAGCTTGCCAGGACCCAGCCAGGCCTCAAAAGGGGCTAACTATCGCCAATCGACAGGAAACCATCCTGTAAGGCAAGAGCCAGTAAACCACTCCTATAGAAATCGAGCTTTGCAGAGAGAAGAGGCTCACCATACTATCACTATCGGTCATGCCTCAGCCTTGGACACTAAGAAAATCCGAGTCACAGTAGCCATCAAGAACCAGCCTTGCCACAGGGAGGTAGACTGGGGATCGTCCCTCTCTATGGTGTCTTGGAAGACACTCAAGCAACTCATCCCCACAATTCAACGCCAAGATCTCCGTTTCCAATGCCTCATCCTCAAGGACTACCAGGGAATCAAATTCCCGTTGTCGGGTCCTGCAGAGTCCAAATCTCCTTCAAGAAGCACACAGTGTACTTACCTTTAACGGTCATCGATAGACATAGGCCTAGCCTACTGTGCCTCCAATGGTTCGCGCCACTCGGCATTGAAGTGGCCAGCATAAACCGGGTCAGTGGCTGTGACTGGGAGGAAGACCTTATCTATGAGTTCAGGGACATCTTCGCGGACAGCTTAGGCGAGTACAAGGGGACCCCGATCTCATTCAGCTTAGATCCAAAAATAGCTCCCATTCGCCTAAAGCCCCGTCGAGTTCCGTTTGCTTTAAAATCAAAAATTGATGAACAACTTGACAAACTGATAGCTCAGGGGGTGTTGGAGCCCATCGAACACTCCCCGTGGGAAACCCCTATTGTAACACCCATTAAGCCAGATGGGTCAATCCGAATTTGTGGGGACTACTGGGCCACTTTGAACCACGCCCTGCAGCAGAATGCGTATCCAGTTCCGGTGGTGCAGCACCTCCCCCATTCCTTGGGGGGGCGGGAAAGTTTTTGCTAAATTGGATTTAGCTCAGGCATATCAGCAATTACCAGTAGATGAAAAAACGGCACAGGCCCAAACTATTGTGACACACCGAGGTGCCTTTAAATGTACCCAGCTGCAATTCGGAGTGAGTGTAGCCCCGGGGATTTTTCAGAGCCTTATGGAAAGGTTATTGCAAGGAATTAAGGGCGTGGTCCCCTATTTTGACGATGTATTAATTGCAGCCCCTGCAAAAAAAATCTTACAAGACCAGTTAAAGTTAGTCCTAAAAAAATTACAAGAGGCCGGTCTTAACGTTAAAAAAAACAAATGTAAATTGTGTACTGACAGTGTTGAGTTTTTAGGATACCTGATTGATAGCCAGGACATTCACCCTACCGAAAGTAAATTAAAAGCGATCAAAAAGGCTACGAGGCCATGAAACAAGGCCGATCTCCAGGCGTTCCTAGGCCTCATCAATTTTTATAATGTATTTTTACCGCACAAAGCAACTGTCGCTGAACCGTTACACCGATTATTAGATAAAAAAGCAAATTGGTTATGGGGTTACCATGAAGAACAGGCGTTCAGAAATGTTAAAAAACTGCTCACTTTTGACTTTGTACTCATGCAGTATAACAAGATTTTGCCGTTAGTTATAACCTGTGATGCATCACCTTTCGGGGTGGGCGCCATTTTGAGCCACGTACTGCCTAATGGGAAAGAAGCCCCGATTGCATATTTTTCAAAGATTCTTTCAAAAACAGAGCGGAACTATGGACAAATTGATAAAGAAGCCCTTGCAATTGTCTCAGCTGTGAAAAGATTTCACGAATACGTGTATGGTAGGGCTTTTACTATTGTGACTGACCATAATCCATTGTTAGGGATAAAAGCCAGAGATAAGCCGCCTGCCAACATATTATCCCCTAGGATGACCCGATGGTCAGAATTCTTAGCTGCTTATAACTATCGGCTGCAATACCGCCCAGGGAAAGCCATTCCCCATGCCGACGCATTGAGCTGAACACCGCTTCCAGAGACTCTTGACGATCCGGCACCAACTGTAACCACATTGCAAATCGAGGCACTCAACTTGCCGCCACTGACCGCCCGAGATATCGTGAGAGAAACCAAATGCGACCACACCCTAGCACGAGTCCTAAGCTGGGTAGAACGCGGATGGCCATTGGACCAGTTATCAGATGACTTCACACCATTCAACTCTCGACAGACCGAGCTCTTCTTCCAGAAAGGCTGTGTCATCTGGGGTGATAGAGTCGTTATCCCAGAATGGCTCCAAAAAGCGCTACTGAGAACTTTGCACGATGGCCACCTTGGCATCATGTGAATGAAAGCCCTGGCACGAAGCTACGCATGGTGGCCGGGCATTGACAAGCAAATCGAACAGTGGGTTAAAGCTTGTCCCAAATGCCAAGAAGTCAGCAACACCCCACCAAAAGCCATGCCTACTGAATGAGAGACACCACGTGGACCCTGGTCCCAAATTCACCTGGACTTCGCGGGGCCAACCAAAGGCCACACTTTCCTGCTTACCATCAACGCCTACTCGAATTGGCTCGAAATTCATCGCATGATGACTACAACCTCCGAGGCGGTTATCAAAATTTTAGACAGACTCTTTGCAACTCACGGATTACCAGACATCCTGGTATCTGATAACGGCCCACAATTTACTGCACTAGAGTTCGAGCAGTACCTCGCTGACCGTGGCATCCTCCATGCGCTCACCTCGCCTGTGCATCCTGCGACTAATGGCTGAACAGAACGCATGGTCCAATTTGTGAAGAAAACCTTGCAAAAGGTAGACTACGACAACATTGATGACAAGGTCAATCAAATCCTCTTTTTGCAACACATCACCCCACATAGCGTCACCAACAATACTCCCGCTGAGCTACTAATGGGACGAAAGCTCCGCTCCCACCTTGACCAGTTGCACCCGGCTTATGAACCAGAGAAACCACTAGGATCCAGCGGCCGCTGTCGCACCTTCCAGGTAGGAGACCTGGTTTATGCAAAAAACCTATCGGGCAACCCGTTGTGGGTGGAAGTGACAGTAGTACGTGTAACCGGCCCCAGATCCTACCTTGGGCAATGCCTTGATGATAAACTTTGGAAATGGCATATCAACCAATTACGATCATGGCTTTCAATGGCCAGTCCGCAAATTCCCTTTGACCAAACTGAGGGGGGGGGGAGGTACGGAAGAAGATGAATTCCTAGGAAATCAGTTCGAAGGAAACGACGGTTTAACAGAAACTCAGGAAGTGGAGCCAGAGGGAGAAACGGTTGCACTTCAGGGAATTGCAGAGAATGTGGGCAACGACGTAGAAGTGAACTCTGAACCAGAAACAGCCCCACTGCCAAACAACGATCTACCTCAGCATGATTTCAACCAGCCGATACAACAAAAATCAAAGAGACTAAAAAGACAACCGTCCTACCTAAGTGACTATGTAACTGTGCCCTGAAATAAGAAGCCAGGGGGAAGGGGTGTTGTGTATGCAATAAGATTAATAAAGTGTGAGCTTGGAGTAAGTGCAGGGTTCTGGCCCTGCATTTCTGATTGGCTGTTAAGCGGCCGGACCGGATTGGCCTGTTCCGGAGAATCCGATTGGCCCTTAACAGAGAGTTCTTATTGGTTATAAGAGCTAGCGTTCCTAACTCGGTATTGGTTAAACGTTACAGGGTTTGCCTATATAAGGCGGGTTTTACTGCTGTTGAATTAAAGAAGTCACTATGTAAATAAAGAGCTGAAGTTCACTGTTCAGAGGCTTGTCTCCATTCTTTCTCGCCCATGCTCAAAACATAACAACATGAATAAAGTAAGATATGAACACTTTATTTTTTAAGAACAGGAACATATTATTTTAAATTCACTGTAACAATTAAAGCACTTTTGTGGATAAAGCCTTATTATATGCTTTCTGGATCTGTTGCTATCCCTT
This sequence comes from Hydrophis major, assembly GCA_033807585.1. Taxonomy (NCBI): domain Eukaryota; kingdom Metazoa; phylum Chordata; class Lepidosauria; order Squamata; family Elapidae; genus Hydrophis; species Hydrophis major. The sequence continues at coordinate 21,205,002 of CM066331.1, forward strand.
TCATATTTCAATAGATACAATTTGTTTTTATTTAGTTTATTTTTATTTATTTATTCAATTTATATGACCAGTCATCTTAAACAAGTGGATATAATCTTGCCCAAAGATTCAAATTATGTACTGCCCACAGTCTATTTTTTTTATTTAAAGATTGTTTCACCTGTATCATTCCATCTGTATGACACTTGTGATGTAGGATACTTTACTATCAAATTTGCCTTATGGATCAATCTTGATATCCATGGAGAGAGTATGTTTTCTTCCGAAGAGTGTCTATGTATGTCTCGATAAATGATGTATTATTAAAATTGATATACTTAACATTCAGGGTTATGACTGCATAAACAACAGATAATTTTGTATAGTTGGAAAGCTTATTTATTGGCTGACAGTAAAATCCATGATTAAATATTATCTCAATGTATGGCACATGGAGAACTTTGCTTCTGCATGTAGTTATGGTTTGAAAAAGTGCTATAGGGACATCAGCAGAATACATAAAACACATAAAAGCAGAGACAGAAAACAAAAAAAAAAGAATAAATCACAAGGGTTTCTCTAAATTGAAGACATATTTTCCTCTCTAAACCTAACCTTCCTTTCTGTCAGAAAGTGCTATACAAATAACGACCAATGGGTTTTAAATATTGATATTTTCAATATCAGTATTTTCAGTGTTATACTAAGTTTCACAGAGATTTGTGACAGGATACCTTTCAACATTATGTGAGTGAATAAATCTATCTTTATCTTATATTTACCTTAAACTGGATTTACTGGATTAGGGCTTTACCCTACAGCACCAGGAATTCAAGATGACAGCTGGCTTCTCTACTGTATAAAAATATACAAGGACTAATCCTCATAAAACTGTTTCCTCAATCTCAGGGTGTAAACAACCCCAGGCCCCACACTAACTTACAGATAAGTCTAACCTTATTAAAACAACAACAACAATGTTTTCTTTTGAAAAGATTTCTACTTCATAATGTAGCTTTACTTAAGGACATTTATTTATCAGCCAAGTTTGACTCTGTTGGGAAAATGCCTCCATCCTTATATTTATGCCAATCTTCTCATGGCCTCAACAATAAATATCTGATTAAACATCTTTCTACCTAAAGAAACATGTATTTTTCTCTAGCACAAATTGTTCTCACATATGGGTTTATCCTAAAGGTATCTCAAGAAGTTTCACTTATATCTTGCAAACTGAAGTCTTATCTGAGTGAGTTTTTAACTGTCAGTTTCCTTCTAAATACTAAATGTGCAGGCTTTATCTCCAGAGTCAAAAGCAGAAAAAGATCAAAATCTCTTTTCAGAGATGTTGTGTTGGAGCATGGCCGAGAAAGAATGGAGATGAGCCTGTGGAACGGTGAACTTCAACTCTTTATTTACATGGTGTGACAGCTCAAAATGGATGGCCACTATAGCCTTCCTTATATAGGCAACCCAATAACTATTTAACCAATAACAATCCAGGAGCGCTAGCTCCGTTAACCAATACGAATGCCCCGTTAATGGCCAATCAGATTCCCCTGTACGGGCCAATCCGATCCTGCCATTAACAGCCAATCAGAAGTGCAGGGCCAGAACCCTGCACTTGACTCCAAGCTCAAGATAACTTTATTAAACCTTTATGCATTCACAACACCCCTTCCCCCTGGCTTCTGTTTACAGGGCACAGTTACATAGTCCTTAAGGTAGGACGGTTGCTTTATTAGTCTGCTTGATTTTCGCTGTACGTTTTGCATTTGGCTGCAATCTCACTGAGGTAAATCGTTGTTTGGCGAAGGGGTTGCCTCTGGTTCAGAGTTCGCGTTTCCGTTGTCACCAATATCTTCAGCAACTCCCTGAGGTGAACCTACTCCCATTTCTGGTTCCAGTTCCTGTGTCTCTATTCCGCTATCGTTCCCTTCAAACAGGTTTTCCTCTAGTTGAATTTTGTCTTCTTCTGTATCTCCCCCCCCTCAGTTTGGTCATAAGGGAGTTCAGAAATGCCCGACCGGAGCCGTGATTGTAATTGATCAATATGGCGTTTCCATAGTCTATCATCAAGGCATTGTACAAGGTAGGATCTCGGGCCGATTACACAGATTACTGTCGCCTCTACCCATAGCGGATCACCCGATAGGTTTTTAGCATACACCAAATCGCCTACCTGGAAGGTACGGCATCAGCCGCTGGATCCGAGTGGTTTTTCCGGTTTATAAGCTGGGTATAACTGGTCGAGGTGGGAGCAGAGCTTTCATCCCATTAGCAGTTCGGCGGGAGTTTTGTTGGTGATGCTGTGAGGGGTGATGTGTTGTAGAAAAAGGATTCGGTTGATTTTGTCGTCGATGTTATCGTAGTCTAATTTCTGCAAAGTTTTCTTAACAAATTGGACCATGCGCTCAGCCCTGCCATTGGTCGCAGGGTGCGCAGGTGAGGTGAACGCATGTCGGATGCTGTGGTCAGCCAGGTACTGCTCGAAAGACAGCGTGGTAAATTGGGGACCGTTGTCGGATACCAGAACATCTGGTAATCCGTGGGTTGCAAACAGTCTTTCCAATCTTTTGATGACCGCTTCGGTGGTCATGTTCATCATGCGGTGAATCTCGAGCCAATTCGAGTAGGCGTCAACGGTTAGAAGAAAGGTGTGGCCTTTGGTCGGCCCCGCAAAGTCCAGGTGTCCCCGCGGTGTCTCCCATTCGGTTGGGATTGCTTTTGGTGGGGTGTTGCTCACTTCCTGGCATCTATGACAAGCTTTAACCCAATTCTCGATTTGCTTGTCTATGCCCGGCCACCATGCGTAGCTTCGTGTGAGGGCTTTCATTCGCACGATACCGGGGTGGTCATCATGCAAGGTTCTCAGTGCCGCTTGTTGGAGTCATTCTGGGATAATGACTCTATCACCCCAGATGATACAGCCCTTTTGAGAGAACAACTCTGTTTGTCGAGTCTTGAATGGTGCTAAGTCATCTGATAACTGGTCCAATGGCCATCCATGTTCTACCCAGCTTAAGACTCGCACTAAGGTGGGGTCTTGTCTGGTTTCTCTCGCAATATCTCGGGCAGTTAATGGCGGTGCGTGAAGTGCCTCAATCTGTAACATGGTTACCATTGGTGCGGGGTCGTCGAGAGTCTCTGGAAGCAGTGCTCGGCTCAATGCGTCGGCATGGGGAATGGCTTTCCCCGGGCGGTATTGCAGCCGATAATTATAAGCAGCCAAGAATTCTGACCAGCGAGTCATCCTGGGGGATAATATGTAGGGAGTCGGCTTATCTCCAGCTATTATCCCCAATAACGGTTTGTGGTCAGTCACGATAGTAAAAGCCTGGCCATTCACATACTTGTGAAATCTTTTAACAGCAGATACAATTGCGAGGGCTTCTTTATCGATTTGGCTATAATTTCGCTCAGTTTTTGAAAGCGTCTTGCAACAAGGGCTTCATTACCATTAGGCAGTACATGGCTCAAAATGGCGCCCACTCTGAAAGGCGAAGCATAACTTGTGATATTGAACAGCAAAGTCTCATTGTACTGCATGAGTACAGCATCAGAAGTCAATAGTTTTTTTACATTATGGAACTCCTGTTTTTCTTTATGACCCCATACCCAAATTGCTTTTTTGTCTAGTAAACGATGTAATGGTTCAGCGACAGTTGCTTTATGTGGTAGAAATACGTTATAAAAGTTGATAAGGCCTAGGAATGCCTGGAGATCGGCCTTGGTCCAAGGTCTGGGAGCGTTTTTTATTGCTCTCAATTTACTGTCGGTAGGGTGAATACCCTGACTGTCAATTAGACACCCTAAAAGCTCAACACAATCTGTACACAGTTTACACTTATTCTTTTTCACTTTAAGACCGGCGTCTTGGAATTTCTGTAGAACTAGTTTTAAACAATTCCGTAAGATTTTTTTTTGTAGATGCAGCAATTAATACATCGTCAAAGTAAGGGACTACGCCTTTAATCCCTTGTAGTAGCCTCTCTATAAGGCTCTGAAAAATTCCCAGGACTACACTGACTCCGAATTGGAGCCGGGTACATTTAAAGGCATCTCGGTGCATCACAATCTTTTGTGCCTGTGCTGTCTTTTCATCAACAGGTAATTGGTGATATGCCTGAGCTAAGTCTAGTTTAGCGAAGACTTTTCCGCCCCCCCAGGGAATGGAGGAGGTGCTGCACCACCGGCACTGGATACGCATTTTGCTGTAGGGCGTGGTTCAGGGTGGCCCGATAGTCCCCACAAATTTGAATTGAACCATCCGGCTTAATTGGTGTTACGATCGTCTGGTGAGCCTCTTCTCGCTTCGTGGGGCAATTCAAAACTCTGTTTCTATAGGAGTGGTTTACAGAACGGTTTCCTGTCAATTGGCGATAGTTAGCCCCTTTTGGGGCCTGGCCGGGTCCTTGGAAGCTTTGGCAGACCCGTCTGATGTGGCCTCTCTTCCCGCACTCATGGCAGAGCGCGTCGCGGAATTTGCATTCGGACATGGCATGGTTGGCTCCACAGCCGGCGCATGGGTGTAGATACTTCGGGTAGGGTCCCAGTCGGACCGCAGTCGATGGACCTCTTCTTCGTCACTGTCTGACAATGAAGAGAGGTGCTTGTGGTGGGCCATTGATAGCTGTCCCTCTGACTTGGGTAAAATGTCGCCTGTCGGTTGGTGTACCGGAGCGCGGTTGCGGCATAATTGAGCAGCCAACTTCCTGGTTGCTTCTGCTGCAGCAGCATCAGCGATGGCATAGGCAAGGCTGATGCTGCCTTTCGCCATCAGCTTGCTCTGCACGCCTGGTGCATCTAATCCCAGAACTATTCGATCTCTCTACGCCTCTTCCAAATCGGCAAATCTGCAGAGGCCTCCCAGATTTTGGTGACACTTTCTCCTTTCTGCTGGTTTATTTGATAGAACTCGTGCCGTCTCATGAGCGTGGGCATGGTCGGTGCGTAATGAGCTCTTAGTAGGGGTTCGAGGACGTCCCAGTCCATCACCTTTACTTCTGCAGGTTTGGCTAGTGCTTTAGCCATCTTAAATACGGTTGGTCTGCAATGCGTTAGGAATACCGCCTGTTTCTTCCCGGTTGTGGCATCCTTTAAATTGTAAGTTTCCAAAAACATTTGGAAACGATCCATGTAGGACTCCCAGTCCTCTTGCACTGGGTCGAACGGAGCGGGTGGTATGACGACACGGGACATGGGCGTTGTAAGTCACGTGCTCGGTGTTTCTTCTTAGTTTAGTCAGCTCCGATGTTTCCACATCCCATCCTCGTCACCAGTGTTATGTTGGAGCATGGGCGAGAAAGAATGGAGACGAGCCTGTAGAACGGTGAACTTCAACTCTTTATTTACATGGTGTGACAGCTCCAAATGGATGGCCACTATAGCCTTTCTTATATAGGCAACACAATAACTATTTAACAATAACAATCCAGGAGCGCTAGCTCCATAAACCAATACGAATGCCCCGTTAATGGCCAATCAGATTCCCCTGAATGGGCCAATCCGATCCTGCCATTAACAGCCAATCAGAAGTGCAGGGCCAGAACCCTGCACTTGACTCCAAGCTCAAGATAACTTTATTAAACCTTTATGCATTCACAACAAGAGACAAGTTTCTTAGTTTCATTATATCCTTCAGAAAGGAACCTGCTAATTACTTTTGCCTGGATTCTCTAAAAATCTAAGGTAATTGGTATCTTAAAGTAAAATATTAAGTAATTGAAAAAGATTTCCCCAACCCAAATCCTGTGATGTTGTATTGTTATTAATGTGCCTCTTTTTTCCTGATAGAAGCATCTCTCTCTACATTCAAAAGTACAGGTAGTCCTTGACTTACAACCATAATCAAATCCAAGTTTCTGTTGCTAAGCGAGACATTAGTTACATGAGTTTAGCCACACTTTATGACTTTCCTTGCTAGAGTTGTTAAATGAATCACTCCTGTTAAGTACTGAGCGTGGGCATGAAGAATGGAGATGAGCTGGTAAAATAGTGAACTTCAGAACTCTTTATTAACATGGTGTGACAGCTCAGCTCAATGGCTGTAACGGGCCTCCTTATATAGGCAACTTATTAACTATTCAATCAATGAAAACTTGGGAATGCTAGCTCCATTAACCAATGGCGGAGGCTCGTTAATGGCCAATCAGATTCACCTGAACGGACCAATCTGATGTCGACATTAACGGCCAATCAGAAGTGCAGGGCCAGAACCCTGCACTTGACTTCAAGCTCTTGATAACTTTATTAACACATTTATTCATTCACAACACCCCTTCCCCCCGGGGTTCCGTTTACAGGGTCCGGTTACGTAGTCCTTGAGATAGGCCGGTTGTTTTGTTAGTCTATTTGATTTTCGTATTGCACCCGGTATTTGGCTGCAATCTTGTTGAGGTAGGACGTTATCTGGCAAAAGGGGTCCCTCTAACTCTGAGTTCGAATTTTAGTTGTCCACAACATCTTCGGTATCACCATGAGGCGAGCTCACTCCCATCCCCAATTCTTCTTCATATGTTTCCGTTCCACCATCGTTTCTATCATTAAAACTTTCTGCTGTTCCAAGTTCATCGTCCGTATCTCCTCCCCCCTCAGTTTGAATATCAGGGGAATCGGAGATTCCTGACTGTAGCCTTGATCATAGCTGATCAATGTGGCGCTTCCATAGTCTATTATTGCGACACTCCACGAGGTATGATCTGGGGCCGGTTACTCGGACCACAGTCACCTCGACCCACAACGGATCGCCCAACAAGTTCTTAGTGAATACTAAGTCACCTACCTGGAAGGTACAGCACCACCCGCTGGATCCATGTGGTTTTTCAGGTTTGTACTATGGGGGTAGTCGGTTGAGGTGGGAACGGAGCTTCCGCCCCATTAGCAATTCGGCGGGAGTTTTGTTGGTGATGCTGTGCAGAGTGACATGCTGCAGGAGTATCCAGTTTATTTTTTCTTCGATATTGTCATAGTCCATTTTGTGTAGTGTTTTCTTGATGAATTGTACCATGCGCTCGGCCCTTCCATTGGCCGCAGGATGTCGGATACCGCAGTCCGCCAGGTACTGTTCGAAGGACAGCATGGTAAATTGGGGTCCGTTATCAAATACCAGAACGTCTCGTAATCCATGTGTTGTAAATAGTCTGTCTAGTTTCTTGATGACCGCTTCGGTTGTTGTATTCCTCATTTCGTAGATTTCGAGCCAGTTCGAGTAGGCATCTACTATTAGTAAGAATGTGTGGCCTTTGGTAAGTCCCGCAAAGTCCAGATGAATACGGGACCAGGGCCCTGCAGTGTTTCCCATTTGGTTGGGGTCACTTTCAGTGGGGTGTTGCTTACTTCCTGGCATTTGTGACAATCTTTGACCCACGTCTCGATTTGCTTGTCGATGCCTGGCCACCATGCGTAGCTACATGCGAGGGCTTTCATGCGCACCATGCCGGGGTGGCCACCGTGCAAGGTTTTTAGTATTGCTCATTGTAGCCGCTCTGGGACAATGACTCTATCTCCCCAGATAATGCAGCCTTTCTGTGAGAACAATTCCATTTGTCGACTCTTGAATGGGGTGCAGTCATCAGGTATCTGGTCCAATGGCCAACTGCGCTCGACCCAACTGAGAACTCGTGCTAAGGTGGGGTCGCATTTTGTTTCCATCGCGATATCTCGGGCTGTTAATGGTGGTGTCTGAAATGTCTCGATCTGCAACATTGTCACCGTAGGCGCGGGGTGATCCATGGTCTCTGGAAGCGGTGCTCGGCGTGGGGAATGGCCTTCCCCGGGCGGTGTTGCAGCCGATAATTATAGGCAGCTAAGAATTCTGACCAGCGAGTCATTCTGGGAGATAATATATAGGGGGTTGGCTTATCTCCCGCTATTATTCCCAGCAAAGGTTTGTGGTCAGTCACTATAGTAAAGGCTCGGCCGTCCATATACTCATGCAATCTCTTGATAGCAGATAAAATGGCAAGGGCTTCTTTATCAATCTGACTATAATTGCGTTCTGCTTTTGAAAGCGTCTTGGAAAAATAAGCAACAGGGGCTTCGCTACCGTTTGGTAAAACGTGGCTCAAAATGGCACCTACTCCAAAAGGCAATGCATCATATGTGATCGTTGATGGCAAAGTCTCATTGTACTGCATTAGTCAATAAATTTTTTACATTTCGAAACGCCTGCTCTTCTCTATGTCCCCATACCCAGATTGCTTTCTTGTCTAGTAAACGATGTAGGGGTTCAGCTATGGTTGCTTTGTGCAGCAGGAAAACATTATAAAAATTGATAAGGCCTAGAAACGCCTGGAGGTCGGCCTTATTTCGGGGTCTTGGGGCGTTCTTGATTGCCCTCAACTTGCTATCAGTAGGGTGAATACCATTACTGTCAATCAAATATCCTAAGAATTCGACACGGTCAGTGCATAGTTTACATTTGTTTTTCTTAACTTTAAGCCATGAAACCATCGAGAGAGACGATCCTGAGTCGACTTCCATGAGGCAGGGCTGGTTTTCGATGGCCACTTTCACTCGGATTTTCTTGGCATCCAAAGAGGAGGTGTGACCGATCGTTTGGTGAGCCTCTTCTCACTTCGTGGGGCAGTTTATGGTTTTGTTCCTGTAGGAGTGGTTGTTCCATTGGTGGTTCACTGGTTCTCACCTTACAGGATGGCTTCCTGTCAGTTGGTGATAGTTAGCCCCCCTCGAGGGTTGGCTGGGTCCTATTTGGCTTCTACAGACCCGTCCAATATGGCCTCGTTTTCCGCACACATGGCAGAGTGCGTCGAGGAATTTACATTCTGATCGGGGGTGGCTTGCCCCACGACCAGTGCATTGGTATTGAGATTTCTGGCATTGGTCCCATTCGGACCTTAGTCGATGGACCTCTTCTTCATCGCTGTCAAGTTTGTAACATGGTTGTTAAGTGAATCTGGCTTTCCCATTGACTTTGCTTGTCAAAAGGTCACAAAGGGGGATCACATGAACCCAGGACACTGCAACCATCATAAATATGAATAAGTTGCCAAGCATCTGACTTTTGATCACAAGGCCATAGAGATACTGCAATGGTCATGCATGAAAAATTGTCATAATTCACTTCTTCAATGCTGTTGTAACTTTGAACGCTTACTAAAAAAACTGTTGTAAATTGAGGACTTTCTACAGTAGCAATTTATAATATGCCACTTGCAGAGGCATGCTTTACATTTTAAAACAGAAGCCAAATGACATGATTAACTTTTTTTTTAAAGGTTTATGAAAATGAGGGGGGGGATTTGTACCAAGCTACAAAAAACACTTTTTTTTTGGTCTTCTCTTAAATTATACATCCCTCATCACAGAGGCTCACAATGGAAGCAAAAGCCTACTGTTCAGAATAACAAAGGCACTGCTATAATGGAAGAAAGGAAAAATAATTGCTAGGAATTTGAGATTACAAATGGAAATGCCATTGTAGAATAAAATGTAGGGTTCCCCCTTTCAGCTATTGTTCAAAGATTGAGCCTGGGAATTGAGATTGGTCAATGTTGAAAACAAGCCTGACAAAAATGTGTTCCACAATTTGACAGAATTGATTTTGTTTAGAATTATGATATCAAGTGAAGGGCTATGGAATTTAGAGTTAGTGTATACATACTTAATGAAATAATGAAATACAGAAGCCAGGGTCTTTATTCTTAATGCAAATACTTAAGCAAATAATATGATAAAAGTGGTGTTTTAAATACAGTACATGCTCATATACTTCCACTATCTGCATTTCTAGATATTAGGAAGCAGAAATTTCAAAGGGAGATGCTGGTTTCATTAGTTTTCTGCAGGTAGATTCAAAATCTGCCATATGAATCAAGTAGCAACCACATAAGGAACGTATGTAATGTTTTTTTTCCCCATGTTGCCCTATCCTGAGTAGCAGCAGGAAATCAATTTTATTTTGAGTAACAGAATTAAGAGACAAGTGGATAGGCTCAACTTTCCTATACTACCTCCTTACTGAAACCCATTCTCATATATTTTGGATTTTGTTTTGAGAAAACTGCTTACAGAATAGATGTATTATAGAGGAAAGGTAGTCTAGGTGACCCCTGACATATTAAGAAGCAAGAAATGGACTAGATGTTTTTTTTTTTAGGTGGATCAAAGTTGGCATGGAAACTTTGTTGAAAGAATGCTCAGCAAGACTTCCTCATTAATTCCACTGGATTGATCTTTGGTCCAATGTTCTCCAATATATATTTGTTAGGAATGCTTAAATGTAGCTTTATATTGTTGTAACTATAACTGTATTGTTCTTTTTTTTTTTTTTTTGCATTCTGGAATAAGACAGCAATTCTCTTCATGTTCTGACCCAGGCTTAGCAGAACTAAGAAACACCTCTCTTTATTTAGTTACTGTGAATTCATGGTATTCACACACAGAAAAGTCCTGGCAGTAATCCTTCCAAGGGTTAATTGCAAGAACAGACCTTATCAGTCCTTGGATAATTGCAAGACTGAGAGCTTCCAGTCACAAAGCTATAAATTAATTCCTAGCAAGGAGTCTCTAAGGCAGGGGTGTCCAACCTTGGCAACTTTAAGACTTGTGGACTTCAACTCCCAGAATTACTCAGCCAGCAAACACCCCTGCTCTAAGGCATGAACCACAATAAGGAAATCTTCTGAAACAAACACAAACTATTGTGTCCTGTAATCATTACTCCACTTTTGCCATTATTTATTCATTCAGCGTCCATTTGTGCCCCTCCTCCTGAGTTGACACTTGTTCCTCAATTGTTCTCCTCTCCTGACAGCTCTGCACATATGTGCATCTGGAACAGGCTCCAGTTCTTCTTCTTCCCCACTTCTCTCCAACTGCGAAGGCAGCTGGGAAATGTCGGACGGCCCTGGCCCTATCTCTGCTTCTGATGCAGAGCATTCATTAGAGCTATCCCCAGACTCCACAACTGGCCCAAGTTCCTCCTCATCCTCCTCATTGTCCAAATCTGCTGGCAGCTGGCAGGCCACACTTCACTTTCTTCCTTATGAAGGTTAAATAGGCTAAATCCATGTTAGGATTTTGTTTTGTTCTGTTTTTTTCCAACACTTTACTAAGGTTTATTCAGGGGTGGGATTCAACTGATGTTACTTCCAGTTCAGTGACTATGTTTTGCATACATGTAAAAAACCTTAGGCTGTGCTGCCCTGACAGCTAAAAGTGCACAGCATTTGAAAAGCCACTTTTTTCCTGCTTTTTCAGTCTCAGCTGTGTCGTGCAAAGCAGCTGAGGTTGAAAAAGCAGGAAATAAAGGACAGGTAAGAGCCTGGGTGGGCAGGTGGGCCAAACAGCAGCAAACACAGAACCAGTTCAGTATCTGCTGCTCTTCAAAGCTACCAGTTCTATAGAGACAGGCAGAACTGGTAGCATCCCACCCCTGGGTTTATTATAGTATAAAATACAGTGAAAATAAATCTTAAAAAAGGAAATAAAAGGCAGTGCAGGATAAAAAAGAAAAAAAAATGAAAAAATTGACTTCTGACTTTCTAGCAAAGTGAAATAATAACAGTTTTCAGTTACCATCTTGCAGCATCCCCATGATCATGTGATCCAAATTTGGCAAGTGGTTCATATTTATGATCATTGCTGTGTCCCAGGGTCAGGTGGTCACCTTTTGTGATCCTCTGACAAATGAAGTCAATGGGGAAGCCAAATTCACTTAACAACTGGGTCACTAACTGATCAACTGCAATCCATTTAATAACTGTGGCAAGGAAGGTCATAAAATGTGGCAAAACTCACTTAACAAATTTCTCACTTAACAATAGAAATTTTGGATTCAACTGTGGTCTTAGGTCGAGGACCATCTGTATACCTACACAATTGTTCAATCTTCAAACTAAAGACTAAATTTCATTTTTTTTTCTATTTTAAGCATAAACCCCAGAAGTGATTCTCCAATGGATACAAGACCAAATAAAATATTTGCTTTGTTTAAAGCAATTTAATTTTCCATCTCAATCACAGCCATTTTTCTGCCCATTTCTCCCCCATTGTTAGACGTAATATAACTTACTAGATTTTCTGCACTATCATCATCTATAATAACAAAAAATCACAACATTCTCTCAGGATCTTTGGCCAAAAACAATAGCTTTATTTTTTTCTGTTTTTAATTAAAAACAAAAGAAGAGAAATAGAATCATTTTGTTTTGTTTTTATTATTCAGAAATGATACTTTTGTCCACTGAAATGGCTAGAAAATGCTGATAATAACAAAATAATTCTTTTCTAAAAAGTTCAGTGCCCATATGGATCAGTTTATATAAAGCTCAAGTCAAGAGCTTCCAAAGCCAGGAATATTCATTCAATTCTGACTGATTAGAGTGAATGATATATTTGTTTCCATTGCTAGTAATTTTTAACAATTGTCCAACAATAACAATTGTCCAACAATTGTTAACAATTTTCCAACAATTGTTAACAATTGGGGAAGAGTACAACTGATAGATCTCATCTTTTTTTCAATTTTCTCTCAGAAATCTCTTGAGGAAAATTTTGTGGCACAGCTGGAACTTACCAATAGAATGGGATAGAATGAAACAGTAAGACATCTGAATTAATTACAAAACACATCTTCTCATAGGAAATAGATTCTGTTTTGGTTGTTACAAGACTCAACAAAAATAAACAATTTCATGATTACCAAAACTTAACATTAGAGGAGACAATAGTTTTTAGACAGAGGAAAGATTTACCAGCATGACTGTAGGATGAGAAACAAAGTATATGTATAGTAAGTGAATGAAGTGAAAAATGTTTTATCTTTAACAAAAGACAAGAAGAAGAATTGAAATAGCTGAAAATATGTCACAGACCAAGGTAAAGACCTGTTCTCTGTCATTGTGGAATGCAAGAGTTTAAGTTATAGGAAGTTTGTAATGACCTGGGTAATGGGCTGTGTGATGGCCTTCTGAGTTTTACTGTTTTGACATCCTGGGTCTTGTGCTGTAATCTCCTGGGTTGTTGGCTGTGTTGCAACATCCTGAGGTTTTGTGGTGTAATCTCCTGAGTTCTGTGATGTGATATCCTGAATGTGATGTGACATTCCGGATTTTGGTTTGGCTCTGAGTTTGAGGCCTGGATATGTGTTCATGGCATGTGTCCATTTTCTTGGTTTGGGGGTCAGGGGGTATGGCAGCTGGTGATGTAGCTGTGGTCTGGTTTCTGAATGGTAGTTGTGTTTTGTCTATGGGATGGGTTTGGGTTTGAGTCTGGTGAGGGAGAATGGTGGTGGTGTCTTGTGTTGTTTGGGGTCCGGTGCTGGTTTTCGTGGCTGGGACTCGTTTATCAAGCCCTTATCAATAAACGAGTCACACAGCCCATTATCCAGGTCGTTATAACATAGGAGGCTGATAGACACACAGCTAATACCTCAGCCACACATGTTCTTATGAAAAAGCCAGCCAATCTGCAAACATCAACTCCATCAACCAATCAAGAAATGACAACACAGCCAACCTCCCCACCAGTATATATAGGGAGACGGCAGCTCTGATCAAGCTTTGATTGCACAAGCACCAGCCTGAAGATGGCGAGTGGGACCTCGTCAAAACATTGCCAAGATGCTCTCAATCTTACACGGGAAAAGACCCGAACACGCCAAGACCTGAACATATCTATATCTATATCTATATCTATATCTATATCTATATCTATATCTATATCTATATCTATATCTATATCTATATCTATATCTATATCTATATCTATCTATCTATCTATCTATCTATCTATCTATCTATCTATCTATCTATCTATCTATCTAGTGTGTGTGTGTGTGTGAGTATCTATATGTACACATACATATATGCACACACATATATAATTTTTACTGTATTGAGAAAGAAGTACAAAATATAAAACTCAATAAAAATCCAAGACATAAAAAACCCCACAAAACACAAAGCAGTCAGAATATTAAAAAGGTGCATTAAAACAACAACACATTATACACATATTATTCCCTCTAGTTGAGTACATAGAGGAAAGGAATTTCCCACTCCCTTCCAGATGAAGCTTTAATGTTGACGATTACTTAAGCTTCAGAACAACAAATGAAATCCACTTTGCTGGTTCTTCAGGCATGAGACTATCTCTTTGATCTGGAACTGGATCAAAGTCCATTTGTGTATTTTTATCCAAAGATAAAGATTTAGATTCTGTCATTCTTTGAACAATTATTAAAGTTTGGATGCGATGCAGGGGTTAAGTTACAGGAAGTCTGAATCTGAAGGTTCTGATTGAATATTAGGCTGGATGGGACTCCCAGTACAATAGCAGTGGTATAAATTACCAAGACAGGTAAGAGGGTGCTTTTAATGATGGTTGGCAGTCATTGCTGAGAAACAGCTTTATTTAGATTGTTGCACTTAGCAGAACATGATCACTTCCCTTACTACGATTCTATGGACAGGAGAAAATATTTGTAATGACAGGGATACATCTTTAGAGTTCCATCTTAGAATAGCAATGGAACTTCTAGTGACAAAATGAGCCTTATGGTTCATAGAGACAGAGAATGATCAAATAATATATGAGGATTTCCAACAGAAGGACTACCCATATCCAGTGGTCCACAAGAAAATCCACTTTAGTAGTTTACTAGTCAAACTTAGGGCACAGCTCCCACCCTTGAATTTCTTTCTCTGTTACTCAGAATGTCTATTTCATTGTGGCTAAACGTGCAGCAAAATCTTCAATAAAGATAGATAGATAGATAGATAGATAGATAGATAGATAGATAGATAGATAGATAGATAGATACCATGTTTCTCCAACAATATGTCCCCCCATAGGAAGACCTGGCATGTTTTCTAGGCATAAAATGAAATTAAACCCTTCCTGCACAACAACAGGGGAAAAAAACATTTTGAGGTACCTGGGAGCATCGCACAGTGAATTTTTGTTTAATCCTGAGCAGCTAGTTGGGCTTGAGAAGAGCCGAACGAGCCTCTCTGCTGCTGCTACCCTTGGTGCTCCAGCCTTGGGATCTGCAAGTTTCCAAAAGTCCCAGTAAGCAGCCCATTCCTGCATTCCCAGGCTGAGCTGCAGCAATCCTTCTCCACCAGTGCTGTCTCCAACAACAGTGGCAGCAGTGGCAGGAACCGTGGAAGTTACGGAGGTGGCTCCCCTGCCCAAGAAGTGGCTGAAACACTGCCAGCAGTCATCCATGCCACTGCCACCCACTGATCTGGGTCTGCAGCAAAGGTGCTTGGTGGGAGTAGGGAGTCCTCCATGCTCCGCCATGATTGGCCATTAGGAGTGGCTGGTGGTGAGGCATGGCTGCCCATGGGGCGCTCTAGGCAAAGGTGGTGGTGGGGGAGAAATTAATTCACCCCCGAAAAGAGGTCCTAGCCATTTTTTCGGGACTCAAAAAAAAAAAAAAAAAAGACCTGGCTTTATTATATGAGAAAGATAGATAGATAGATAGATAGATAGATAGATAGATAGATAGATAGATAGATAGATAGATAGATAGATAGATAGATAGATAGATAGATAGATGATTAAGGTTCCTGATTTTTCAGAAAGGCTGGTTATCAACAGACTAACATATAGAACTACCTGACATTAGTCCTAATTCACAAAATGAGTCACAGCACTAGCTGTCACTAGGAAAGAGGTATGCAATAGGGGAAAGCAATGTTACTAGCAATGTTAGCATCAGCAGAAATTACACCATATACCTCAACTGGTAGGCATTCAGTTGTCTGATCTGTTTAGGTGAGCAGTGACAGTGATTAGTTGCAAAGTGTGATAGACAGATATTAACCTGACTAGATGAGCAGGAACAGCTTAATAAATCTCCCCATTAGCTGTTTATTTTGTCCATCAATTCCAGACTGTCTGCAAAAGGAAAGAAAAAAGGTGGGGCATTTTCAGATTATAAAAGATGTTATTTTTTATTAGCTGGCAGTCTTAAATTGTGCAAGCCCACTCTAACAGTTGGTGATAGGTTTGAAAGAAATATACTTTCACAATGCTACGATTCCTAAAAATATCTAAAATATCTAAAAAATGCAAAGTGTCTCTGATTTGCTTTAGTGACTTCATGCCATGAAGTATTATGAGTTACCTTGTGAAAATGCTCCATGTTCCATTGAACAGAAGAGACTTTTGAATATAGTTGCATGTAGCATTTTAGATATCCCAGTCAGATTTTATATTCCAATACATCCCTATGCGAACTGATTATATTTATGTTATACAAAGTGAAATATGAAACTATATTGCAAATTAGAATAAATACTTAGCATTTATGTGCAATCATTTATCAAGTTAAAATAAATAAACAATGACTATGACAGATATTAGAAGTTTGGATAACCTTTCAGTCAATACTCTGAAACACCAACTTTGGCAGAAATGATTTATTGGGATAACAAGATTAGTGATAGAGAAGATATATGCAGTTAATAAAAGTCACTAGAAATGAGAACTTCTTATTTCTTGTAGCCAGTTAAGACTCTCTATAGCTTGACTTTTGAATTTTTTCACCCTATTTTTCCATGCAGAACTTTTCTAGCTCAAAAATATTTTAGGACTCATTGTATACACTGCACGTTTGACACCTCCCAAACATTTTCAGTAATATTCAAGCTTAGAAACTATGAAGACTATTTCTATAACTTTTACCTTTGTATCTTATAAGTACTTCATGTTTGATCTTGAGGTCTGGTTTGGATTTTTATTTAAATACCCAACCTCTTTTTCTTCAAATTCATCACTGATCTCATCAGCTGATGTCATTAACTTCCAGGACCCAATCAATCAATCACTTAATCAGAATAGAGCTGGAAGGTATATTCAAGATCTTCTAGTCCAGCCCACTGCTCAAGTTGGACACCCGATATCAGGGGTCTCCAACTTTGGCAGCTTTAAGACTTGGGGACTTCAACTCCCAGAATTCAACTCCCAAGGTTGGAGATCCCTGCCCTATACCATTTCAGACAAATGACTGTTCAGTCTCTTCTTAAAAAACTCCAGTGATGAAGCACTTATCACCTTTGAAGCCCCACCTGGGAAGGGGAAAGTTATTTTTGGAATGCCTTTCTCCATTGCACTCTGCCAAAATAAGGTGGGTATGTTCAGGGGTGGGATTCTACCAGTTCATACCTATTTGCTAGAACCAGTTGTTAACATTCTAAGCAGTTTGGAGAACTGGTTGTTAGAAGAAATTACTGGCCTAATCCTGTAAGGAAGGCAGGAAGGAAACATTCTGATGTTGCTTATAGAAACTGCCTCTCCATTAATCCTTATTACATTCTTGGCAGGACTAGACTTCCTGTCTCAGGAACGTCTCTGGAGTTTTTTTCCCCTCCTTTGCTGGTACTTTGCTTGTGTGGAGTGACCATTCAAAGTTACAATGGCACTGAAAAAGTGATTTATGACCATTTTTCACACTTATGACTGTTGCAGCATCCCCACCGTCATGAGAGGCCAGGCGAGGAGATGCGTGCCTCAATGTGAGTGATATTGAGTTGACCATACCATGCCAATAACATGATCACCAAGCCATGTCCACCCAGTCACAGGACCACCAAGCCACACCGACCACCTAAGCCACGCCACAGAACCAGTTGTTAAAATTTTGAATCCCACCCCTGGGTATGTTTCATATCTCTTCCCTCAAATATTTCACCGCAGGACATATGTGCCATTTCCTTACTCTCTTACTTCTCCCTGATGTCCAGTCACTGCTCCACTGTCGACATTTTGAAATTTTCAATGGTTTCTATTTTGCAGATTTAAACAGTTTTCCAACCCAGTAAAGATTTTTCTTGATCTTCTAAAACTTACTGATCTGTTCTATGTGACTGCTGTTTCTTAACAAACTTTCTCACAGCTGAAATTGCTAGTTGAAAGTGTTTGCAGGTTTTTGTGTAGCCTTTTGCTGCTTTGCAAGTGTGAATTATCTTCATTTTCAGACACTCAGACATCTGTTTAGGAGAGCCCATGGTTACTGAATATAGATAAACAGCAGTCCCAAGATGGAAAGCTAGAAAGGTTACAATATTTGCAGTTGTCTTCTTTTGGCTAATTGTAAGCAAAATGTTTTGTTAAGTATTGAGCGTGGGCGCGAAGAATGGAGATGAGCCAGTAAAATAGTGAACTTCAGAACTCTTTATTAACATGGTGTGACAGCTCAGCTCTGTGGCTGTAACGGGCCTCCTTATATAGGCAACTTATTAACTATTCAACCAATGAAAACTTGGGAGCGCTAGCTCCATTAACCAATGGGAGAGGCTTGTTAATGGCCAATCAGATTCACCTGAACGGACCAATCTGATGTCGCCATTAACGGCCAATCAGAAGTGCAGGGCCAGAACCCTGCACTTGACTTCAAGCTCTTGATAACTTTATTAACACATTTATTCATTCACAACACCCCTTCCCCCCGGGTTCCGTTTACAGGGTGCGGTTACGTAGTCCTTGAGGTAGGCCGGTTGTTTTGTTAGTCTATTTGATTTTCGTATTGCACTCGGTATTTGGCTGCAATCTTGTTGAGGTTGGACGTTATCTGGGGAAAGGGGTGCCTCTAACTCTGAGTTTGAATTTTAGTTGTCCACAACATCTTCGGTATCATCATGAGGCGAACTCACTCCCATCCCCAATTCTTCTTCACATGTTTCGGTTCCACCGTCGTTTCTATCATTAAAATTTTCTGCTATTCCAAGTTCATCTTCCTCCGTATCTCCTCCCCCCTCAGTTTGGATAACAGGGGACTCGGAGATTCCTGACTGTAGCCTTGATCATAGCTGATCAATGTGGCGCTTCCATAGTCTATTATTGCGACACTCCACGAGGTATGATCTGGGGCCGGTTACTCGGACCACAGTCGCCTCGACCCACAACGGATCGCCCAACAAGTTCTTAGCGAATACTAAGTTGCCTACCTGGAAGGTACGGCATTGCCCGCTGGATCCATGTGGTTTCTCAGCTTCGTACGATGGGTGTAGTCGGTTGAGGTGGGAATGGAGCTTCTGCCCCATTAGCAATTCGGCGGGAGTTTTGTTGGTGATGCTGTGCGGAGTGATATGCTGCAGGAGGAGTATCCGGTTTATTTTTTCTTCGATATTGTCATAGTCCATTTTGTGTAGTGTTTTCTTGACAAATTGTACCATGCGCTCGGCCCTTCCGTTGGCCGCAAGATGGGCCGGCGAAATCAGTGCATGTTGGATACCGCAGTCCACCAGGTACTCTCAAAGGACAACGTGGTAAATTGGGGTCCGTTATCAGAAACCAGAACGTCTGGTAATCCATGTGTTGTAAATAGTCTGTCTAGTTTCTTGATGACTGCTTCGGTTGTTGTATTCCTCATTTCGTAGATTTCGAGCCAGTTCGAGTAGGCATCTACTATTAGCAAGAATGTGTGGCCTTTGGTAGGTCCCGCAAAGTCCAGATGAATACGGGACCAGGGCCCCAATGTTTCCCATTGGGTTGGGGTTGCTTTCAGTGGGGCGTTGCTTACTTCCTGGCATTTGTGACAAGCTTTGACCCATGTCTCGATTTGCTTGTCGATGCCCGGCCACCATGCATAGCTACGTGCGAGGGCTTTCATGCGCACGATGCTGGGGTGGCCATCATGCAAGGTTCTTAGTACCACTCGTTGTAGCCGCTCTGGGACAACGACTCTATCTCCCCAGATAATGCAGCCTTTCTGTGAGAACAATTCCATTTGTCGACTCTTGAATGGCGCGTAGTCATCAGGTATCTGGTCCAATGGCCAACCGCGCTCGACCCAACTGAGAACTCGTGCTAAAGTGGGGTCGTGTTTCATTTCCATTGCGATATATCGGGCTGTTAATGGTGGTGTCTGAAGTGTCCCGATCTGCAACGTTGTCACCGTAGGCGTGGGGTCATCCATGGTCTCTGGAAGCGGTGCTCGGCTCAATGCGTCAGCGTGGGGAATGGCCTTCCCCGGGCGGTGTTGCAGCCGATAATTATAGGCAGCAAAGAATTCTGATCAGCGAGTCATTCTGGGAGATAATATATAGGGGGTTGGCTTATCTCCCGCTATTATTCCCAGCAAAGGTTTGTGGTCAGTCACTATAGTAAAGGCTCGGCCGTACACATACTCATGAAATCTCTTGATAGCAGATACAATGGCAAGGGCTTCTTTATCAATCTGACTAGAATTGCATTCTGCCTTTGAAAGAGTCTTGGAAAAATAAGCAGTAGGGGCTTTGCTACCGTTTGGCAAAACATGGCTCAAAATGGCGCCTACTCTGAAAGGCAATGCATCACATGTGATCGTTAATGGCAAAGTCTCATTGTACTGCATTAGTACAGTGTCAGAAGTCAATAAATTTTTTACATTTTGAAACGTCTGCTCTTCTCTATGTTCCCATACCCAGATTGCTTTCTTGTCCAGTAATCGATGTAGGGGTTCGGCTACGGTTGCTTTGTGCGGCAGGAAAACATTATAAAAATTGATAAGGCCTAGAAACGCCTGGAGGTCGGCCTTATTTCAGGGTCTTGGGGCGTTCTTGATTGCCCTCAATTTGCTATCGGTAGGGTGAATACCATTACTGTCAATCAAATATCCTAAGAATTCGACATGATCAGTGCATAGTTTACATTTGTTTTTCTTAACCTTAAGCCATGAAACCATCGAGAGAGACAATCCTGAGTCGACTTCCATGAGGCAGGGCTGGTTTTCGATGGCCACTTTCACTCGGATCTTCTTGGCATCCAAAGAGGAGACGTGACTGATCGTGATAGTTTGGTGAGCCTCTTCTCACTTCGTGGGGCAGTTTATGATTTTGTTCCTGTAGGAGTGGTTGTTCCATTGGTAATTCACTGGTTCTCACCTTACAGGACGGCTTCCTGTCAGTTGGTGATAGTTAGCCCACCTCGAGGGTTGGCTGGGTCCTATTTGGCTTCTACAGACCCGTCCAATATGGCCTCGTTTTCCGCACACATGGCAGAGCGCGTTGAGGAATTTACATTCTGATCGGGGGTGGCTTGCCCCACAACCAGTGCATTGGTATTGAGATTTCTGGCGTTGGTCCCGTTCGGACCTTAGTCGATGGACCTCTTCTTCGTCGCTGTCTGACGACGAAGAAAGGTCCTCATGATGGGCCGTTATGAGCTGCCCTTCTGACTGAGGTGAAATTTCGCAGGTCGGTTGGTGAACCGGGGTGCGGTTGCGGTGCATTTGGGCAGCCGACTTCCTGGTTGCTTCTGCTGCAGTAGCCTCAGCGATGGCATCGGCAAAGCCGATGTCACCTTTCGCCATCAACTTGCTTTGGACGTGCAGTGCATCCAATCCCAGAACTATTCTGTCTCTTTAGGCTTCTTAGAGATCAGCAAACCCACATAGGCCTCCCAAATTCCGGAGATCCGCTATGAAATTGGCAACACTTTCGCCCTTCTGTTGACTTCTTTGATAAAATTCATGCTTTCTGATGAACGTTGGAACGACTGGCGCGTAGTGGGCTCTCAGTAGAGGTTTGAGGACGTCCCAGTCCATAGACTTCACTTCTGCCGGTTTTGCTAGTGCCTTGGCCATCTTGAATATGGTCAGCCAGCAATGCGTTAGGAATACTGCCCGTTTCTTTCCAGTAGTGGCATCCTTCAAATTGTTGGTTTCCAAGAACATTTGGAAACCATCCATATAAGAGTCCCAGTCTTCTTGTGCTGGGTCGAATAGAGCGGGTGGTATGATGCCGCCGGACATGGTTCTGCCATTGTGCGTTCGGTCACGTTCTCGGTTATCGATCTTCGTTGTTCAGTCAGCTCTGATGTCTCCACATCTCACCCTCGTCGCCATTGTTAAGTACTGAGCGTGGGCACAAAGAATGGAGACGAGCCGGTAAAATAGTGAACTTCAGAACTCTTTATTAACATGGTGTGACAGCTCAGCTCTATGGCTGTAATGGGCCTCCTTATATAGGCAACTTATTAACTATTCAACCAATGAAAACTTGGGAGCGCTAGCTCCATTAACCAATGGGAGAGGCTTGTTAATGGCCAATCAGATTCACCTGAACGGACCAATCTGTTGTCGCCATTAACGGCCAATCAGAAGTGCAGGGCCAGAACCCTGCACTTGACTTCAAGCTCTTGATAACTTTATTAACACATTTATTCATTCACAACATGTTTCATAAATTTGAGACTGTACTATACAGTACTGATTGCATTTAATTTTTTATGTAAGCAATTGCAAAAAAAATGATTAACATTCACATTTGCAGAAATGTTTCTTGCTTTACTTTGTACTGTTTAAAAGAGATGTCAGAAAGTCAGTAAAGATAATTGCATTATGCCATTTGAGTTAAAATGTGAAGGGGAAAAAGATACTGTGCAACAAAGCTATTTAAAAAGAGAAGTCAGAGTCAGAGTCATTTCAGTCTGGCTCACTTAGTTGCCAGTACTTTTCATTAAATAAAACACCTATATTTGGTTTAATTACTGAGTTACTATTTAATATTTAAATACACACCCAAACCCTAACCCTAGCCTTTCACATTAAGGACTATCCTGCAGCAATTTATTTTCATTTTGCCAAACTGACTGATCTTTTTTCCTTTATCATTTTTCTCATACACTTCCCCTCCCTCCATCCCTCCCTTCCTTCCCTCTTTCCTTCCCTCTTTCCTTCCCTACAGAAATGAGATGTTTGCAGCCCTTGTGCTTCTCAGTAACTACTTCTTCCTTCCAGTCTTGATTAGGATCAACTTCCTATCCAAAATTCCCAAGTCAGCCTGTTTCCCTAATTGGAGAGTCATGGATTCCTAAAGGGCAAGGCATTCAGAATAAGATATTTCTTGTGTAGCCCATACAATCAGGACTTCCATCAGCCAAGGTCAGACTGAGTTGAGTTGGATGCTACATGTAGGCTTCTCTTCCAGGAATGCTTCCTATAGCTCACCCTACATTATAACAAGCAACTGAGTACCTACCAAAGATTGCAGTCTGTATAAGGTAATGTCAAGGGCCATATGCAATTCACAGGCTGTGTGTTTGACTGTTTAAAGGATTGAGCCGTGGTGGTGGTGCATTGGTTAGAGTGCAGTACCGCAGACTACTTCGGCTGCCTGCAAGCTGCCTGCAATTTGGCAGATGAAATCTCACCAAGCTCAAGGCTGATTCAGCTTTCCATCCTTCCAAGGTGTATAAAATGAGGACCCAGATTGTTGGGGGCAATATGCTAAGTCTGTGAATCACTTAGAGAGGGCTGTAAAGCACTGTAAATTTAAGTGCTATTGCTATGCATAGCATGTATCTAAAACATGGTTTATTGAATAAAATGAAATTAATGGGTTCACCCCACAGAATCAGGGGGGGGGGGAATCACACAAGCCACATTTTGTATGAGTAATAGTATGTGAGTATTATCTATCTTGCAATACTTGTATATAATGTTTACAATGCAAAATAAATAAAATACTCAAAAGGAATCCAATAAATTCAGATGAAATACATAAATATTTGGACAGCTTATAAAATGAAAGAGACAGTCCAAAAGAATATATTAGCTTTTGGGGGGAAATTGTCCCCAAGTGAGGTTGTACCTTATTGTTTTTTTTTTTTTGGGGGGGGGAAGAGATTTTATTCCTAGGTCATGATTATTGTGGGAGAACCACTTTGACTGAGTGAATATTAGCAGAATGAATATTAGCTAGCCACAGTATGTTCAGTCGAGTGCCCAGTTTTGACTATAACTATCAACTTAGACTATAAGAAATCAACTAATTTTCTCAGATAACACATTTAGCAGACTAGTTGAGTCCTACCATTTTATTTCCCAGGGAAAAGAAATGAAGTGCACAATTTATAAACAAATACACAAGGGGAAAAAAAGTAGGAGAGACAGCAGAATCTGAATGTTGACAAAATTTAGTTTTCATTTCGAAAAACCTAATTGTTTAAGTATTATATCTAACCAAAAGTAATGCCCTAATTAATGTCAAACCACTTTAGTTGCTGTCTGAGATTTCAGCTATTGTATTATCATCAGATATACATTCCATTTGGCAAGGCCTTTCTCCACACTGCATGAATTGGCTGTTTATTGATCATACTTTCATACTAATGCAGTGTAACATTTCACAAGCAATTGAGATGCTTATTAATTCCAAGTGAAGATGGCAGACTGAAAAGCAAAAGTAATTTGCTGGGACATATGTTAAAAATTGACAAGAGACTACCACTGATAAAGGTCCCTGATTGTCTTTCTCTTTATTCTTTTATTTTTAACCCTATTATGTATTTACTTGGTTTTAGATGGAAAGTACTTTGCTTAGGCAAGCTATCTGATGTGCATTTATATCGAATAGGAAAATGTGTAAGGTAAGTTAAAACAAAAGGTTGCAGAATTGAGTTTTCTTGTTCACTTTCTTGGCCAGCCTTTCAGATACCTTCATTCATCTCCAAAGTGCTTCAACTTCATTCAATCTCTTATCTGGCATTTTATTCCATTTTTACAGTAAGCCAGAGCTGCTTCTGTAATTGACATAGGAAACATCATGTTGGCTATAAGAAATCAAGTAATTAATTATTGATTATTACGTAGGATAAACTCCCTCCACCCCCAAATAGAGTAGATAGGACTTCATATCTTGTCCCCCCCCAAAACTAATATGTTCTGTCCAGATCTTTTCTTTCATGTTATGAGCTGTCCTAATTGTTCATTTATTGTATTTGAATTTAATGGATTCTTTGCAGATATTTTATTTGTTTATTTTTCATTATATAAAAAATGTTGAGGTTCTGGAAGGAGTGTAGAGAAGAACAACAAGAATGATTAGGGAATAAATATAGAATGGTGGTCTTATACAAATACATTCAAGATACATACAAGACAGAAAAACATAGGATATTAATAAAGAATTAATAATTCTAGATAAATTGTTAGAGACAGATGATAAATTAATAAAAATATTGTATACATATTTATTAGAATACAAATTGATGAAGAACATGTTAAAGAAACAATGGTGGCATGGGTAAAAAAATTCAGTTATAATATTGAATTGGCTAAATGGCAAAAACTTTGGTCCACAAATAAGAAAATAACTTTGGCTACGGCTTATAAAGAAAATCTTTATAAGATGTTTTACAGGTGGCATCTTCTGCCAGCAAGACTTTCTAAAATGTCTAAAAATATATCTCCAAGTTGTTGGAAATGTAAAGATATAGCTGGCACATTTCTTCATATGTGGTGGACATGCAATGCTGCAAAAAATATTGGAGACTAATTCAAACACAAATAAAACAAATGGTGGGAGAATGTATCCCATTTAAACTGGATTTTTTTTCTCCTTGGAATAATATCAGAAAAAAATAAAAAAGAAATAATATATCTAATAGTACATGCATTGATGGCGGCTAGCATATTATATGCACAATATTGGAAAAAATAAAATTATACCTCCAGAAACAGAAATAATAAGAAAAAATATGGTATGTGCGGAATCTGATAGATTAACTTTAGAAATAAAAGACAAAAGAGACTCTAAATTTTATAAAACATGGAATAAATGTTATAAATGGTTATATAATAGAAGACAAGGTCAAAATACTAGTAGTCATGATTAGATTAATTAGTAATTAATATTTTAATAAGATTATAAATGATGAAGTAAATGTATTTATGTATAACAAGGATAAGTTGAATGTATTGTGTTATATTTACAGAATTAAAATTAAAAATAAATTTAAAAAAAAGAATGATTAGAGAGGTGGAGGTTAAAACTTATGAAGAAAAGTTGCAGAAATTGGGTATTTCTAGCCTAGTTAAAAGAAAGACTGGGGTGGCATGATATTCAAATTTAAGGGGGGCCACAAAGAAGAGGGGAGGTCAACCTATTTTACAAAGCACCTGCGGGGAGGACAAGAAGCAATGGGAAACCAATCAAGAAGAGAGCCAACGTAGAACTAAGGATACATTTTCTGACAGTGAGAACAATTAACCAGTAACTTGCCTCCCGAATTTGTGGGTGGTCCAAGAAAGGAGATTTTTAAGAAGAGATAGGAAGCCATTTGTCTGAAATGTTATAAGGTTTCCTGCCTGAGCAGAGGGTTGGACTAGAAGCCCTCCAAGATCCCTCCCAACTCTATTATTCTGCTATATTTTATTGGTATTCACTATGTGGTCTTTGACATAGCTAAAATTGTTTTGATGTTAATTTAGAAACTATTATCATTATTACTGTTAATATCATTTGGGTTCAATGATGCCACTAAATATAGTATGTCTCTCTTCATTAGACTACACAATCCACTTTTTCCATGGGATTTGTTGTTTGGCTAGTTCCCATATCTCAATAAGTTAGGAAAGAGAAAAGCAGCATATGGATTATTATTAAATTATCATCCTATGAAACAAAGGCATCTAAGAGATTCAAAGAACATTGAACATACTTCAGTTAATTATCTGAAGAGATAATGTTTTTCTCTTCTATCTCTTCGATCATTGTTTTTATCCTCAAAATGGAAACTTGGGAATAATAATTGAAGAGTGTTTGTAATGTTTGTAAAAATAACATGTGTTACACTTTTCCATCTGCTACTAGCATCAAGAAATGCAATGAGGAACAATATTACACTCTTCTCTATAGAACAGAAGGCATATGACAAATAATTAAGCATTGGTTTTTGTTGTTAGTTCATTACTGATGATGAGTAGAAACTGATTTCAAAGATTTGTGCTAACATTCTATAAATGATTCAGCCTGAGTATGTTTACTTTAATAAAACATCATTATCCACAATGCAAACTAGATTAAAAAAATAAATAGGCATTTGATTTTTTTGATTACTTTGAAAAATGCTCAGAAAAAAAGGATGAGCAAATAAAGACTTTTAGATTCTCTGTGGGTTGAATTTACACATTTGGAAAGTCCTCCAATATCTACACACTATGCTCTAAACTCTGTAGCTTACAAAGGAATCTAATACTGTTATTGTATTATTGTATCAATGTTCTGACTTACCCTTGTTGCTGCTTCACCCTCTTAGGAGAATGAAGTACCTTGGAAGGAAAACTCTTTGTACTATGAGAAGATTACTGCCTCTTTTTGAAGCATGCTGCTTCAGGACTGAAATTGGGGTTGCAATCAACAAGTAGTAAGATTGCTGTTTTTGATTTCCTATTCTGCTAGATAGGTTGTCTCATAAAAGGACACTTATGGAGAGATTCAATGCTATTCTGTCAATGGTTATTGAATGCTCTCACTTTTTCCTGGTTGGGTATATCAAGAATCAAGAGGAAGAAAGCAGATAACATCAGGGGTGGGATTCTACCAGTTCGCACCTATTCCCTAAAACCGGTTGTTAACATTCTAAGCAGTTCAGAGAACCTGTTGTTAGAAGAAATTACTGGCCTAATCCTGTAAGGAAAGCAGGCAGGAAACATTCTAGAGTTGCTTACAGAAACAGCTTCTCCATTAACCCTTATTACATTCTTGGCAGGACAAGACTTCCTGTCTCTGGAACTTCTCTGGAGTTTTTTTCCCCTCCTTTGCTGGTACTTTGCTTGTGTGGAGTAACTGTTCAAAGTTACAATGGCACTGAAAAAAGTGACTTATGACCATTTTTCACACTTACGACTGTTGCAGCATCCCCACAGTCATGAGAGGCCAGGCGAGGAGATGCGTGCCTTGATGTGAGTGATATTGAGTTGGCCATGCCCAGCCAATAACATGACCACCAAGCCATGTCCACCAACTAAGCCATGGCCACAGAACCGGTTATTAAAGGATTTGAATCTCACCCCCGGGTAACATGCTAGTGGTGGAGCAGGACTGGGGCATGCCATTTTTATTCTTGAAAGAAAAATCAAAGTAGTGTCTTCCACCAATCTTATCTATTGAACTTGTCTGGATTGGAAAATCAAATGTTGATGAGATAGCATTGCCCACTGTCTGAGACAACAGTCACTTCTAACCAAAAAGCGCTTAACTAACACCAGCAATGGTGGGGCTAGCACTATGCAGTGAAAAATGTTTAGTCATTTACTGTAGCTCAGGATGCTTTAGATCAGGATGCAAAAAGTGTTGTGGTGACCAGCATCCCTTTTTAGTTTCCAAAATGAAAGGAACTTAAAAAAAATCCATGAAGGAGATTTAAGGAGCAAAATGGATGCTTCAGGACTCTGCTGAAAATCCCCCAGGCTTTCCTCTAATAGCTCATGACCCCATCCACTTTTATAATATAAGTCCTGTGCAGTCTGCAGCCAATGAAAGTTGCATAATTCTGCTTTAGATTGTGGCTATGTCAAAGAGGTTAGGAACCTGGAGAAAAGCTACAACACAGGGGAAAAGGATTTGCCTAGGTTAAATTTTATTGTTTTTCAACCTTACACAAAATTCAGGAAGTAACTGTTACTTTTCCTGATCAAAGGAAGTACTAAGCATTATCTCTCAATGAAGATAAAGGCACTGATTATTAATCTTCAACTTCATCCTAGTTCTAACCTTCTCCATTCTTTCTTAAGATTCTCACCAATATTAATGTTTATATATTAATGTTAATATATGACTTAATCCACAATTTTTGTATACTCTTATTGATTAGCTTCATATTTTGACCGAATATCATATTTTAGATGGTATTAAGATTTTATATATATATATATATATATATATATATATATATATATATATATATATATATATATATATATATACACATACATACATATATACATATACATATATATATATATATATATATATATATATACACATACATACATATATACATATACATATACATATATATATATATATATATATATATATATATATATATATATATATATATACATACATATATATATATATAAATATATATATATATGGATCTTTGGTTATTCGGGTTTTCTCCCGCGTAAGATTGGAAGTATCTAGGCAACGTTTCGATGAAGTCTCATTCATCATCTTCAGGCTTGGTCTTCAGCTCTGTGCTTCTCAGAGTGATGTGAGCTTGCAGCTGCTTCTTCCTTTTAACTGCTCCTGGGGGTGTGACTTGATTGACTGGGGGCTTGAGAGCCGAAACACAGACCACCCTCAAGACAGACACACACACCAACAAACTCAGAAAACTAAAACAACGCCAGAAACCAACTCCTCCCCCCTCACAGCCACACATGAAACAAACAGTGCACAACATCTCAGACAAGATCCTCACCGAAGCCGAAACCAAGGTCCTTTCTAAAGGATTCAACTTTGCTGTCACTCCCAAACACATCCCTACAGAAACCATCATATGTGGAGTTGAAACCAGCCTGACCAAAACCAACCCTGATGATGCTAATAGAATCAGACTCGAAATCACCAACATCCTCTGCACTAGCAAACCACCCAAAAGCAACTTATCCAAAGAAGAACAAACTGCACTACTTAACCTGAAAGAAGACACCAGCATAATAATCCTACCAGCAGACAAGGGAAACGCGACAGTGGTTATGAACACATCTGACTACCAATCCAAGTTAACCAACCTACTCCAAGACCCCACATACAAACCCCTAAAGACAGACCCCACCACCTACCTAGAAAAAACCACCAGATCCAAAATAAAAGCCTCCCCCATCAGTGAAGAAATCCAGCAAAGAATCATACCCAGAGAGAAATCATCCAGATGCCCTAAACTTTATGGTCTCCCCAAGATACACAAAGAAGGAACCCCACTTAGACCAATAGTCAGCTCCATAGGCTCACCTCTACAAAACCTAGCCAAATTTCTCGCCAAACAACTACAGCCCTATGCAGAATCCATCAACTCACACGTAAGAAACTCATTCCAGTTCATCGAGATCATAAAGAAGCAAAACTTACAACCCAGTGACCTACTAGTGAGCTTCGATGTCATATCCCTCTTCACCCAAGTGCCAATAAAAGAAGCCTTGACGGCCATCCAAAACAAATACAACCCCCCCAAGCACATCCTAGATCTGACCAACCACTGCCTATCCAATACATACTTCACCTACAACGGACAAAAATACAAACAAATAGAAGGAGCACCCATGGGATCACCCCTCTCACCTGTCATCGCTAACCTCTACATGGAACACTTTGAAACACAAGCTCTAGAAAAATATGATCACAAACCCAAACTCTGGCTCAGATACGTAGATGACACCTTCATAATCTGGCCACACGGGAAAGAAAAACTGAACAACTTCCTCACACACCTCAACAGCCAACACCCCAAAATACAATTCATCATGGAAACAGAAGCTAACAACCAACTTCCCTTCCTAGATGTCTTGGTATACAAAAAATCCAATGGCTCCCTAGGACACACCATCTACCAGAAGAAAACACATACAAACCGCTATCTACACGCACTCTCACACCACCACCCAGCACAGATCAATTCCGTAGCTGAGACACTCATCTCCAGAACAAAATGCTTAGCCGATGAACAACACCTAGAGACCGAATTACACACTCTCACCGGCGTGCTGACAGCCAATGGATTCCAAAGAAAGAAGATCACCCACCTAATCCAAAAAGAAACCCCAGCCAAAATCCAAGACAAAGAACAAGAGAATGGCAAAGCCCTCCTCCCATATATAAAAGGCACTACGGACAAAATCAGCAAGATCCTCCAAAAACACAACATTAAGACAGCATTCTGCACAAACAGAAAGATATCCACCATCCTAAGAAACCCTAAGGACAGAATCGAGTTAGAAAATCAAGGAGTATACGAAATCCCTTGCACTGCCTGCCCCACCACATACATTGGACAGACTAACAGAAGAATAGGTGCACGCATTGAAGAACATAAGAACTCAATCAAAAAGGAAGAACCGACCTCTTCCCTGGTCCAACACCTCAAAGCTACAGGACATGAGATTGACTTTAAAAATACCAGAACTATCGCCAAAACCGAACACTTCAGCAGCAGAATCATCAGAGAAGCCATAGAGATAGAAAAACGCCCACACAGCATGAATAAACGAGATGATGCCTCCCGCCTACCAGCCATTTGGAAACCCGCCCTCATGAACAGACGCGTACCTAACATGAAGAATGACACCAGACCCACACCCCTGAGAGCCACACAAGATGCCACCACCACACTTCCACGTAGAAAGCAGACTCACACCCACCCAGAAGATGAAACACGACCACGGACCAGAAGCCGCACTGCAGCTACATCACTACCCACCTCAAACCCCTCTGAGCCATACATGAAGTGAACTGACCCCCACCATGAAGATGCAGCACGACCACGAACTCGAAGCCAAACAGCAAGATCACAGCTCACCAGCTCAAACCCTCCAGCCACTAAGACTAACCAAAGCACAATCAAGCCCCCACCTGAACAGAACACGCCTCCAGCCAATCAGAACACAGCCAACCCCCCAACCAATCAGAACACAGCCAAACCCCCAACCAATGAGAACACCCCCCCATCCAATCAGAACACAGGCAAGCCCCCAGCCAATCAAGTCACACCCCCAGGAGCAGTTAAAAGGAAGAAGCAGCTGCAAGCTCACATCACTCTGAGAAGCACAGAGCTGAAGACCAAGCCTGAAGATGATGAATGAGACTTCATCGAAACGTTGCCTAGATACTTCCAATCTTACGTGGGAGAAAACCCGAATAACCAAAGATCCACATACAAATACCCGCGAGAACCTCAGAAAATATATATATATATATATATATATATATATATATATATATATATATATATATATATATATCCATTCATATGCATATACAGACACAGACAGACAGACACAGACACGTGTGTGTGTGTGTGTGTATGTATGTGTGTGTGTATATATATACACACACACATACATACACACGTCTGTGACAAACACAATACAGAAGCCTGATGATGGCAGATGAGATTCTGCCGAAACGTTGCTATAACTTTAAAAGCACAACTATAATGACGTGAGAAAATACCCGAACAAAGCTACATGTGTGTGTGTGTGTATGTGTGTAATCAGAACACGGCCAACCCCCCAACAAATCAGAACACAGCCAAGCCCCCACCCAATCAAATCACACCCCCACTAGCAGTTAAAAGGAAAAAGCAGCTGCAAGCTCACATCACTCTGAGAAGCACAGAGCTGAAGACACAAGCCTGATGATGGCAGATGAGATTCTGCCAAAACGTTGCTACAACTTTAAAAGCACAACTACAAATATGTGGGAAAATACCCGAACAAAGCTGAATGCCATACATGTAAGTACCTGCGAAAACTTAAGAAATAAGTTATTATAAATAAGTCATTATTACATTAAGACTGAACTATGCACCCTGACTAAAATATTGACAGCCAACGGCTTCCACAAAAGCAAAATCACCAACTTGATCCACAAAAACACACTGAGACATAATAGAGACCCAGAAGATGAACAGACCCATGGAACAGCTGTCCTGCCCTACATAAGAGGCACTACAGACAAAATTAGTAAGATACTATACAGACACCACATCAAGACTGCCTTCAAAACAGACAGAAAAATAGCAGCCATCCTCAGAAACCCCAAAGACAAAATTGACCTGGAAAACCAAGGCATATACGAAGTCCCCTGTGCATCATGCCCGGCCACCTACATTGGACAGACCAATAGAAGAATAAGCACCCGCCTGGATGAACACAAAAATGCAGTCAAAAAGTTGGAACACGCTTCCTCACTAGTCCAACACATGGAAGCCACAGGTCATAGCATCAACTTCAATGGCACCAAAACCCCAGCCACTATAGAAAATCCCAGCCACAGAATCATCAGAGAAGCCATAGAGATTGAAAAAAGACCAGAAAGCATGAACAGAAGAGATGATTCCACCAGGCTGTCAATCATTTGGAAA
The DNA here is from genome assembly GCA_033807585.1 of Hydrophis major. Classification (NCBI taxonomy): domain Eukaryota; kingdom Metazoa; phylum Chordata; class Lepidosauria; order Squamata; family Elapidae; genus Hydrophis; species Hydrophis major. Next base: position 21,237,807 of record CM066331.1, read on the forward strand.
CCTGCATGCACAAACAAAAAAATATCCACACCACAAGCCAGGCAAACACCTGGGCACAAACAGATCCCCCCGATACCTCCAGTTCAAACACACCATCAGGCACCCAGATGAAACCCAGCTTCCTAACTAATGATAGCCGTCCATTTACCCGAAGCTAAGCTGCACTAAAGACCTCCAATAAAGTAACACAATGTTGCCAGCCAATCAAGATACAAAAAGAGCCAAAAATATAGACAGAAGATATTAGAAGCAGAACACAGCAAACTCCAAGACCAATAAACACAGACCAAGACTCTCAACCAATCAGGATGAAGAAAAAAACCATTCTGTCACAGCAATAGGCTGCCCCAAATTTAAATCTGAAACCACTGTAAAAGTGTAACTCACAGACGAACACTATACAGAAGCCTGATGATGGCAGATGAGATTCTGCTGAAACGTTGCTACAACTTTAAAAGCACCACTACTATGACATGGGAAAATACCCGAACAAAGCTGAATGCCAGACATGTAAGTACCCGCGGAAACTTAAGAAAAGATAGATAGATAGATAGATAGATAGATAGATAGATAGATAGATAGATAGATAGATAGATTTATTTCTTAAGTTTTCACGGGTACTTACATGTCTGGCATTCAGCGTTGTTCGAGTATTTTCCCATGTATTTGTAGTTGTGCTTTTAAAGTTGTAGCAACGTTTCGGCAGAATCTTCCTAAGGATGAGAGACAGTGATTGGCCCAGCTTAGTACTTCTTAAAGAGTTTTGGAACCCATAGTTTTCTAATTTCTAATCCGGTGTCTAAACCACTGCACCAAACTTATAAATATATATAATAAATGTGGGATGATCCAGATATTCTATTTGTATACTATCTACTATCCAACAAGAATTCTTCCTCAACAGCTTGACTTGGTCCTGGTCTGGGGGTGGTACTGAAATCTTCTGTTATTTTGCAAGAACAGCACCTGCTGAATGGAACAGGTTCCCTAGAATTTAGACCAACCTTTAAAGGGGATTGAGGGATGATAATAGATGATGATGGATGAAATATGGAAAAGAGTAGAGTACAGTAGAGTAGAATAAAATAGAACTTTATTGTCACATTAAATGTTCAGTAATCAGTATATATTAAAATGAAATTTGGTTGCATTCAGCAAGATTACCATTATACATATACCCACATGCATATATGACATAGAGAAACATCACAGTCTAATTTGAATGTATACAGTGTATATATATATGGATCTTTGGTTATTCGGGTTTTCTCCCACATAAGATTGGAATATATATATATATATGTTTGTACATGTATAAATAATGTTAATGACACTTTTTTAATTAACTGAAACTTACCAGAGATCTTTAGGCTGCCTACAGTAAATTATCAAAACCCACCTAAATGGACTAATATTGGCTAGTCAACTCTCATTAACTTTCATTTATTGATACAGCTATAAATTATGTTCGCACAACTAAGCTTCTTACTCCTTGTCAAATCTAGTGCTTTAGTGTGTCATATGAAAGGTGTCAACCCGGAAGCTGACCTGGGCAAAGCCATTTTAGAGCTTCAGTGTAGCAAGGGATAGGGAGACAGGATTAGATATAGCTGGGTTTGTGTAGTCAAAATAAAATACTTTCTCCTGGGAACGAAGGACATGCTCAACCTGGCTGAAGGAAGGAAGAGTGATGTCAGCAGACCAGATTGGGCTATGTGTCTGATTCTTTGGAATTGAGGGAAAAAACTTTTACTTTTAATTAGGTAAAAACCAAGGGGCTCCTGACAGTTGGTTTTTATCAGATATGTGACAATATGATAGTTCCAATAAAGCTATTCTTCGAGGAATTCACCAGTCTTGGAGTTCTTGCTTGTAATGGATTTATCACTTGGAACCCTGTAGACTCAGAAATAATTCTGAGAATGAGGTAGCAAAACAAATGTAGTACTTCATAATGAAAGCAAATTCACAGTGTAAAAATGAAATCATATGATTGTATCATGACATGGAAGGGTGGGAGAGAGAAGGGCTTATTTGAAGGAGCTGACATAGATTCTTTGCCTTTTTAATATTAAAAGAAAGTTGGAAAGAAAGCTTTTTGGCCACTGCATTTCTTTCTTTCTTTCTTTTTTTAAAAGAACCCCTTTCAGCTCCCACTAGGAATTTTTAGGCTGGTGTTCCATCTAGTTGCCTGATAGGTTGGTGGGAAAGGTGTTTCAATCTCTAATAGGATGTAAACTGCAAGATATTTGGATTCAAACTATATCAGCTTTGCTTCCACTTGGATTACAGGTAGGTAGATGAGAGACTTGTTTCAAGTATGCTGTAAATTTCAAACAGTTTGAATTCAAGCTATACTATTTTTGCTACAATCTACAAAGGTCTGAGAATCATTTGTTTCTAAGGATGCTTCTATGAAAAATTCATTGATCCATCGAGTTCAAATTATCTTGTAGGGGATTGGTATTTCTGGCTGCCATGAAAACCTTCTCAATGAATTTGGCTTTTAATGGAAATATTTGACATTGCAATAATGGCTGGTATAAAATGTATCAATACCAAATACTCTGAAGTTTTATACAGAAAGAAAGGAGCTACACTTCAGAGGGACTATATTTTAAAACAAGTACTAAAATATTTCTTTTCTTCTTCAAACTTGCAAGAAACACAGATAGAGAAACTCGGATGCCCACCATTAGTTCACCAGCTCTTCATCTCTGCAAGGGGGAAGCTTTGTATATTATTATCTGCCATCTCAAACATGTTCTGCAAATTATTTCATGAATAATGCATGGCTTCCTTTCCATTTAGTGTAGCAAGCCAAACACTCCTGCTATGTAAGCACAAATGCAACATACATTACCACATTGGTGGAAAAGCCTAACTTTGGATAAATACTTATACTTCTCAAGTTGACCAGAGTTTTCTACAGGGAAAACAAATTATGGTACTGATAAATTATTGCATTAATCTTCATTCCAGCCTTTACTGCTGGATCAGTTGTTAATCTGCACAAGGGAAATAAAACTCAAACTGAAATAATATTAGATGATTAGCAAGATCCATGCTTATAGGGTGAATGTAGATCTCATACCTAGAAATGTGTAGACCATTCTTTCTGGATAGATTTTCAAGATTACTAATATCTACAGTTTTGGGATTAAATATTTTTGGATAAAATATGTGTACATAAATTTGGATATACACATAATATTAATTTTGTATTCCAAGTGTAATTGAAATAAATTATCAATACAATTATTTTAGATATATGATGCTTCCTTTTGTTGGGCTGGATTATTTGAACCTCTAGTAAAAGGGTGAATATTTTTTTTTCCTGGATCTATGCAAGCCCATTATATGCTGGGACTATACCCCATAAGAAAAAGTAGAGGAATTACTAGGTTTTCCGGTTTCGCGTGGCTTCGGGGCAGCAGGAATTCGCAACAGCTCGCGATCCTTGCTGTGCTAGCCGCCGAGGTACCCCCGATCCAGATGGGTCAGGGGGATATGGATGCCCTGTAGGGACAGCTGAAGAGAGAGGGGAGTCGGACAGGGGGTTGGGGGTGTCGCAGACCCCCTCCTCCTCCAGAAAAACCCCTTTTTCCCAAGGCGGTGGAGCGGCAGTCAGCAATGGCCGCCACGAAGAAGCCAGCAACCGGGTAAGATTGCGCTGGAGGAAGTAAGAAGAGTGAAAGTGCTGTCTAAGCCGGGTCAAGTAACATCTTTCAAATTTGTTGGAACTGAGCTGTTTGAATTGCTGGAGGATACATTGTATCCCTAAAAAGATTGAAAGCGGCGGAGAAGCTGTTAAAGGGAACTTTTTTTTTTCTTCACTCTCCCACCCAATGGAAACAGCAGATATGTTTGGACATATTGGACATTGAAAGTGAATTATTCTGAAAGTTGAAGCTAAGGGACAAAAGGGTTTCTGGACATTGAAAAACTTAAGAAATTGGAAAACCCTTATTAGAGGTATGGATTTCTGATTATTTAAAATTGATATTGCAAGTGGGAAGGGAGAGGGAAAAAAAATTGGAGCAGAAGCTGAAAAAGGAGGAGATTGCCTAGAATCCCAAAGAAAGGTATATGGTAATTGGACCTCTTTGATTAAACATTAACCCCAGAAAGAGAAAGAGAAGAAGGAAGAAAAGTATTAATTTTTGGAATTTTTTTTTTGAATTATTTTTGATTAAAAATATTTGTGGTTGTTTTGGGAAAAGTTTCTTTTTTCATGATGGCATCGCTTGTGGATGAACTAAAGACTGAATATCAAAAATATAAAAAGGAAGATAATTTGGGCACTTTGTTTCAATTCTTAGAAATGGCGTTATGTACTTATGAAAAGTTGACTATGCAGCAGAAGGACTGGGACAAAGAAGAAGAGGAAGAAGAAGCCATCTTTGATGAACAATGGGTTCTTTCCGGGGAGGAGGAGAAAAAGGATAAGAAAAAGGGGATTTTAAGAATGATAAAAACAACCAAAGAAGAGAAAAATGAGCGGAAAGGTGGAGGCAAGGTTAGGAAGCAAAGGAAAGGGAGTAAGAAAAGGGAGGAGGAAAGACATAGGGGTAAAAAGGGCAAGGAGAAGAATAAGCAAGAGAGAAAGGGGGGGGAGGAGAAGCCTCAATGGGGGGAAGCAAGATCTAAAGAAAAAAAGTTTATTCAGAGACAATGGGTGAATTTAATTTAGGATAAAAGAGGGATTCTGGAGGGTACATAAGATTGTGTTTTTTATATGTGTATTTAGAGTATAAAATTCATTGTGTAATTTTAAAATTTATTAAACAAAATCCCAAGAAAAATTGTTATATGAAGTATTTTTAAGTTAGGGTAATGAGTTATAGACGTTACTCCAATTGGTGTATAGGAGAAGTATAATAAAAAAAAAAAGATGAATGGATAGTTGGAAATAGAACAGACAAAGAATATTATTGAAAATGGTAATAAGGTATGAAAGGATATATAAAGGTTTTGTTATGGTTTTTTTTTTTTTTTGGATTTTGTATATTGAAAAAAGGCAAAAAAAAATTTAATTAATAAGAAATAATTTAGATGAAAAGGAGAAGTTGGGATAAGATATGAAGTTAAATAGATAAAGTATTGATACTATAATTTGGAATTGTTATGTTCTATTGGTTTTCTTCTTTTATTATTTTTTCTTAGAAAAGAACTTATAAGCTGTTATGCCTTGTGCATTGTTTATATAAAATTGATAAAAATGGTTTATATATATATATATATAAGAAAATGATAATAAGATATGGAAGGATATATAAAGTGAATATGATGTTTGAATTTGTGTCTGTGTGAAGAGTTTCAACCCGGGATCAGACAACCTTCAGAAAAGATCTTTTAGTTTTGTTTATGTTTTATTGTGTTTTCTGTAAAATTAATAAAATTTGTTTAAAAAAAAAAAAAAAGAAAAAGTAGAGGAATTACTCAGTGGTGGGACTCAAATTGTTTTATCACTGGTTTGGTGGGCATGGCTTGGTGAGCATGCTTTGCACGAACACACATGTTTTGCACATGCACATGGCAAATGCATGCTTTGCATGCATGCAGAGGCTTTCCTACTGACCTTCTCCTATACTCTTGAACTCTCCCTGTGTCTTCAACAGCTGATGTGCGGCAATCCACTGTGCCGTGCAATGTAGCTGAGCTTCAAAAGCAGAAAATAAAGGTCAGTATGGGGCAGGTGGGCAGGCAGACCCAGCAGTTGATCATCAGAGTGAATCAATTCACTCCCAGATGATCTTCAGAACTATCAGTTCGGCCGAACAAGGCTGAACTGGTAGAATACCACCACTGAATTTGCTAAATAGGTTTAATTTTTATGTAAGATTACTGTAAATAAATTGGATTTTATTTTATTTTGCTAATTTTTTTTCTCTTTTTGATATTCTTAAAATTTACAATTCAGTAATATATTTTGCAGATCTATAAGAACTTTACTTACAAACAGTATGGGACAGATACAGACTTAAAGTCTCAAATTCTGCATCTGATTTTGTCAATCCATCTGTTGCTATCTCCTTCTGTTATCTGTTCCGTAAGCTGGAAAGGCCACAATTTAGACACTCAGAGCTTATATTTTATCATGGAAAGATTCACTCGTTCTTTCTCTTTTTAACACAAAGACATATTTGTTATAGTGTAAATTATTGAATGCATATACATTCTGTTTCTAATAAGACTTGTCCTTTTTCTTGTTTTAAAGAAGAAAAATGTATCTAACCCAGTTCCATTAGAACTGTTGCAAATCTATAGGAACTGAAAAAAGTTCATTATACATTTATTATGAAGAATGAAATAATGATTTGGAAAATCAATGCAAGTTCTTGTACAGGCACTCATGGTCTGTATTTCATTCCTATCTAACTTGGTATTTTGGTATGACATTTAGAATCGGTCAGTGTTGCAAGTCAATGCCTTTGTGAAGAGAGAAATTTCAAGGATTAACAATTTAGTGCGTGGGAAAATGGGTAATTCTGTAACACATCTAATTGGAAATAATGTCACGATTAGCATTCATATATTCATATTTCCCTTTCAAAAAGATGGTGGTCAAACCCACCATAATTCCAAATGCATTTTCATTAAAATAAAATAAAAAAATGAAAACACCTTTTCCAATTGCTGTTTGGGGAAAAAAATCAAAATCAAAAATATGTTTAATATTAAAATGCTATATGTTACTTAAGGAGGGTTATGGAAAAGGAGATAAAATATTTCAATGGGAAAAAATACATGGCTGATGTAAGAAAAGCCAAAATATTATACATGAGTTGTAACAATCACTCATTTTCTTCCTACTGTGAAAATGAATCAAAATGTGCCAGCTAATAATCCTTTGAATACTAATTCAAATACTAGCCCAACATGATCCACAAAGTATTCTAAGCTATGAATAAGTGAATGTTTATTCATACAGTCCTGTTTTCCTAATTAGCTCCACCCCTACTGTGCCAAACTGACTTGATTCAGTATAACCTTTCTATCAACTTCCTCAATAAAATTTAAGTAAATCTGAAAGCCACATAAAAGAAGCAAGCAGTTGTACCCTAGGAAAAATAAATAAATTTGCATAACATTTATCAATGGACAATATGCAACAGTGAGTATCAGAGAAGGCATCAAAAATATAAAGGTGGTAGATGTACCCATGTATGATCCTCACTAGATAGACCAGATCAAGAAGTTAACTGAAAGGGAGGTTAGAACTGTTTTTACTGAGACTGACTACAAAAACAGAATCTTGCAAGTCTGATTATATTGTACCTCCTCTGTCTTAATGAAATAAACAGGCATCTAGTGAGCTGCTTTTGAAGTTAGCTAAATGTTCTGGATTTGGACCAGGTTTTATTCCTTGTTTAATTGGCAATGGAACTTGAATATGTCCATTAAGGTCATCGTATTTATATTTTCTACTTTGTGATAGCTGTCCCCCTTTTTACATGTGTATAACACATGTTAAAAGGGAACATGGCGTTGATTGTATAATTGGTTTGTTTTGATTTCACTTCCCTCCCTGATCACTGTTCATAGAACACAAAAGTAATGTTGATATAAATCATGACAAAGCTAGAAAGCTAGTCTCTTATTTTATCTCTTTCTTGAGTATGTAACTAGAGGTACATGAGCTTCAACAAATGTGAATGATTTATTTTTAACTGCTGTCATAAATTGCTGATGTTCTTTAGGACAGTGATTCATAGAAAAGGAATAGAGCAGATAAATGAACACACAGATTTTCTGAGAGCCAGTTCAGAGTGGAAATTGAGATATTGAATTAAGAATGGGGAGATTTAGGTTGAGGTTCATTCTTTGACATGGAACTCACTGAATGAATCTGGGCCATCTCAGACTAACCTACTTAAGTCACTAAGTTGTTGTTACAAACACACACACTGACACAACATGGAGAGGGAGGAAGAGAAATGCTATGAATGGTGGCCTGAAATTCAGAATATCTATAGGATTTGTTCTCCATATAAGAGCCATGGTGACACAGTGATTAGAATGCAGTATTGCAGGCTACTTCTGCTGACTGCTGACTTCCAGCAATTCCATTTTCACTGGCTCAGTGTTGACTCAGCCTTCCATCCTCCTGTGATGGGTAAAATGAGGACCCAGATTGTTGGGGGCAAAAGGCTGACTCTGTAAACTGCTTAGAGAGAGCTGTAATGTACTGGGAAGCTTAAGACTAAGTACTACTGCTATAAATTTAACAAACCAACCAACAAACAAAGGGGCGGGTTAGTGATGAGAGGTGTGATGAAAGTAATAGAATATAGTTGCTTCTCTTTTTTTATAAGTGCATATCTTATTTCATGGCCAATTTAAGATTATTATTCCTTTAACTTCTTTCCCACCCCTCCTTCTTACATTTTATAAATTTATTTTGTAAGTGAATTCTCCAGTTCTTAGGAAACCTGCTGATTGATTATTTTAAGCAGCTTCTCAATGCCCAATGAAACTTTGAGAAGATACGAGAGAACATGATACAGATAGTCTATCTGAGTGCAAAACATCTTAGGTCATGGACTTTGCATAGTTTTGTCAGATTTCTTTTTTATAAATCATAATCCACTTATTTATCTTGTACATGATTATGATGTATCTATTACTTTATTTTCACCCTTCCATCCAATCATTTTTCAATTTTGTTGTTTCCTGCTTAGTCTAGTTCTATGCAGTGGATATTCCAATAACAAACTAGCACACTTGTTTTTTTGAGCTTTCAAAAGGCCATATGGTATTATTTATTTGTTTCTGATGTGTATGCTCAGATGTTGTGTTCCTGGATTAAGAACATAGAACTATTATTTGTTTAGTAATTCATTTTTTTCCACTTCTAAATCAAAACTAGATCAAGGAATATTGACATTTTTGCATATCAGTATTACCTGAAGAAACCCTCTGAATGATTTATCCAGTCTGAAGGCTGGAGAGAATCTATTGATAGTAATCACAATCCATCTCAGTATGGATGAAATGACTCCTAAACATCAATAAAAGCAACTGGTTCCACAATGCAATATCACTGAAAGGGACATGCAGCTCTTCATATTTTATTCAAAAAAGTATACAAAGGCATTGATGTAGTACTTACCTGCAACTTTTTAAAATACTTGTTTCTTTAAAATACCTTTGTTTCTTTTCCTAGGTCCACTTGGTTTCCTGAGGAAGGAGGAGATGAACTCCTCCTTCCTCAAGAGTATCAAAGGAGTATCAAAGGAGAAATGTTACCAGACTTAAAGAAAACTGGTACTGGTTAATTTTCAACTCTATTGAAAGTTATCAAACAGCTATTTTATAGATAAAAGGGATCCCAGGCACTCTTTGACTTGCTGCTATTTCAAATTCTTTGGGTCTCCATGTATTTCAAAGAATCTGATGTACTTCTCTGATTTGTATGTGTTCTTAATTATTTCCCTGTTTACCAAGGCTGTAGCCACCCCTACCTGGAAAACTGAAGCAGAAAGCAAGGGGGACTTACAAGATTCATGTATCTAAACAGGTTGTGTATACATAAACTGAACACGGAGCACAAGTAACAGCGAAAAATAGCTGGATTATCTATCCTGATCGGGCAAAGGTTAGAATGCAGTATTTCAGACTAGTTCTGCCCATTGCCAGGAGTTTAACCTGGCCACTCAAGACTGACACTGACTTTCATCTTTCCAAGGCTGGAAAAATGAGGGCCCAGATTGTTGAGGGCAATGTGTTGGCTCTGTAAACACTTAGGCCTGTAAAAGCACTATGAAGCAGTATATAAGTCTAAGGACTATTGCTTTTCTACTTTAGTGTGATCTTTAGTGGTTCAGAAGCTTGGCTTGTTACACTGTATTTCAGATATATTTGTGAACTTGGATCAGGTGTATTCAACAGATGTAGAAACAACCAGGATTTTGGGAAGAATAAAGTCATATCTTTACCATGCAGATCACAGCAGGAAAGTTAGCTCAAGGACAAAACTAACTATAAAGCATTAAGTGCAAAGTTTAACACTAGCATTTACCATAGCAAACCTACATTACTAAACCAGAAATGTATTCCACTAATGGACAATTATTGATCATTGCAAATAAGTGAGACAGAATGGAAGTAATTTATCAAACAAACTAAGGGAGGCAGTAAGAAACCAGCAAAGTGATATTTGGATGCCTAAGTACAATGGATAAAATTCAAGGTTCAGTGACACAAAGTTGATTCTTAAGGGACAATTACAAAAGGAAAATCAGACCGTTTTTTTTTAAATACCTCCCCCAAACCATTTGCTGCTGGTAAGCATTCTTTTTTCAGCTTCTAAAATGGGGGAGTCAAATATAATGGCCCTTTTTGCATTAGGGGGTTTGGAAAGTAACTAATCAACTTCAGCTAGACACAACTATAGTTCTCCTACCATGCCATCACTCTGCTGAACACCTAATTTCCACAGTATTGCCTTAGGCCTAAAGATGTAGTCGCTGTGTTGCTATTATCCTTCTCATGTTCTCATCTTTCCTTCTACCTTCTCCTATCTTATGATTTATCATTTGTTGTTTGTACCGTATGATTAATGATTGTAACTATGATTTATGATCTATGACTTATCATTTTGTATGTACACTGAAAGTTCATGCATCGGGGGAAAAAGTCCTTGTGTGTCCAATCACATTTGGCCATTAAATAATTATATTCTAAATAAGCAACTTTGTGGCTTAAGACTTGCTGAAGTGTAAGGTCCTCAGTTCCATGTCTTAAATACTCAAACTCTCCTCCCAAGGCTAATTTTGAAGCATGGTTCTCACCATGCCTTACAAAGCTCAGTTCAGCCCTCAGGCTGATGGAAATTGTGCATTTCTGATTGGGAGTGGTACTATTTTTATTTCTGTACTTAAAAAAGAAATAGAAATAAATTCCAAATAATGTTGGGCATTGTTGTTTTTTAGAGAAAAGAGAACACAAAGGGTTTCGCTGATCAATTATGTTCAGTTGGAAATCAGCAATAAGCAATTATTACCCTGCTTCATACTTTTTGGAGCACTGAAACACAATGGGGTCCTTGATGGATAAGAACAAAATCTACTTTAACTTGTTTGTCTCAGTGGTAGCAACTGCTGAATGGATAAAGAGAGTCACTTAAAATAGTTTGGGGATGGACAGGTGCTTTCCTTCCTTTTTAGGATGATGAAGTTATTCTTATTTTATGTATAAAAATCATTGCACAGTTCATCATGAATGGGTTTTGCTTTTCACAATTTTGAATTGCTCATTGAATTGCCCTATTCTATATGGAAGTTACAAAATTCCAAAATTATATCATATTTCCAAAATTTTGGGATCAACCAATTCTATGTTGATCTGGAATTGAGGAGGATAATTTCATTTGTCTAGATTTTTCTATTTGCAGGAAAGCATCTCTTTAATTTAGTGGAATGCTTAAAGAACATAAAATTTAATTACATCAGAGATGGGTGCCTTTCATTAGTATCTTCTTAAATAGAAAATATATTTGCTAATTTGTCACGTGACCACAGATTGCTGTGAAGATTATAAATATGAGCCAATTGTCAAGAACACAAATTATTATCATGTGACCATGGAGATGCTACAATGGCCATAATTTTGAAGACTTATTGAAAGTCTCCTGTTTCAATACTGTCATAATTTTCTACTTAATGACAACAACTGAGCCCAAAATTTAGATTGCTAAGTGAAGACTTTGTTTTTTCCCCCATTTTATGAGTTTTCTTGCCATGTTTGTTAAGTGAATCACTTCAGTTGTTAAATTAGTAACACTGGTTGTTAAGTCAATCTGGTTTCCTCATTGGTGTTGCTCATTGGAAGGTTGCAAAAGGTGATCATATGACACAGGGACACTGCAACTGTCATAAATGTGAGTCAGTTGCTGAACATCCAAATGTAAATCACGTGACCATGAGGATGCTGCAATGGTACTAAATGTGAAAAATGGTCATAAATCACTTTTTTCAGTGCCATTGTAACTTTGAACGGTCACTAAGTAAACTGTTATAAGTTGAGCACTACCTGTATTATTTCATAATAGGTAGACAGGAATGGTAACACACACGTTGAAAAAAAAGTTGCAAAAACTGCATAGAGTTTATAGGGTCAATGAGCAATGTTATCAGCTATGCCTGTCCAGGAAGGCAAATATTCAGAAGGTGGTAGATTCTCCTATATTTTATTTTAAAAAGTACTGTTTAATTGCTTTTGGAATCACTATAATTTTAAATTTCAGTAGATCACTTCCTTCATTGATGAAGTACATTTTTTTCAGAAATTCTTTCGTGGATCTTTTGAGGCTGAAGTATTGTCCTTATCTTAATCCATAGAATAGAATTTAGAATAGCATAGAATAGAATTCTTTATTGACCACGTATGATTGGAGACACAAGGAATTAATCTTCACTGTGTAAACTCTCATTGTACATAAAAGCTGTAAGTGATAAATCATGATCATAGTCATACATAAAAATACATCATAAATCATAAGATACCCCACTTTGTGATAAAATTAACTTAAATCATACTAGAAAACTAAATAAAACAATATAAATCATAAAGATACAAACAACAAAGTTATAGTCATAAGTAGAAAAAGAGACAGATAATAGGAAAGATGAGAAAAAGAATATTAATACACTTACTAAATAGTTTGATAATGTTGTGAGAATTAGTTGTTAAGCAGATATTATGATATCACTAACTTTTTTAAAAAGTGCATTTTTATGTGAAACCCTGGAGCTATTTGGCTCAACATAGATTGCATTACTGTTCCTTGCACATGAGAAGCATTTTATATGTGCATTTATTTTATATCCATAGCCATTTCCCAGGTTTTTTTACTATTTTTGTAGACCCTTCATTATGATTCATATTGACTTATCCCAGCATAGTGACCATAATTATGAAATATGTACATTCTCCTTGAAGAAAAATTATGTGCCATCTGACACATCTAGATACAACACTGCCATTTATTCCATGAGTGACTTGTTCTGTCAATCCTCGCTTTAGAAATGGGTGATGTATCCTTCAGGAACCTGTATAATAGACAGACAGAACATGAAACAGAGTAGCTTTTTAGAAACATAAATTATCTAGGTTCAGTTAATCATTTACCATCCAACAACCTGAATTGTTAGCTTAACAGGAATGCATTTAGGCAATTTTTTTAAAGGAAAAAACATTAAATCTGTTGTTTGTTTGTTTAACAGAATACATAAACCTTGCCTGGAATAAGAGATTGTGACTGAAATATTCAGGATAATACATTACTTGGTGGAACTTCAAAATACAAATGAAACAAAAAATACCATAGAAAGAATAATGTATAAACGTTAGGTCCAGTTAGGAGCACTGTTGTCCTTGCCTTTGGATAGCCATGCTAATTCACTTTACTTCTGTTCTGCTAGTGCAATTATGCACAATTATGCACTTCTGTTCTGCTAGTGCAATTCTGCTAGTTCTAACCCTTCATTACCTTATTCTATCCACAATTCTTCCTGATGTACTCTAGGTGATTGAATGCCTACTGGCTCTTGAGCTTGACAGTTCATCAGATCAGACCTTTCAGTACACACTGAAACACAGACACACTGACATATGTATAGATCATCCTCCTATTCCTAATCCCATCCCATTCAATCCCATCCCTCCCTCCCTGCCAATTAAATGAAAGTTTGGCTCAATGCCAAACCTTCAAACTTCCTTTCACATGGACAGAATTCCATTGCAATATAATAAAGGTTATGAAATTCAGGGAGGCCCAAGAGATGAATTGGTTCTGGTGCAATAAGGTACTCAGATCTCTAAATTATTGTTTATGTTGTATATATGTTTGGATGTTAGTGGGAATTATAAATTTAATAGTGGAGAGTGAAGAATATACAAAATTGTAATGGTGTGATTCTATCATGGCTTGCTTAAAAATATGTCCAAATTGATTAAATAAAGCTTACTGCTAAGAAGACATACATAAAATGCCTTTCCATAACTAGAAATAAGTATTATTACTTATATCTATAAATATTAGTTTCTGAAGGCAAGCATTTATGCAATCAAAAATACATTTGTGTAAATTAATTTTAGCAACCTGATAGAAGAAATATTAAAGTTCCATTTTCCTAAATATTTGGGGGATCAGTGTATCTTTCTGGGGCAGGGTTTTTCAACCTCAGCAACTTTAAGATATGAGGACTTCAGCTCCCAGAATTCCAAAGGCAACATATTTCACAGCCAGGGAGACATGCAGATAATGGTCCTTTTCTACCCAGTCAAGCTTCTAATCCTTGGGGGTCTCCTGCTGATCTAAGGTTCTGTACAGTTTTATAAGAGGGAGAAGTGGTTCTACAACTATTCAGACCACAAAACCATTACAGGTTTTCAAATGAATTGTGTTTGGAGGGCAATTAGTAATCAGTTCAGGAGAAGTATCATTATCCTAAACTATACATAGGAATGAACCACAACATTTTGCACCAGTTTCTGCACACTTTCTAAATGTTTCAATTTAATTCAATTTCAAACTTTAATTCAATAGATTGCAACAGTTAACAGCATTATCTAGACTCTGGCAAGATGTCTTAAGTCCAATTCAGGAAGGGCTTCCTTTGGCACTTTACTAATAATTATGCAAACAAGCTCTTTACCACAGCTGTCACTTGCAAATACTGTGGCAGCTAGTATTCAAAGAACACACCCAAATTGTATTATTCTAGCAGAATAACTTTTTTTAAAGAACATGTGTTACCTCATTTCCAGGGATTAGCTTTCTTTTTAGCAACCACACTATTGATTGGTGTAGGTTTAATTTCAACTCATTATAAGGATTAAGCAGTATTCAAAAGTATGGATTGTTCTTTGGAATTTAAAGTTATAGAGCTGTAGAATTGAGTGCCATAAGTGCACCAATAATGCCACACTCCGAAGCTTAGAATGGTTTTTCTTAATTGTTAGATGTTGAATAAGATATATAGGAGATGAGGGGCATCATAAACTTGATCTAGATGTTAGAAATAGTTCTCTAAGCACCATTTTCTGAACATATACCAACAGGGAGTTTCATTACCACTACAAAATAGCACCCCTGACCCTAGTGAAGCAATGCAGAAGAATACCATCATTAATGATATTGAAAGTTGCTAAGAGGCCCAGGACATTTAGAAGGATCATACCCCTCTGCCTAGCTACTATCACAGATCATTTACCAAGGTGATAAAAGCATTTTAAGTACCATGATTCAGGCAAAATTCTGATAGAAATATATCCAAAAAATGGGTGTTGTTCAGGCATATTGAGTCAATGATCTTCCTCAAGAATGGAATATTACAGAAGTGGTATTCAGCAGGTTCTGAGCACTTCTGGAGAACTGGTAGCAGAAATTTTGAGTAGCTCAGAGAATCGGCAAATACCACCACTGACCCACTCCCCATCTACTCTCTGCCTCCCGAGTCCCAGCTGATCAACTGGGTCTTCTTTTGTTGTCCTGCACAGGAGAACGGAGCTGGAAAGCAGGTTGGTGGGGTGGGAAGGGAATGGGATTTTGTAGTAATTTTCTCCCAGGAGTGGGGTGTGAATGGAGATTTTGCAGTATCCTTCCACACCCACCCAGCCATGCCCACAGAACTGGTAGTAAAAAAATTTGAATCCCACCACTGGAATATTAGTGACAGATTTATAATTCGAAAGTTTTCCTTTGTAAAGAGGACTCTTTTTCAATAACAGCTACCTTTAGGCATGTGGTAACACATTAATTAACTAATGTAGTAAAGAAGACAGACTCTCCCTTTGTGATGGATTTCATTTGAATTAGAGAATAGCCATTTTGCTTTATGAATAAACTTTTTTTAATTAGTATATATGCAGGGAACTTGCTGACCATGCTATTTACTGACCATGCTATTTGTCTCAGGTTGCTGTCTTATCAGTATCCCAATCATATCAAAATTGTTTTCAAGTTCTACACAGCAGTAATCAATTAGGGCAGACCTATTTTAAGCAAATGTTCTAAATTCCTAATTGACATACCTGAGAATAGAAAGAGGGGGAAAGGAAAAACTGTTTTAATATTGAAGGAAATATTTTGAAAGGGAAAAACAAAATAATGAAAGAATATATGCAGCTTTGCTAGTGTCTACTTTTTATACATTTATGGGTAGAAGACAAGACATCTAAATGGGGAATGCCTTACTGTTCATAAGTTCTAAATAAATATTATGTTTTATGAATTGGAACCCTATGTTTTTCTTACAGATTTGAATGATTAATGAAAAAAGGAGAGACAAAAATTTAGTAGATAGATCGTGGTCCCCATCTCTTCACGACCTGCAAGCTGGAAAGATTCAATTTGAACTTAACTATTGGTTTTCATAGTTATCTCCCTATGACCTATTCCAAAACTAGTGTGCAATTTGAGATCAATCTGGTGAACATTGTCTACAAAGAATGATGAACATCACAACCTTTGAATCAACCAGAGCTTTCACAATATTGCCAATAGATGAGGTGCAAAATTTCTGAACAACATAATAACAAGAAAATGGCATTCTCTCCCTCTCCCCCTCTCTCTCTCCCTCCCCCCTCTCTCCATTTTATATTTTTCTTTACTTATAAATCTGTAGATCTCTTCAATCACTGAGAACTATTTTAATTGATCTTCTAGCCTTACATATGTTTATGCCATCCCACCAATCTAAAACCTAAAACACCAACAATTATGCAAAACAGACTATATAGAGAGCTTTTATTTTCAGAATCTTTTATTTTCAGTATGAAATCCAACATACTGTACTGATATATATGTGGCACCAGATACTAACTGGGATGAATCCATGATATCATGAAAATTTTGTTTAAGATAAGTCAAGGTCATTCCAATGTTTCTACCTTCTCTAAACATGTTTTACATAGGTATGGCTATATTTATTTATTGCCTTTATTATTTTTACAAGGTAGAAACATATCTCCTTCCTCCTCCTATTTTTTACACAATAACAACCCTATGAAATGAGTTGTGCTGTGAGACAATGACTAGCCCAAGGTCACCCAGTTAGCTTTTATGACTAAGGCAGAATTAGAACTCACACTCTCCTGGTTTCTATCCTGGTGCCTTAATCAATATAAGATCTTATACAAACCTCTTTTATTGATTTCATTTGTCTGACATATTGTTAACATGCAATAGACATTATGAAATCCAATTTAAGTTTTAAACAGAAGGTGAAATATGCACACATCCCTCAGTAGGATATTATTCCCTTGTGTATAATTTGCCTGGGTAAAATACTTCTTTAATCTTTATCATGTTTTGGCTTTCTCTAAGAATTCAACTCAAGACCCAAAACCTGTTTCTGTTTTACATTTTCTCTCTGGAGACTAGCGTACTTTCCTGTCATTTATCGCTGACAAGTGCAGCTCTTAGGAGTTAAAAGAGTAACCCTTTTGGAAAAAGAAGCGTTTATTTTTGAATGAAAAGCCTGTATTTAATCCACCAATGAAATCTATTTGGTACTATTATATTGTCCTCATTCAAGGGTTGCAACATAAGTCTACAGACAAAGCCATTTACTATACTTTGGTGAGTCTTTCTTTAAAAAGGTCTTCTAGAACCAAATCCTTAGCTTTTCTTTTTTGGTTCCATTTCAATTGCCAGACTTAACAATAGAAAAGAAAAAAAAGACTTCCACCCACATGTTTCACTGACTCTTCATTACAAATGAAATCTTAGAAAGAGGAGTCGTTGCCATTTTATTAATCGTAACTACCTATGCTCATCACAGTTGACATTCGTTCCACTTCCAGTATTGACTCCAGAAATCCCTTGACAGATCACTAAAATTCATGTTCTGAAATATATTGACAACCTAAGTAGGTTCTTTCTTCATCACTTAAATAGATTTTTCCATGTTAGTAATATTTTTGTGCAAGATTGGTTTCCTCCTCTTGAGATTTTGAAACTCCAGAAATTAGGACTATGCATCATTAAAAATCTCTCTCTCTCTCTCTTTCTCTTTCTCTCTCTCTCTCTCTTCCTCCCTCCCTCCCTCCTTCCATGGGTGTGTGCATGCATGCATGGGTGTATAAAATATTTTTCAAACTTTTTTTGAGAACTTCACTTTTTAAAAATCTTTGCATTTAATGAAGTTGAAATATTTCCAGTTTGAAGGTAGGATCATCAATAGATGGGGTAGAATAATTATTTACTTATTTCTTTAGCTTCCTTCCAAGAATCTCATGACAAATTTATAGGTTGGGAATTCAATCACATTCTTATTTTCATTTTTTACATGTTTAAGGATAATATGAAGACCATGTTATATTTATGAGAATTCATGCCCTTTTTGAAACATGAATCAGCAAACCTAAATTTTGTATATAAACTACATACATAGAACAGACTTACTGGGTGATCAAGTATTCTTTTCTGTGCTCATACAAAAGGAATATGCCTAGGTAATGCATGTACAGGCAAGACAACTTTTAAAATTATAAATGTACACTTATTCCTAGCTTGACTTGTAAATATAGATCAACCACCTGTCTTTTGGGCTTTTTGACCAGTTGTATGAGGCCACACTACAAAACTGCGGCCATGGCAACTTAAACACTCACAAACCTTTTATTAATTTTAAAAGGGAACACTTCTAAACATCACAACAGTGTATCCATCTTTAATTTTTATTATACAAACATGCATGCATATATATATGCATGTGGGCTGAGTGATAGCTACATCTTGCAGGTAGGATTATGTATGAACTATGAGTATTCTTGCATATAAAGAACCATGCCAGGTCCACACAAAAAAGCAAGCCAACAAACAAAACTTAATATCTGAAGAGATGAACTCTAGGAGATACCAAGGTCCATGAAATATTGGGCCTTCCTCTAAGTTAGATACATCCATTACAACTTTAAATGCAGATGTGGTTCAAAATCAGTGAGCACATGAATTGAACAAATATGTACATTAGAAAAATGTCTGTGGTCAATGCAGTCCAATTGAAATGTTATATTCATAGCTATATGTGATGTTAAGATTGGCATCAAAGTAGCCTATCATAACACAGAACAAACTGTCTGTATTTCAGATTAGTCTTCCTTTAGAATTTTTAATCAACAGGAATTTCTCTACCACCATCACCAAAAAAATGAAAGAAAGAAAAAAGCAATTGGTTTGTGTGGAAGTTGCTAGAATAACAGACTGACAATATTCTCTTTTGCTATATTGCAAAGTGTTTCCTAGCAACCTTGTATTTGGCTGCTTAAAACAAAATAAGACCATAATGGATGCAATCTAAATTTGGAGCAAGCAATCTAAATTTGATTGGTGTTTTTCAAAGCCTTACTATAAATGTGGATGATGATATTCCCTATCCTATAATAAAATCCATTAATTTCAAAATTTTAAATGAAGAAAGCAAAGAAAAATTAGTGATAGGAATGTTCAGTCATGAGAAAACTTCTTGCAGAAATTCTCATGTTTGGTACTTTTAAAAAAAGCTTTCAATTTGTTTGGAACAATGGCGAATTGCCCATGGGATGATTTTATTGCAATCCTTTGTGAGCCTTTTCCCCTCCTCTACACTTTTCGATTTCCCATGAAATGCCTTTATTTTTATATATTTATTTACTTTCCCAGAATAAGCATGCTAAATTGTCTTTAGATTTTATTACTTTTTGCTTTTAAAAAATCGTTGACAAATTTAAAAAAATACATTTTTGTTCACAAAAAGGAGATTTTATCAGAATTATTATAAGTTTACTATTGAAGTGAGAGTCAGTTTGGTATAGTAGTTAGGATAACAGGCTAGAAAACCAGAAGCCCTCCAGTTTTAGTTCTCCTTAGGCACAAAGTCAGCTGGGTGACCTTGGGCCAGTCAATTTCTCTCTCAGCTCCTAGGAAGAAGGTAATGACAAACATTCTGAAATCTTGCCAAGAAAACTTCAAGCACTTGTCCAGGCACTAGCCAAGAATCAAGATCAACTCAAAGACACACACACACACACAAGTACTTTTTTTATGAATAATATGTCTTTATCTGAGGAATCACCATGAGTTTTCAAATTCAGAAAAGCTTGACAAGATTGAGTCTAGACTGAAGTTGTATCATAGAAATCAGCTGAAGAGAGCATACCTGAATAGATCTATTTGTATTCAGAGTCAACAGATTCAGAGCACATTCAGGATAAGGTCCCTATCCCAGCAACATATCACATATGCCATTGAGATGAAAGAAAAATATCTTACTCAGTCAATTAACCAAGCAGATAAACAGTCTTCTATAAAAATGATGGTTTGTAGAATCGACTTTTTGTGACAAATGATATTTTGATTTCCTACCTGTGATTCTTCCTTTCTGCTACTGTTTGGTTTGTCTGGAATCTGAGATGGAGTCTTTTACCATCATCCTGAAGTTGAACTTTATCTCTCTGGACTCTTTTGCTCAAGTAAGCTCTTGTGCCTTTTTTTCCTGTGTGCCTTTTTTCCTGTGCAGAAAGCTTTGAGTTCCCAGTGTGCTTTATGTTATTTTGCTGGAAGATTTATGACTACAATAAATATGTTGAGTTTGTTATCAGAAGCTGGCTGTGTGAATATAAGATACAGTGCAGAACACTATATGAGGTCATGGCTCTGAGGAAATTCTAGTTTAGTCAAAAATGAGAGAGGCATCTCCTGAGAGTTCTTTTTTTAATATTTCATTCTTAATTTCTTCCCCTCCATTTCCTTCTTTCTTTTGTTTTTATGCTACTTTCATCCTGCAACTCTGGCATTGTATTAAGTCCAAAATCAAATGTATCAATAAATGATACTATTTTCCAGCAATTAGCAGCAAAACATTCCCCTCAATAATTCAAAAAATAATAAAACATATGAAATAATAATGAAAACTATCAGCATAAATCCTACGGAATTAGATCATCATTTAAAAAAAAAACATAATAGAAAACCAAAGCATCCAGATTTGTCCCAACTCAGGTACTTTCCTTGTTCTCATCTCAGCTTTCAAACACATTATCAGGCATAAAGAACCAGGGCCATACACTGAGTTGCAGTTAGGAAATGTATTGCTTGAGCCTATATACAAGAATCTAATCAACTAAAGTTTAATCTTAACTTGGCATCAAATAAGGGTCAATGGAATTCAAGAGAGGTTCGACTTAGCCCATTTGTGGGAAGCTAATGACTATAGAATGATGAATCATTTAACTATTCCCCCACCCCCACCCCAGCTTGGCCTGCTCTTCTTCTACACATATAATTTTAAATCTTCTTGAATACTAGGTGCAAGAATGCAGTTCCTACATTTAAAAAGAGGCCCATAGACATGATGGAAGCTCCTTCAGATTTTGCTTTATAGAGATTTTGGAAGCTTCTTCCAAATATCCTTTGTTACATTTCACATGGGGTGGGGTCTCTCAGGAAACACTTTCCATACATATACCACCCATCATGAAACATCATCTTCATTCCTGAACAACATTTTTCCTTATAGAAACATTGGTTCTGCTAACTGTGAGAATGAGAGATGACTCCTAATTTGCCTGTTCAAACAAGAATAGAAAAGGTAGATGTTACAGTTTATACATATTCAATGTTGTAATGATTGAAATAAGACTTCCTAACTCCAGTGATATGGACCAATGATGTATCAGTACAAATTAAATCAGATAATTTGCAAAATGCCTTTCTTTTGATTTCCATGCTGATTGAGACTTTGCTCAAAAAACCCAACTGACCTGTAATGGATGAGAGAGGAGAGCCAACAAGTATAACTTCATTTCAATGTGTTAATTGTATTTAATCATCAGCATTGGTCTATAATGGAATAAAATTGTGTCCTATGTCCAATAGTACTATAATGGTACCATTCTGCACATTATTAATCTGATTTAAATTGAATCTTTGGTGGAACAGAGAAAAATAGAAGAGAACGGCACCGTTATGAAGTTAGTTGGTACATTTATTCATTTCATTACAGAGAAATAGAGATTACATATTTTCTTGATACACATACATTAACATATATGTGACACAAAACTTCCTTTGGTTAAATGTCTCATGTGTGATAAGTAAGTGTCGTTTGGGGATGAATGAATCTTTTCTTTCAGTCTTACATTTGTTTCATCCATTCTCCATAGTATTTAAAATTAAATCCAAAGAAATTTGTGTTTTCTTACGTAGTCCTTTTGTATAAACTTTTTTCTAGTTTTTTTTTTCCAAATAGTGCTTTTAACTAAATACATTTATCCTTCTTGCACATATGTATTGCATATTTTTTATTGTAGAAATTGAATTGCAAAATTCAGAATATTGCCAATCTTATACTATAAGATTGTCCAGTTTTTACTTGTGGAAGAGCAGCTCATTTCGTTGCACCCGCTTGCGAGTGTAAACTCTTATGTCAGCTTATGTCAGCTTATAACTGGCTTTGTCTCAGACACATTTACATTCTGTTCCTCCTCCGCTACACAAAATCCTTTGATGTGTTCATCTATTTCTCCTCCAATTCAAAATGAAGCCAAATGTAAAAAGAACTGGTTAATTTAACCATAGTGAACAATTGAAATACTAATGACAAGAGAAATTTCAACATCTTCTACTTGCTAAAGTAGTATATATACTTATTCCTATCTCTGTTTTTGCCAGTAGGATTTTGTGAAGTTTTCAAGGGTGTTCAGTTCAAAGATGTGATTGAATCACCCCATTGAAGCAGATTTGTCAACTGAACAAAGGATAATTCTGAGGCAACAAATCCAATCAAGTGACTGGAAAGTGTTTCACAGATTTAGGAGATTTTCTCCCACTTCCGGGGTTGTTAAAGACGCTATATACTGTTACAACTTCAGTTCAGTTCACATAATCCTTAACTTTATTCTCTCCTGTATTAAATGAATACAACACATTTGTGCTACTCCTGCCAGCACAACTGAAAGTTCACCTTAGCTTGCAGCACTCTGAGCGTCGTGTCCGCAAAAGAAAGCTCAGAGTCCGTGACTATCATTCAAGCTCTTTATTAAACTGTTGTGAACCGAACCGGCGAAAAGGAAAAAGCCCGCGGCTTTTATCCTTTTCGCTGCGGCGGCCGCGGCCAATGGCAGCAATTCAAGTCTCCCGCTCTTGGAGCGAGCCAATCGCGGGAGACTTCAATCGGGCCAATCAGCGCGGCTCGCCTGGCCAATCAGAAATCCCCGCGCCTTAGCCAATCAAGGCGCGGGGATTTCGAGTATTCAAATTCAGGACAGAACACTGAGAAGGGTTAAGAATAATCAACTCTATACAAACTCTTGGGGAGGTTAAAGTTGTACAGATTTTAAAGTACTAAGTGTTGGTTCAAGCACTTACTGCTCTCAAAGACTGCAGGGCTATAACATTTTTGAAAGTATTTTTGAAGCTGGAGGGTATATTTTTTGCATTGGGTCACAATTTTTCTTAAGGCTCTTATGCAAGTGAATTTGGAGAGATATATTCTCTCCATTCCTTATCCCAGCCACTCGGGGTGAAATTCATTTTTTTCCCTACTGGCTCTCTGGACGTAGCTGTGGGCATGGTTTGGTATAATACTCATAGCAACCAGGGGCAATTAAGGTGATTTTTTAGAGATTCAAACTGTCCCTATCACCTCTTCCGAGGTGGGAGAGGTGGTTGAATTTCACCCTTGCAGCCACCTCTACAAGAAAAAAAAATACAGATTAATGTTTTCAAAATCTTATTCTCTATGAGAAACCTGGATGAAACTTGAAGTAATAGTCTCCTCCAAAGGATCTACCATGATAGCTGCTTTTATCCCATTCTACCCACCCCATTCTTTGTTTGCTCTTCCAAAAATCATGTTTTTAAGAATCTACCAAGATATAACAGTGGTTGTTCTTAACTTATGACCACAATTGAGCCCAAAATTTCTGTTGTTGAGTTTGCTCCATTTTACAACCTTTCTTGCCACAGTTGTTAAGTGAATTACTATTGTTGTTAAGTTAGTACATGGTAATAGCAGTTGAGTTAATCTTCCCCAATGATTTTGTTCATCCAGTCACAAAAAGTGATCACATGACCCTGAGTCAGTTGTCAAGAGTCCAATTTTTTATAATGTGACCATGGGGATGCTACATTGGTCATAATTGTGAAAATGGTCATGTCACTTTTTTCAGTGCTGTTGTAACTTTGCACAGTCACTAAACAAATGGTTGCAAATCAAGAACTATCTGTACTAACACTCAAATTTTAAATGTGAATTATCAAGTGCTAGTTACTATATTCTCCTAAATAGGAAGCCCTATGCATGGTTGTTATTATCAATAAACTTGGTTTCATTGACATGTTTTTTTTTTTCCCTAAGTTGAAATGTGTCATCTTGGCCTTCGGTTGATTGTTGCTATAGTTTTGACTTGTTCTTCCATTCTGACTGGTGTCATAACCATGAATTCTAATCAGAGATCCAATTATTATTTTCAGACCAAATCCAAGAATGATGAGAACTGAATGAATTTTTAATACAGCTCTCAAAAGAAGGAAAATAATCAATACAGGACCAAGCAAGAGAACCAAGGTCATATTTAACATGGATGAGGGCCATAAAATAATTGGGATCACTTCACTTGTATTAAGAGAAATTGTGGGGAGTGTGGGACTTTGCTTTATAAATGTGACAATTCCATTAATGATTGACATGAGAGTTTTTATAAATTTCCCATTTCAGAAAGGGAGAATTAATAAAAATGGAGTCAGATACTGGAGCTACAGGTTATTTACTTTTAACACATTATGATTATGCTGATTAAGAGAGAATTAAGCTCACACCACTGAATCACATAAAGATTGAGTAGTAATGATATAAAATATGTGCCTAATGTCCTATTGCTTCATAAACATCAATAATGTGCTCATGACTCTAGATAGAAAGAGGATCTTTTCTTTTATTCTATTTATTCATCTTTTGCAACATTTCTGATGTGATGTCTCTCTAGCACTTGGATGGAAGAGCATCTGAGAAGTCTTATGCACATCTTAGGAGCTGAATTTAAAGATGGATAACTTTAAAATGTTATTTATTGCCAACTGTTTGCTCAACTAACCATTGAATATTGGGGGGGGGGGGAGTGGGGAGTGAAAATAGTTCAAATAATAGAAATTAATATTGCTCCAGAGATCACAATATGCAAATAAATTACCAAATGTTGGATTGCAATACATTTCATGTCAATCATGCAATATAGCTACAAATGAAATTAAAAAGGAATCTATAAGAAAGTGTGTTACTGGTAATAAGGCACTTGAGGACTCTTTGTTTCTTGCTGTTTAAGATTAGAATCTGGTCTATATTTTGAGTCCGTGTTTCTAGTTGTCTGTTAGAACATGACCCTTTGAAACATATCAACTGTGGGGAGATTTTTAATCATAGGCCATATTTGGCATTTCAATTATTAGAGCATCGTTATCAGAATGATGATCTGCACCTGCTTGATTAGCCACCACTTTGCACACAGCACTGTTTCTCACAGAGAACATTTCTGTTTCTTTTTAGCTTTTCTCATGATTGCCAACAGAAAATGAGAAATATAATTTCAGGGAGGCACACAAGAGCATTTTCGCTGCACGTGCTGTATTTGCAAACCAGATGGCATTTTTTTAACCCCTTTTTCTTTAGAAGATGGAAATGTTAATTGCCTTGCAACCAACATATCCCCGATTTCATCATTCTTCTTTTGCCTGACTAATTTCCCTTAATAAACCTATCTTTGAAAGAAAGGAAATGGATCAATGTGTATTCCTGTGATGGGAGGATAATGCTTCTTGAAGGTATTGGCAGGAGATCCAACTTGTTCTTCATACAGGTGGAGGTGGTTTGCTCCACTGTGAACCAATGAAGCCTGGCTAATATGGGAGTAATCACAGAAATGGAAAAAAAAAAAAAAGATGTCACATTCACCACCCATTCATTCAGTAATATTGTTTTGTTGTTAAAAATACTACTTATCCACCTTTCTATTTGAAAAAAAAGCTCAAAGCAGATAATTAGTAGTAACATTCAGTAACATAATAACTATAAATTTAATGACAACATAATTCATATATAAATCAGGGAGAATAACATTTAGCAGCCTGGAAAGGCAACAAAATAATAAAGTAGGACTCCATCATGTTAGAAGGCCAGCAGAACAGCTGAAAGGTACTCCTTAGACCATTTCAAATTTTGGCCTAGCCAAGAAAATGGTATCTGACCATTGCTATGAATGAATGTGTTTCATCACAGCTAATAAGTAAATTAAGTGGAAATATTGTGCTTACTTCATGTGAGGAATTAATCGAGCAGTTTACTACATACTTGGATTTCTAATAAGCACACAGTTAAGTAAATATTTTATCCAGCTAACTGATTGTAATTATGAAATATATGCAACCTTGGCTTATAATAAATATTATTTCTCTTACCATTCTTTGTTCCTCCAAATGTTACCCCCAAGATCCTCCAAAATAAAAATTGGGCATTGTCATGAAATTTTGTGCATGAATTGTACTGCAGAAGAGCAAATACTGTGTTTGAAATAATTCCTGCAACTATAGCCATAGTACTCATCTGTTTCAAAAATCTTCAAATTTGGTACTCATTTTGACATGAAAGTGTTGTCCTGATACTTGCCATTTGTTTGGTACTCAACACACTGCAATAGGAAAAGGGGGATGGCCATGGAGAATGGACAAGAAGTAACCATTCTGAGAAGGTCACTGCAGGAAGAGGGGGACAGCCGGAGAGGTGGATAGGAAGTTGGCCATGTTGGGAAGGTCATTGGCATAGGAAAATAAGATGTGCTTCCGAACTGAAACAAAGCCATATGGCAAGTCGTGGTTTGTTTGGCACTCATCATTCCTCCCAGAACCAATTTAATGATGAGTACCAAGACACCACTATACTACTTTTCAACTTTTGTAGGTTCCTTTATACAATCACAGAGATAATACAGCATACTTATACAGATTACAGTATACTAAATTCATTCTTATAAGGTATTAAAATGTAATTCCAAATAATTATCCCCTCCCTTAGTATCATTAGTTGTCACTAAGATGAAATTTGTATCTTCCGAAGATCTTGATTTTGAAAGCCTTTGTATTTACATGGAAAGAATGGTAAAAAGAACTAACACTGTGCTTATAATCTTTAATATCCTTTCACTAAAAATGAACAAGTTACAGGAGTATAATATCCAAGGGTAACTGAAATGCTTGAAATGTCCATTGAATTTGACTTATCCATTTCACAAGCATAAGAGAAAACAGCCACTCATTGTGAAATTAATGCTTTGTTAGTACCATGTTACATTTCCACAAAGGATTTGATCTATGATCAAAGATCTAATGCCTGAAGGCTGACAACAAAGGCAAATACCAGGCCAATAGGGAGGCAACAACCTTCAGATAAGCGACCACCATTCTGAAGCCTGATAATACTGGATGACAATCAGCAGCTCAGCATCTTGATTGTATTAAGTGCATCTGCTCCAGGAGTTTTGAGACATTTATCTGCAAAGTTTTGCTAGAATAAAACCTCCTGAAGGAAATAAAGAGTCAGAAAGGGAGTGGAAATATTTTAAATCAAAGCCAGAATATGATCAGCATGATTATTTAGAGTTTGCCTGAATGTTCTCCCTAAATGACCTGTGAAGAACTTTGTCATACTTCAAATGACATAAGTGAAGGAAGTCAGTCATCTGATAAAAACTACCACGGTTGCTAGGAAAGACTAGCAAGAAAAATAGATGCCCAGAGATCAATTGAATCATGATAAGTAAAATTTAAGGTTGAGGTTGAAGCTGATCTTCAGATCCAGATAAATTTGAACAGAAGCTAAACAACTGTTGGGACTGGAGCCCTGATAGGGACCTACTGCATAAGGAGTGTCTGACCAAGTAGCAAAAATTATTAGCCCCTTGGTTTTTTAATTTTAATTTTTAACTCTTTATTCCAGTGTACTTATTTTTGCACTTTTAAAACTTTTATTATATTGTAAACTACCCAGAGCGGCTGAACCAGTGATATGGCTGACATAGAAATTCTTCTTCTTCTTCTTCTTCTTCTTCTTCTTCTTCTTCTTCTTCTTCTTCTTCTTCTTCTTCTTCTTCTTCTTCTTCTTCTTCTTCTTCTTCTTCTTCTTCCTCTTCCTCCTCCTCCTCCTCCTCCTCCTCCTCCTCCTCCCCTCCTTCCTCCTCATCTTTTTAAAATGTTAATTAACAGATAAGATGGCTTAGCTGAGAATGCTTAGAATGGTAATAAAATAAACTTGGAGGATGTATGTAAAAAAACAATTTTATTTTTGTATTTATGAATTGTAAGTTTTATTGCTGAATTTAATAACAATTAATAATAAAGATGTTTTGATGGCAACTTTCCCATTCTGCAGATATCCTTGTCTGACCATCACAGAACATTGCCCAGCAATTAAGTTTTCAGAATTCAGAGGAAATGCTATGAAATACAAGACAAGTGCATCAATACTTAAAGAAAATATTACAAGGAACAACATGCCTTAGCCACCTCATGTTAAATTTGAAAATAAATTGCTACTTATAATTTCATTGACATCTTGACATGCCTTTAACAAAATAAAAAAAAAATGTCCATCTTTCCAAATGAACAAAAAAGAAAAAGAAAAGGTAGGTATCATCCTACAATATAAGATTTAAAATATAGCTCAGTGTTATCCCTAGCTCCATTATAAAAATTAACATTGTATTTTATAGGTGTCATTATTTTATTGGAGATTGGTATATTATTCACTTGATTTGAATAAAAGATGGTCTATCTCTATCAAAATAATAAAAAATAACAAAAAAGGGAGCATGATGAAGAAAATTCAGTTACCATGATGTTTAATAAAATATGGTTTGAGAAACTATTTTGACCATCATTAATTTCATTTTGGTCAAAAGATAACAGTATGCTTTTCTTAAGTTTTCCAAAACTGAAAGGTATTCATCCCTGTTGAATATGTTCAGTTTGACTTTCTATATTGACAAGTTTGACACTTGATCTTGTGTACAAATCAATCCTTTCTAAATTCCAAACAGACATTTTCACTGCTCAGGCCTCTATTTTTCAGTTGAATGCAGTTTAGTACCTAGACTAAAATTCAGGGCTATTATTCCTAGAGTTTGATCTTTCTCCAGGTTAATCCTCTAGTTTCTCTGGATTAAAATACGAAAGCTTTCTCTTTGCCAAGAAAATGGAAACTGTGCAGACTGAAGCTTGTGAGTACATTTTTTTCATTCTCATGTAAAAGAAACTTTTATTTTCTATCTTCTGCTCAGAGCTTTTATAAATTTTGCTTAAATATGTTTTTGAATATTTAAAAAAATGAGCTCCTCCAAGTTTCAAATGGTCTCCAAACTAATGATATTTTAAAGGACTTTGAAGATGTGACTGTTAGGGATAACATTGGTTACCTAACTTTGTTTGGGTAAAAATAACATATAAACTATGTTAGTGAGTTTAAGTGTATGTATCACTTTAACTGCAAAATATGTATTTTGGGTGCGGTTGTAAAATCACCATAAGAGGGAGCAAGAGAGCTCACTGTTAGCTGGCTTTCACTGTAGTAGCTGACAATGTTGGATTGATGGTGATAACTGCGTGTTTTCCCTGCTGTTGCTGAAACGAAGAAAAGGGGTTTGATTTTCTTCATATCTCTGACTGCAAAAGAGATATATTGCTGGACTGATTATTTGTGAGTTTACTGTCCTCTATTTTGCAACTGATTAATCCCTGGATGGACTGAACTAGTGTATAACATATGGACTGTTTCACTATGCTATAACTGTTGCTGGAATAAAAAACTATTTAACTGGCACAGTGTATCTGTCTTACTGAGTGTAAACTACAACGTTTATCTCACATCATTTGCCTGCCTGCTAGACTGCCGTTGCACGTTATGCTAGGGTGTGTATCCCTAACACTGGTTATGGGCCCAGGTGCACAGTCAGACTAACCAGGATATAACAGGCTTAGATTAAAGTGAGAGTTTGTGTAGTTACACAACTATGTAAACAGACAGCTGTGTTTTATTAATTATAGTTTAATATCCAGATAAAGATGGCACAAGTCAATTTACAAAGTTTGTCTCTAATATCCAAACTGGATGGAACAAACTATGTTTCATGGTCTATGAAATATAGCCTACTTCTACGCAGAGAAGGTTTGTGGAGTATAATTCAAAACCCACCAGAAGTAGATGCTTGGGATCTGGAGGGTGAGAATGATGCCCAGAAAATACAAGAATATCAACTGAAGAATGAGCAAGCTCTCTGTATAATAGGACTGACACTCTGTGATGAGCAGCTTGTGCATATTCGAGGAGAAGAAACAGCTGCTAAATGTTGGGAGAATTTAAGGAAAATTTATGTTCGAGACAGTGTAGGAGCACATATAAATCTTACACGGAAACTGTTCAGAACACATCTTCAAAAGAATGGAGATATGCTGAGTCATATAAACATAATGAAGAGAATTTTTCAGGAACTGCATGAAAAAGAACTTATCTTCACAGAACTACACCAATTTTATATAATTTTATCTTCTTTAGATAATAGCTACGATGACTACATAACTTCACTTGAGGTTCTGCCAAAAGATAACCTCACATTAACTGACATTACTGGCAGATTAATTGAAGAAGCCAGGAGAAGGCTTGAAAAGGATCAACTCAGAAGGGAACAACTACAATGTGAAGAAGAGAAAATATCTTCGACAGCGTATACAATTAGAAAATGCTTTAATTGTGGAGGAAAAGGACATTTGGCTAGATTCTGCAAGAAAGGAAAAAGCCAAAATGCCAGCCAGAAAAATAAAAGGCATCAAAGGATAAAAAATGCTTAGAGTTAGCCATGTATAGCAACCAAACTGTGAATAGTAATTTATGGGTTGTAGATAGTGGAGCATCGCACTGCATAACAAAAGATAAGAAAAGATTTATGAAGATGTCCATGAGTTCACAGCAGATATCATTAGCTAATGGATGGAAACTGAAAGCTAAAGGTCAAGGTATATCATGTTGTTCTTGCATAAGAGAAAATGTAAAAATGTTATATGTACCACAACTTAAGTTTAATTTGCTTTCAGTTAGAGTTTTGGTTAAACTAGGTTATTACCTTTAGGGGAGACAATTGCATAATTGAAAAAGAAGGTAAAAAAGTGACTGCAACTTTAAGAGGTGAATTGTATGTGTTAAATGATAATTCAAAGATAGTTAACACAGTTTATAATAATGTTAAACCTCATAATGAGTGCATACATTTGTTACACAGACGTTTGGGGCAAATACATTTTAAAATGCTTAAACAAATGGTAGAACTATCTAAGAGTATAAAACTGAAGCCTTGCAGTAAGTATTTGCACTGCAATTCTTGTAGTCAAGAAAAAAGTAAATAAATGCCAGCAAATAAAGTTAATGGATTTAAAACAAAGGAGCCTCTAGAGGTCGTATTTGCTGATATTATAGGTCCTAAAAAACCAAGTGTGGGAGGTGCTCGTTATATACTAAGTATCATGGACCATTATTCCAGATATGGTTTCTGTTATCTAATGAAAAGCAAAACGGAAACATATCAAAATTTCTTTAATTGGCTTAAATTCACAGAGAGAAAAACTAAAAGGAAGTTAGTAACTCTTATCACTGATAATGGTACGGAATTTGTAAACAATAAATTCCAAAATAAACTGAAGATGGCAGGTGTTGAACATAAAAAGCCTGCACCATATAGGCCACAACATAATGCCTTTATAGAAAGATGAGGCCAAATAATTCAAGCAATGGCTCGTACTATGCTGTCAGATTCAGGATTACCTGAAACTTTGTGGGGAGAAGCAATAATGTGTGGTAATCATATACTGAATAATGTTGTTAACTCAACAACAGATGAATTACCATTCACACTGTGGCATGGTAGAAAACCTGACCTAAGCTACATGCACACATTTGGAGCACCAGCATGGGTGCATATTCCTACACAACTGAGACATAAGGGGCAACATAGGGCTAAAAAGTTATTCTTTGTAGGTTATGAATCTAATCACAAATCATACAGATTCTGGGAAAAAGGTACATCTAGAGTTTACTGTAGTGTGAGTGCCAAATTCCTAGAACATGTAGGATGGGAAAAACTGGAACAAGATTCAAGTAAGGAAGTAATTATAGAAACCTACAAAAGACCAAAAGAACAAATCAGTAATAAGAAGAGTACAATTAAAGAGGAAGTACAGGAAGAGCATATAGGACCAGAACAGGAAGAAATACCAGAACAGGAAGAAATAGATAATCAGGAACAGGTAGAACATGAAAGTCCACCTGTAAGCCCTGTAATACCTAGACGTACAAAACGTGTAACCAGACCACCTGACAGGTAACAAGCAAGTATAGTTTGCCAAGTTAATAAAGTTCCAACTACTGTTAAAGAACTTAGAATGTATCCTGCAAAGGATCAGGAAAACTGGCATAGAGCAATGGAGAAGAAATTAAATTCATTAAAAGAAATGAAAGTTTATGAAAATGCCAAATTACCTCCAGGTGAAAAGTCCATTGGTTGCAAATGGATATTTAAGTTAAAAACTGGTAAAAATGGGACTGTTACCCATAAGGCTAGGTTGGTAGCTCAAGGATTTAATCAAACTGCATGTGATTATGATGAGGTATTTGCACCAAATTTAAAGGCAATAACCTTGAGAGCAGCTTTAGTGTGGGCAGCTAAGAAGAACTGTATCATAAATCATTTAGATGTAGAAACTGCCTATCTGCATGCACCATTGCAGCACACTATATATTTAAGAAAATCAGTAGGTATAAAGGATGATAAAAATAATAATGACTGTTGGAAACTGAATAAAAGTCTCCATGGATTAAAACAATCTGGTTATGAATGGAACCAATATATTGTAAAAGAGTTATACAATATAGGATTTAAAGCTGGTTTAGCTGATCCATGTTTATTTAAAAGAGAGACAAATGGAACGGTGTCATTATTATTGTTGTTTACAGATGATATTGCTTTAATTACTAAGACTAATAATGAAGCTACTGAGATAATATCATTATTAATGTAAGAGGATAAAATTAAAGCAATTAGGAGAAATAAGACAATATCTAGGATTGACAATAAACAAAACCAATAGTGGATATAAGATATCACAAGAAGATAAAATTTACCAATTGCTAAAAATGTAGAAAATGGAACTTTGTAATCCGGCAATAACTCCAATGAGTCAGGAATTTTGTCATACTGATGCTCAAAGTTCAAAATTTGATAAGACTATTTATCAATCATTAATAGGTAGTTTAACATATATAAGTAATTGGTCAAGGTCAGACATTGCATATAGCATTAATCAATTGGCAAGATTCAATGCTGAACCCAATGAAAGACACTGGCAAGTGCTAAAGCGTATATTTAGGTATCTTAAAAAAACAATGCACTATGCATTGTATTTGGAGCCAAAAGATGATTTGATTGTAAGTGCATATGCTGATGCAAGTTTTGCAACAGATATAAAAACTAGAAAATCAACTTCAGGTATGGCTATACTATTAGGTAAAACACTGATTGGTTGGAGGTCAATTAGACAGCAACACATAAGTATGTCCACAATGGAAGCAGAATTTTCATGTCTATCTTTATTATGTACTGACTTAATTCTGTATAAACAGTTGTTGTTAGATATGGGAGTAACTGTCAAAGTTGCCATTGTAGTTTATGAGGACAATCAAGCAGCCAAACGGTTGGCTGCAAATATTGCTGTAAAAACAAGATCTAAGCATACTGACCTTATTTGAATGTAAGACAATCTGTAAAAAATGGTTTAATGAGATTGGAATATTGCATGACTGATGAAAACACTGCAGATGGATTTACAAAAGCCCAAGGTGCAGTCAAGCACAAAGAAAATTGTGAAAACTATTGGTTGAAATTGTAAACAGATATATATATATATATTATTATATTACCCAAAAGGGGAGAATGTTAGGGATAACTTTGATTACCTAACTTGGTTTGCGTAAAAATAATATATAAACTATGTTAGTGAGTTTAAGTGTATGTATCACTTTAATTGCAAAATATGTATTTTTGGTGCGGTTGTAAAATCACCATAAGAGGGAGCAAGAGAGCTCACTGTTAGCTGGCTTTTACTGTAGTAGCTGACAATGTTGGATTGATGGTCATAACTGCGTGTTTTCCCTGCTGTTGCTGAAACAAAGAAAAGGGGTTTGATTTTCTTCATATCTCTGACTGCAAAAGAGATACATTGCTGGACTGATTATTTGTGAGTTTTCTGTCCTCTATTTTTCGACACTGGACTTTTCAACTGATTAATCCCTGGATGGACTGAACTAGTGTATAACATATGGACTGTTTGACTATGCTATAACTGTTGCTGGAATAAAAAACTATTTAACTGGCACAGTGTATCTGTCTTACTGAGTGTAAACTACAACATTTATCTCACATCATTTGCCTGCCTACTGGACTGCCGTTGCACGTTCTGCTAGGGTGTGTATCCCTAACAGTGACTCTTTGTCTGGGCCTTTGGTATGGACAACTGATGCCGCATTTTTTCTTGAAATTGTTTTTTGTGCCATCTTTGTTCCATTCTTTTGTATTGTTATTTATTTTAAACTACTTTTACCAATTTATAAACTTTCCAGAGTTGTGAGTAACATAAACATTTGAACTTATTTGCTTGTTTATAGATGTTTCATTACCTGGCTAGATAATATTATCTGTGCTAACGAGTGTGGGATTTTTACCCTGTTTATATGCAATAGATTGCTTTGCTAGTGTTCCTGGAGGTGAGAGTCTCTCCCTAATTAATTACAGTGGTAGCTTCGTACTCCTCATTAATTGGTTTCATAAAGCACAACAAAAACTAAAAAGTATGAATACCAAACAAACCATGTTGACTAACCATGTGACCCTTTGTTTTGGTTGGGAAGTACTTCCTATCTGTCTCTTTTCCTATGTCAGTGATCTTCCCAGCATGGCTGACTTCCTCTGAGGCCATCTCCCATTCCTTTTGCAGCAATTTTTCCAGCATAGCTGACTTCCTGTCCATTCTGTATGGCTGCATACCTCCATGAACACTAGCAAAGCAATCTATTGCATATAAACAGGGTAAAAATCCCACACTCGTTAGCACAGATAATATTATCTAGCCAGGTAATGAAACATCTATAAACAAGCAAATAAGTTCAAATGTTTATGTTACTCACAACTCTGGGAAGTTTATAAATCGGTAAAAATAGTTTAAAATAAATAACAATACAAAAGAATGGAACAAAGATGGCACAAAAAACAATTTCAAGAAAAAATACAGCATCAGTTGTCCATACCAAAGGCCCAGACAAAGAGTCACATGGCTGATATCACAACACATTGAGTATCTAACAAACAAGTACTAGGATAACATTTTCACAACAAGATGTCTTGAGTAAAAAAAATTTGTTGATACAAGGCACCACTGTACTTAATTAGGATACTATATTCTGCTATCTGGTTTTAATTCTTGTTCATCTGGTGTAGGCTGCTGGAAATAATGTTGTTGTTGTTAAGTTCTGCGCATGGGTGCAAGGAACGGAGACGAGGCAGTGAACAGTGAACTTCTTTATTAATCATTCTGAACAGAGCAAAAACCTAGGGCAGCAGCAGCCCTTTCATAGGGCAGGCTGCTGATCGAGTAACCAATGAGAACATGGAAGTGTTAGCCCCTTGAACCAATGAGAGTGGCTCATTAACAGCCAATCAGATTCTCCTGAACGGACCAATCAGATATCGCTATTATCGGCCAATCAGAAGTGCAGGATTAGAACCCTGCTTTTTCTAAAGGTTTGATAAAACTTTATTTAAGCGTTTTATTAGTTCATAACACCCCTTCCCCCCGGGTTCCGTTTAAGGGGTGAGTTGATGTAATCCCTGAGGTATGAAGGTTGTTTTGACTGTCTATTATATTTACGCTGTCCCACCGGTTCCTGTCTGTAATCCGGTTTCGGTGGGACGTTTTGGGGCAAGTCAGGTACCGGTGGTTCCGTATCCTCATTGGATGACTCGGTGCCGCTAATGTTCTCGTTGTTGTCCTCCGATCTTCACGGGCTTGCTTCTGTTGAGGTGTTCCTTTGTGGCGAGGACACTCCCCTCCCTGATTCTTCTTCATTTGTCACGCCTGATTGCTGACTTCTTTCGCTCCTGCTTTCCACAATCTCGAATTCGGTTTCTCCAACATCCCCTCCGCCCTCAGTTTGGGAGTTACCGGAGTTGCGGAAACTGGGTTGTAGCCTCGAGCGAAGCTGATCTATATGGCATTTCCATATTTTTCCATTGCAGGTTTTCACACGGTACGACCTGGGTCCGGTGGCTTGAATTACGGTTGTCTCAACCCACAACGGTTCGCTGGAAAGGTTTCTGGTGAAAACTAAGTTGTCTATCTTGAAATCGCAGCATTTTCTGCTAGATCCACAGGGTTTCTCTGGCTCGTAAGATGGGTGAAGCTGGTCAAGGTGGGAACGGAGTTTGCATCCCATCAATAGCTCAGCTGGAGTCTTGTTGGTGACGCTGTGCGGAGTGATGTGTTGGAGAAGGAGTATTCTGTTTATTTTATCTTCAATGTCCCCATAGTCCATGTTGTAGAGGTTTTTTTTAACAAATTGTACCATGCGCTCGGCTCTTCCGTTAGCCGCAGGATGGACTGGCGAAGTTAGCACATGGCGAATATCCCGGTCCGCTAAGTATTGTTCAAAGGATAGAGCAGTAAACTGGGGTCCGTTGTTGGAGACCAGAATGTCTGGCACTCCATGCGTCATGAATAGCCTGTTCAATTTCTGGATGACGGACTCTGTTGTAGTACTCTTCATTTCATGGATCTCGAACCAGTTGGAATAGGCATCCACTTTGAGTAGGAACGTATGTCCCTTAGTAAGTCCCACAAAGTCAATGTGGATGCGGGACCATGGTCCCCGGGGTGTTTCCCATTCTGTTGGAGTTGCTTTAGGTGGGGCACTGCTAACTTCTTGGCACTTTAAACAAGTCTTTACCCAGGCTTTGATCTGTTTGTCGATGCTCGGCTACCACGCGTAGCTTCGTGCAAGCGCTTTCATATGCATGATGCCAGGGTGACCCTCATGCAGTGTTTTTAATGCTGCTCGTTGTAACCGGTCTGGGACGATGACTCTATCCCCCCATAGGATGCAGCCTTTTTGCAAAAAAAGTTCTGTTTGCCGGTTCTTGAAGGGGGTGAAGTCATCAGGGGTTTATTCTACTGGCCATCCCCATTCGACCCAGCTAAGAACTCGCGCTAAGACAGAATCGCGTTTTGTTTCAATCACAATATCTCTAGCTGTTAGCGGCGGTGAATGTAGCATTTCAATCTGGAGTGTCGTAAGGGTTGGAGCTGGGTCGTCAACGGTTTCTGGAAGTGGTGCACGGCTCAGTGTGTCAGTGTGGGGAATGGCTTTCCCCGGGCGGTGTTGCAGTCTATAGTTGTATGCAGTGAAAAACTCCGACCAGCGAGTCATTCTAGGTGATAATATATAGGGGGTTGGCTTGTCTCCTGCTATAATCCCCAGCAAAGGTTTGTGGTTGGTGACAATAGTAAAAACTCGTCCATATACATATTCATGAAACCGTTTCACAGCAGATACAACAGCAAGAGCCTCTTCATCGATTTGACTATAGTTACGTTCAGCCTTTGACAGGGTCCTTGAAAAATAGGCAATAGGGACCTCACTACCATTTGGTAACACATGGTTCAAAATGGCTCCTACTCCAAATGGTGACGCATCACATGTAATTGTTAAAGGCAAAGTCTCATTATACTGGATTAAAACAGCATCTGAGGTTAATAAGTTTTTCACTTGTCGGAACGCGTGCTCCTCTCGGTGCTCCCAAACCCAGGTTGCTTTTTTGTCGAGAAGTCTATGTAGGGGCTCAGCTACAGTTGCTTTGTGGGACAGGAAGATGTTGTAAAAATTAATGAGCCCCAGAAAAGCTTGGAGATCAGTCTTATTTCTGGGTCTTGGGGCATTCATGATTGCTTTTAGTTTGCTATTGGTGGGGTGAATGCCTTGTTTATTGATTAGGTACCCCAGGAACTCTACTTTATCTGTACACAGTTGACATTTATTTTTTTTAACCTTAAGGCTGGAATCTTTAAATTTCTGGAGAACCAATTTAAGATGCTCTTCTAGTATTTCTCTATTTGGGGCAGCAATTAAAATGTCATCAAAGTATGGTACGACCCCCTTGATCCCTTGCAAGAGTCTCTCCATCAAACTTTGCAAAATCCCTGGGGCTATGCTAACTCCGAATTGGAATCGGTTGCACTTAAAGGCACCTCGGTGCGTAACGATCATTTGTGCCTCTGCTGTTTTTTTTAATCTATAGGCAGTTGTTGGTACGCCTGTGCTAAATCCAATTTAGCGAAGACTTTTCCGCCCCCCAGGGAATGGAGAAGGTGTTGTACCACCGGCACCGGGTAAGCATTCTGTTGAAGGGCATGATTCAGGATGGCTCAGTAGTCCTCACAAATCCTTAACGATCCATGAGGTTTGATGGGTGTTACGATTGGGGTTTCCCAACGAGCGTGGTCTGTTGGTTCTAAAACACCCTGGGCTATTAATTTATCAAGCTACTTATCAATCTTTGGTTTAAGGGCAAAAGGTACCGGACGAGGCTTAAGGCGGATGGGGGCTACTTCAGGGTTAAGGTTAAATGATATCGGGGTCCCCTTGTACTCACCTAGTTTGTCTGCAAAGATGTCCTGGAATTCCTGGACGATGGCCTCCTCCCAGTTGTCACTTCTGGTTTGGTGAATGCCGGCTACCTTGATCCCAAGTGGAGCGAACCATTGAAGGCCTAATAAGCTAGGCCGATCACAGTTGACAATGGTCAATGGTAAAGATGCAGTACAATTTTTGAATGAGACCTGGACTAGGCTGGATCCAACGACCGGAATTCGGTTTCTCTGGTAATCCTTGAGTATGATTCTTTGGGTTCTGAGGTCTTGCCGCTGGACAGCAGGGATTAATTGTTTAAGGGTCTTCCAGGAAACCATCGAGAGGGATGATCCTGAATCAACTTCCATCACACAGGGCTGCTTTTCGATGGCGACCTTCACTCAGATCTTCTTTGCATCTAGTGATGAGGCATGACCAATTGTAATGATTTGGTGTGCCTCTTCTCGTTTTGTAGAATTGGCCAGTGGTTTATTTTTGTAGGAGTGGTTGTTCCATTGGTGGTTCAAATGTTCCCAACTCACAGGACGATTCCCTGTGGTTTGGCGGTTGTTGGTCCCCCTCTGAAGTGGGCTGGATCCTTGCTTGCTTCTACAGACCTTTCCGATGTGGCCTCTTTTCCCACAAAAATGGCAGAGCGCGTCGAGAAATTTGCAGTCTGATCGTGGGTGGTTTGCCCCACAACCTGCACATTGATACTGCAGTCTCTCGTTACGCTGGTGGTGTTGGTCACGTTCAGACTGGAGCCGGTTGACTTCCTCCTCATCACTTTCTGATGACGATTCGAGTTCCTCATGGTGGGTTGCCATTGTGTGTCCCTCTAGGCGAGGTGAGGTTTCACTGGCGAGTTGGCAGAACGGTGCGTTGGTGTGGCACATTCGGGCAGCCGACTTCCTGGTTGCTTCTGCTGCAATAGCGTCAGCGATGGCATCTGCAAGGCTGATGTCGCCTTTCACCATCAGCTTACTCTGCACATGTGGTGCATCTAATCCCAGAATTATTCGGTCTCTCAAAGCTTCTTCAAGGTCGGCAAACCCACAGAGGCCTTCCAGGTTCTGGAGATCCGTGATGAAATCTGCAATGCTCTCTCCTTTCCACTGGTCTCTCTGGTAAAATTCATGTCTTCGGACAAGCGTTGGTACAGTAGGTGCATAGTGGCCCCGTAGGAGGGGCTCGAGGACATCCCAGTTCATGGATTTCACCTCAGCCGGTTTCGCCAGTGCCTTGGCCATCCTAAAAATGGCAGGTCCGCAGTGGGTCAGGAATACTGCTCACTTTTTTCCCGTAGTGGCATCCTTCAAGTTGTTGATCTCCAGAAACATCTGGAACCGGTCCATGTACGAGTCCTAGTCTTCTTGTGCCGGGTCAAATGGAGCGGGTGGTATGGCGCCATCGGACATGGTTTCTGTTGTCGATGTGCCTTCAGTCACGTGCTCTGTTTGGTGCTCTGTAGTGTTCAGTCAACTCTGATGTCTCCGCATCCCATCTTCGTCGCCAGTGTTAAGTTCTGCGCATGGGCGCAAGGAATGGAGACGAGGCAGTGAACAGTGAACTTCAACTCTTTATTAATCATTCTGAACAGAGCAAAAACCTAGGGCAGCAGCAGCCTTTTATAGGGCAGGCTGCTGATCTAGTAACCAATGAGAAACGTGGAGTGTTAACCCCTTGAACCAATGAGAGTGGCTCATTAACAGCCAATCAGATTCTCCTGAACGGACCAATCCGATATCGCTATTGTCGGCCAATCAGAAGTGCAGGATTAGAACCCTGCTTTTTCTAAAGGTTTGATAAAACTTTATTTAAGTGTTTTATTAGTTCATAACAGTTGTTGCTTGTTGGCCACTGGCCCTTCCAATAGAATCAGAGGAGGAGGACAAGCAGGCGTGGGAGTCAGGGTCAGCATCAGGGCAACCTGGGAGCTCCAAGGGGGAAGATGGAATGGAGCTGGAAGAGAGAGACAGAGGCAGAGCCTGGGCCCTCAGCCCTCAGATGGAGAGTCAACAACCCCCAGGTCTGGAGGTAGTTGATGAACAAGAAGAGGAACAGCTGAGTCCAGTGCCTGATGTGTGGCTGAGCAGAAGGTGAGAGCAGTGGAAAGCTGTGGGCCAATCCTGGGGAAGAAAGAGCCACATCTGTTAGCAAGGCCCCGCTTTAGCTCAGGGGATAAAAGGCAGGGGGAGGAGATGAATAAGTGTGGCAGACAACTATTCATCTTCCAGCCAGACAGACTTGTTAGCTTGCATGAGAAACTTTTTGCCGGGGCTGACAGCATTCCTAATAATGGAATCTTTTGAGTTTACATCACAGGGTTCATATTGTTGTGCTTGGGGAGCTGGATCAGAACAAATGTGTTCTTGTCTTTTTGTTTCATTCTTGGGCTTTTTTTAAAAAAATGTTTATTTGGAATAGTGCACTGAATGATGTGAAATGTGGTTTAACCTTATCTGTCTACACTACAATATTGATAACTTATTTGTCTGAATGCCAAACTTCCAGAAATTCCCTAGTATGTTTTGGATTTAGCCTAGTGTAGGATGCTCAAAGTTGCCCAATCAAAATTATAGGTGAATATGTCTCTGTGTTGTGAGATTAAAGAGTTTTCATTGTTTCTTCTGATTGCTAGTTCATGTTCATGGATGTGCTCTTCTAGTCTTCTGCCTGTTCTGTATAGTGATTATTGCAATCTTTACCCTAAATGTTATAAATGACTCTACAGTGCACTGTGTGTTGTAGATGACTCTATAGGTCAAACTAGAGCTAAATGCATTTTCTTCCATTTATTGTATATGTTAAAATTTGTTTTCCACTCATCGTACTGTGAAGCAACAATGAAATGTAAATGTGTTGGAATGGATTAGATACAGCAAAAGCCTCATAACAAATACACCCCAGGGTTTCATTCTGTTGCTAAAATCCTATAAGGGTCTCAACAAAATTCATTTCAGTTTTGAAAAAAAAAGTCATATTACATAGTTTTAGACAATAAAAAATATTGATATTTCAACTAAGATGAAGAAAATTGGAAGCCACCATTATATACATGTTTATTTTATATTTTGCATAACATTTTCCTTTTCTTCACTTTTTCATTTTTCTTTTATTTTTTCCCCTCTTTTTCCTCCCTGCTGACTGCCTGTTTGTATTAGTTTTTATCTACTTGTTTAAAATGTTTATTTCATTATCTATGGAGATTCTCAGTCATCCAGGTCACGGTTGTGCCAAAGCTACTTTTTCAAGATGCAACTGGACTTTCTGGTTTTTCTTTGAAGATGTTTTGTTTCTCATTCAAGAAGCTTATTTGGGTTTATTTCCTTAATTTAAAAAAAAGAATATCAACAAAATTCAATTCATTTTTGGAAAAAAAATGAAAGCAAATTATATAAATTATTCTTTAATTTGTACTCCAATGTATACTTGTATATAAAAGTGGATAAAATCCAAACAAATTGTGCATTTTACAAATTACAACTTGTAGTACAAACAACAGGGTTACTGGTGAAGGTTATAATAGATTACAATTTTAGAGATTTTATCAACATTAAATCATACTGATAACAGAATACAATTGGTACTCTGACATGGTAGTGCAGAGCTGTAGATTGTTTTGTTAAGCTTTAGGAACATATGTATTTTAGTAATAGAAATAGTACTTAGACTTTACAGCACTCTGAATAGTTTACGGTATCAGCATATTGTCCCCAACAATCTAGGTCATCATTTTACCAACTTGGGAAGGGTGGAATTGCAGCGTATGTGAATTTATATACCATTTTCCCACTCTTCCAGAATAGAGGCAAATAGCTAACAATCTAAAGCATAAACCTATATCAGCTGAAAGCAAATCATCCAAATCAAAAGACTAGTCCAATTCCCAGCATATTTGCTGAGAAATATATCTTGCTATGATCAGTGAAGCTTGAACCCAAATAAATGTGCATATGATTGTAGCTTGATACTAATACATTATGCAATAAATCAATCAGTGCTGTGACAAATAATTTTTTTTTCTTTTTTCTAGCAGTAGCAGAAACTAGCGAGGTAGAAAGCAAAATTACCTCCCTGGATAGGGAATCCACCTGCTAAATGTCACACTTGTAGTGTAGGATGCTATTTTCCTCTAAGTTAAAATGGTTTCACAGTAGAACACACTGTCATGAGAAATGGTAGAGTTTACCTCACTACTTCACTTATGATTGTAAATGATAAATTGTGATAGTCATTAAGGATCATTACATGGCCACAACCAATTTTATGACCTTTTTTTCCTGTGGTTGTTAAGCAAATGCAGTGGTCGTAAAGAGAACATTGTGGTCATTAAGCAAATGATACAGTTGTTAAGGAAACTCATTATTCACTATGTGGCATTTCTTGTTGGAAACTGGAAGTATATA
The DNA here is from genome assembly GCA_033807585.1 of Hydrophis major. Lineage (NCBI taxonomy): Eukaryota > Metazoa > Chordata > Lepidosauria > Squamata > Elapidae > Hydrophis > Hydrophis major. The sequence continues at coordinate 21,280,972 of CM066331.1, forward strand.
CTGATCTCCAGCAAAGATGTCATACATCATGGCCAGATTACTCTGGGACACTAAAAAATCCATAAATGCCAAGAGCTCAAAATGCAGTCATGTGACTTTGGGTTTGGGGAGTGGCCATTGGAACTTTGAATCTGGGTATTAAGTATTTCTTCAGGTATGTTGTAACTTCCAATGGTCACTAATTTAATGGTCATAAATCAAAGATTACCTCTAGATTGCTCAGCAATAATCAACCTGGTTAACAATAATCAATGTCCAGATACTATTGATTGCAATTTGGCAATCCCTTGCCACTGGCTTTATTGGTTGAAACAAAAATGATACCTAATCTGAAACATCTTGAGGTAAGTCTCTTGACATTTGTTGCAGCTGAATCTTGCAATTAAAGCCTATGTTGTACAAGGTAGTTTTAATTTCCCATTCTAGAATTCTAACTCTAAAAAAACCTGGGCCTTACCAGCTGCTTTCAAGAAGACACATAATGTAAAGATCTGAAGAAGTTTCTTGGATGAGAAGTGAAATGTCTTCAAGGAAAATCGAAGTCCAATTACTTCTGAAAAAGCACCTTTGGGACAATGATGATCCAGATGACTGAGATGTTCATGCTTCTGAATTTTGAAGATTCCCAAGAATTGTGTGAATGCACAAATTATTAGGCTCAGGTTTGAATGCATGATGTGAAGATTTAACTTCTACAATGCTGGCAAAGGTAGAAGAACTGTATCCCTAGTTTTGATCCCCATGCTACAGGAGAGAGCCAGGTCTTAATGTTCATCCAGAGGTTCAGAAGAATGGGGACCATTTTTTTCTCTCTGAGGATAAGATGTTCCATAGAATGGGAGCAATGGCAGAAAAGATTCTCCTCCCAGACACCACCAGTCAAAATTCTTTAGATTTCAGGAGTCATAACATGCCTTTTATGCTGGACCAGGTGGGATAGATTGTAATTGGGAAGGGACAATCCCTTGGGTAACCTTAACTTAAATTATGAAGAGCTTAAAAGATCATAACCAGGAACCTGAATTGGATCCAGAAACAAATCAACACCAAATGCAGCTTGCACAGCAAAAGTGTTATATGCAAAGTCCTAGCAGTATCCATATCTACCTGTGCAGCTTCATTCTGTATCAGCTGTTGTGTCTGAATACATTTCAAGGATAATTGAAGGGCACATTGCAATAATACATTGTAGATAGATACAGGAGATGACTAGGTCATAGTAACTAAGAGAAGTGCATTCTGATCCAGGAAAGTGTGCAACTGGCACATAATGCAAGGTTGAGAAAAGGCCTTCCTGGCTATGACTACCACTGTTAACTCACCATAACGGGGAAGAAAGAGTAAGGATAGATCCCCTATCAGAACACAGTGTCACTGCTCCAGCAAGGAAACCCAAACAGAATTTATAATACAGATTTGGAAACTCTTGCAATAATTACAGTACTTGATTTCATACTCTGTCATTTCTAACCTAGTTATTAGTATGCCAGAAAAACAGAAATTATTAACATTCCCTATAACCATGATTAATGAAGCATATAGGTGATTTGCTATGCCATACCACGCCATGCCATGCCATGCTATGCTATGCTATGTAAAAATTGAATTGGGTAGTATGCATGCTGGATTATTTTGATCACTGATTATTTCCTCCTTTGACAGTGGCCATAGGTGATGTAGAAAATATGAATATTGTACTAGAATACAGTTATCCTCTGGCATTCACAAATTTGACAGGATCATCCATCACTTCCATAAAATAGCATACGAAAATGCTGTTAAGTTCTGATAAACCACCCACCCACGTACACAAGGGGGGGGGGGGGAGGCAGAGGGAGGAAGGGAGGGAGGGAGAAACCTTTCCTTAGCTGCTACTGTGCCAGTATGCTATAAGTAATCTTAGAGAAAGAATTAAAACAAGCAGATGGCATAGCTCAGGTAAAGCCAAAACTAACTGATAATTGAATAATTTCTTTTACTAAGAATTAGAAATGCAGCATAAGAAGAACAATGTACCGAAATGGCTTTGTTGGGGGCTATGAAAAAGAAATCATCAGTGAAAAATAATCATTTCTAAATCTTGATGTGACTTCAAGAATCACAGTGATTGAGGACATTAGGAAGGGGAAAAGACTGTGTTTTCCTATGAAGTGTAATGGGAATGGTGACTGCAGTTTGGTATAAACAGAGGAAAAAGAGTACAAAATTGCTCCAATTGATAGTTGTGCAAGATTTGATGGAAATTTAAAAGCGAAAAGCAAACACAATACTCTCAAAAGTAAATTACCAACACTGGTGAAGGTTCAATAACTAATGCAGTTCCAAAAGAAGCAAAACTATAAGTGCATATATAGTTAAAAATACAGAAAACTCCAATAACAGAAAAATATATATATATATATATATATTTTATGTAAAAGGCTTATAGAGCCACTCAACAGAAAAGATGCAACATCGAGTTGTATTTTAAAACACCAGAAAAAAACAAAATACAACCAAAAAAAACCCATCAAATATAACATGCCATGATCATTCTCCTCTGGCAACCAACATCATCATTATCTTCAGGTTCCAACCCATTGTGTCCTATCACTTGGCTGAAGAACTAGCTTTAAAAGGTTAAGAGAGTAGGACCTGCCATATCTCAGGGAGAAAAGGGGTCACAGGAAAGTTACACATCCTAGGTCTCACTCAATGGCAATATTTAAGGAAAGAAATCTAGACCTTGCCCATTCTATTCAATTTGTAAAATAGATAGATACCTTCAGGGAGAGGTCCTCCCACAGATAATTTAGCCTCATGCCATGTAGGCTGTTTTTAGCCAATAATCACCACCTCAAATTGCATCTTGAAAATAACTGGACGATGCACCCGATGAATGGATGTCTTGCCCATATTGCACTCGCTTGCAACTTATGGAAGAGAGTGCAATATGGGCAAGCCAAGAGGCATCCAACACAGCACATATCTCTGCATTCTAAACCAGTTGTAATTTCCAGGAAGGATACATGTAGACTACATTGCAGGGTTTCAAGCAGAAAATGTCCAAGGCATGAATGATTGACAATAAGGCCTTCCAGTGCAGGAATTGACACACAATATGAATGTGTTAAAAAAGGATTTCCACAGCCACAAATGCCATCTGTTCTTCAAGTAGGAATCATGAGTCCAAGAGGACCATCAAAGGTGTATCAAAGGACCATCAAAGGTGTATCAGCTCTGTCCAGTTATCTTCTGATAAAGTCAAAGATGACACATTACCAGATCCTGGGGTAGTAGGGTAGGGAACAAAAACAGAAAGCTACTCCGTCTTGCTAGAGTTGGGTTGTTGTAACTATGTATCATTGCAACTATGTATCATTGCAACTATGTATCATTCATGTGTTTGCAACATTGTATCATTCACGTGTAATCATTAACTTCTGTCTCTTCAGTGACCTTTGCAAGGCACATACAAGGGACAAGGAGCTAGACGGTTGTTAATAAGCTTATCCACACTGTAAATGATCTGTCCGGTATGCAGCTTTGTAAACATGCACATCCTGATGAGATTACCATGTTTGACTTGAGCTCTGATTAAATCATTTTCTTGTAAAAAAGCACAATAAAAGAGTGTGTGCCAAGACATTCGGGGCGCACTCATCCAGAGGAAACCTCGCTTCCTGTCGTTTCTCTCTCCTTCGCTCCCTATCATGAGCTGCCCATCTGATGCGGGATAGCAGATACCACATTCTGGTGACCCCGACGTAATTCCCTAAGGGGGATACGTTGCGATGCGCCCATATCTTATCAGCTCGATGGGAGCTGTGCATCGCCAGGCCTGAAGCGAATTGCACATCATCGGATCTGAAACATGGTCTCGACTTTCGTAAGTATGGGTGGAAACTTTTCTCAACAACAGACGCAGCATCTGAAGGAATTGAGGGAGTTAGTCGCTTCTTCTTCTAAATATTCTGCTAATTTAAAGGGCTCGCCTGTAAAAATGAAACCTATTGCTACATTATTGGCTTATGTGTGGCAACATTGTCCCAATTATTCAGAGGAAGGGTTCTTAAAAATTTCCACTTGGAAAAAAATTGGTGAACATCTCCATAGTCCTCCTCGTGCACCTATTGGCATTTTGGTCACTTGGAGGAAAATTATGGAGGCTTTAATGGTCCATTATAAAATAGAAGCAGGGAGTGTGTTTGAATCTCCCCCGCCAAGTTTGATAACTTTTCAATTTGTTCTAACTCAGGCAGAAGCTGCTGCCATTATTCAACAATGCCCCACATGTAGTAAGCAAGGACATTCCATTCCCATAGGAGTAAATCCTAGAGGATTAAAAGCTTGTGAAATTTGGCAAATGGATGTAACTCAGTATCCACCTTTTGCCCCTTGGAAATATTTGCACGTTTCCATAGATACATATTCAGAGTTTATTCTGGCTACTCCTCAAAGGGGAGAAACTGTAAAACATGTCATCAATCATTCAATTCGTACCTTTGCCTCACTGGGACGTCCAAAAGAAATCAAAACTGACAATGGACCTGCCTATACAAGTTTTGCTTTCCAGGACTTCTGTAACAGATGGGATGTAACCCACAAGTTTGGGATTCCCTACAACAGCCAGGGGCAGGCTATTGTGGAACGAGCGAACTTATCTCTGAAAAGTGCTCTTGATCGATATTCGTTGCGGGAAAAACCCCCGAACCTCCCAGCATTGCAAAATTCTCTTAACATTTGTCTTTACACTTTAAACTTTCTTAATCTGACTGGCATTCCTCCCACTTCTGCTGCTTCGCGTCATTTTTCCTCCCCCTCCCCCCCGCCTAACAGACCTCTAGTATATTATCGCAGATTGCCAGATCCCGCCTGGCAGGGTCCCGCTGAGCTTCTCACCTGGGGACGAGGCTACGCTGCGATTTTACTACCAGACAAAAACACTTGCTGGATCCCTGGTAGGGCGGTTAGACCCTATCATGGGAATTCCTCTGCTACATCTGTATCTTAAAACTCTTCCTGATATTCTTGCCTATATCTTCTTTGCAATTGCTACCTTACTTCAACAAAACCTATGCTTCCTGTCAAAAGACTATTTGTGTTAAAATCATTTCATTAACAGAAGGCTATTATACTTGCTCCATGTGGGTACGTTATGAAAATGCTACCTGTAGTTTTCACTCTGTCACTTCTGTTTTGCTTAATGAATACTCTGCCACTCACTCTTTTGTTCCTTCTTTACTCTTCCTATGGAAAGGAACCTTAAAATATTTTCCTCTAATCAATCTAAAACATAGGGGGACCTAAATGTCCTTATATTGTATTATGGGTTTCCCCACCCCAACTAACATCCTTGATGAATTACCAAATTAATCTTTATTGTCATTATTGTAATTATTATCCTTTTTCTACTAATTGAATTCCCTCCTCATTTCGCAAATGTTCTACAACTAATTTGTCCATAGCCCTCTCTCCTGCTTGTGATGTTTTTATATACCCGAACTCTGATCCTGTCAACAAACGACGCTTCAAAAGAACTGTCCATGACGATCCGCAGAAGCCTCATAGAAGATATAATATTGCTTGGACTATAACTGACTTTCAAGGCGTTCGTTTAAGTTCTACAACCAATTTTTCTCGCACAGAAGACTTCTACCCACCACTTCAATTCAATTTGGCAGACGCACCCACACAACCAGGGGATATTCTGCAATCTACACCACTTCAGGAGGAACTTTAACATCACGCCTGAAAGGAATGTATTTTATCCCTGGCAATAATTTTGTTTGTTCCACCGGTCTCATGGCATGTGTCCATGGGGATGAAATTGTTAAATCCAAATCATTTTGCATTCAAGTATGGCTTGTATGTATAACTCTAATGATTTTATATCCCTACAGGTACCCATGGAATACCCCCTTTTTGCAAAATCATAAAGATTTAGATCTGTTATTTTTTAAAACAAGAGGGATTGTGTGCTATGCTTAAAGAAGAATGTTGTCTTTATGCCGATAGCAGGGGGGGTTTGTTTTCTATTTCGCCATGGTTTAGAACCTTTTTAACTGCATTGGCAGGATCATTAATAATCATTATATTGATATGTATTATAGGACCTTGTTGTTTTAATAGAATATTGCAATTTTTTTAAAAATCAATTATCCTCCATAACTGTTGATGTTAATGTGCTATTGCAAACTCATGTTATATCCTCAACACTGGACGAAAAAATGTCATTGCTGAGTTACCGCTCCTTGGACAACCCTGACGCTGACGGGTCGCACTCTTGCCTAGATGACGGGGACGGCGAACATTTCATAAAAATGGTTCCTGTCTTCTCGGACGAGGAAGAAGACTCGTCATAAATAATAAAAACAGAGGAGATGTTGTAACTATGTATCATTGCAACTTTGTATCATTGCAACTATGTATCATTGCAACTATGTATCATTCATGTGTTTGCAACATTGTATCATTCACATGTAATCATTAACTTCTGTCTCTTCAGTGACCTTTGCAAGGCACATACAAGGGACAAGGAGCTAGACGGTTGTTAATAAGCTTATCCACACTGTAAATGATCTGTCCGGTATGCAGCTTTGAAAACATGCACATCCTGATGAGATTACCATGTTTGACTTGAGCTCTGATTAAATCATTTTCTTGTAAAAAAGCACAATAAAAGAGCGTGTGCCAAGACATTCGGTGCGCGCTCATCCAGAGGAAACCTCGCTTCCTGTCGTTTCTCTCCCCTTCGCTCCCTATCATGAGCCGCCCATCAGATGCGGGATAACAGATACCGCATTGGGTGGAATCTAGTTCTTTCTCCTTCAATCCTTACAGGCTCAAGAAGGGTTGGGATTGAAAAATTTGAATTGGTGGGCATGGCCATGGTGGTTATGGCCTAGTCACCTCCTGCACCATGGTGAGGAGCATTTTCACTTTCATCAGACTCTGGAGGCTTTTCTTGAGCCTCTGGGAAGGTGAAAACAGCCTCCTCCAGGCTCTGAAGACCCTCCGGAGGCTGGAAATGGGTCCAGATTTCTGGAACTTCCAGGAGGCCTATTTTTCCCCTTCCCTGAGCCTCCACATGGGCCCTTCACTTACCTTGCATCCAAAATGGGCCACGTAGAGATCCTGGGAGCAGTGGGCTGGTGGGAGGGGTGAGTAGGGCCAGCTAGGGGTGGATTTGGTGGTTCACCAAATCAGTCTTAATATTAGCAAGGGGTCTGCCCAAACCCTGCCCACCTCAAGTGCTGCTTCAACACTACAACAGCATCAGCTGCCCAGCCAAGAGCAGAGATACATTACTGGGTTTTATTGAATTAGTAATGATATTGCACTCTGTGCCATCAAAGGACTTCATCCAGTAGTTTTAAGAAGTTGCTAAAGAACAGCAGCACAAGACCTAAGCTGTGAGGTAGTAGGAGCTTAGGAGCAGACTTTTCCTCACCTCCCCACAGCATGATTAGAACCAACCACAAAGGAAGGAAGAGAAACACTGCAAAACAATCCTGCAGCTGATTCAGAAGTATATCAGGGTCATTGGTATGAAAAGTTACTGACATATCCAGAACCATTTCTTGCATCTTGTATATGTATAAAACCTTTTCAAAATCTGAGCAGTTTAAAAAAAAAAAACACTTTTCTTCAAATCAACATGCAATGATCAAATACATTAATCATAGTATTAATTTATTAGTAATTTGTGTTTTAATTCAACTTAAAAGATATCATTTTCCCCTGTCTTTTGAATTTATTCCCAACCAATATGTATTCTTTAAAAAGCAACGTGCTATCCTGCCACACTTCTTTTATGAAGTGTTTTCATTTGAATTGCAGATCTAAACTAAATTCTAAATTACATCTGATTTTCTATGAGATTAAATTTAACGATATTAATGCAAAGTTGGCTCTTTGCAATAAAAGGAATTACAGTGAATAGAGAAGTATTCAAGATGACTCATAGGAAAATACATTTCCACCCCTCCTTATTATAGAGAATTGATCACCTAAAATGTTCAAGGCAAAGAAACAGGCACTGTTAATGAAATATTCATTACATTTTATTCTTCATCATATAATTGCCCACATTAGCAGAATCAGCTTTTATAGAAGTGATTTTTGTTTTCAGTTTCTTTCAGATAAAAATAAAATAAAAATAGGTTTATTTCCCTTTAAAAATATGAAGAATATGGCTGATCCTGGGCCACAAAGTAGCCTTTGATTGAGCTTCCCAATACAATTCTCTATTGATGCTATTGATTAATTGATCCACTGAGCTCATTTCAAGGTGTAAAGCATTCATTTTAAAGATTGAATTGGGTAGTTTATTTGAAGAATGGCTAATTGTATGTTTCTCTCTAATTCATTAGCAACATTTATCTAGCTTTGGGGCGCTATAAAAAGAGCCTTTTTGAATGGAATCCATTATTATGAAGCTCTTTCTCATGAGTTAGAGTAATATATAGCTATCCTGACTGATAACCATTGAATACATATATAAATGAACAAATGTGATCAGCTTATTAAAGTCATCCAAATTGTGGTCATCAACCTATCTCATGGTAGTTAATTCATAAATTATATGAGTCTATCCTATGTGGGGAAATAATTCATTTATCTGCCTGAAATTTACTACATTTTAGCTTTATTGGATGATACCAGATTTAATATTATAGTTGGAAAATATGTCTTCAGTGCTTTCCTATTTTTTATCAACATTTTCCCTTTCTCATTATATTTGGCAGTTATAGTATGATTCACTGAAAATTTAAGTATTTATAAATACATCTGTATGTAAGTAAGTATCCTTATTCCTTAGTTCTTCATTTGAAAAGTAGAGGAAGAAGAGGAAGAATCTCCTTGGACCAACTGAATTAATTGAACAAGTTAATTATGGCAAAAATCAATGACTTAAATAACTTTCAATTACTTTAAAGATGACTCTAATCCAGGGGTCTCAAACTCAGTTTCATTGAGAGCTGCATCAGGGTTGGGTTTGACTTCAGGGTTGGGGTGAGTGTGACTGGGTGGGCATGGCCAGGTTGACATCATTCATGTGCTCAAACTGCCCAAGGAGCTGCTGATACAGTTCTACAGAGGAATTATTGAGTCTGTCATATCACCTCTATATCTGTCTGGTTTGGTTCTGCAGCCCAACATGACAGACACAGACTTCAGAGAATAATTAGGACTACAGAAAAAAAACAATTACTACTAACCTGCCTTCAATCGAGGGCCTGTATACTGCATGAGTCAAAAAGAGGGCTGTGAAAATATTTACAGACCCGTCACATCCTGGACATAAACTGTTTCAACTCCTTCTCTCAAAATGATGCTATAGAGCACTGCACACCAGACAACTAGACACAAGGACAGTTTTCCCCCCGAACGCAATCACTCTGTTAAACAAATAATTCCCACAACACTATTCAACTATTTGTAAAGTCTGCACTGCTATTACTGTTAATCTTCTAATCACTCCTTATCACCCCATCCCCTCCCACTTGTGACTGTATGACTGTAACTTTGTCACTTGTATCCTTATAACAGGGGTGGGATTCTACCAGTTCACACCTATTCGCTAGAACCAGTTGTTAACATTCTAAGCAGTTCTGGTCTAACTGGTTGTTAGAAGAAATTGCTGGCCTAATCCTGTAAGGAAGGCAGGAAGGAAACATTCTGGTGTTGCTTACAAAAACTGCCTCTCTGTTAACCCTTTTTACATTCTTGGCAGGACTAGACTTCCTGTCTCAGGAACTTCTCTGGGTTTTTTTTCCCCTCCTTTGTTGGTACTTTGCTTGTGTGGAATGACCATTCAAAGTTATAATGGCACTGAAAAAATGACTTTTGACTATTTTTCACATTTAAAACTGTTGCAGCATTCCCACAATCATGAGAGGCCAGGCGAGGAGATGTGTGCCTCAATGTGGGTGATATTGAGTTGGCCACATCCAGCCAATAACATGACCACCAAGCCACACCCACCAACTAAGCCATGCCCACAGAACCAGTTGTTAAAAATTTGAATCCCACCCCTGCCTTACAATCTATATTGACTGTTTCCTAGTATGATTTAATTGCTTATTGTACCTTATGACTATCATTAAGAGTTATACCTTATGATTCTTGACTCTTGATCAATGTATCTTTTCTTTTATGTAGACTGAGAGTATTTGCACAAAGACAAATTCCTTGTGTGTCCAATCACACTTGGCCAATAAAGAATTCTATTCTATTCTATGTTGGGGGCATGTGTGGCCCAAGTGCTCTGACAGCAAAACGCAGCCCTCCGGAGCCCCATTTTTCCTGGCAGAGGGTTACAGGAGGTTGTCCCAGCCAAAAACAGAGCTCAGGAGGACTGCATTTTCACTGGCAGAAGCACCATGGGCCAGATCTGGCCCCTGGGCCTTGAGTTTGACACATCTGCTCAATTCAAGGTCAATGTCCAGTACAGCATAGTGGGAAAGGTCACAGACTGATATGTATTGGGATATATTAGTAAAAAGAGTAGTAAACAATAAACAGAAATGTTTTTCTTTCACAAAGATTTGAGAACTGTAATATTTTTTCCTTGAGTATCATTGATAGTAAGTATACATACTCAGAAATTAAGCACCAAACAACTCAGTTCATTTTAGGACTGATTTTTGAAAGTATTTTGTGGCAAGTGTTGAAATTATAATTTTCTTTTCAACATGGATAATCTATTCAAAGTGTTGCATTATTTTACTGAGATATGAATACGAGAAAGGATGGAGCAATTTAGAGATATGCCACCTGGAATTGCAAATGCAAGTTGTGTGATTGTATAAATTAGTACATGTTTTAAAATGCTACTTCTTTAGATCTTTTCCAAAATAAGAGGAAAAATAAAATAACATCTATTTCTGACTTTATCTTATTTGTCACATATGTAACAAAGATAAACACACCCAGGAAGACATTGTATATGTGTTGACCACATGGTTCAATTCTAAACTTAAATTCTCCTGGTTACTCAAATCCTGGAATTTCCTTGGAGAAAAAAAAAAAAAAAACTGGGGGGGGGGGAATCCACTATATTACACAAAGTTGTGGAAGCCTTCAGCTTGATACTAACTTGTTAAGATGAAATAGACATGTATTGTGCTTACAGTGTATAGTTTCTAATAGAGTTGTATATCAGATTTAGCTGAAGATAGATCAGAAGTGAAGTGCTGTAAATTTGGAAAAGACTTTCATTCATTTAGTATTATTGAGAAGCACACTATGCAGCTGTCTCCGATGATCAATTCTTCAAATCCAGGAAACCATAAGAACATATAGATGTCCATCAACATCCAGAAGTGAGAAATATCTGGAAATTGCCCATACTAAGGAAAATGGAACCAAGGAGTGAAGCAGGATTATAAATGGAAAACAAACATCGAGTTTCTAAATACAAAGAAAACAGTTTCCAGAAACAATAATTTATATTTGAAATTCTGTATTATTCCTTCATGCTTAGAAATAGTTATAGCAAATGTTTTTCCACTCCCCTTCTATTCCAACTTGTTCACGGTTTTGATTTTTTTTTCCCCTTGTCCTTCTCAAAATTGTTGCTTTCTGACTTCAAATCAAAGTTTGCTCATGATAACTGCCTGCACCAGTCTCTGGCAGTTTTCTTGGCAAGATTTCTGAAATGGTTTGCAATTGCCTTTGTCCTTGGGCTGAGAGAGCCTCGCCAAAACAAATGATGTAGTAGTTAAGGCACAAAGTGAGAAACTGGGAGTTCTAGTCTTATAGACCAGATTATAAGACCTTATAGGTCTTATAAGACCAGAACTCCCAGTTTCTAGCCATACACCTTAACCATGAAATCAAAATGGCTCTCTCCAGCAAATTAGATTCTAATAATTTATTAATTTCCATACATCCTGCTTTTGTGAAGAGTACTCCAGAGTACTCTTCTATACCCTGTACTCCAGAATTTTCTAGTTCTGAGTTAGAGGCCAGCTAGTATATTGCTCACCTCTAAGCAATACAACTGAAGCCTTTTCCAGTTCAGCCATATATCAACCAAACCTGGATTCTTCTCATTTTTTTTTTTAAAATGTTGTTAGATAGTACGGTATTTCCATTGTTGTTTGAATGCTTGATTTCTTTGCCAGTAAAGTCAATATGACTTCCTGTTTGGGGTACACTGTAAGTGCACGTCTTTCATATCCCTCTTGATTAAAATATTCTCAAACTTCTGAATTATTGGATTGTAGATAAGGACTTTCATCACTGGGTAAATAAAACTTTTCATTACACATTGTTTTTAATGAGCTATCAGAAGGGTAGTTAAATCTAAGTGTTTGACAGCTGGCTTAATTTCAATTGTAACACTATCTGCTGAATCAAGGCAAAATGGAGGAGGAGAATTCTTCTACTATTTTGTGAAAAGAGATGCTGGCTACAAGTCTTGAAGCTGATCCAACAAGATCTAAAAGAGCTTAGATGTGATATAAAATGAATACAAGAAAAATGCTTTGCTGTGAAGATTATTTACATGCCCTCAAGACCTTTACACCAGCCAAACATAACATATTGGATAAATGAAATATTTATTCAAAGTCACAATTATGTAGGAAACATCTTTGTGTGATTGGTATTGAGAGCCATAACATAAGAGCCTCTCCAAAGGATCTGGAGAAATAAATAAAATAGAAAAAAATGTATCTTTTGAGAAACTGCAAGGCAGAGATTTAGCTCCCCATAAATTTAAATTAAGAAAGGAAACATGCAACTGATAGTCCTCTCCCTCAATAATTCTTTGTAATTTCTAAAAATAACTTTCCTGTAGCTTCACTAAAAGGAAATGTCACAAAAAAGTAGTAAAATCTGTTTTCCTCACCTCATCCTAGTAATTAATGTTTTGGCACAAGATCATATTATTTTACCTTTCAGTTTGGTTATCAACTATTGAAGCTTTTTCGTATTCTATAACTTATAAGAAGGAACAAACAGTTAGATATGGGGAACTATTTGGATGAAAAGGGTGAACTTAAAACGATGCAAAATTTAGAAGAACAAGGTATAAAGATGAATTGGTTTTCATATGTGCAAATACGTGCAAGGTATCTTAAAGATTCTAAAATAGAAGGATTTTATGATAAATTGACTGATTTAGATAGGATTTTGACAGGTACTGATGAAAAAGTCATTAAAAAACTGTATAGTTATTTGTTGGAAATTAAATTAGAGGAAGAACAAGTTAAAGAAACAATGATTGCTTAGTGTCATAGATTCAGGCATGGGTAGAATGAATGGAGACAGTCTTAGTTGGTAAACTTTCAACTCTTTATTGCATAGTGACTTCTAACTTGTATAACAACAACTCTGCTTTATATAGGCAATGCTAATGTGAAATAACCAATAGGAGCTTGTGAAACGCTAGCTCCAGTACCAATAAGAGTCCTTCGTTAAGGGCCAATCAGATTCTCAGAACCCGACCAATCCGATCTAGCCGCTTAACACCCAATCAGAAGTGCAGGGCCAGAACCCTGCACTTTACCCCAAGCTTGCTTTTATTCAACTATTTACATACATAACACTTGGGGGAAGAACTTTGGATATGGGATTGATTTAGAGAAATGGCAAAAATTGTGGTCACAAAATTATAAAATGACAATGTCAACAGCATATAAAGAAAACTTGTATAAGATGTTTTACAGGTGGCACTTTCCCCTGACAAGAATAGCAAGAATGTTCAAGAATAAATCTGAAAAGTGCTGGAAATGTCATCAGATACCTGGCTCATATTACCATATGTGGTGGACTTGTGAGGAGGCCAGGAAATACTGGACTAGAATTCGCATATGGCTGGAAAAAATGACAAAGAAACACATAGATTTGAAACCAGAGATTTTTTTATTGAGAATCATACCTGATATATATAATAAAAATTTAAAGTATTTGATTGTAAATATATTAACAGCGGCTAGGATTGTATTTGCTAAACATTGGAAGAGTGAGAAAATACCATTAGAGGAAGAAATTATTAAGAAAATATTGGAACGTGCTGACATGAGTAGATTGACATTTGAAATTAGAGAACAAGAAGATAAACAATTTTATGAAGTTTGGGATCTTTTTTATCAATGGTTAGATAATATAATATAACAATAAAATATTTAGAAATTTAGGAAATAATGAATATATAATTTTTCTTGGTTTTGATAATTTTTTTAGAATATTTTATTAAGATAGATTTGGTATGATTCTATGATTTGTTATAAAATAACTTAACTTAATTATAGTTATCTCGCTTAAGTATGAATTAGAAAAATTATAGTCAAATGATTGTTCAATAATGATATTAGGATATTTTACTGATGATTGATAATGTGAGTTATTGTGTAATATAATTATTTTGATGACTATGAAATGGATGCACAAAAGGGAGTGGTAAACCAACCGATACACTGTAAATTTATGAAGAATATTTTTTTTAATGTTATGTTTTATGTCTTATAAGTTTTTTGCTTGTTGTTAAAATTAATAAAACTTTTATCAAAAAAAAAAAGATCATATTATTTTACCCTTTGTTCCTGATTTCCTAACTGTATCTCAATTTCAAAAGGAGAAGGAAACAGCCTGTGTATTACCAACTCTTCTTTTCAGTAGGAGTAGGTTATAACAACTTCTATTTATAGTATTCCCATTGGTTTTCCAATCGAGTCTGACTTTTAAATACTTTCTCATCTGTGGATTAAAATCTAATATATCAGGAATTTAAATTTGAACTTTTGGACACATTCTGGAGAATATTTAAAAGCCAAAAGAAACATGTGTTTTGCACTATACTCTGAACATTCATGGTGTTCTTGATGAAAAAAAGTAAGAAAGAGAAAAACCCACTAAGATTTTTTTCATTGTGCATCTGGCTGTGATATGTTAATCAAAGGAATCTCAATGGGAGTACTCTTTGATTATGAGATTCTCTAAGCTTACTGTCATATGTTCTGAGACACTAATATATTCTGAATGCCAAAGGGAGACTGAAGATCTCTACAGAGAAAAGCCTAGAAGACATGGAGCTATCTGGAGAGCAGCTTAGTTCTTTTGGTTCTGAATCGGTAAACTGAGTTAAACCTTCATATGAACATTTCAGAAAGAAGACCAAAGATTCAAAGGATTAATCCAGCATCTGTCTTTCTCCCATTAGGGTTAAGAGGTTTTTGGAACACCTGCCATCTAAATGTTTTCATTTATTTGGATTCCATCCTGCAAAAAATGTTTTCATGCTTCAGTCATCATTCATGCCTGGAGTTTTATTAAATGACATGAAGACCAGATTGTATCTTTCTTGCTAGTGAAGATGTAAGCATTCAGATAAAGTCACATTCAAACATAAATCTGTCTTGCAACTTCTACTGCTATCCTTTTTTCTTCTCAGGACTTTATTACTTACTTTAAAGCACAGATAAGCAATTTTACTTTGGCCAGGGGGCTTAATAATACAATGGTGACAAAATGATATTCTCAGAAGACTGAACCTAGGGGTTTTTTTGGTCCATTTTTTCTTCTTCTAAATTAAAATAATGTTCTTTTAATTTGAATGTTGTTGGAATGTATGCACATCTGTTTCTTTTAGATTCATGTCAAACATTAGTTGGAAAATTGAAATAACATTCATTGTTCACTGATTTTATGTTGATTTCTGGTGTGAAATCTTGCAATGCACTAAGAGGCTGCATAAGACAACATAAGTTGTGTGATGCTAACTTCCTATACAATCCAGTAAAAAGACAGTTAATATATTACATTAATCATATATACATACACACACAGACACAGACACACACATGCGCGCACACACACATATATGGTGGCTCAGTGCTGAGCTTGTCAATCAGAAAGATCAGCAGTTCAGCCGTGCTGAGCTTGACAATCAGAAAGATCAGCAGTTCGGCTGTTCAAATCCCTAGTACAGTGTAACGGAGTGAGCTCCCATTACTTGCCCCAACTTCTGCCAACCTAGCAGTTCAAAACATGTAAAAATGCAAGTAGAAAAGTAGGGGCCACTTTGGTGGGAAGGTAACAGTGTTCCATGCACCTTCGGTATTTAGTCATGCCAGCCACATGACCCTGGAGATGTCTTCGGATAGCACTGGCTTTTCAGCTTAGTAATGGAGATGAGTCCCACCCCTTAGAGCTGGAAATAACTAGCACATATGCGTGAGAGGAACCTTTACCTTTACATATATATGTATACACACACACACACACACACACACACACACACACACACACATGTACACACACACACACACACGTGTGTGTGTGTGTGTGCGTAGTTATTAAAGCTTTGTCATATTTAAATGCTGCCTGAGTTTCAGCAACTCTGGGCAGTTGTATAACTTTAAAGGCATTCTAAAAGCTCTTTCACTTCCAAGAAAAAGCCTAGAATTGAAAAGACATCTTTAGACATTAGAAAAATATCCAAGAAAAGAATGATAGAGATTTGATGGTTCCAACCACTTATAAGGGACAATCAAATAGTGTGGGCAACTACAGGCAAATGTAGTCTGATCATATTGCAGTAAGTCATTGTCTGGCAGAAGACATAAAGGAACATGGCTTATGTTTTTATTCTTAGACAGATTGAATGCAAATAGACTATGTATTTAAATATTAATTTATTTAGCTAATTCATTCTGTTAGAAAAGGTCACTTAATATCCATAGCAATTGCAATAGCACTGGCTTTGCCCAACTGGCTTTGTATCTAAGACAGAACTAATCATCCATTTTCATCTTAATCATTATACCAAACTTTATTATTACCTTTATTGTCAGAGTACAACATGTGTACAATGAAACTGTCTTTCTCAATTCTTTACAAGAATTATTAAGCTTAAATACAATACATCTCATATATATACCATTTTAAAGATAGATTTTATAATTTCTGAGTTTATGAAAAGGCAATCAAGCTAGCACACTGTCACTTTAAGTTCATTCATTCATTCAATCACAGATTTACATCAGACTTTCTGAAATGGAACATTCCAGAGTCCTCCAGAATGTCCTTAAATGTTATTGGATTTCTAAATACTGAAAATATATTTACGAGTTGTGAAATCTGTGACAAAATAGAAGACCATATTTTAGATCAATGTCAATTCCGTCCATAAGTGTAATCATATGGGTGGGGTTATCTTAAAATTGTAAGTTCATCATTACAGTCATTCTCTAACAGAATCTACTGATGAAAGTCAAATCAACCAAAGAGCAAAACTGAAATTGCTCAACAACAGAAGTCAACTGTGTATAAAAGGTAATTCAATCCAATTTGAACAGAATGCCTTGCAATTAGATAGGGCCAAAATTGTAATAAAATAAGTACTTCTTGCAGCATTTTTATAATTGCGCTTCTGTTCACTGTTTTTTTGTACAGCATCTCATGGGACACGCAGGCTTAAGGTAAAGAAAAACAGAGAAAGTAAATGTCTTAATAAAGTTCAAGTGGATGGGATGAATGGAAGATATTTCACCGTGCTTGTTATTACAAAATAATATATAAGTGCTTCTATCATTTTACTTTCAACCAGGAAAAAAAACCTTTCCCCTATGAAGGAGCTTTCATAGCAAAAATTGAAAATGTTGCATTTGGCATAACACTTTTTAAAAATCCTTTCAGAGCAACTCTAAAATTTATACCAAAAGAGCTGCTCTTTTTTCACGCATCCTAGTCACATTAGCAACTGTAATGTTATTAGCTTCTGCTCTCAGTAAATTAGATATGCAATGAGAAAGAGCAAGAGGTATTGTGCCAATGCATAAAATGATCTACAAAATAATCCTTAGCTCAGTGATATGCAAATGCTTTAGATCATGGCATGTAGAAAAGTTATGTATATAAATATTAGTGAAGCTGCCAGTACTGACTATTGCAATTCAGTGTTCAATCAAGTGACTATATTGGGTCATAACTGAAGACAAATCTTAAGATGGTTGGATTAGTCTCCAGAAAAATCAAGTGCTTGAAGTACCTGGAATTTCAGTATTAAGTAAGTAGAGTAGTCAGTAAACTCCTTTTGATGAGATAATTTGATCCAATACATTTTCATGAGATATTTATCAGTCGAGCCTGTTCAAAAAGACAATTCATCAGCCATTTTCAGAATGTATCAGCCAGTCAATTCTGAATGCTAGCTTCCCAGGAATGAGAGGTGAGAGCAGGCTGTCTTCCTTAATTACTCAATTTTCCTGTGTAGGTTGTTGATATCAAAATATTAAAGCATGAAACACCAATTGCAAACTTAGTCAGAAGACTTGGAAGTGTCAAACTAGTTCAAGCCAGGTGTTCAAAATGTGAAAAACACTTTGGACAGATTCACCTATTTTTGTGGGAAAAGAGCAGGTAGAGCTGGGAAGCAGAGTTAAGTGCATCATTAGTTTACAGTTATTCTGTTCCCTAAGTGCTCCAAATCCTTCTGAATTCTGTGGACCCTTATCTGGTGTCAATTTTGTGTTGAACATCAGTTAATCAAATTATTTTGTATAGGCTTGAATGAGTCTTTTATCTGCAACCCAGGGGTGGGCTTCAAAAATTTTTTACCAAAGGGTCCTCTGCTCAATTGCCGGGTGGGCATGGCCATGGTGGCCATAGCCTAGTCAGCCTCCTGCACCCTAGTTGGGTGGGTGGTTTAGCTCTCCCCAGGCTCCAGAGACTTTCCTTGAGCCTCTGGAAGGGTAAAAATGGCCTCATTGGGCTCCAGAGGCTCTCTAGAAGCCAGAAATGGGTTCATTTCTGGCTTCTAGAGAGCCTCTGGAGCCCAATGAACTGAACTTCCAGGAGGCCCATTTTTTGCTATCCCTGAGCCTCCATGCATGCCCTGCACTTACCTGCATCCAAAAGAGGCTGTGTGGGGACTCCTGGGAGGGGCAGGGTATGGTGGGCAGGGCCAGCTAGGAGTGGGATTTGGTGATTCTCCAAACTGCACAGAATCTTAGCGAGGGGCTAAGAACCCATGAGAATCCCCAGCAGCTCACCTCTGCTGCAACCTTTTGAATAGTCCTGATTCTTTGCACCTGACATTAATAACACATCAATGGGATGTTATTTCTTTCTTTTTTTAAAAAAATAAATTTGTTTATTCAAAATTTCAAAGAAAATTTAAAAAGAGAAACAAGTTCTCACATTTTACAGTGTTATCATAACAGTGAACATATCCTTTAGTGACAATTCCGTTCATTTACTACAAGTATATATATTGCTTGTTTACTAAGTCCTTACTTATTGTATTATTATTAATGGGCTGTTATTTCTGCACGC
This sequence comes from Hydrophis major, assembly GCA_033807585.1. Classification (NCBI taxonomy): domain Eukaryota; kingdom Metazoa; phylum Chordata; class Lepidosauria; order Squamata; family Elapidae; genus Hydrophis; species Hydrophis major. The sequence continues at coordinate 21,300,241 of CM066331.1, forward strand.
AGTCATCAGAAGGAACATTCATGCAGAAGACTCCCTTAAGCACATGTGTGCCTTTAGTGCACACATGGAAGGAACCAACTCCCAAACAGGAAAAAATAACAACAGAGAGAATATTAACCCTTCCTGGACCTCTTCCCACCTCCCCAGCTATGTTCTAAATTGGGAAAAATTAAACATATATTAATATGGGGCTAGATTAAAATTAAATTAAATTAAATTAATGTGTTTATTTATATCCCATCCTTATTATTTTTATAATAATAAATACCCTTCCTCCTCCTATTTCTCTACAACCTGAGGTTAGTTGTGCTGAGACAGAATGACAGATAAAGGTCAACTAAGTAGCTTTTCATATCTAAGGTGGAATTAGAACTCAAGATTCCTGGATTCCAGGTCAGCACCTTAACCACTACACCAAATATTTAGAGATTATAAATTGCGTCTGGTATTGCTAATTGATATTTTGTGCATTATTTTCTTATTTTACACAGGGTCCTCATGATTCTTTTTGTGAAATTCTTCAGATCAATCCTTTGTGGTATCAGGGAAAATCTACCCTTTTCATAATTAGATGATTGAGAATTTCTAATGGGTTGATTGATTGATATGTCATTAAATTATGTTCAAGTCTTAGAGGTTTTCTCCATAACAATTTAGCCCTAGATCCAGGGTTGGGATTCTACCAGTTCGCACCTATTCGCTAGAACTGGTTGTGAACATTCTAAGCAGTTTGGAGAACCGGTTGTTAGAAGAAGAGACTTAGCTTCTTGGTACATCACTGAGAGTTATGCCAAGAAGTTGATTAAGGTTTTACTCATTGCATTCCACATTTGGTTACACTGACACGCTGTATTTCTAACTAAAGTTTGAACTACTCCTGTTGAAACTTGATAGGTTTCTCCTATCGTGGAACCAGGACAACAGAAGCTCTGTTGTTGCTATAATAGCAATATAAAAGCCCTAATTTGGAGTATCTGTCTGAACAATATAAGACCTCGCTACCCTTTGCTTCTAAACCACATTGGACAATATTCTGTCAAACCATGTGTGTAATATTAACATCAAACAAATGTAACTTCTGCACTTGCTTCTGAAATCAGGATAGATAATAATGATCTTTACATGATAATGTTACTGCATTGATATAAACGTAAAAAACTTTCTGTATAGGCTTGGAATTTGCCTGAGTATATGTCTCAAACATTGTATCTTATTATTTGGTTCTGACTCTAAGTTATGTTCCTAATCTTCTGGACTGAGGGCCACATTTAAAAGGGTCTACTGGAAATCACATTGTAAAAAGGAAGTGGATGAGGCAAAAAAAAATATTTGTCATTTAAGAAAATAAATATTGTAGTATAATCACTAATAATATGATTCATATTGCTATTCTTCAGTAATGTCTTATTTTTCTCTCTTCTATTGAAATAAAAGAGTTTGATCATCTAATTTTGAAGGTTCTCGAGACTCTATTTTAGACTTTCAGTTTTGCAAGTAGCCCTTGGAATGACACTTTTTAGCTGAATCTAAACCCCCTATTATAACTTCTGGTCTAAGTATTGATTCCAAATTTTCACTTTCTCATGCTCCGATGCGGTATCTGCTATCCCGCATCAGATGGGCGGCTCATGATAGGGAGCGAAGGAGAGAGAAATGACAGGAAGCAAGGTTTCCTCGGGATGAGTGCGCCCCGAATGTCTTGGCACACGCTCTTTTATTGTGCTTTTTTACAAGAAAATGATTTAATCAAAGCTCAAGTCAAACATGATAATCTCCTCAGGATGTGCATGTTTACAAATCTGCATACCGGACAGATCATTTACAGTGTGGATAAGTTTATTAACAACCGTCTAACTCCTTGTCCCTTGTACGTGCCTTGCAAAGGTCACTGAAGAGACAGAAGTTAATGATTACATGTGAATGATACAATGTTGCAAACACATGAATGATACATAGTTGCAATGATACATAGTTGCAAACACATGAATGATACATAGTTACAACACTCCGATATCTATGAGTCTTTCCTGCTGGAAATCATGAAGTTAATCTCAACCTAGACTTTTGATCTTCAGGTTTTTGCTGGAGTTCCACCTATATGTCATCTGATTCTCTTCTTTCATTGGCTTGCACAAAGAAATCAGCAGAAAACATAGGTATATCTTCTAGCCCTGTAACATCTTGCTGGCATGATTTAGCATACAGAGACTAGGCTGTTTAAAGCAAGATGAATAAATTGAGGTAAAGGTCTCCTTAGGGATGCTATAAAATCAATGGGCCCATGTTGACTTACACTAGCAAAAAACATCTCTTCTTGACTATCTCCTTCAGCAAACACTTTTGTCATTCCCTGGAGTAGCTTTTTGCTTTAGCTGCTATTCTGAACAAAGTATAGATAGTATAATACACCTTTTTTGCTTTCTGCATTTTCCTTTGCAAACAGATTAAGGGAGTAATACAGTTCCATAATGGTGTGATAAATCAGTCAATTTATACTTGGCAGAATAAAATTAGCATTGCCATTATTTCATAATGGGTTGTGCTTCAGTTTTGGAATTGATTTCAGGCTAAAGTTAATATATTACAATTGTGTTAATATTGAGCTTTAAATAGAATGAGGAATTGCAAATCAATGACATTACAAAAAAGATACTGAGAAAAACAATCCTATATTTTAAATTGCATTATTATTTTTTATTTATTTATTTTGTATCACCTTTCCTCTAGCTTGGAAAATTCAAGTCAGTAATATTACAAATTTTATATTAGGTTTACTATTGAAAGAATATCACTTCTAATTTCAGGGGCAGAGGGAAGTCTTAAAGTAATGAAGAGTCACTTTCTTAAACAAGAGAGACATTTAGATAAATCGAAATGTGCAACTTTAGTCAGGCTGAGTTTTAGACCAGCCTTTGAGTAGCATGCAAAATTATCCTCAGATATACATATGGAATAATTCTTTGTGGTAATTGCTTTGCCTTCCCATAAATTCTGATTATCTCATTCACACATGCCACACATTTTCCTGAGCAGTGAATTGCTTTTAAATCTTTGGTTTTCCATAATTTGAAAAAAATAAGGATTTGCTCACTGAGACTCTTGACATTATGTAAAAAGCCTTGTCTACCTGCTTCAGTATAACTTCATCCCTTTACATAGGAATATTCCAAGGTCTCTCTATCTCTTCCTGAGTGATTGACACTGAGATTCAAAGCTGAGTGACCAAGTAGAAATTAGGAGCTGTGGGCACTGATGAAGAGAGACATTGAGGGAGAGACATATGATGGAGAATGTAGGAGAACTGGCAGGCTAAACAAAGCAATTTACTGTTGCAACTGAATGAATCTGTTTTGGTAGAACTTACTAGCTCTTCAAGTAGTAGCATAGCATTTTGTATCAAATGTAAACATTAAGTGGCTGCATTACAGACATTCACATTGCCAATTTTTAAAACTGATTGTAGCAAATGAAATCTTTCTAACATTAACTCCAGATAAACAGGTAATATGCGGTAAAAAAACACACCATAAATTCAGTATTCAGGTCAAAAGGCTTCAAAATATGGGTGTCACATATCAGTTATAGTAACTCTACTTTCTAGTCACTAATTAAGGAATCTAAGTTCAATAATAGAACACTTTCTCATATATCAAGCATATATGTAGCTAATGAAATAGATCCATTATGTCATGCTTGTCTTCAAACCTATAAATACTGTAGTCTTTTGAACTTTGTCACCTGTCTTGCAATGCTTATTCATTGGCTCTTGCAGCTAATTAATTTTTATTCCTTTTTTTAAAGTTAATCCATATTCATTGTGTATGGAATCCTTATTTACTATATTTAGATTAAGCTATTATTCTTTCTAGAGCATTTATCATTTCTATCTGATCTCTTCTTAACACTTTGTTGAACTACAGATCAATTTTTTTTGTTTATCCTTACCATAACTGATCAGAGATGATAAAGGAATTAACTATGTTCTCAGTGTTAAGTTTGAGCCTCTTGGAAATTTTTTAGGACTAATTTTAACCGGTCCTGTAAGATTTTTTTTGCAGGGGCTGCAATTAATACATCGTCAAAATAGGGGACCACGCCCTTAATCCCTTGCAATAACCTTTCCATAAAGCTCTGAAAAATCCCCGGGGCTACACTTACTCTGAATTGCAGCCGGGTACATTTAAAGGCACCTCGGTGCATCACAATAGTTTGGGCCTGTGCCGTTTTTTCATCTACTGGTAATTGCTGATATGCTTGAACTAAATCCAATTTAGCAAAAACTTTCCCGCCCCCCAGGGAATGGAGGAGGTGCTGCACCACCGGAACTGGATATGCGTTCTGCTGCAGGGCGTGGTTCAAAGTGGCCTGGTAGTCCCCACAAATTCTGATTGACCCATCTGGCTTAATGGGTGTTACAATAGGGGTTTCCCACGGGGAGTGATCGATGGGCTCCAACACCCCCTGAGCTATCAGTTTGTCGAATTGTTCGTCGATTTTCGATTTTAAGGCAAACGGAACTCAACGGGGATTTAGGCGAATGGGAGCTATTTTTGGATCTAAGCTGAATGAGATTGGGGTCCCCTTGTACTTCGCTGTCCGCGAAGACTCAGAAATAAGGTCTTCCTCCGAGTCACAGCCACCGATTTGGTTTACGCCAGCCACTTCAATGCCGAGTGGCGCACACCATTGGAGGCCCAGTAGGCTAGGCCTATCTCTATCAATGACCGTTAAAGGTAAGTATGCTGTGTGCTTCTTGAAGGAGACTCAGACTCGGCAGGACCCAACGACAGGGATTCAATTCCCCTGGTAGTCCTTGAGGATGAGCCATTGGAAACGGAGATCTTGGCGTTGAATTGTGGGGATGAGTTGCTTGAGTGTCTTCCATGACACCATCGAGAGGGACGATCCCGAGTTGACCTCCATGTGGCAAGGGTGGTTCTCGATGGCTACTGTGACTCAGATTTTCTTAGTGTCCAAGGCTGAGGCGTGATCCATACATCAAGTTTACCACCTTTGTTCTGAACAGTTTGGCAAAAGCTGGAACATTATTATTGTTGTTACAACTGATAAATTTCATTGTAGTACTTGCAGCCTTCTGGACAAGGGCTGAGAAATTGCAAGATTGAAATTTCAATGCAGTGAAAGATTGAAAATAGACTTCTAAATATTAAAATATCTTGTTCAGTTCTATTTGATTGCCACTGTTGTTACAATTATGATAGAAATAGAATCACTTCTGTTTGGAATAGTCAGTTTTAAGTTCTCCATGCTAAGAAAATGTTGCAAGGGTTTGTAAAATCCACTCAAAATAATCTGAATTATAGAAAGAATTACAGCAATATTAGATCTAATGGGATAGAAATAGATCTGTGACTTAACCTAGGGTGTGCTTTGGGGATTCAATTTGGAAAGGAAATAAAAATAAAAGTATTTCAATGTATACTCCATTCTAAAGTATTTCACAATTGCTACATGCAGATCATGGTGAATTATATGTCAGTTAGCCAAAGTCTATAGATATTTCCATTAAGTACTGTACACAATAGCACTAAACCAATTTAATGGCCACACTCAACCATTTACTGACTTTAGTGTAATGATGACAAGCATTTCATAATATCATTATGCTATTTGTGTAATTATGCCATTGTGTATTCATATCCCTCCTCTCTCTCTGAATGAATTACATTCAACATTTTATTTTCTGAACCGGTTTCATTTTGTCTGGGTAAAATGCTATTTAATCATTATTATTATTAAACCTATTAGACACATCTTCCCTCCATATTGCAGTCATAAAATGCTTTAAATATGATGATTCTTATCAATAATTAATTGTCACACATTATTCCAGAAGAGAAAAAGAGAAAGAAGAAAGAATAGAGATAAAATAGAACTGTTTGGTTGTAATTACAAAAAACTATCTGAGATATGTTTATAGTTATAGTGTCGTACACTTTGTTTGATGCTCTGTTATCATACTAGTCATCACACCTAAATCACACCTTTGCAGTTTATCTATAGGCTCAATATCAAAACATAATTTTGGACAGACACTATTGGTTTACAAACAAGTAGAACAAGAATGGCAATGATGCATGGGTTGTATTTTTGATGGAAGCAGGGAGATTCATGCTTTTCCCTGCATGTTTCTATTACCTGCTGAATGCTATAAATAAGGCCAGTAGCTAATCAGACAGAAAAGAGATATATGGTGACATTGAAAATCCATTATTTATGCCATGTAACCTTTGAAAATTAATTCAAAAGAAGAATGAGTGAAATATTTGAATTTATCTTCAATTCTACACCACCCCATATATATTATTTTCAGTTAATCATGCCCAAATACTTCCTGATTCCTGAGGCACTAATTAAAATAATGGTTAGTAAGATTATGTAGTTCTCTAAATAATGGTGCTACAATGATTAGATAATAAATAATAAAGCAGGAATAATAAAGATAAGATACCAATGTGGCAGAGGGTATAAACTCAATTAAAAATGATGTTTGATTCAGAACATCCAATATCTAGAAAGGGATAGCAAGCTTTCAACCCTATCATGAACTATCTTGGGAGAAAATATAAAATGGTATTTGTCTTTGTTTATAGGTCTTTTCAGGAGCTATAAAAAGCTGTAACAATCATTCAGGAATTTTAGGACCAACTTTGTTCCACCATCTTCATATGTTTGTTGATAACATTTGTAATTCAGAATTTTATTATCTTTCAGTCATTTTGTAACTGCAATAAATTCAAAAACCAAGCAACTCACCTATATTAATGTTATGAACTAATAAAACACTTAAATAAAGCTTATCAAAAGCTTTAGAAAATAGCAGGGTTCTAGCCCTGCACTTCTGATTGGCCGATAATAGCGATATCGGGTTGGTCTGTTCAGGAGAATCTGATTGGCTGTTAACGAGCCACTCTCATTGGTTAAGGAGTTTAACACTCCACGTATCTTATTGGTTACTAGGGCGGCAGTTTGCCTACAAAAAGGCTGCTGTTGCCCTAGGGTTTTGCTCTGTTCAGAATGTATAATAAAGAGTTGAAGTTCACTGTTCACCGTCTCATCTCCGTTCCTTGCGCCCATGCGCAGAACATAACACTGGCGACGAGGGTGGGATGCGGAGACGTCAGAGCTGACTGAACACTACAGAGCACTAAACAGAACACGTGGCTGAAGGCGCATCAACGGCAGAAACCATGACCGGCAGCACCATACCACCCGTTCCATTCGACCCAGCACAAGAAGACTGGGACTCATACATGGACTGGTTCCAGATGTTTCTGGAGACCAACAACTTGAAGGATGCCACTACTGGGAAAAAGAGAGCGGTATTCCTGACTCACTGCGGACCTGCCATTTTCAAGATGGCCAAGGCACTGGCGAAACCGGCTGAGGTGAAATCCATGGACTGGGACGTCCTCGAGCCCCTCCTATGGGCCCACTATGCACCTACCATACCAACACTTATACAAAGACATGAATTTTACCAGAAAGACCAGCAGAAAGGAGAAAGCATTGCAGATTTCATCGCGGATCTCCGGAACCTGGGTGGCCTCTGTGGGTTCGCCGACCTCGAAGAAGCTCTAAGAGACTGAATAGTTCTGGGATTAGATGCACTGCACTGATGGCGAAAGGTGACATCAGCCTTGCAGATACCATCACTGACGCTACTGCAGCAGAAGCAACCAGGAAGTCGGCTGCCCGAATGCACCGCACCAATGCCCTGTTCCACCAACTCGACAGCAAAACCTCACCTCGCCTTGAGGAACATGCAATGGCAACCCACCATGAGGACCTCGAATCGTCATCAGAAAGTTATGAGGAAGAAGTCAACCAGCTCCAGTCTGAACGAGACCAATGCCACCAGCGTAACCAGAGACTGCAGTATCAATGTGCAGGTTGTGGGGCAAACCACCCACGATCAGACTGCAAATTCCTCGATGTACTCTGCCATATTTGTGGGAAGAGAGGCCACATCGGAAAGGTCTATAGAAGCAAGCAAGGATCCAGCCCACTTCAGAGGGGGACCAACAACCGCCAAACCACAGGGAATCATCCTGTGAGTTGGGAACATTTGAACCACCAATGGAACAACCACTCCTACAAAAATAAACCACTGGCCCATTCAACGAAACAAGAAGAGGCACACCAAACCATCACGATTGGTCACGCATCATCATTAGATGCAAAGAAGATCCGAGTGAAGGTCGCCATCGAAAACCAGCCCTGCCTGATGGGAGTCGATTCAGGATCATCCGTCTCGATGGTTTCCTGGAAGACCTTTAAACAATTAATCCCTGCTATCTGGCGACAAGACCTCAGAGTCCAAAGAATTATTCTCAAGGACTATCAAGGAATCTGAATTCCGGTCGTTGGATCAAGCCTAGTCCAGGTCTCATTCAAAAATCGTACTGCATCCTTACCATTGACCGTCGTCGACCGTGATCGGCCTACTTTGTTAGGCCTTCAATAGTTCGCTCCACTTGGGATTGAGGTAGCTGGCATTCACCAAACCAGCAGCGACGACTGGGAGGAGGCCCTCGTCCAGGAATTCCAGGACGTTTTTGCATACAAACTAGGTGAATACAAGGGGACCCCGATATCATTTAACCTTAACCCTGAAGTAGCCCCCATCTGCCTTAAGCCTCATCGAGTCCCTTTTGCCCTTAAACCAAAGATTGACGAGCAACTTGATAAATTAATAGCCCAGGGTGTTTTAGAACCAACCGACCATGCTCCTTGGGAAACCCCAATCGTAACACCCATCAAACTGGATGGATCGTTAAGGATTTGTGGGGACTACCATGCCACCCTGAATCAGCCCTTCAACAGAACGTTTACCTGGTACCGGTGGTACAACACCTCCTCCATTCCCTGGGGGGCAGAAAAGTCTTCGCTAAATTGAATTTAGCACAGGCGTACCAACAACTGCCTGTAGATAAAAAAACAGCAGAGGCACAAACGATCGTTACGCACCGAGGCACTTTTAAGTGCAACCGACTCCAATTCAGAGTTAGCGTGGCCCCAGGGATCTATTACAGGCTATTACAGGGAATAAAAGGGGTCGTACCATACTTTCATGATGTTTTCATTGCTGCCCCATATAGAGAAATACTAAAGGAGCATCTTAGACTGGTTCTTCAGAAATTTAAAGACTCTGGCCTTAAAGTTGAAAAAAATAAATGTCAACTGTGTACAGATAAAGTAGAGTTCCTGGGGTACTTAATCGATAAACAAGGCATTCACCCCACCAGTAGCAAGTTAAGGGCAATAAAGAACGCCCCAAGACCCAGAAATAAGACTGATCTCCAAGCTTTCCTGGGGCTTATTAATTTTTACAACATCTTCCTGTCCCACAAAGCGACCGTAGCCGAGCCCCTACATCGGCTTCTCGATAAAAAAGCAACCTGGGTTTGGGGGCACCGAGAGGAGCAGGCGTTCTGACAAGTGAAAAACCTATTAACTTCAGATGCTGTTTTAATGCAGTATAACGAGACTTTGCCTTTAACAATCACATGTGATGCATCACCATTTGGAGTAGGAGCCATTTTGAGCCATGTGTTACCAAACGGTAGTGAAGGCCTTATTGCCTATTTTTCAAGAACTTTATCAAAGGCTGAACGTAAATATAGTCAAATCGATAAAGAGGCTCTTGCTGTTGTATCTGCTGTTAAACAGTTTCATGAATATGTTTATGGACAAGTTTTTACTATTGTTACCGACTACAAACCTTTGCTGGAGATCATAGCGGGAGACAAGCCAACCCCCTATATATTATCACCTAGAATGATTTGCTGGTTGGAGTTTTTGGCTGCGTACAATTATAAGCTGCAACACCACCCGGGGAAAACCATTCCCCACGCTGACGCATTGAGCCATGCACCACTTCTGGAAACCGTCGATGACCCAGCTCCAACCCTTACAACGCTCCAGATTGAAACGCTATAGTCACCGCCGCTAACAGCGAGAGATATCGCAATCGAAACAAAATGCGATCCTATCTTAATGTGAGTTCTTAGCTGGGTCGAACGGGGATGGCCAGTAGATCAAACCCCTGATGACTTCATCCCCTTCAAGAATAGGCAAACAGAACTTTTTTCGCAAAAAAAGTTGCATCCTGTGGGGAGATAGAGTCGTCGTCCCAGACCAGTTACAACGAGTGGTATTAAAGACACTGCATGAGGGCCACCCCGGCATCATGCAAATGAAAGTGCTCACATGAAGCTACGCGTGGTGGCCGGGCATCGACAAACAAATCGAAGCCTGGGTAAAGACTTGTTATAAGAGCCAGGAAGTTAGCAATGCCTCACCAAAAGCAACTCTGACAGAATGAGAAACACCTCGGGGACCATGGTCCCGCATCCATATTGACTTTGCAGGACCTACTTAGGGACATACTTTCCTATTAACAGTGGATGCCTATTCAAACTGGCTCGAGATCCACGAAATGAAGAGTACCACAACCGAGTCCATCATCTGGAAGTTGAACAGATTATTCACGATGCATGGACTGCCAGACGTTCTGGTATCCGACAACGGACCCCAGTTTACTGCGCTCCCTTTTGAACAATACATAGCGGACCGCAGTATTCGCCATGCGCTAACTTCGCCAGCGCACCCTGCAGCTAATGGAAGAGCCGAACGCATGGTACAGTTTGTTAAAAAAAACCCTCTACAAAATGGACTATGGGGACATTGAAGATAAAATAAATAGAATAATCCTTCTCCAACACATCACTCCGCACAGCGTCACCAAAAAGACTCCAGCGGAACTATTCATAGGACGTAAACTCCGCTCCCACCTTAACTGGCTTCACCCGTCCTACGAGCCAGAGAAACCCTGTGGATCTAGCAGAAAATGCTGCGAGTTCAAGATAGGCAACTTAGTTTTCACCAGAAACCTTTCTGACGAACCGTTGTGGATCGAGGCCACTGTTATTCAGGCCACTGGACCCAGGTCCTACCGGGTGAAAACCTGCGATGAAAAAATATGGAAACGCCATATAGATCAGCTTCGCTCGAGGCTACAACCTAGTTTCCGCGACTCCGGTAACTCCCAAACTGAGGGGGGAGGGGATGTCAAAGAAACAAATTCGAGATGGCATAAAGCAGGAATGAAAGAAGTCAGCCATTGGGCATAACAAGTGAAGAAGGATCAAGGAAGGGTGTGGCCTCACCACAGAGGAACAACCCAACAGAGGAAAGCCCGCAAGGGCCAAAGGACAACGACGAGAACATTAGCGGCACTGAGTCTTCCAACGAGGAACCACCGGCAACCGACTTGCCCGAAAACGCCCCGCCAGAACAAGAACCGGTGGGACAGTGTAAATCCAATAGACAGTCAAAGCAACCTTGCTACCTCAGAGATTACGTCACCGCACCCCCCAAACGGAACCCCGGGGGAAGGGGTGTTATGAACTAATAAAACACTTAAATAAAGTATCAAAAGCTTTAGAAAATAGCAGGGTTCTAGCCCTGCACTTTTGATTGGCCGATAATAGCAATATCGGATTGGTCCGTTCAGTAGAATCTGATTGGCTATTAACGAGCCACTCTCATTGGTTAAGGGGTTTAACACTCCATGTATCTTATTGGTTACTTGAGCGGCAATTTGCCTATAAAAAGGCTGCTGTTGCCCTAGGGTTTTCTCTGTTCAGAATGTATAATAAAGAGTTGAAGTTCACTGTTCACTGTCTCGTTTTCGTTCCTTGCGCCCATGCGCAGAACATCACAATTAATATTACCTGTTAGGGATACACCCTAGCAGAAATCTTCACAGCAGTCAGGCAGGCAGGCAAATATGTGAGATAAACATTTTTGTAGCTTACACTCAGTAAAACAGATACACTGTGCTAGTTAAATAGTTTATTGCAGTAAGAGTTTTTAGCATAATCAAAAAGTCCATATATCATTCACTAGTTCAATCCATTTGGGGATTATTCAGTTGCAAAGTCCAGTGTTGAAAAAGAGGTCAGTAAACTTACAAATAACAGTCCAGTAGTATATCTCTTCGCAGTAGAAATATAAAGAAGTCAAACCTCCTTTCTTCCTTCAGCAACAGCAGCAGACACACAGTTAGCAAACCATCAATCCATCATAGTCAGCAAGCAATCCTGTAAACCAGCAATACAGTAAGCCAGTAGGTTCTCTTGCTCCCTCTTATGGCGGTTTTACAACCACACCAAAAATTACATGCTTTGCTGTTTAAAGTGACACACGCTTAAAACTCACTATCATAGTTTATATATATTATTTTACCCAAACTAAGTTAGGTAACCTTGTTATTCCTAACATAACCAACATATTTTTGCTTTAAAAAAGGAAAAAGAAAAGCAATTTATTTCCATCATTTTGATGAAGAATATTTAAAATATACAAAAGAAGTTTTCATGATGGCTTTATTGTTGATTTCATTGTTTAAAAGCATGCAATTGTTGCTATTATTATTATTTAATTTACTCTATGAAGGGCTATTTGTTGGATTCAAGGCTTGATTTATAAGTTTAAATTTCATTTTTTAGAGTGTAGATGCCACAGAACAAAATACTTGCCTCTGTCCATTGTGTGAAATTTGGATTTTATTTAAGAAGTTCCAGTTTCTCAGAAGTCATGATCTGAACTGCACTTGGCTACGTTGAGTGAATATTCACATTTTCTCACTCATGATATAATTAATTTGATGTTGGTGTTGCCTACCAAGTGATGTCCATCATTTACATTATTGGATGTATTGCTAAAAAGACTGAATTTATATGACATTTATTTGTCTTTGTTTGTCATCATATTATTCAAGAATATTCAAATTTCAGTATTCCAGTATCCTACTGGTAAGACAGGTTTTGAAAAGTTAACATGAAAAACTATTGCAAGTTACTTGTTCAGTCTCCTCTATATGTATGATTTGGATTACTAATATTGATTGATTTGTCTTGAACTTAGTCTTTGGAAGGTTATATTTGACCACTGACTTTGATGCCCTTTTGCTTATAGTGATAGCTACACATTTTCTTTTGTGACTTTCATAAGTTTTGATATGTCTCTGAATATCAAATGATGTATCCTATTTCAGTCCACTTAAATTTCCTGCTGCCCATATATTGTCCCTTGATGTTTCTGATTTAATCAGTTTTACTTGTGACTACATCTACAGCTCAGACAACAAGCTGAAAAAACTACAATTACAATTTAAAGAAATAATACAGAGACTAACAAACTTGAACAACAGCAATATTCCTATGAATATGTGTTGAATATAATAAATAATTGCATAATTGATTGTATCTGATTCAGTGCCTGAATAACTTAAGTTTGTAACATTCTTTGAAGAGTAAGGAAATAAAAAATATAAAAAATAGAACAACAACAACAACAATAATAATAATAATTGTTAAGCCTGGGTTCCCCAACCAGGGTTAAGGAGACAAGCTAAACAGAATGTGCAGCGTTAGTCATATAGGCATACAGATAAATGAGTGAGATAAGCTTGTATGTTTACATACAGTAAAAATAAAAGATACGCTTGTGCTCTCAAAAATATAGTTTATTCCATTATGAGTTCATAGCATAGTCAAAATAACAGTCCAATAGTCATGTATCATTTAGTCAGTCCATTCAAGGATATTCAGTTAGCAAAGTCCATGTAGAATATCCTATGTCAGTTCACTTACAAATCAGTCCTTTGTTTAACTCTCCCGTTCGAGCAAAGCAGTCTTGAGTCCATGCAGTAATTACGGATCATCAAAGCCAGAGAGAGCAAGCTGCAGTCTTGCTTCTTTTAAAGTGCTTTCACAACCACTCCCTTAATTACATTCCCTATATTTAAAGTTGCAGACACTTTAACTAACAAACTATGATTACATATTTATTATTTTACCTAAACCAGTTAGGGTAAACAATGTTATCCCTAACAATAATAATAATAATAATAATAATAATAATAATAATAATAATAATAATAATAATAATAATAATAATGGAAAAACAGATTTTCTGCTGATATGTTGAAATTGCCTATCATTTACCATTTAGCTAGAAAAAGCTGGTAAAGGAAAGGCAATGCAGAGTCCATTTGAATCAAATAAAGAAATATATATCATCACATACTAAACCAAATCAATTCTTCCCCCTTTCTTTGCAAATATTCATAATTTCTATATGGTTTTATATATCAGTTTTTTTCTGGTTCTGGCATCCTGATCCCTTCATGGGCCAATCGAATTTAGTCTGTTTCTCCTCTTCTGGACTGTTCCAACCTCAGTTCATTACCAGTTGGTCAGTTGGATAATTCCTTTATTGAAAGATTTTTCAGCTTTCCAAACTTCAGATTGGTTGAGTTACCAACAAGAACTGAGAAATATTTTTACAGTCCATTCATTTTTCCCTTTATTGCTTGAATGGCCTTTCTGCCAGCAAACACTTTGCTGATTGTAAATGTTCTTCCATTCTTCTTTTCCTTTCTCCCTCTTCTACATGGCCATACTTCAATGGTGTATATTCTCAAGATAAGTTACCTTTACTCAATCTCTTTTTGGGTTTAACCATCCCAAACCATAGGAATTTTCAGGTTTGGGATGGTTAAACTTTAACTTATCAAATTTTGGAAGAGCTTTTCATAACTTCCCACAACTTCTATGTATCTGTCATTAGAAATTCTGTATCTTACATCATGCAATTTAGTTTTAAAATGCAAACTTTCATGTTGTGTACCAGTGAATTTCATGTGGAATACATAATGCAAAAGGAAAAGTCATTGGAAAAAAGTCTGATTGGTTTTGAAAAAAGCTTAAGATAATTAAAAAGACTAACAGATATCCTTTTAATTGCCTTTGTTTTAATTTGTTATTTTAATTTGCATTGCTGCCTAGTTTTATTGGGGAATCCACCCACTCATAAGCACATGTGTGTGCATATACACACATATATTTCCAGTCTTTTTATTAGTATTTCTGATCTATTATTCATGCCTAAAGATTAAACATAATATGAAAGAATAAAAGTTTTAAATAAATATAGTGATAATAGTTCAGGAGGTTATAATTTTCTTTGTTCTATGTTTTGTTTTATTTATGATATTTTTTTTTCATTTTTCAATCATATCCACTCTTTTAAGGCAACATTTTACAAAATGCTCAATGTGTAGAATGTGGCTGTTTGTTTGATTCCTTCCTTCCTTCCTTCCTTCCTTCCTTCCTTCCTTCCTTCCTTCCTTCCTTCCTTCCTTCCTTCCTTCCTTCCTTCCTTCTTTCCTTCTCTCATTGGTAGTAGGCAGGGAGAACAAATAAAGTATTTGTTTTAAGAACAAATTTTGTGCAACATAGGGGAATAAATGTCCCATGCATAGTTGCATCAGTAGAATTGGAGTCTGTATGTTTACATTAGCATAAATCAGAAGAGCAATATATTTTACACTTATTTCACTTTAGCTTCAAGGGGTTTATTATAATTAAGCAATGCAATTACAAAAGTAAAACAGCACAGAAATCAAAACAGATGCTGTAGATAAAACAATTTAACATTTCTTCTGATTTTTCTGATCAATAGACACAAAATTTTTTTTATTGTACACGCCAAAATCTGAATGTGTAGTTTTCTCCATGCCCTGGAATGAGTTAGACTTTTACAGTGGTTTCAGATTTAAATTTGGGGCAGCCTATTGCTGTGCCAGAATGGTTTTTTCTTCATCCTGATTGGTTGAGAGTCTTGGTCTGTGTTTATTGGTCTTGGAGTTTGCTGTGTTCTGCTTCTAATATCTTCTGTCTGTTTTTTATCAGAAGCAGAACACTTATATATATATAAGACTGAGAAGGTTTGGCATCAGGAGATTCAGTATTAAGCAGGAAGGTCTGAAAAGTACTAGTATCCACAATAATTTTGGGGTTTGGTTGGATGCCCTGATATCACTCTGGGACTTCTTATAAGGCAGAATGCTAAATTGTGGAAGCAATATAAAAATGTTCAATTGAATGTGTTTACTGGCTTTTTTCCATATTTTTTCTCACTGAACATGTACAAATCTTACAGATAAGTATGAAAAACAAATATATGAAAACCTTAGTAAGACACTACCTATGTGTGCATCTATAGTCTGCAATTCAGTTTTCCTTTATCCATATGAAATAAATGATAGCATAGGACATACTACAATTTCTATAAAAGTGCCTGCTGGGAATTAAGACCAACTGTCCATATCTCTATAACCCTTCATATTTTAGAGGGTGAAATTACAATAACAAAGTTGGGCTTAGGTTCACTGTCTCAAGTTCAATGCAGGAATTCATATTAAAACATCCATAACAGATTGTTGCTTGAATGCATTGATTGCTAAAAGTCCACTTTTCTTGAGGTAATTGATGTTAGTGTTCAACTGCTCTTACAATTACAACATTTGATTGGAATCTGCTTTCCTGTAATGTGAAACCATTTTTCGTTGTCAGTTTCAGTAGAATCCTTCTCTACTTGTGCAGGCTTCTGAGTGATTCAGGAATCTGTATAATTAGAAACATGATACAGAGGGTAAGTTCAGATGGTTCAGTCCTACTTCTCTGCCTGCTCCTTGAAACATAAAATTCAGATAACTTAGTTGGAAAAATGGCTCCATAGAATTTTAGTCAACACAATATATTCAAGGACCAAAATTCAGAGATGTGTCATGGTCTTTACTCCCTCCATAAGAAAGGAGACCAAGCAGGGTTTAAATTATCACAGTTCTATTCATTTTAACTTTATAAATGCCTTCTCAGGCAATGAAAATGCTCAGTCAACCAAAAGAAAGGAGGACATTCACATTTTCCCCCTTCTGTATAGATCACTTTTATGAGATCAATAAAATAGTGTTTTCAAAAGTTTGAAAAAAATGTCTCTTCCTAGTACTCCTTGGAACAACTCCGGAACTGAAAACTTGCAGTGATTTATCTAAGTTAGCAAGATTCTCTATTTCTCCTTGAAATGAAATTATGTGATTATTTTTTTGAATAAGGCTGTTATCACAGTGTGCTATTTTTCAGTTGAGGTGGGAATACAAACAAAATTTCCCCCTTGTTACCAGTATCAGACTATGGTGGGATCATGCACCTGTACTTGGACTCCTCTTTTCCACAATCTCTATTCTTAAGGCTTTATGAGGAAGAGAAAGATGTGGGAGTAGATAATACTGAAGGCAGGTTCCATTCCAAACAGCCAGATGCTAAAAAATAAATTGTGGCAGAATTTTATCAGATCTCTCTCTCTATCATCTATCCATCTATCTTTCTATCTTTCTATCTCCTTCTCCTTCTCCTTCTCCTTCTCCTTCTCCTTCTCCTTCTCCTTCTCCTTCTCCTTCTCCTTCTCCTGACTATCTACAGATCCTTATATCTTTATCCTTATATTGGTTATTCACTGCTGATATTCAGCTTGGACTTTCAACTGCACTGTGACTATACCTTGATCTTTTTTTCGTACTGATTTTGAATTCTGTTTGACTTTTCAGTGAACTCCATAAATTGAAAATATTATTTTCATAAAAATTGTCTAAGACTTGCCTCCTGCACTATATTTACTGAAAAATCTACTGCTGTTAAATAAGATTAACGTTCTTTTGCATTAAATCTGAACTCTCCCTCCATCTTCATCATGTTAGACAAAACTATAATAAAGTAGATATTGATATCACTATGAACTATGTTGAATGAATGGTATGTAAACTCATTTCTCTGTAAATTAATCTGGTTTATGATTTCATGACAACACTGCACACAAACCAAACCAATTTTAACCTAATATGTTTTATGAATGAAGTGCCTAAGGTTAGTGTGTCAATCCTGAAGCTGACCTGATTGAGGCCATTTTGAGGTTTCAGTATTGCCACACTGGAGCTGAGGGGTAAGAAGGGGGGAACAAAGATAGAGGGTGCTTGTAGTAAAAAAAATACTGTCTACTGGGAACCAAAGACATTTCCACAGATGGCTGGCAGGAGGAGGACCAATATCGCCTGACAACCAGATGCTTCCCCCTTTTTTAATAAAAAATTTATTTGGGTTTTCACAAAACATAATACAAGTAAAATTTCTTTTTTTGAGAATAGCACGGTCCCGGGTTATCACTTCTCCATACAGACACAAATTCAATTTCATATTCATCTTTGTGTTCTATTCCATATTTTATTACCATTTTAACATTTTCTCAATAATTTTTCCCTTGCTTTAGTTTTCTCAATCTTACTTTTAATTATCTCATTCCTTTCTAAATTCAATTATATATATCTTTTTTTAAGTTTCAATACCTTTCTAGTCATTATATTTATATTTTGACTGTCCTGTTTCATATTTTCTTTTCTCATTAAACAATCTTTCCCTGTAGTTACTAATTGGAGTATGACACCTTTGTATCCGAACTAAGCTGAATGCCATACATGTAAGTACCCGCAAAAACTTAAGAAAACATATATAAACATTTATCTGTCATTTTAGTCAATTGATTGGACTATGTGATTGACTGTTTGGGAAAAGGAGAAAACTTTTACTTTTAATTAGGTGAAAACCACAGGAATATTCTAAGTCAGTTTTCACCAGCTTGTGCCAATTTGATACGTCCAATAAACCAATTCTTTGAAGAACCTACTTTCCTCGAAGCTCTGTTTATTATGGATGTATTAATTGGAATCCTGACAGTTTATGAATTAATGTATAATGAAAGCCCAGAAAACTTGATTAAATAAGCTAGGATGATTGAGATTTTCCAAATAGTTTTAAATAAACAATTATCAATAAATCTACTGTTTTGGACATTTAGGGGTGTCAGACTACATAATTGGACACAGTTTTGTATATTTATTGAAGAGAGGAGTTACAATATAGGGCAGTGGTGTCAAACTTGTGGTGTCACGTCATTCACATCACATATTGTGACTTTTTTTCCTTTTACTAAAATGGGGTGGATGTGGCCAGTGTGTAATGCATCCAGCCTGCAGACCGCGAGTTTGACATCCCTGATATAGGTGATGTCATACTGAATTTTCATAAGGAAAGAAAATGTTTCAAAAATAAAGTTTTATTTCAGCACAGAATGAATATTGAAAAATGATCAGCAAGCTTTCTGTTTGTTGAAATTGTTCATCCCCAAATATGTTTACCTTGAAAATGTACAGTTGGTGCTTGACTTAACAAAATTGGGACCAAAATTTTCACTATGAAGAAAGGCAGTTGTTAAGTTTAATTGCATCTGATTTTTTGCCATGTTTTTTTTAATGAATCACTGCAATGGACTGAGGTATCACCAATATGCTGATGATACTCAGCTGTATGTCTCAGCCCACGGGGAGTTAAGGGTTGCTGTGTCCTCTCTCTCGCAGTGCTTGGAGGCTGGATGGGGAGCAACGGGTTGAAACTGAACCCTTGCAAGACTGAGTGGCTCTGGGTTTGGGGTTCGTTGGTTCAGGGAGAATTACCACCGTTAATCTTGGATGGGGTGGATGGGGTGGCACTACCCCAAACAGACCCTGTGTGTAATCTAGGGGTTTTCCTGGACTCAGGACTCTTGTTCAAAGAGCAGGTGCAGTCGTGGCCCGGAGGGCCTTTGCGTAATTGTACATTGTGCACCAGTTATGTCCTTTCCTGGATCTACTCACAGTTCCTACTCACAGTCACTCATGCCCTGGTCCCTTCCCATCTTGATTATTGCAATGCACTCTAAATGGGGCTGCTCTTGAAGAGCATCCAGAAGTGCCAGTTTGTGCGAAATGCATGGTTTTATGTAGACATTGGTGTGCACATGTGTCACCTCTCCTGCAGGAGCTGCATTGGTTGCCAATTTGCTTCTGGGTGCAATTCAAGGTGCTGGTTTTCACCTTTAAAACCCCGCATGGCTTGGGTCCAGGTTATCTGAGGAAACATCTCTTGCCAGTGACATCTACCTGACCCAGTAGAGCAAGAAAGCAGGTAACGTTGCAAGTCCCACACCTGAGGGAGATATACCTGGTGGGACCCAGAAGAAGGGCTTTCTCTGTGGTGGCTGCATCTCTCTGGAACATCATTCCCTTGGGATTAGAATGGCCCCCTCACTAATACTCTTCCAAAAGGCACTGAAGACCTGGTTTTGCCAGCGGACCTGGGGAACCCAGAGGGGGTGGAGCCCATCAAATGGCTAGTGGGATCTGCTGTCTTCAGGGCGGGAGGTGGGAGTTGGTTTTTGTTTTGTTTTACTTTGTTTTGTTTTTTGTTTTCCCAAATTTTGTTCTATTGTTCTTTACTAATTTATTTGATTTTGTTTGCTAGTTTTTTATTGTTTTCATTTTTATTTTTTGTTTTAAATATGATTTTACATTGTGTAAGCCACCTCAAGTCTCCATGGGCAATATTAAATAAATAAATAAATAAATAAATAAATAAATAAATAAATAAATAAATAAAAAATAAATAAATAAATAAATAAATAAATAAATAAATAGTTTAGTAAATCATTCGGTCATCAAGTGAATATGGCTTGCCCCATTGACCGCTTGTCGGAATCTGGTTGTGAAGTAGAAAATGATGATCACATGACCATGGAGGGCTACAACCAGTAATGGTTTCCAAGCACCCGAATTTTGATCACACGATTGTGGGGATGCTGCAATAACAATAGCAATAACACTTAGACTTATATACGCTTTACACTACTTTACAACCCTCTCTAAGTGGTTTAAAGATTCAGCATATTGCCCCCAACAATTTGGGTTCTCATTTTACTCACCTCAGAAGGATGGAAGGCTGAGACCACCTTGAGCCTGGTGAGATTTGAACTGCCAAATTGCAGTCAGCCAGCAGAGGTAGCCTGCAGTACTACATTCTAATCACTGTGCCACCATGGCAACAGTCATTAGTGTAAGGACTGGTTGAAGTTATTTTTTCCCCAATGCATTATAACTTCAAACAATGGCTTACTGAATGGTTGTAAGTCAAGAACAACAGCTACAACAAAAAATAGAAAATAACCTGAAGGTTTGTCACTACCTCTAGACTTGGAGTTTTGCTTTCACAGAATGAAAACAATAATAGGCAATGAAAACAGGATGCAACTTGCTTCCGTGTTTTACTTCCATCACTGAATGTGATGCAATCTACTTCAAACACATTAGCATTTTTTAACGTCAGCAAAATTCTGGCTGGGGAATTCTGAGAGTTTAAGTCCACATATCTCAAAGCTTCTGAGGTTGATAAACATTGACTCAGAATATGGAAAAAGATTTTTTTTAGCTCAACAAGCCACTTTAATTAGAGACAAATACCTTCTGCACATGTGCACCACAAGATCATGAAGGGATATGGAACACAGTGGTACAATAATTCTGATCTTATAAGCCACAGTATTATGCAATTTATTGTACAGATCTGTTTCATTGACTGAAATTACCCCACTGAAATCTTCCATTGTCCTAGTGAGTACCCATTTTGACTTTATGCTTCTTCCAGCTCCAGCATTTCTCTAAGAGCATACGTTTTATACAATGAATGATTTGACTGTGCTATTTACACTCAAATTTCCATGAATGGTTTCCCAAGCAGGGCTTCACTATTTCTCTAGCAGTTACCCCCACAAATGTAAAAACTAAGTCTATTGTTTTCTTTCTTTCCTGTTTGTATTATTGGTTTTAGAAAAAGTGACCTGATCTATTTGGTGATGATTAGCAGGCCAACTAATAATTTTTATTCCATGAACATGAAACAATAAGAAAAAAAATATAGTTTTAATCAACAAAATAAAAATTAAGTTATCTTAATTAATAATTCCTTAATAGTTTTCTCAATAGAAAGAATAAAACTTCCAGATACAATGTATGCTGTTTTGAGCATTACTTTCTCAAAAGCCTGATATATTCATTAGATGCAGATATATCCAAATATCTAAATTCATGTGCTATGCCTTGAATTCTCAAATATATGAGTACCTGACCTTTTCTGAACATATGCATTAATTCTATTTCTTATTGAATATCACTCTCAAAACAACTTATTTGCTGTTGCCAAGAATTCATTATTTTTGTATTGGTCTGTTTATAATAACATAAATATCAAATGGTAAGAAGGCATGACTCTGATGAGAGATCCATAGGTGGCAGAAATGGCAAATGAATTTAGAAAACCATCCTATGATTTTTGTTGCAAACAATACCTTTCTAATAGATGTTAATGCATAGTGCTGACAGGTGTAATTCAAAAGCTGAAGGATGGTAATTAGTCTATTTGGCAGGTGAAGAACTAGAACATTGGCACAGTTTAAATGGAGAACATCAAAATATGAATGAGATTTCCAGGATTGTACAAAGCTAAAACCATTGTGTGTGTTTAAATAAATAAATTTAAAATACATAGAACAGCCTCTTGAGTTTCAGGACAGAATTATTCCAATAATAAAAGTAAATACTGGGGCAATCTGATAACTGAGGGTCAAACAGAAACATGTCCAGTTTATTTTATCAGCTTGGCTGAGAGTTTAGTCACCATGAAACCTGGATCAAAACACATTACTATGATGGCTCTGACTAATTTATCCCATAGGCACTACTGGGTAGATAACAATAATGATAAACCCGAGTTGCCCTTGCAGGAAAATTAAGAGTAAGCACTGAAGACAGGCAACAATTATCTCTGGAAATAGGAGAAAGCCTGTTTTTAAACAATTTTAAAGGCAATCAAGAAGTCGCTAAAGTGGTCTTAAGGTCTACTTCTTAAATAGCTTGCTAAAGCTGTCAAAGCAACATATAGTGGAAAATCATACATTGTCTTTCTTTCAGGAAACACAAGGTGGCACCATGCCTAAAATAATCTAATGCACAGACACACACACACACACACACACACACACACACACATGATATGCAAATTATATTGATGTATAAATTGATAATAATCACTTAGAACAGAATAAAAAAGTTGGAAGGGACTTGGAGATCTTCTATTCCAAACCTTCGGCTATATCATTTCAGACAAATAGATGTCCAATCACTTCTTTAAAATTTCCAGTGTTGAAGTACCCACAATTTCTGGAGACAATTGCTCTACTTAATAATTTTTCTAAATGTCAGGACATTTTTTCTTAGTTCTAGGTTGGTTCTTTCATTGATTAGTTTATTCATTAATAAATTAATTAATTGATTTTAGTTCATTTATTTGATTAATTAATTTATTAATCATTTAATTAAGGAAACAAAATTAAAATATCTGAGTAACTTTGGCCTTACCCTAACATATGATTTAATTATTGTCCCTTTATCTTGTATTGTTTTATGCTATTATATTTTTTGTATTGTTCTTTATTTTAACAATTGTAAAATATTCTGTGAATTGGGGGACATATACAATTAATATATTATGGTTGGTCACACAGTCAGCCAGATGTTTAGATTGGATTTGGCATTTTTATCCATGTATCAAGCTCATATGGAGGCCATGGTGAATTTTCCATATTACCTTTTTTCCTGTGGAATGAAATAAGAAAGACAAAGAAATTAAATTCTTGGAGAGGATTATTAAGGCATGAAGAATAAGATTTATCTAGAATCCACCTTGAATAGACAACAGTGCTAAATGCCTTTTATTTTTTAAATATAAGATGAACAACTTTTGATTCCCTTTTTATTTTTTAACTGCCATTACTTCATGGTTACACATTTACCTCATGGTTATTCAGCAGTTTGCCAATATTTAAGAAGCTTCCACAGAGAAGAGGGGTTTCCAAAGCAAGGCAAGACAAAATGGATGGAAAGAATGAAGAGAATGAGAGAGAATGAAGCTAGAACTAAGGAGAAATTTCCTAACAGTGAGACAATTACCAAGTGGAAAAGTTTGCCTTTGGAAGTTGTGGGTGCTCCATTTTCGGAGGCTTTTAAGAAGAGACTGGACAGCCACTTCTCTTGAATGGTATAGGGTTTCCTGTTTGTGCTGGAGCAGTTCCAACTCTATTATACTGTTAATATTAAAGAGAACTTCAGAAGAAAGAATATATAAAATGGGGATTTATTGTTCAGCAAAGGAAAAGAGGTTAAAAAGCAAGGAATACCAAAAATAGTTGTTTCAATGTTATAGTGGACCATGACATACATCAGCTGAATCATCTGCAGTGTTCACTTGGAGCTCTTTGAAAGGAAAGTAATAATGAGGAAGAAGGCCAGCTCACATGAGTTTTGTGTAGAAAGAGAACTGTATAAAAGAGAAACTCACATGAGTAAAACAATCACTTTAGTCAACTAGTATGCAGCACTTGCACAGTATATTTGGAAAATATAATTTGTTTACTTGCATGAGATTATTCAGGTGTGACTTGTTTGAATATTTAAAACTGTCAGACATAATGAAATATCTGAAAAAAAAATCACTGAAAAATTATTTGTGACTCAATCTCTTATTGCAACAAATATTATTATACTCTTTTCTTTGGTTTGACTTCAAAATATGGTTTACCTAACCAAATTTGCCTGTCTAAGGAGGGAATATTAACAAACAAACAAGACAACAAAATTTTATGCCCTTCTAGATTCACAGGAGTCACGTATTCTAGGCTTATACACATACTGTTATGTATTAAAATGGACTACTCGAAATCCCTGCGCCTTGATTGGCTAAGGCGCGGGGATTTCTGATTGGCCAGGCGAGCCGCGCCGATTGGCCCGATTGAAGTCTCCCGCGATTGGTTCAAACCAAGAGCGGGAGACTTGAATCGCTGCCATTGGTCGCGGCCGCCGCGGCAAAGGGTATAAAAGCCGGAGGCTTTTTGCCTTTTGCCGGTTCGGTTCAACTTATAGAAATAAAGAGCTGTTAATGAAAGTCACCGACTCAGAACCTTTTTTCGCGGACACGACACATACAATATTATTTTATTTAAGCCACTTTAGAATAGATCCATCTGAATGTCATTGTGTAACATTTACATTTTGAGAATTAACATACCATATATTTCTGCTTGAAGCACTTCCTGTGTAGAAGAAGCCAACAGTAACATGTAAGGTATGTTTGCACTTAGGACTTCTTAAAAATGTAAATAACTTTTGTTGGAAGGATTGCAGCATGTAGGAAGTGGGAAATTATTCTTCCCACCTGCCTTTGGCCTTGAACCCTTTCTTAGTGATTGCTATTTACATTAGGAAATAAATGACTTTATAAAAGTTTTTCTATCAGTGTAAATAGCTTCAGCTACCGAGGAAAAATTTTCTCAGGATCAGAGCATAGGAGGAAGATTAAGCTACCCATCCAGTGTGCTGTGATCTTTATAAGGTTGACTTCTTCCCAGCAGTTGAAATTTGTGCTTAAAAGCAATGGACTATGATTATAGAGAACACTACTAATGCAAATGTGTATTTTATTTGATCAGTAGCTAGTTCATTTGCCAAGAAACTTCTGGACCAAGACTAACAATAACAAGATAAAATACTGCTTTGTAGCTCTAATGTATTTATTGTAAGCTATCCAAAGTCAATTATGTCTTTGGAGATTCTCAGTTATTCAGGTCATGGTTATCCCAAAAGTGCTTTTTCAAGAGGCAACTGGACTTTTTCTGGTTTCTTTGGAGAAGTTTTGCTTTTCATCCAAAAAATGTAAATGAAATACACAGTATAAAAATGTAATGTTGGATGGATGGATGGATGGATGAATGGATAGATGGATGGATGGCTGTCTGGCTGTCTGGCTGTCTGGCTGTTTTGAAGTTTTGTCCAATACATTATGAAAAATATTTTCTTTGTTCCTTCCCCCTTAAAATGGTTGACTAAAGCTAGTTATATTCCAGTCCACATTCCAAGTAAGAAGTTAAAAATCAACCATGTTTATCTTCCTTGACATAGGCATCAGATCTTACAATTAGTTATACACATTTGATGGGGGTCATCAAAGACATTTTTCACTCTGGCAATGAGATTAGTATAATTTTCCATATGTAGATACTTATGTTGCTCATTTCACAGCTCTCCAGTTCTAAAGACTAATTATACATTCTATTCAGGAGCAGCTTGTGCAACATCTTCCTAACTCCTGGTCTCAAAATGATGTGGAATTCTATTGAATAATGAAATCTGTAAATGTCTTGGACTTTCCATCATATTTATTAGGCAAGGAATTAGATGATTATAGAACAACAGTTGAAGTTGTCAGTCAGGCAGTAGATTCCATTTCCTGAGCTGTATGGTACAACAGATTATGGAAACTGAATATGGTCCATCTTTTGCAGTAGTTGGTTCATCATCTGATTTAAATACTATATCAAGACTACCACCTGTTTCTGATGCTATGACAGAACAACTAATATAAGAGCAAGGTAAAACCTTTGAAAGTAACTTTTGAGGATATTATTTATATTCCTTAAATATGATTTGATGTTTCTTCAGCAGAGCTGTATCTATGCCACTAGGGTAAAAAAACAGATTTGACATCAATGGCCTAAGTAATTTGGGAAACACACATTAACTAAATCTGCTTTGCAAATCTCAAAGAATCCTTTGGATTAAACTCTGAATCCTTATGTGAAACCCTTCCTTCCTTTATTAATTCTTTGCTTTGTACAGCATATTATTTTTCAGGTAGTTGACTTAAATCTATTTATATCAATATCTCTATTTATCTAAAGCTTATAAAATTAGAATGAAATCTAAAAATTGAAATATAGAAAGTGTCATGCTTTAAAATCCAGATAGAATTTTGGTAATTATTTATGCTTATTCACAGTTGTATTTTGCCCTGCATCAAATAGCATTGTTAATTCCTTGATTGGAGGAGGAAACAGTGATTTCTTTTGATCAGTTCGGGTCTCTGAATAAAACTTTTCCCCAAGTATAATAATTTTATGTACTTAATACATCTTTTAAAAATAGCAGAAGGCAAATTGATAGAACATCATCTTACACTAGACCAAAAAAAAAAAAAAAAAACATGTAGGAATCTAACACAGAATAGCAATCAGTGTAATAAATCATGACCCATATTTTCTTTTGCCCCTAATCTTTCTAGTTCATTTAGAATTTTAATTTCTAAAACCACACACTCACCAATGACTTTTTGCCTATCTTACAGATTTAAAATAGTTCATAGTGATAAAGAACAATAAAAATAATACAATAAGAATAATAACATGATAACAACAGAAAGCGGTTCAGTTAATGGACTATATCTTAATGACAGATTCACACATGCGCTTGATTTAATGTCTGTGAGAAGAGGCAGTTTATCCAATTGGACTATTTAATAATGTGCTTTGAGTATATTTGAATACATCTAAAACAATATCATTTGTGGATACTTGGTCATTAGTGACCGCTTGGAATACTATTATTAAATTGTCTTGTGTTTTCAAAATAACAGAATAAATGGAAGAGACTTTGGAGGTCTTCTAGTCTAACCCCCTGCCCAAGAAGGAAACCTGTACCATTTCAGACAAATGATTGTTTAAACTCCAGTATTGGAGTACTCACAATTCCTGGAGACAAGTTGTTCCACTGATTAATTATTCTACCTGTGAGGAAATTTCTCCTTAGTTCTAAGTTGGTCCTCTCATTGGTTAGTTTCCATCCATTGCTTCTTGTTGTGCCTTTAGGTGTTGACATCCTCTTCTTTGTGATAGCCCCTTAGATATTGTAACATTGCTATATATTATGTCACCCCTAGTACTTTTTTTCATTAAACCAAACATAACCAATTCCTGAAACCAGGGGGTTGGATTCTACCATTTCGGACCAGTTCGGGAAAACTGGATGTTAAAGTTACAGCTGGTTTGCCAAACTGGTATTTCAACCAACCAGCTGGCCCCACCCCTCGCACCCCATCCCGCCCAGGAGTCTCAATGCGGCCCATTTTCTTTTTCTTTTTTCTTTTGTTTTGTAAAAATTTTATTTGGGTTTTCACAAAACATAATACAAATAAAATATCATTTTTTGAGAATAGCATGATCCCGGGTTATCACTGCTCCATACAGACACAAACTCAATTTCATATTCATCTTTGTGTTCTATTCCATATCTTATTACTATTTTAACATTTTCTTGGTAATTTTTCCCCTCCCTTAGTTTTGTCAACCTTGTTTTTAATTATCTCATATCTATCTATATTCAATTATATATCTTTTTCTAAGTTTCAATGTCTTTCTAATCATTATATTTATACATCTGTCCTGTTTCAATTTCATATTTTCTTTTCTCATTAAACAAATTGTCCCCTGTAGTTACTGATTGGAGTATGTCACCTTTGTATCTTTTAATTTTGTCCATTCAACTCTTATTTAAACTTCAATTTATGCCTTTACAATTATAACATTCAATATAACACATAACTTTCAATCAAATTCTGCTTGGTACATTCTTAAAATACGCACTATGTTCTTAAAGAAAATATATATATATATAACAATAGCAAATAAAATACTTATTCTATTCTAATTCAGCTCTATCATTGATGTTAATTACAATCTTTAACATCTTTAACATTTCTTTTCAATTGAATATCATACTTCCTTAGGAACATTGATAATATATCCATTATTTTTTTCCATATCTCTATGTCTTCTAAATAGGCTTATATATTTTCCCTGTTTCTCTATATCTTCTTTCTGCCCTTTATTACTTCTTTTCCTTTCCTTCTTATCCCTCTTCTTCTCCCTCCACCTTTTGACCCCTTGTCTCTCTAATTCTAATTCTCTCTTCTGTTTCTTCCTAATATTGTAATTACTTTTCAAGCTATTTTTTTTAAATCTTAACTTTTCACTCTCTTTCCCCTCTTTCTTTTTTCCCCCCACATAAAATTACTTTGTCATTAAAGATGGCTTCTTCTTTGTCCTGCCCTTCTTGTTCTACAAATATTTCTTGTTGTTTCTCATAGTTCAAGATCTCCATTTCTAAAAAATTGAAATATGAAGCCAAAAAAAAAACATCTTCCTTCTTGTGCATCTTCTTTCTGTTTTTTAAGTTCCATTTTCAGTTCTTCCAAGAGTGATGCCATTTTAAACACTTTTAAACAACCACCCGATTGATTTTAGTCATTTAAATCCAATAACCAAAAATCCAAAAATCACCAGGTAATCCAAATAATCCAAAGCTGTTTCTTCTTGCTTCTTTTTTCCACTTTCTCTTCCTGGGGTTCTATTATCTTGTTACAAAGTTTCAGTTAAAATGTAACTTTTAGGAATCTTATTGAAGTTTCACTGTAAATTCCTTTTATTTCCAGGCAGTCTCCTCCATTTTTCCAGATCCCTCCCTTTTATTTTTTCCTTTTCTCTCCTTTCCTTCTTTAAAAAGTTTTTTGAATATCCAAAAGTCTTTGTTATCCCTTTGACATTTTAATTTCAGCTTGAACGCCTATTGATGTCAAAGTGGATTTTTGTTAGTTTCTTACTTAGATCTCTTAGCTGTCAATATAAGGAAGGAAAGAAAAAAAAAGCCATATCCTTTCCCTTCCCTCTCTCCTTTGCCACCATTCTAATACATAGTCAAGGTCTTTTTGAAGGATAGCAGTATTGTCTGTAGTGTTGAATAGCTTTACATCATCAACGAAGAGAACGCAGTTGCTCTTGATATGATCACAGAGGTCATTTATGTAGAGTATGAAAAGAGTTGGTCCTAGAACACTGTCTTGGGGGACACCAAGGTACAGAATTTGATAGAACGCTTCCAATCTTGACCATTTGTTGTCTGTTTGACAGGAATGCTTCTATCCAGTTATGCAGGTGTCCAAAGATACCATAAGATTTTAGTTTTAGGAGTAGTTTGTCATGTACCACTGAATCAAAGGCTTTACAGAAGTCTATGTAGATTGCATCTATTGCTTTGCCCTGATCGAGTTGTGTAGTCCATATGTTTTTGCAGTGTAAGAGTTGCAGATTACATGATAGTTTTTTCCTAAAACCCAATTGTTTATTAGAGAGTAAGTTGTTTGTTTCTAAGCGGAGGATGATGGATTGGTTAATAATTGATTCCATGACTTTAGGTTTCCAGTTCCGCGTGGCTTCGGTGGCAGCAGGAATTCGTGACCGTTCGCGATTCCTGCTGCACTTGCCGCCGAGGTACCCCCGATCCAAATGGGTCAAGGGGTTATGGCTGCTCTGCAGGGACAGCCGAAAAGAGAGGGGAGCTGGACAGGGGGTTGGGGGTGCCGCAGACCCCCTCCTCGTCCGGAAAAACCCCTTTTTCTCAAGGTGGTGGAGCAGCGGTCAGCAATGGCCACCACGAAGAAGCCAGCAACTGGGTAAGATTGTGCTGGAGGAAGCAAGAAAAGTGAAAGTGCTGGCTGAGCCGGGTCAATCAACATCTTTTAAATTCGTTGGAATTGAGCTGTCTGAATTGCTGGAGGATACATTGTATCCCTAAGAAGATCGAAAGCGGCGGAGAAGCTGTTAAAGGGAACTTTTTTTTTTCACTCTCCCACCCCATGGAAACAGCAGATGAAGATTTGAAATTTGTTTGGGCACTGAAGGTGAATTATTCTGAAAACTGAAGTTAAGGGACAAAAGAATTCTTGGACATTGGACTTAAAAATTTAAGAAATTGGAAAACCCTTATTAGAGGAATGGATTTCTAATCATTTAAAAATTGATGTTGCAAGTGGAAAGGGAGAGGAAAAAAAATTGGAGCAGAAGTGGAAAAAGGAGGAGATTGCCTAGAATCTCAAAGAAAGATACAAGGTAATTGGACCTCTTTGATTAAACAGTAACCCCAGAAAAAGAAATAGAAGAAAGAAGAAAAATATAAACTTTTGGAACTTTTTTTGAATTATTTTTGATTAAAAATACTTGGGGAAAGTTTTGGGGAAAGTTTCTCTTTTCAGGATGGCATCGCTTGTGGATGAACTAAAGACTGAATGTCAAAAATATAAAAAGGAAGAACAAGATGGAAAAGATACTTTGGGCACTTTATTTCAATTTTTAGAAATGACGTTATGTACTTATGAAAAATTGATTACGCAGCAGAATGACTGGGACAAAGAAGAAGAGGAACAAGAAGCCATCTTTGATGAACAATGGGTTTTTTCCGGGGAGGAGGAGAAAAAGGATAAGAAAAAGGGGATTTTAAGATTTGAAAAAACAACCAAAAAAGAGAAAAATGAGAGGAAAGGTGGATGCAAGGTTAGAAAGCAAAGGAAAGGGAGTAAGAAAAGGGAGGAGGGGAGACAACGGGGTAAAAAGGGTAAGGAGAAGAATAAGCAAGAGAGAAAGGGGGGGAGGAGAAGCCTTAATGGTGGGAAGCAAGATCTAAAGAAAAAAAGTTTATTCAGAGACAATGGGTGAATTTAATGAAGGATAAAAGGGGGATTCTGGAAGGTATATAAGATTGTGTTTTTATATGTGTATTTAGAGTATAAAATTTACTGCGTAATTTTAGAATCTACTAAACAGAATCCCAAGATAAATTAAGTGTTATATGAAGTACTTTTAAGTTAGGGTAATGAGTTAAAGGCGTCACTCCAATTAGTATATAGGAGAAGTATAGTAAAAGAAAAAAGATGAATGGATAGTTGGAAATAGAACAGACAAAGAATGTTATTAAAAATGGTAATAAGATATGGAAGAATATATAAAGGTTTTGTTGTGTGTTTTTTTTTTTTTGTATATTGATAAAAGGCAATAAAATTTTAATTAACAAGAAATAATTTGGATGGAAAGGAGAAGCTGGATAAGATATGAAGTTAAATAGATAAAGTAAATATTGATATTATAATTTGGAATCATTATGTTCTATTGGTTTTCTTCTTTAATTATTATTTTTTTTTTTTAGAAAAGAATTTATAAGCTGTTATGCCTTGATTGTTTGTTCACTGTTTTTGTAAAATTGATAAAATTGGTTTGTTTGTTTTTTTAAAAAGAAAATGATAATAAGATATGGAAGGATATATAAAGTGAATATGATGTTTGAATTTGTGTCTGTGTGAAGAGTTTCAACCCGAGATCAGGCAGCCTTCAGAAAAGATGTTTTAGTTTTGTTTATGTTTTGTGTCTTGTATGTTTATGAAAGGCAATATAATTTTAATAAGCAAGAAATATAATTTGGATAAAAGAAGAAGTCTGGATAAGATATGAAGTTAAATAGATAATGTAAATATTGATATTACAATTTGGAGTTATTTTATATGTTCTATTGGCTTTCTTCTTTAATTATTATTGGTTTTTTTTAGAAAAGATTTTTTAAGTTTTTATGCCTGGATTGTGTATTGTTTTTTGTAAAATTAATAAAATTTGTTTAAAAAAAAAATAATTGATTCCATGACTTTACAGATGATGCAGCATAAGGAGATTGGTCTGTAATTTTCAACTAGGCTGGGGTCTCCCGTTTTGAAGATGGGGATGGCCATGCCTTGTGACCATAGTTTTGGCAAGGAGCTGGTCCTGAAAGATTTTTCAAAGATTATGCTTAGAGATTATGCTATGGCAATGGGTAGCCTTTTTAAGAAGTAAGCACATATTCATCCAGTCCAATAGATAGAGATGGTTTTAGATTGCATAGTGCTTTTTCAACATTGTCTTCTGTAAAATCGATATGTATTAGATCATTGTAGTTGTCTGTGGTTCGACTAGGAAATACTGGGCATGATCCATTGCTGTTTACAAATACTGAGCTAAAGAATGTGTTAAAGAAGTTAGCCTTAATAGTGTTGTCATTGCAGTCTTTATCATTAGATCCTTTCAGGGGTGGGATGAGCCTTAAGTCTTTTAGTTTGTTGTTTACAAAATTGTAGAAAGCATGGGTGGAATTGGTGTGTAGAAGGTTTTCTTCTTGTTTAATGTGATAATTGGTGCATTCAGTTTTTATCTGGTGGCATAAATTTTTGTATCAGCTTTTGAAGTTGGCAACGTGACCAGATTTGTTTTTCTGCCAAAGTGATTTCTTTTTGGATTGAAGCTTCCTTATTGTTTTGGGTAATTGTTGTTGTTTTTTTCTGATTTTGGGAGTTGTTAATGGTACATATAGTTTGATGACTCTTTTGACTTCAAGTAAAAATATGTTGTAATGGTCTTCTATGGTATTTTATCCAGAGAATAGAAATTGCCAATCAAGGGATGAGAGATTGTTGATTATAAGATCATAGTTGCCTTTTTTGAAGTTATAATTGGGAATTTTGTTGTAATGATGATTTTTGTGTGGACGTATGTTGAGACAAAAGTCAATCATGTTGTGGTCACTGTTGGAAAAGGGTTCTTTAATTTGTATTCTGTAAATTGAATTCAAAGTATTGCAGAAGATGAGATCGAGGCAGTTGTCTGATCAGTCAGGGTCTCATCCTGATTCCTTGTGTCTGACTTGTGGCATACAATAAAACCAGATATTAAACAGTTCAATGTAATAAAGTGGCTTTGAACTGTTGAATGTGTTCTGTCCTTAATTTGAATACTTGAAATCCCCGCGCTTTGATTGGCTAAAGCGCGGGGATTTCTGATTGGCCAGGCGAGCCGCGCTTATTGGTCCGATTGAGGTCTCCCGCGATTGGCTCGCTCCAAGAGCAGGAGACTTGAATCGCTGCCATTGGCCGCGGCCGCCGCAGCGAAAAGGATAAAAGCCGCGGGCTTTTTCCTTTTCGCTGGTTCGGTTCACAACTATTAAATAAAGAGCTTGAAACTTAGTCACCGACTCCTGGCTTCTTTTGCGGACACGACACTGGCGACGAGGGTGGGATCCCGACCCTGAACCGAACCCCGTGTCCAACAAGAGCCAGTTTCAGCACGGAGATGGTGAAAATCGCACCGCCCGCCCCTTTCAACCCCGCCACCGAGGACTGAGAATCGTTTTCAGACCGTTTCCGCATGTACCTCGAGTGCACCGGAATGAAGGACGCCCCGGGCCCGCTAAAACGCGCCGTCTTCCTCACACACTGCGGAACCGAGGTCTTCCAGATGGCCAAGGCATTGGCCAAGCCGGCAGACGCAACCGCCGTGGACTGGGACGTCCTCGAACCTATCCTGCGGCGCCATTACGCCCCCGAGGTCCCCATCCTAATCCGGCGCAACGAATTTTACCGCCGAGATCAGAAACCAGGCGAAAAACTGAGCGATTTCGTTGCCGAGTTGCGGCGCCTAGGAGGACTCTGTGAGTTTGAAGGTCTGAACAGCCTCCTAAGAGACCGATTCGTACTCGGCCTATGGGACTCTACCCTCCAGAGCCGGCTTATGGCCAAAGACGACATCAGCCTAGCAGACGCCCTCACCGCAGCCGCAGCCGCAGAAGCAACCCGCACTTCTGCTGACAGCATGCGAAAATCAGACGCGAAGGGCGGAAACAACAACCCGGCAAGGTCGGCCGACCCAAAAAACGAATCAACCGCACACTACGGAGAATTCCAGTCTACGTCCAGCATGTCAGAAGACGAGGAGGACATACATCACATGCAGACGGGCCGCGGCGACCAGCGGAACCGAAGAAGTCGCAGGTCGAGGACCAACTGTGCCGGGTGCGGCGGCGACCACCCCAGATCAGAATGCCGATTTTTTGACTCTATCTGTAGGCATTGTGAAAGACGGGGACACATCGCTCGAGTTTGCTGCCAAAAGAAGACCCGCAGCCCGCCCAGATGGGAACATTACGACCGAAAGAAGGAAAGTCCCCCGTCCAGGACCAGAGATCGCCAATCGGACGGTCGGTGGGACCGAATCCAACGATATTCAAGAGGCGGCGACAGTTGGCGAAAGGAAGATAGCCACCAGACGGTGACCATTGGCCACGCCATCTCCGACGGCGCCAGAAAGGTACACGTAGAAGTCCATATAGAAGGCCAACCATGCAAGATGGAGGTGGACTCCGGGTCCTACCTCTCCATGATTGCATGGCACGAGATTAAACGGCTAGTGCCCACCCTCCATAAGAGGAACATTAATGCCCAAAAAATCATTATAAAAGACTACCAGGGAAACCGCGTCCCGGTAGTGGGCACCAAGAACTTTAATGTAACTTACAAAGGCCGCACCGAACAACTCCCACTCACAATCGTCGATCGCGACCGCCCAAGCCTGCTGGGCCTACAATGGTTTGCCCCGCTGGACATCGCGCTGACAGGAGTCAACCACGTCGTCGACGATGGCTGGGAACAGCGGCTAACCCAGGAGTTCCGGGAGGTCTTCGACGGAAGCCTGGGCAAGTACCAGGGGCCCCTTATCTCATTCGACCTAGACCCTAGGGTTTCCCCCAAGCGGCTAAAACCTAGGAGGGTACCATTTGCCCTAAAACCTAAAATTGACGAGCAGCTCGACAAGCTCGTCAAACAGGGGGTGTTGCAGCCGATAGACCATGCCCGATGGGAGACCCCTATAGTGACCCCAGTCAAGCCAGATGGGTCCGTGAGAATTTGTGGGGACTATAAGGCCACCCTGAATGGCGCGTTGCAACAAAGCGCCTACCCCGTCCCAATCGTGCAACACCTACTGCACTCACTGAGAGGGGGCAAAGTCTTTGCCAAGCTCGATCTCGCCCAGGCATATCAGCAGTTACCGGTCGACGAAAAAACAGCGGAAGCCCAGACCATCGTTACCCATCGGGGGGCATTCAAATGTAACCGGCTCCAGTTCGGAGTCAGCGTGGCACCAGGCATCTTTCAGAGCCTGATGGAACGTTTACTACAGGGCATCAAGGGGGTGGTGCCCTATTTTGATGACATATTAGTGGTGGCGCCAAACGAAGCCGAATTAGAAAACCGACTCAGGGAGGTCTTAACAAAATTTAAAGTAACGGGACTTAAAGTAAAACGAGAAAAATGCCAACTATGCACAGAGCGAGTGGAATTCTTGGGCTACCTTCTAGACCGGCATGGCATTCACCCTACAATTAAAAAAGTGAAAGCCATCAAAGAAGCCCCCGCCCCAAAGTCTAAAACGGAACTACAGGCTTTCTTAGGCTTGCTGAATTTTTATAATGTTTTCCTACCCCAAAAGGCTATGGCGGCGGAGCCTCTGCATAGGCTCCTGGATAAGGCGGCAACTTGGACTTGGGGGAGACGAGAGCAAGCCGCCTTTCAAAAAACCAAAGACCTCCTCACCTCCGATGCCGTCCTGATTCAATTCAGCGAAACCTTGCCCTTGGTTGTCACTTGCGACGCACCACCTTTCGGCGTCGGCGCTGTCCTCAGCCATACTCTCCCCGACAAAAGAGAAGCACCCATCGCTTTCTTTTCCAGGACTCTAACTAAACCGGAGCGGAACTATAGCCAGCTGGACAAAGAAGCTTTGGCTATAGTTGCCGCCGTTAAGCGATTCCATGAATACCTTTATGGCCGCCCGTTTACCATTGTGACAGATCACAAGCCGTTGCTGGGCATCTTCGCTGGAAATCGAGCCACCACGAACATTTTATCACCCCGGATGACAAGGTGGTCCGAGTTCCTGGCAGCCTACAGCTACGAACTATTGCACAAGCCAGGTAAGAAAATTTCGCACGCGGACGCTTTAAGCCGCTCGCCTTTACCAGACTCTGATCCTGACCCAGCACCAACAACAAATACCCTTAGCATCGAAAACTTGCCCAACCTACCCATTACCGCGTCAGACATTGCCAGGGAAACTATCAAGGACAGGCGTCTGGCGCGAATTTTACATTGGGTGGAAAAAGGCTGGCCTGAAAGGGACAGTGACGAATCCGTTAAGATATTCAGAAACCGCCAGACTGAACTTTCACTACTCAAGGGATGTATTTTGTGGGGTGACAGGGTGGTCATCCCGGACAGGTTGCAAGGGAGGGTCTTAGAGATGCTGCACGAAGGGCATCCTGGCATCGTCAGAACTAAAGCCCTGGCCAGGAGTTACGCTTGGTGGCCAGGGATGGACAAGCAGATAGAGGCATGGGTAGCCAAATGCCAACGATGCCAGGAGACCAGACCCAGCCCACCCGCAGTACCCATCCTGGACTGGGAAACACCAAGGGGACCCTGGTCCAGAATCCATTTAGACTTTGCCAGTCCCACGAATGGACATACCTTTCTGATCACAGTTGACGCTTACTCTAACTGGTTGGAGGTAAGCGACATGAAATCCACTACCACGGAGGCCGTTATTAAAGAACTTTGCAAACTCTTTTCCACACACGGCCTCCCAGATGTCGTTGTCTCAGACAACGGGCCCCAGTTTACTTCCCTCGACTTCGAGAGGTTCCTGGCGGAGAGGGGCATCCGCCACGCATTAACAGCACCGGCGCATCCGGCGGCGAACGGTAGGGCGGAACGGATGGTCCAATTTACCAAAAAAACCATCCGGAAAATGGACCATGGGGAGATCAACGACAAAATCAATAAACTCCTCTTTATACAACACATCACCCCGAACACCACTACCAACAAAAGCCCAGCCGAGTTGTTGATGGGTAGGAAGCTGAGGTCCCCGCTCGACAGGTTACACCCAACATATAACCCGGAGCGACCCCCAGACTCCAGTACAAAATACCGGACCTTTGCCCCCGGTGACTTAGTGTACGCAAAAAATCTGACGGGGGACCCCCTATGGATCCCAGCCGTCATCACTCAAATCACAGGTCCACGGTCGTACCGGCTCCAAACCACCGATGGGCGAGCCTGGAAACGACACATAGACCAGCTCAGGTCACGAACTGCAACAGACCTCAACCCCCAAAACACGAACCAAGGGGGGAGGGAATACCCGAATAAACAAACGCAAGAAAAAATAAACCAGCAGTACTTACCGGAACGCAGCCATCGCGAGTCCCCACCGGAGAAGAACCACCCAGCCAGTTCTACCGACTCGGGGAAGCCAAGCGGGAGCGGCGAAACCCGTAGCTCAACCAACCCGGAAGGCCCAGGTGGGAGCCACGGAGAAGGAACCGGCCCGATCATCCAGCCGGTTCGCACAGAAGAGGGAGCAGCCAAGAACATGACCGCTCCGGCCGAAATCCAGCTTGCAACTGAGTTGCGCAGGTCAAGTAGGACTAGACGGAGCCCCGCCTACCTACGTGACTACGCAACGTGATGGACTATACCAAGAGGGGAGGGTTGTTCTGTCCTTAATTTGAATACTTGAAATCCCCGTGCTTTGATTGGCTAAAGCGCGGGGATTTCTGATTGGCCAGGCGAGCCGCGCTTATTGGTCCGATTGAGGTCTCCCGCGATTGGCTCGCTCCAAGAGCGGGAGACTTGAATCGCTGCCATTGGCCGCGGCCGCCGCAGCGAAAAGGATAAAAGCCGCGGGCTTTTTCCTTTTCGCTGGTTCGGTTCACAACTATTAAATAAAGAGCTTGAAACTTAGTCACCGACTCCTGGCTTCTTTTGCGGACACGACAGAATGCATTGAAATGCTGTCACATACTAATATTAAACAAAAGTCCACGCTCAATTATTCTCTGGAACAAACATAATCTCCTCTTAACTAATTGCAATTTGGAATTTCAGCTTATTGGCATCCTTCAGTCTCAAAAGATTATGGTATTGTGCTCTGAAAAGAGGTCTTAAAACAGCATCTAGTGTGGTTAAAAAGGCCAATTCGAGAGTGGCAATCCCTTCCACACTGAGGAAGATACAGTTTGTCCCTTGTCCAGCCCCCAGATTTCACTGGTTCTGGGACTGCCTCTTTGCCTCAGCCTGCTGAATGAGTGAGTGTCTCTTTGAATTGGAGAAGGACATGCTGAGTTTCAGCTTATATATTTCAATTTATATATCCACATATCAAACATTGTCCTGTGTAGAGAATAGGAGAATGTTCAATTTTAAAGGACAAAGTATTGTTGCAGCTATTCTTATCCTTGCACTATTTAGTAGTGCAATTCTCTTTCAGATAAGGAACTTTTACACACTACAGCCATACATGTGACAGAGTTCACTATCTACATATCCTAGGACCATTTACATACTGGGCTAATAAGAGATCAGTCGATATGTGATTTGCTTGTTTTGTGTCTTCAGCCAGTAAACTCTGTAAAACCAAAGTTTGTGGATTAATTCATAATTTGAATTCAGCCAGTTTTGCATTAACAGAATAGAATGGAGTAGTGATAGATGTGTGATCTCGAATCTCTCTAGGATCTCACTGCTTTTGCAATCTCAGACTTACAAGGCTCAGTATTTAGAGCAATCCTCATTTAAATTTTCTAAAGATGTTGCAATAGCCAGTTGATAGAAGGTATGACAAAATAACTTCTTTCAACCTTTAAGAATATCCAGACACTAAAAATGTATATTGGATTGGCTACATTGATCACTGGAGTTAATATCAATTCTGGTATTAAATTCAATTCTATGGATTTCTAAATGACACTATCACTTATTAAGCTGGTATTCATATTCATGTTTTTAAATTTGTCTGCATTCATAACTGTTCATACTTCCTTTCCTTCGTTGATTTTCACCTTGCTTTCCTAATTATTGTATGTTTGCATGGATGTATAGTCTATAACATCTTGTTCCCTAGGTTCTTTTGGGCGGGTGAAGAAACATATTATTTATGATTCATTGAAGATGAGCAAGGAAATAAAGATAGAGCAGACTATTTCTGGTAAAGGGGTCTTTTTGCATGCATTCATCCATAGAAACACCCCATTTTGTATTGATTGTATGTATTTTTAAAAAACAAATCTTGAACTAAATCACACATTTGAAATGATTTTT
This sequence comes from Hydrophis major, assembly GCA_033807585.1. NCBI lineage: Eukaryota > Metazoa > Chordata > Lepidosauria > Squamata > Elapidae > Hydrophis > Hydrophis major. The sequence goes on from CM066331.1 coordinate 21,339,762, forward strand.
TCTTTCAAATTACACATATCCAAGCATATTTAATATATTTTTGAACTGCAAACTGAATCACACCTTTTGAAGATGTGCAAAATCTGATTTTGATCTGTGCAGAACTACACTTGGAGTGCATCTGCCACACATATTTTGTAATAAGTAATTCTGATCTGTATCTCATTTTAAATGTTTTTTCATTTCATTTCAATTTTTGAAATTGGAAGAAAGCAACTGAGTCAAAAGTCACTGTCCATGCATGTATTGATTGAATGTTTATGAATATATAGCTTAACACTTCAGAAATATTCTTATATGCTTACACTTTACTTTCTTTCTTGACTGGCGGTGGAATTTCCCAGGCTTATAGTTCTGGGGGGATTTCAACCTGCTTTCTCTGGGGGCAGGAGCAGAGGTATATTTCTTAAGTTTTTGTGGGTATTTATATGTATCGTATTAGAGCTTTGTTCGGGTGTTTTCCCATGTCATTGTGGTTGTGTTTTTGGAGTTGTAGCGACATTTCAGCAGAATCTCATCTGCCATTGAACAGATGAATACACAAGCCTGATGATGGCAGATGAGATTCTGCTGAAACGTTGCTAAAACTTTAAAAGCACAATTATAATGACGTGGGAAAATACCTGAACAAAGCTGAATACCATACATGTAAGTACTCATGAAAACTTAAGAAAACAAATAGATAGATAGATAGATAGATAGATAGATAGATAGATAGATAGATACACTGCTCAAAAAAATAAAGGCAACACAAAAATAAGACATCTTAGATCTGAATGAATGAAATATTTTTATTAAATACTTTGTTCATTACATAATTGAATGTGCTGACAACAAAATCACACAAAAATTATCAATGGAAATCAAATTTAGAAACCCATGGAGGTCTGGATTTGGAATTACACTCAAAATTAAAGTGGATGTAATGTCCTTAAAACAAGTCAAAATGAGGCTCAGTAACATGTGTGGCCTCCATGTACCTGTATGACTTCCCTACAACATCTGGGCATGCTCCTGATGAGGTGGCGGATGAGGAATCTCCTCCCACACCTGGACTAAAACAACCCCCAACTCCTGGAGAGTCTGTGGTGCAATGTGACTTTGGTGGATAGAGCAAGACATGATGTCCCAGATGTGCTCAATTGGATTCAGGTCTGGGGAACAGGTGGGCCAGTCCATAGCATCAATGCCTTCGTCTTGCAGGAACTGCTCACACACTCCAGCCACATGAGGTCTAGCATTGTCTTGCATGAAGAGAAACCCAGGGCCAACTGTACCAGCATATGGTCTCACAAGGGGTTTGAGGATCTAATCTCGGTACCCTAGGTACCTTGGTACCTACCTAATGGCAGTCAGGCTACCTCTGGTGAGCACATGGAGGGCTGTGTGGCCCCCTAAAGAAATTCCACACCACACCATTACTGACCCAGTGCCAAACCGGTCATGTTGGAGGATGTTGCAGGCAGCAGAACATTCTCCACGGCAACTCCAGACCCTGTCATGACTGTCACATGTGCTCAGTGTGAACCTGCTTTCATCTGTGAAGAGCACAGGGTGCCAGTGGCCAATTTGCCAATCTTGGTATTTTCTGGCAAATGCCAAACATCCTGCACAGTGTTGGGCTGTAAGCACAACCCCACCTGTGGACGTTGGGCCCTCATACCACCCTCATGGAGTCTGTTTTTGACCATTTGAGCAGCCACATGCACATTTGTGGCCCACTGGAGGTCATTTTGCAGGGCTCTGGCACTGCTACTCCTGTCCATCCTTGCACAAAGGTGGAGGTAGCGGTCCTGATGCTAGGTTATTGCCCTCCTATGGCCTGCTCCCTGTTTCCTGATATACTGGCCTATCTCCTGGTAGTGCCTCCATGCTCTGGACACTATGCTAACAGACACAGCAAACCTTCTTGCCACAGCTCACATTGATGTGCCATCCTAGATGAGCTGCACTACTGAGCCACTTGTGTGGGTTGTAGAATCCATCTCATGCTACCACTAGAGTGAAAGCACCACCAGCATTCAAAAGTGACCAAACCATCAGCCAGAAAGCATAGGAACTGAGAAGTGGACTGTGGTCACCACCTGCAGAACCTCTCCTTTATTGGGGATGTCTTGCTTGCCTTTGCTTTCTATCTGTTGTCTATTCCATTTGCACAACAGCATGTGAAACTGATTGTCAATCATTGTTGCTACTTAAATGGACAGTTTGATTCACAGAAGTATGATTGACTTGGAGTTACATTGTATTGTTTAAGTGTTTCCTTTATTTTTTTGAGCAGTGTATATATGTAGGTCTAGGTGTGTTCAGGTCTTTCCCGTGTAAGATTAAGAGTATCTTAATCTTAAGAGTAAAACGCAGTCAGAAAAGAAGAAAATACTTCCTCCCTCTTCCAGCACCTTAAAGCCACAGGACATGAAATTAATTTCGAAGGAACCAAATTAATATCCAACACTGAACACTCCGGCAAGAGAATAATCAGGGAAGCCATCGAGATAGAGAAACATCCCCCTAACATGAATAGACGGGATGATACCTCCTGCCTACCAGACATCTGGAAGCTAGCCCTCACCAACAAATGAGTCCCAGCCATGAAAACTAACATCAGACCCAAGATAACACAGGACACCACCACCAATCCCCCTCATCAGACCCAGGCCCAAGCCCATCCTATAAACAAAGGACAACCACCATCCAGAAAACAGACCACGGCTGCTTCGCCAGCTGTTGCACCCCCCAATCCCAAAACCAAACAAGTTGACACATGCCAGAACACAGATCCAGACCCCAAACTCGAAGCCAGACCAAAACCAGAATGCTACACCACAGCCATCCACTCAGGATATCACATCAGAAAATTCAGGAAATTATACCACAAGAACTCAAGAAGTTGCAACACAGCAAATGATCCAGGATATAACAGCACAAGACTAAGGATACTACAGCAATAAGTCTCACAAGGTCATCACACAACCCATTACCCAAGCCGTTACTACACAGGAGGCTAATGGAAAAGAGATCAAAACACAAACAACCCAGGAGATTACAACTCAGGACCCAGGATACCACAACAAAAGAACTCGCAAGCCCATCACACAACCCATTATCCAAGCCGTTAAAACACGAGAGGCTAATGGAAAAAAGATCACTACAAAATAAATGACTCAGGAGATTACAGCACAAGATCCATGATATATCCACAACAAAACTCATAAGGCCATCACACAGCCCGTTATAACAACATCAACCCCATCAACCAATCAAGAGCCAGCAGCGCAGCCAACCAGCCCAGCACACCAGCCCCCACCACCAGTATTTACAAAGAGGCAGCTCCGATCACACACTGCTTGCATTGGCACAAAGCTGAAAGCACCAGCCTGAGAATGGTGAGTGGGATCTCATCGAAACGTCACCAAGATACTCTTAATCTTACACAGGAAAAGACCCGAACACACCTAGATTGACATATGTGTGTGTTTGTGTGTGTGTGTGGTAGCTTGTTTAAATGTCAGCAATATTTGTTTGCTTCCAAACTGACTTAGACTTAGAATAACTTTATTGTCACTTTGAGCCAGTAGTTAGAGTACAGTATTGCAGGCTACTTTTGCTGCCTGCCATGCCTGCAATTTGGCAGTTCAAATCTCACCAGACTCAAGGGTGACTCAGACTTCCATCCCTCTGAGGTGGGTAAAATGTGGACCCAGATAGTTGGGAGCAATATGCTGACTCTGTAAACTGTTCGAGAGGGCTATAAAGTACTGTAAAGTGGTATATAAGTCTAAATGCTATTGCTATTCAATGTACACTAATCAGCATACATTAAAATGAAATTTCATTGCATACAGCTCTCAAAGGATCTCCACCTCCAAAAAGTCACTTATCAGGTATTCAGCTGCTTATAGATTCACCTATTGGCACTTACAGCATAAAAGCTGACTCAAATAAATTAAGATACATCTTCTTGTGACTGGGAGGTGAAGTTTGGATTGTTTATTGACAACTGTAATAAAGTTCCTGGTAGATACAGGAATGTTTCAGCAATTTCAGTTTGGGCCCTGTTACAAGTTTTATTAGTCTTTCTCAGAGACTGTTGCTTAACCCAATCTGTCTCATGAACTTTGATTAAAAAAAATTAGTATGCTCACAAGCACAAGCTTCAAAGTGATTCTTCTGTGAATTCCAGTTTTCATTAGTAGAAGCTAACTGCCTAAAAACTCATTCTTAGTTGCACATTTGGTTGAATCATCCTTTTGCCTTTTCTTTTCCCAATCTGGTCTTTGGTTTATCTTGTAGTTTATTTATGAGAGGAGTTAGACAGAATCAGATGGGGAGACTGGGAGGGATGTAAACCCCTCAATCAGACTATCCTTCCAAAGGCCATAAATCTGTTAGAAAGTGAGTAAAACTAGAAGCAAAATCATTTTACTTATACTTTCTGGGGGGCAGAAAGATTTCCCCAATTCTCAACTGTTCAGCTGAGTTACAGGATAATTGGAGTCCAGAACTGGCTTCATGATCATTTTTCCTTTTCTCCATATTATGTAGCTTTTAATTTCTTTTCCTCTTCTTCCTTTCTGCCTTGCCTACTGCCTTTCTGTTTTATTTCTTCCACCAGAGGACTAGCAGTTCTTCTGATAATTAATATAACCTTCAGTGATATCATATAAATAACACTTAATTGCAGAAGGCAGAAAGCACATAAAAGTTAACTGATTACCATCTTCATTTCTTTTGGATTTCAATGCTAATAAAATGGTATGACCTGTAAAATACTCTAAAGTTGCAAAGAATGGAGTGCACAAGTTAGTTATATTAAACTATGCATCAGAAGTGAATGTATTAAATTAACTAATTGTAACCAATACATGAGAAGAAGAGAAAAATCTAAAAATCGTCATATGGATTTCTCAGTTTATTTTAAATACTTAAATGAAAAAGGAAGAAAATAAAGTGGAATTATATGGCAATAATGTTGACATTGAATGAACTGGTCATGTATGAAGAATTAGGACCAAACAGAAGATCTAATTAAGATGATTTAAACAGGCTCAAAGTCATTCAATTATATTTTTATAATTAAAGCTGCACTTGAATTTGAGTTCCCAATTCTCCTATCTTTCCTGTTATACAACAGTACAGTTTAATACATAAAATTCCTAGCCTGAATATTTATGAATTTATAGAACTAGATAGATGATCATTAGATATATTAGATTGATCGATCATTCAAGAATAGAAAAAATGATAGCTAGATTAGACAGATAGATTAGATAGACAGATTAGATAGATGATAGATAGATAGATAGATAGATAGATAGATAGATAGATAGATAGATAGATAGATAGGGAGGGAGAGAGGGAGGGAGGGAGGGAGGGGGAGAGAGGGAGAGAGAGATATGGAATTTTCTTCCACTTTGTATTTTAAATTTACCATATAGTATATAATCAATTTAAACATGACAATTTATATTCTACTTTTTCTCTGAAAATTCAGTGGTTTTCATACGTCTCATTTCATTTCAACACTATTCTCTGAGATAGGTTGGGGTAATTGTTATGTTTGGAGCATGGGCAAGCCTCTGGAACGGTGAACGTCAACTCTTTATTTACATAGTGAATTCTCAACTCAATGGCAGTTATAACCCTCCTTATATATGCAACCCCAATAACTATTAACCAATAACAATCGAGGCGCGCTAGCTCCCTTAACCAATAGGAACTCTTTGTTAATGGCCAATCGGATTCCCCAGAATGGGCCAATCCGATCCTGCCGTTAACAGCCAATCAGAAGTGCAGGGCCAGAACCCTGCAGTTTACTCCAAGCTCAAGTTCTCTTTATTAAACCTTATGCATTCACAACAACCCTTCCCCCTGGCTTCTGTTTGCAGGGCGCAGTTACATAGTCCTTTAGGGAGGACGGTTGCTTTATTAGTCTTTTTGATTTTCGCTGTGTCATTTGGCTGCAATCACGCTGAGGTAGATCATTGTTTGGCAACGGGGTCGCCTCTGGTTCAGAGTTCATTTCTTCGTCATTGCCATTATTCTCAGTAATTCCCTGAGGGGCATCTGTTTCCCTCTCTGGTTCCACTTCCTGTGTCTCTATTATGCCGTCGTTCCCTTCGAACGGCTTTTCTTCTACTTGGGATTCATCTTCTTCCATATCTCCCCCCCCTCAGTTTGGTCATAAGGGAGTTCAGGAATGCCCGACGGGAGCCGCGATCATAATTGATCAATATGGAGTTTCCATAGTCTATCATCAAGGCATTGTACAAGGTAGGATCTCGGGCCGGTTACACGAACTACTGTTGCCTCCACCCACAGCGGATCGCCCGATAGGTTTTTAGCGTATACCAAATCGCCTACCTGGAAGGCACGACAGCGGCCGCTGGATCCTAGTGGTTTTTCCGGTTCATAAGCTGGGTGTAACCGGTCAAGGTGGGAGTGGAGTTTTCGTCTCATTAGCAGTTCGGCTGGAGTTTTGTTGGTGACGCTATGAGGTGTGATGTGTTGTAGAAAAAGGATTCGATTGATCTTGTCATCAATGTTATCGTAGTCTACCTTCTGCAAGGTTTTCTTAACGAATTGGACCATGCACTCTGCTTTGCCATTGGTTGCAGGGTGTGCAGGCGAGGTGAGCGCATGTCGGATGCCACGGTCAGCCAGGTACTGCTCGAACGACAGCACTGTAAATTGGGGCCCGTTGTCGGATACCAGGACGTCTGGTAATCCGTGAGTTGCAAATAGTCTTTCCAAGTTTTTGATAACCGCTTCAGTGGTTGTATTCATCATGCGATGAATCTCGAGCCAATTCGAGTAGGTGTCAATGGTTAGCAGAAAGGTGTGGCCTTTGGTCGGCCCCGCAAAGTCCAAGTGAATACGGGACCAGGGTCCCCGTGGTGTCTCCCATTTGGTAGGGATGGCTTTAGGTGGGGCGTTGCTCACTTCCTGGCATTTATGACAAACTTTAACCCAATTTTCAATTTGCTTGTCAATGCCCGGTCACCATGCATAGCTTCGTGCGAGGGCTTTCATTTGCACGATACCGGGGTGGCCATCGTGCAAGGTTCTCAGCAGCGCTTTTTGGAGTCGTTTTGGGATAACGACTCTATCGCCCCAGATGACACAGCCCTTTTGGGAGAACAACTCCGTTTGTCGAATCTTGAATGGTGTGAAGTCATCTGATAATTGGTCCAATGGCCATCCACATTCTACCCAGCCCAGAACACGCACTAAGGTGGGATCACGTTTGGTTTCTCTCGCGATATCTCAGGCAGTTAATGCCGGCGAGTTGAGTGTTTCAATTTGTGGTTACCATTGGTGCAGGATCATCAAGAGTCTCTGGAAGCGGTGCTCGGCTTAATGCGTCGGCATGGGGAATGGCTTTCCCCAGGCGGTATTGCAGCCAATTATGAGCAGCCAAGAATTCTGACCAGCGAGTCATCCTGGGGGATAATATATAGGGAGTCGGCTTATCTCCAGCTATTATCCCCAATAATGGTTTGTGGTCAGTCACAATAGTAAAAGCTCGTACTCGTGGAATCTTTTAACGGCCGATACAATTGCAAGGGCTTCTTTATCGATTTGGCCATAATTTCGCTCAGTTTTTGAAAGTGTCTTTGAAAAATATGCAACAGGGGCTTCGTTACCATTAGGCAGTACATGGCTCAGAATGGCGCCCACTCCGAAAGGCAAAGCATCACATGTGATATTTAACGGCAAAGTCTCATTGTGCTGCATTAGTACAGAGTCAGAAGTCAGTAGTTTTTTTTACGTTATGGAATGCCTGTTCTTCTCTATGACCCCATACCCAGTTTGCTTTCTTGTCTAACAACCGGTGTAACGGTTCAGCAACCGTTGCTTTATGCGGTAGAAATACATTATAAAAGTTGATGAAGCCTAGGAACGCCTGGAGATCAGCCTTGTTCTGAGGCCTGGGAGTGTTTTTTGTTGCTCTTAGTTTACTGTCAGTAGGGTGAATACCCTGACTATCAATTAGGTACCCTAAAAACTCAACACTATCTGTACACAATTTACACTTATTCTTTTTTACCTTGAGACTGGTGTCTTGAAATTTTTGTAGGACTAATTTTAAATGATCCCGTAAGATTTTTTTTGTAGGTGCAGCAATTAATACATCGTCAAAATAGGGGGCCATACCTTTAATCCCTTGTAGTAGCCTCTCCATCTGGCTCTGAAAAATCCCCGGGGCTACACTTACTCCGAATTGGAGCCGGGTACATTTGAAGGCACCTCGGTGCGTCACAATCGTTTGTGCCAGTGCCGTCTTTTCATCAACAGGTAGTTGCTGATATGCCTGAGTTAAGTCTAATTTAGCGAAGACTTTTCTGCCCCCCAGGGAGTGGAGGAGATGCTGTACCACTGGCACCGGATATGCATTCTGCTGTAGGGCGTGGTTCAGGGTGGCCCGGTAGTCCCCACAAATTCGGATTGACCCGTCTGGCTTAATGGGTGTTACAATTGGGGTTTCCCAGGGGGAGTGATCGGTAGGTTCTAGCACCCCCTGAGCTATTAATTTGTCGAGTTGTTCGTGGATTTTCGGCTTTAAGGCAAACGGAACTTGACAGGGCTTAAGGCGGATGGGAGCTATCTTTGGATCAAGGCTGAACGAAATTGGGGTCCCCTTGTACTCGCCTAAGCTTTCTGCGAAGACGTCCTTGAACTCATGGATGAGGTCCTCCTCCCAGTCACTTCCGCTGATTCGGTTTATGCCTGCCACTTCAATGCCAAGTGGCACAAACCATTGGAGACCTAGCAGGCTAGGCCGATCTTTGTCGATCACAGTTAGCGGTAAGTACGCTGTGTGCTTCTTGAAGGAGACCCGGACTCGGTAGGAACCAACGCCGGGGTTCGATTCCTTTGATAGTCCTTAAGAATAAGTTTTTGGAAAGAGAGGTCTTGGCGCTGAATCGTGGGGATGAGTTGCTTGAGGGTCTTCCAGGACACCATTGAGAGAGATGATCCTGAGTCGACTTCCATGTGGCAAGGCTAGTTCTCGATGGCTACTGTGATTCGGATTTTCTTGGCATCTAAGGCAGAGGCGTGACCGATAGTGATAGTATGGTGAGCCTCTTCTCGCTGTAAAGCTCGGTTTCTGTAGGAGTGGCTTACTGGTTCTCGCCTTACAGGATGGTTTCCTGTCGATTGGCGATAGTTAGCCCCTTTTGAGGCTTGGCCGGGTCCTTGTAAACTTCGGCAGACCCGTCCGATGTGACCTCTCTTCCCACACTCATGGCAGAGTGCATCGCGGAATTTGCATTCGGACCTGACATGGTTGGCCCCACAGCCAGTGCAAGGGCGTAGGGGCTTTGGGTGGTGGTCCCGGTCGGACCGCAGTCAATGGACCTCTTCTTCGTCGCTGTCTGACAATGAAGAGAGGTCCTCGTGGTGCATCAAGCTGCCCTTCTGACCTAGGTGAGATGTTGCTTGTCGGTTGGTGTACCGGAGCGCGGTTGTGACGTAGTTATGCAGCCGACTTCCTGATTGCTTCTGCTGCAGTAGCATTGGCGATGGCGTCAGCAAGGCTGATGTCGCCTTTCGCCATCAGCTTGCTTTGCACGCCTGGTGCATCTAAACCCAGAACTATTCGATCTCTCAGTGCCTCTTCCAAATCGGCGAATCCGCACAGGCCTCCCAGATTTCAGAGGTCTGCTATGAAGTCAGCTATGCTTTCTCCCTTTCACTGGCTTCTCTGATAGAACTCATGCTGTCTCATGAGCGTAGGTACAGTCAGTGCATAGTGATCCCATAGTAGAGGTTCTAGGTCATCCCAATCTATCGCCTCCACTTCTCTAGGTTTTGCTAGTGCTTTAGCCCTCTTAAATACGGTTGGACCGCAATGCGTTAGGAATACCACCCGTTTCTTCCCGGCTGTGGCATCCTTTAAGTTGTTAGCTTCTAAGAACATTTGGAAGTGATCCATGTAGGACTCCCAGTCTTCTTGCGCTGGATCGAACGGAGCGGGTGGTACGATGCCGCCGGACATGGTTCTGTTGTGTAGTGTCGTCAGCCACGTGCTCAGTGTTTCTTCTTAGTTCCGTCGGTTCAGAGTCTCCATATCCCACCTTCGTCGCCAGTGTTATGTTTGGAGCATGGGCAAGAAAGAATGGAGACAAGCCTCTGAAACGGTGAACTTCAGCTCTTTATTTACATAGTGACTTATCAACTCAATGGCAGTTATAACCCTCCTTATATATGCAACCCCAATAACTATTAACCAATAACAATCGAGGAGCGCTAGCTCCCTTAACCAATAGGAACTCTTTGTTAATGGCCAATCGGATTCTCCGGAATGGGCCAATCCGATCCTGCCGTTAACAGCCAATCAGAAGTGCAGGGCCAGAACCCTGCAGTTTACTCCAAGCTCAAGTTCTCTTCATTAAACCTTATGCATTCACAACAGTAATGGTGACTTCTTAAAAGTCACTGAATGATCTCAGAGCTCAACTGGTGGCTTATTACTTAAACTATACAAATTCTTCTCAAATTCACAAGGCAAATAAGCCTAAATCACACATCTGAAACAGAATAGGCTCCTTGAGATGACTTTCTGTCTTTGGTTTGTATGATGACTTATACCTTTTTCACTATCTCTCAATCAGGTCTGCAAGCTTTGCAGATGTATAGATTTTAACTTCCAGAATTGTCAGCAATAACCATCCTGGCTGAAAAGTTATTTCACACATTTAAAGGATACTTGGTATAGAAAATTAGAATTTTTAAAGACATAGTAATTTATAATTCCTCTGTGGAAAATGTCCATGAACCATGCACCTTACCTATACCTATGTGATTTTCCTTGAGGTATGTCAACACTAGTTAAGTAAATTGCTCCAAAATTTTCAACTTGCCCACAGGAGTGTTGTATTCCATAGCAACCATAGACTAGTACTAATTAAAACAAAACAAACAAACAAAAACAGATTTGAAATGAAGAGAAATTCAGGACAGCTTTCAGGATAAAAAAATAGCTCTGCTAGGAACACTGTCACATAACAGAGAGGATACTATTAATCTGCTTCTGTAGAGTTTGCATAGATCAACAAAAAACAGTCTCAGTAATCCAATCCTCTTAAATTCATTTATGTATATAGACATTCATTTAATGAGAAGAAAATAGTTATATCCTAGTACAGGATTACTTGTGCTGAATGGAGCACATTTGTCTTCATGCTGCTACACATGACTTACAGACTAGTCCTAAGTTAAAAGGTGATTAAAGGCATATTAAGGGCCAGTGATGTTTGTCACAGCCATTTTTATAAGATCACTATGTATTAATGTATATTAACAGGAGAATAGGTGTTGTTTGCCACAAAATACTATAATACAAACTGATTAACTGTGCTTTTTAAATTTCTTTTTCCTGCCTATTTGCTTTTATCTTTTTTTCAATATTAATTTAAATTGATTGTTTTAATAGTTTTGATCATTTTTAGGCAGTCGCTGAATTCAGTGACTATACAACTATGATTAAATGAATCAGTAAATAACATTTTCACCAACTTCAGCCAGATGAATTTGAAGTAATAAATACAAAATGGAGACTCATTCCCTTTTGCTTTTTTCAATACATGCATCTAAAATGTTTCTCTGTTTATTTTCTTCTTTTTTCTTTTATGCTAATAATAGGCACTGGACCAAATGTATCTCTGATATTTTTATGACATTAATGAAATTAAATCATAATTAAACATGACCAGCATGTTTAATTTCAGATTGGCACATTAAACTATTAGAGAATGTTTAAGTTCTTAATTAGCAACATGTCACATGGGACTAAATTACACACTCTAATAAGTAATGCCCAAATATTGACATATGAGAGGGATGGGAGTTATATAAACAGTGAAATCACTCGTGCACTTTTAAAAGTTGAAATAATGCAATTTGAATAATGCAATTTGTTTTGCATTAATTAATACCTTAAATGTTTATATTCATATTCATTCATGACTATGATTCTAGATTTACTTTAATGGAGAACACGGAATTTATTTATTATTTATACTGCATATCCACTGTAGATTTTGCAATGAATTTGGGCATTGATTCATTTATTTTAGACCCCAATAGACAGATTTCTCCAACTTTCATTAAATATTGCCATAATATTTGAGATCTGATAAGCTACAAGTATATTGTTGTTGGATGTGTTTCCTACATTCCTTTTATTGCTTTTCTTTAAAGGGACTGTATATCTTTATTCAACTGCTTCATAGATTTCACTCGCATATACACTAGCATAGAGCAGCACATCAAAACTCAAAGAAACATTAATAAGTAAAACAGTCCAGGAACAGCAAAAGAGTTCCATAAGGCTAAAATTTATATATCATCCTGATAACTAACCAAGTTTTATATTAACAGTGTGGTTCTTGAATATTTCCTGTTTAAGAAGCAGCTCAAGAATTACCAAGGAAAGAACTTTCTGGAATATTTGCATTTTAAGCCATGCAGATCTTAAAAATTCAATACATGCAGTATCTTTGAATTTGGTTATGTTGATAATTGCCTTTGCTATTTAGTATTGATATCCATTCTATTTATCCACACTACAATAATTATATCCCACTACTTATCAAGTAGAATCAACTTATTGCTAAAACATGGAGAACTAAGAGATATTTTTATTTGCCAGTTCCCATATCAAAGACAATTAATTCAAAAAACTACTACACATCCATAACCAGAAAGGGTTTTGCTAATACAGAGACTGCCAACCCACTGATCATAGCCATGTAGTTTCTGTTAAGTATTCTGACATGGGTTGAAGTAAATTGGAGACAGTCTTTGTTGGTGAACTTTCAGCTCTTTATTACATAGTGACTTGTCTAAACAACAACAGTGAACCCTGCCTTATATAGGCAACCTTTGTGAGAATTGTCCAATAGCGAGCTATGAACGCAAGTACTTTAAACCAATAATAATCCTCTGTTAAGGGCCAATCGGATTCCTAAAACTAACCAATCTGATCTGGCCGCCTAACAGCCAATCAGAAGTGCAGGGCCAGAACCCTGCACTTAACCTCAAGCTCATACTTTATTAACTATGGTACATACATAACACCCCTTCCCCCTGGCTTCTTAATTATGGTGTAGTTATATAATCCTTTAAGTAGGATGGTTGTCTTTTAAGTCTTTCGGATTTTCGTTGGACTGGTTGATTGCAATCCTGTTGAGATAGATTGTTGTTTGGCAGTGTCTCTGCTTCTTGCTCAGGTGCAATTTCTTGTGGTGCAAACAATTCTCCTTCCTGCTCCATTTCTTGAGTCTCACTTGATTCGTCGCTCTCTTCGAGCAGGTTCCCTGGAACGTCATCTTCTTCTTCTGTGCCTCCCCCCCCTCGGTTTGGTAATGGGGGAGTTGTTGACTGGCCATTATGAGTCGCGACCGTAATTGGTCGATATGCCGTTTCCACAGTCTATTGTCACAGCATTGCACTACGTAGGATTTGGGGCCAGTTACTCGTACTACCGTTGCCTCTATCCATAACGGGTCGCCTGATAAGTTCCGTGCGTAAACGCGGTCTCCTACCTGGAACATGCGATAGCGGCCACTGGATCCTATTGGCTTTTCCAGTTCGTAAGCAGGGTGCAACCGGTCGAGGTGGGAACGGAGTCTTCGTCCCATTAGTAGTTCTGCGGGAGTTCTGCCGGTGATGCTATGTAGAGTTATGTGTTGCAAAAAGAGAATTTGGTTGACCTTGTCATCGATATTGTCACAGTCCATTTTTTGCAAAGTCTTTTTAACAAATTGGACCATGCGTTCCGCTCGGCCATTGATCGCAGGGTGCGCAGGCGAGGTGAGCGCATGGCGGATGCCGCGGTCAGCGAGGTACTGCTCGAACATCAACGGCGTGAACTATAGCCCGTTATTGGACACCAGGCCGTCATACGATGAACTTCTAACCAATTGGAATATGCGTCAACTGTCATCAGGAAGGTATAGCCTTTGGTTGGCCCTGCGAAATCCAGGTGGATTCTGGACCAGGGTCCGCGTGGCATTTCCCATTCAGTAGGCATGGCTTTTGGTGGGGCGTTGCTGGCTTGTTGGCAACTGGTACACACTTTGACCCACTGCTCGATTTGCCGGTCCATGCCCGGCCACCATGCGTAGCTTCATGCGAGTGCTTTCATCCGCACGATGCCGGGGTGGCCCTCGTGTAGGGTTTGTAGTAGCACCTTCCGGAGTTGTTCTGGGACAACGACTCTATCGCCCCAGATGACACAGCCTTTTTGTGAAAAAAGTTCAGTCTGTCTTGCGTTAAATGGCGCGAAGTCATCTGGGACTTGGTCCAATGGCCATCCGCATTCTACCCAGCCAAGGACTCGAGCTAGGGTGTGGTCTCGTTTGGTTTCTCTCGCGATGTCTAGGGTGGTCATAGGCGGCGAGTTGAGTGTTTTGATCTGCAATGTGGTTGCCGTTGGTGCCGGATCGTCGAGAGTCTCTGGAAGCGGTGCTTGGCTTAATGCGTTGGTGTGGGGAATGGCTTTCCCCAGGCGATATTGCAGGCGATAATTATAAGCAGCTAGAAATTCTGACCATCAATTCATTCTAGGGGATAATATGTAGGGTGTTGGCTTGTCCCAGGCTATTATCCCAAGCAATGGTTTGTGGTCAGTTACAATGGTAAATGTCCTTCCATACACATATTCATGAAATTTCTTTACAGCTGAAATGATTGCAAGAGCCTCCTTATCAATTTGTCCATAGTTCCGCTCTGCATGTGAAAGAGTCTTCGAAAAGTATGCAACAGGGGCCTCGTTCCCATTAGGCAGAACATGACTCAAAATGGCGCTCACCCCAAAGGGTGAGGCATCATAGGTTATAACTAAGGTTAATGTCTCGTTATACTGCATAAGTACAGAGTCAGATGTAAGCAATTTTTTACATTCCGAAACGCTTGTTCTTCCCGGTAACCCCAAACCCACAATGCTTTTTTATCTAATAACCGGTGTAATGGTTCAGCAACAGTCGCCTTGTGAGCTAAAAACACATTATAGAAATTTATGAGGCCTAAGAATGCCTGGAGATCGGTCTTGTTATGGGGCCTGGGAGCATTTTTTATCGCCTTTAATTTACTCTCCGTAGGGTGAATGCCCTGGTTATCAATGCGATACCCTAGAAACTCAACACTGTCAATATATAAGTGACATTTATCCTTTTTTACTTTAAGTCCTGCCTCTTGGAATTTTTTAAGAACACATTTCAAACGATCCTGCAAAAAATTTTTTGTTGGTGCTGCAATTAATACGTCATCAAAATACGGAACCACGCCCTTGATTCCCTGTAACAACCTTTCCATTAGGCTTTGGAATGTCCCTGGGGCCACACTCACCCTGAATTGCAATCGAGTACATTTAAAAGCACCCCTGTGCATTACAATTGTTTGGGCTTGGGCCGTCTTATCATCCACTGGTAATTGTTGATAAGCTTGAGCTAAATCTAATTTAGCGAAAACCTTTCCGCCCCCCAAGGAATGGAGGAGGTGCTGCACCACCGGAACTGGATATGCATTCTGCTGCAGGGCGTGGTTTAGAGTGGCCCGGTAGTCCCCACAAATTCGAATTGACCCATCTGGCTTAATGTGGGTTACAATAGGAGTCTCCCATGGAGAATGATCAATGGGCTTCAACACCCCCTGTGCAATTAGTTTGTCGAGTTGTTCATCTATCTTAGCTTTAAGAGCAAAGGCAACTCGACGGGGCTTCAAACGGATTGGGGCTACTTTTGGATCTAGGCTAAATGAGATTGGGGTCCCTTTATACTCTCCTAAATGATCTGCGAAGACATCGCTGAACTCAGAAATAAGGTCCTCTCCCACTCACAATCACCGATTCGGTTCACGCCAGCCACTTCGATGCCAAGTGGCGCGAACCATTGGAGGCCCAACAAACTAGGCCTATCTCTGTCGATGATCGTTAGAGGTAAGTACGCCGTATGCTTTTTAAAAGAGACTCGGATTCGGCAAGACCCAACTACGGGGATTCGGTTCCCTTGGTAGTCCTTGAGGATGAGGCATTGAAATCGGAGGTCTTGGCGTTGGATTGTAGAGATGAGTTGCTTTAACGTCTTCCATGACACCATTGAGAGGGACGATCCTAAGTCGACCTCCATGTGGCAAGGTTGGTTCTCTATAGCTACCGTGACTCGAATTTTTTTAGCGTCCATGGCTGAGGCGTGACCTATAGTGATAGTATGGTGAGCCTCTTCTTTTTGAAATGCTCGATTTCTGTAGGAGTGGTTTACTGGTTCTCGCCTTACAGGATGGTTTCCTGTCGATTGGTGATAGTTGGTCCCTTTTGAGGCCTGGCTGGGTCCTGGTAAGCTGCGGCAGACCCGGCTGATGTGGCCTCGTTTTCCGCACTCATGGCAGAGTGTGTCGCGGAATTTGCATTCGGCCCTGGCATGGTTCGCTCCACAACCTGTGCAGGGGCGTAAGGGCTTAGGGCAAGGGTCCCAGTTGGACCGCAGTCGATGGACCCCTTCTTTGTCACTGTCTGACGATGAAGAGAGGTCCTCGTGGTGCGTCATTAGTTGCTGCCCTTCAGACTTGGACAAAATGTCGCCTGTCGGTGGTGGTACCGGAGTGCGGCTTCGCCGTAGTTGTGCAGGTGACTTTTTGGTTGCCTCCGCAGCTGTGGCTTCAGCGATGGCATCAGCAAGGCTGATGTCGCCTTTCGCCATCAGCTTGCTTTGCATGCCTAGTGCATTTAATCCCAGAATTAATCGATCTCTCAGTGCCTCTTCCAAATCGGCGAATCTGCAGAGGCCTCCCAGGTTTCTGAGGTCTGCTATGAAGTCGGCCACGCTCTCTCCTTTTCGCTGGTTTCTCTGATAGAACTCATGGCGTCTCACGAGTGTAGGAACAGTTGGCGCATAATGGTCTCTCAGGATGGGTTCGTCCCAGCTCATGGCCTTCACTTCTCGAGGTTTCACCAGCGCTTTAGCCATTTTAAAGACAGCCGGGCTGCAGTGCGTCAGGAACAGTGCCCACTTCTTTGCTGGTGTGGCGTCCTTCAAATTATTTGTTTCGAGAAACATTTGGAAGTGATCCATGTAGGATTCCCAATCCTCTTGGTTTGGATTGAACGGAGCGGGTGGTACGATGCCGCCGGACATGGTTCCGTTGGTGGTGCCGTCTCAACACGTGCTCGTTATCTCTTCCTGGCTTCTCAAATTCAAATGTCTCCAAATCCCATCCTCGTTGCCAGTGTTAAGTATTCTGATATGGGTTGAAGTAAATTGGAGACAGTCTTTGTTGGTGAACTTTCAGCTCTTTATTACATAGTGACTTGTCTAAACAACAACAGTGAACCCTGCCTTATATAGGCAACCTTTGTGAGAATTGTCCAATAGCGAGCTATGAACGCAAGTATTTTAAACCAATAATAATCCTCTGTTAAGGGCCAATCGGATTCCTAAGAACTAACCAATCCGATCTGGCCGCCTAACAGCCAATCAGAAGTGCAGGGCCAGAACCCTGCACTTAACCTCAAGCTCATACTTTATTAACTATGGTACATACATAACAGTTTCCAAGCATTTTTATGAATTTCATCTCCCGTCTTTGAATTTTCTATCCAAAATTAAAGATAAGATTAGTGGCTAGTAATCAGGTATAAATTCCATAACTAGCTTTAAGGCAAGACAATTTAAGAGGACATAGATGACTGCAATTTCTCTGGAAGGAAGTTTCTTTTCTCTAACAAGAAAAAAAGAAAGGAAAGCAAAGCAAAGAGAAAAGAGGAAAGAAAAGAAAAGGTATTGGGAGCAAAAGTGCTCCTGTGGAAGCCTTGATGTTTTCTGAGCTTGTTTGTTTTCTAGCAGAAATTTCGTTATCCAAACTTGGAAATAGCATAAGCATGCTTGTGCTGTTACCTAGTCTGGATAATGAAACATTCGCATGAAAACAATGAAGGTTCAGAGAGCACCAAGGACCTTTAGTTTCAACCCTAATCTACAATATTCTCCTTTAAATATGCTCCTGTACTCCACATTGCAAAGAACACTCTTTGCTTTGAAGGTATCTTCAGCTTCAATGACTATTCAGGAGCTATAGTGGGTCAGTGGTTAGAATATAATATTGGACTCTTCCCACTGTCAGAAGTTTGATCTTGTCCAGCTCAAGGTTGACTCAGTCTTTCATCCTTCCAAGGTTGATAAAATGAAGACTCAAATTGTTCGGGGAAATACACTGACTCTGTAACCGCTTAGAAAGGCAGTAAAGCACAGTGAAGTGATATATAAGTCTAACTGTTGGTACTATTACTATTTAATTTAGCCCTAGTACATGAATAAAGAATGAAAAGCCTCTTAAGAGGTTAATCCACATTTAGCACATTCCAGAGGCATAGCATATGGGTGAGACATAACAAGTCTCAGTCTTTTCAAATATCCTAAGAACTGTATTCCTATTAAAATTAAAATTATGGCCATCTGAAAATTTATGTAGGTCTGCATATATTTTGTATTTTTGTACAGAAATGACTTGCAATGTGGGTTTTGTCTGATCTCTGAGACACGACTGTAAACTTCCATCTGTCGTAGTGGTTTAATGTAGTGGGAGAAAGGATAATAGGATAACATCCAAGCCAGAGGTGGTATTCAACAGGTTCGCATCTCTTTGGGAGAACTGGTAGTGGTGATTTGGCGTGGGTCGCAGAACTGATAGTGATCCCTGGCTGGACACTCCCCCAAACCAGGACACCTGGTCGCCTGGTTGCCCGCTTGTCCCGGTCACTCTCCTAGCTTTCCCGACCACATGGTGGCCATGGCGCAGCTCAGATGGATGTTTCAACCCTAATCTACAAGGCATGCAGCTGCTACACATGAAGTATGCATGTGCAACAGCCCTGGAACATCTGCCTGCCTGCCTGCCCTCCTGCTCATTTTCTGCCTGCTTCTGGCTGACATGCCTCTTCCAGCCCAGCTCCCCCCCGCCCCAGGCTGGCTGAGCCAGGAGTCGCCACTCCCAGGCTTCTACTCTCCCGTGCTTGGTTGACGCCTCTTTACCTTGCCTGAAGCACTCGTCCTCCTGCTCCTACCCCTCCCCTCCCTTGCCTGGCCTGAGAAGGTAAGGGTGACGGCAGGGGATAGCAAAGTGGCCAGGTCCCTATCTTCCCCTCTTCCCCCACTGTGTGTGTGTGTGTGTGTGTGCGTGTGCTTCCGGGCTGGAAGCGTCTCTTTGGGCGACCCATCTCCCCATCCCACTCCCACTCCTCTCACAACTGGCAGCCATGGCAGGGCCAGGAGGATGGCATGCACACCCGAGGAGGAGAAGGGTCACCTGAAGGGATACTTCCAGTGCGGCTTGTGATCCTTGTTCAGCCAGTCTTGATTCCAAAAAGAAGAAATGAAAGTAGCAAAGAGTACTTGACCAGCTGTGGCTTTGAGAGAGAGAGGGAAAAAGAGGGAAAGAGAGAAAAAGAGGGAATGAGAGAGGAGGGTAGAAGGACAAGAAAGAAAAGAAAGAGAAAAGAGAAAGAAAAGAGAAAGCTACTGAAATGGGAAGCCTGCATAACTAGAGGGAGACCCAGTTCCACGGGTTAATTGTTCTCACTGTCAGGAAATTTCTACTTAGTTTTAGGTTGCTTCTTCTTTGTTCAGTTTTGATCCATTGCTTTTTGTTTTGCCTTCTGCTGCTTTGAAAAATACATTGCCCCTCCCTTCTTTGTGGCAACCCCTCAAAACCCTGTTTTGTGACTTGCCTATCTTGGACAAAGCATGTGAGCCATTTCCTCCTTTCAGTGGTCCATAAAAGTACATCTATAGTATGTGGATGCAGATAATAAAGTCGAAAAAAGATGAACTTGTTTACAGAACTATAGATACATTGAAGCTGAGGGTAACAAGGAGTGGCTGGGAGGGGAGGGACTAGGCGAAACACCCCTTGACATGAGTGAGTCAGGTTGGCCATGCCTACCCAGTCACATGACCACCAAGCCATGCCCACCAAATAAGCCACACTCACAGAATCGGTAGCAAAAAAAAAATTGAATTCCACCACATCACAAGTGCTGTGAAAGAGAGAAAACAAACAGGTTCTGGTAGTGATTAGATTTAATGAGGTGAGACAAGTAAGGTTTTGATAATAAATTATCAATTTTCAGAATTGATTAAAAGTGTTACCCTGGTTAATAGGGAAATTCACATTTCTGCCAATTCTTAGAATTTCATTTTGGAGGTTCTTTCCCAGGTGTTTTTCATCAGGCAGCTAGTCAAGTCTTTCACATGGTTTCTGTGACCTTGCACGTTATTTTTTTCCCCACCCATGCCACTCAGTTTATCTTTTCCCTTATTCTAACACATTATATAAACTGTGATTCTTGAAACAAGAACGGTAATAAAATGGTTCACTGACAAGAAAATTACCTGCTGAAAGTTGGTCTCTGGTGCTAGGATTTGAGATAGGGATAATAGCAATAGCACTTAGACTCGTATACCACTTCACAGTTCTTTACAACCCTGTCTAAGCAGTTTATAGAGTAAATATACTGCCCTCAACAATCTGGATCCTCATTTTAGTGACCTTGGAAGGATGGAAGTCTGAGTCAACCTTGAGCCAGTGAGACTCAAACTGCTAAACTGCTGGCAGCTGGCAATCAGCAGAAGTAGCCTGTAGCATTGCATTCTAACCACTGCGCAAACTGTGACTCTTAATTTATTAAACTTCTATGCCACCTAACGCTCAGTGACTTTGGGTGCTCACCATAATTGCTTTATGTTGCTTTAAAACCAGTAAAAAATAAAGATGGTATGATGAAGCAAGAAAATATCATTCTTCTTCACCAAAGGCTTGCGTGAAGGATCAGTGTTCTAAACCAGACCAGAATGTAGGTGGCATTCATATATCAGGGGGAACCGCATTTGGAGGCCAGGCACTACAAAAGAAAATTGTGGGTCCCAATAGATGACATTGTTTACTCAAAGGGACCTGAAACCCACCACACCTGCAGGATCAAGTCAGTAAAGAAACTTCTATTTGAAATGTGTGATGCATCTAGTACCCAAAGTCTATGTTATGTATGGCTTTATAGACAGTAACTGGTTACCTTCAATCACAACTGGAAGCAAACTGCCAACCAGGTCCATTCATGTTACTTTGGTACACTGGGGCATGTTCATCACTGCTTACATCACTGCATTCTGAACCAAAGTGGTGTACTTCTAGAACATTTATTTTAGAATATTTAATTTACCAATCTGCCTTAATTTTGAATTATTTTGTACAATCAAGTTCATGCCAACTCTCAGCAAGCACATAGGTAGATTTTTCCTTTTGAAGGATCTGTTTCCAGCCTGTTCCTTCAAATCTTTGAAGAGTGGAGTCATAACTATCAATTACAAGCATAATTGAGTCTACCCTTGTTGCTGGACATACTCTTCCTCTCTTTCTTTTCATCTTTCCAAGCATGGTAGCCTTCTCCAAAGACTAGCTTTTTCCCTCTTTCCCTAAATTATAATAATTTTAATTTGGCTGTTTCTATCTTCAGTGAGTGATCTGCTTGAAGATCTATTATTTTTCATGGCGCTCTATGATATTTTCAGAAATCTTCTTCAACACAAAAATTGATCAGCATCAATAATCTTTTTATTCTGCTTGAACATCAATTTTTTTGCTTCTATACATTGCCACAGGAAATACCATGGACTGTGTCATTCTGTACCTTAGACATATTCCAGCTTCTAATATATTTTCCAAAGACTTCATTGATATTCTATTGCTACTCTGCATATTTTTTGGCAGATGATTTCTTTATTTTGATAGCTGATTCTAAAATACAGAAGCTAACCACAGCACTTCCATGTCTTCATTTTCAATTTGAAATCTGTGGTAGTTGTCCTGTTGTGATTATCTTTTTTATATTTAATCTTAGCAATTTAATCTTAAAATAATGGATGGAAACTGAACAAAGAGATTCACCCTGGAAATAAGGAGAAATTATTGGACAGTGAAAGCAATCAACCAATGGAATAGCTTGCCTTTGGAAGTTGTGGGAGCTTCATCACTGGAGGCTTTCAAGAAGAGACTGGATTGCCATCTGTCAGAAGTAGTGTAAGGTGTCCTGCTTGGTTGTAGGGTTGGGCAAGATGACCTACAAAGTCCCTTCCAACTCTGTTAATCTGTTAATCTGTTAGTGCCATACTCTGATCCAACACTTTCAAACACCCTTTCAGAGCTCTGTATAGACATTTTGTTTACTACCATTGGATATTGAGTTCCTGCTTCTAACTACACCCCAAACCTATTTATAGAATTAATCCTCTGGTATGTGTGTTTTTTTTAATGTCTTTAAGTCAAATTTAACTCTTGGTGAGCATCTGGACCAGTCTCTGCAGAGGTTTTTTTGTAAGATTTCCAAAGTGGTTTGCCACTGCTTGCTTTCTAAGGTTGAGAAAGTGTGACCGGCACAAGGTCACCCAGATGGCTTTATATTTAGGGCAGGAGTAGAACTCATGGTCTCCTGGTTTTTATCCTGACATCTTAACAGCTAAACCAAAATGGCTCTTGCAGTATTAATTGTGCCGTACTAGAAATAAATCTGAATTGGTTTTCAGATTTTGTGCTGTTGAACAAGCAAAGGTTAAATGGGAATGAATGCAATGTAAGAAGTTAAGATAAGAAGAACTTTATTGTCATTGTACAAGTACAACGAAACTGTGGATGCACATAATCTATGATAGATTATGTGCCAAAAAGATGGGGAAAGCATGTCTATGGAGATTCTCAGTCATACAGTTCATAGTTGTTAAACAATAGGAAAAGCATGTCATCATCTCTGTTAAATATGATCATAATGTATCTGGAGCGATTTGAGGGTTTCGATTTGCAATACAGCTAAGGTTGGAGCTGGGTCCTCTATGATGTCTGGTAGTGGAGAGCAGCTCAAAGCGTCAGCGTGGGGAATGGTTTACCCCAGGCAGTGTTGCAATTGGTAATCGTAGGTGGCTAAAAATTCTGACCAACATGTCATTCTTGGTGATAAGATATGGGGAGTTGGTTTGTTTCCCGCCAAAATACCAAGTAGTGGCTTGTGGTCTGTAATTATGGTAAAGGGTCTCGCATACACATATTCATGGAAACGTTTAATTGCAGATATAATAGCGAGAGCCTCTTTATCAAGTTGACCATAGTTCCTTTCGGTCTTAGACAAATTTCTCGAAAAGAACGCAATAGGTGCCTCATTCCCATTTGGTAGGACATGGCTTAAAATGGCTCTCACTCCAAATGGTGACGCGTCACAGGTAACTGTCAAAGGTAGAGTCTCGTTGTATTGCATTAATACAGCATCGGAAGTTAAGAGGTCTTTTACTTGTTGGAATGCCCTTTCTTCACGCCGTCCCTAGACCCAGGAAGCCTTTTTATCGAGAAGTCTTTGTAGGGGCTCGGCTACAGTTGCCTTCTGGGGCAAGAAGATGTTATAAAAGTTAATGAGTCCCAGGAAAGCTTGGAGGTCTGTCTTATTCCTAGGTCTCGGGGCGTTTTTGATTGCAGTTATTTTTTTTCGGTGGGGTGGATTCCCTATCTGTCGAGAAGGTATCCCAGGAACTCCACTCTCTGCGTACAAAGTTGACACTTGTCCCTTTTTATCTTCAGACCAGCGTCTTTAAATTTCTGAAGAACTTTTCTGAGTCGTTGTACTAATAACTCTTTAGTGGGGGCAGCTATTAAGACGTTGTCAAAATAAGGCACGACGCCTTTTATGCCTTGTAATAGTCTCTCCATTAAACTTTGGAAAATGCCAGGCGCCACACTTACTCCGAATTGGAGTCTATTGCACTTGAAAGCACCTCTATGTGTAACTATTGTCTGGGCTTATGCAGTTGTTGCGTCCACAGGTAGTTGCTGGTACACCTGAGCTAAGTCCAATTTCGCAAATATTTTTCCACCACCCAGGGAATGAAGGAGGTGTTGAACCACTGGTACTGGGTAAGTGCTCTGTTGAAGAGCATGATTTAGGGTGGCCCAGTAATCCCCACAAATTCTTAATGAACCATTTGGCTTCATGGGCGTTACTATCGGAGTTTCCCTGTGGGCATGGTCAATCGGTTCCAATACGCCCTGGGCTATCAGTTTATCTAGCTGCTCGTCGATCTTCGGCTTTAGGGCAAAAGGCATCCGAAAAGGCTTAAGCTGAATGGGAGCTACATTGGGGCTGAGATTAAATGATATAGGGGTCCCCTTGTACTTGCCTAATGTTCCTGTGAACACGTCCTGGAATTCCTGGATGAGAACCTCTTCCCAGTCGTCACTTCTGGTTTGGTGTATGCCGGCTAGTTCGATCCCGAGTGGAGCAAACCACTGTAACCCTAACAAACTGGGCCGGTCACGATCGACGACAGTCAGGGGAAGCGTCACGGTGCGGTCCTTTAAGGATACTTGGACGTGGCTGGAACCGACAACTGGAATTCTTTTTCCCTGGTAGTCTTTTAGGATGACTCGTTGAGTGCTGAGGTCCTGGCGGCAGATGGCAGGGATCAGCTATTTGAGGGTTTTCCAGGATACCATCAATAGAGATGATCCTGAATCAACTTCCATCATGCACGGTCGATTCTCAATAGTAACCCTTACGTGGATCTTTCTTGCATCGAACCATGAAGCGTGGCCGATAATAATGGCTTGGTGGGCCTCTTCTCATCTTGTTGAAGAGGCAGGTGCTCGATTTCTGTAGTAGTAGTGGTTGTTCCATTGGTGATTCAGACGGTCCTGGTTCTCAGGAGGTTTGCCTGTCTCCCGATGGAGGTTGTTGTCCCTTCGGCTGGGACTGGACTCTCGCTTGCTTCTGCAGACTTTTGCGATGTGGCCTCTTTTTCTGCAAATACGGCAGAGTGCATTGAGGAATTTGCAGTCTGATCGCGGGTGGTTTGCCCCGCAACCAGCACATTGGTGCAGAAGTCTCTGGTTCCTTTGCTCTTGTTCCGAGTGGAGCCGATTGACCTCCTCTTCCTCACTGTCTGAGGATGACTCGAGGTCTTCATGGTGGGTAGTGGTAGCATGCTTCTCAGTGATGAGTGGGCTATCGTTAGCGAGTTGGTGAAGTGGTGCATTTGCTCGGTGCATTCGAGCGGCTGACTTCCTGGTTGCTTCTGTGGCAGTAGCGTCGGCGATGACATCTGTAAGGCTGATGTCTCCTTTCACCATGAGTTTACTCTGCACGTGTGGTGCATTTAGTCCCAGAACTATGCGGTCTCTTAGGGCTTCCTCGAGGTTTGCAAAACCACAAAGGCCTCCTAGGTTCCGGAGGTCGGCTACGAAATTCCCAACGCTCTCGGCCTTCCATTGGTCCCTCTGGTAAAACTTGTGTCTTCGTATCAGTGTAGGTACTGCAGGTGCATAATGGGCCCAGAGGATTGGGGCGAGGGTATCCCAATCCATGGTCTTCATTTCCGCCGGTTTTGCCAGTGATTTAGCCATTTTGAAAATGGCGGGGCCGCAATGAGTCAGGAACACCACTTGTTTCTTGCCAAGCGTAGCATCCTTTAAATTGTTGGTCTCCAGGAACACCTGGAAGTGATCTATATACGAGTCCCAGTCTTGCTGGGTCGAATGGAGCGGGTGGTATGGCGCCGCTGGTCATCTTGCCGTTTGTTGCGTGTGCTCTTAAGCCACGTGCTCTGTCTTGTTCGATGTGTACTTAGTCAGCTCTATCACCTCCGCATCCCATCCTCATCACCAGTGTTAAGTCCTGAGCATGGGTGCAAGGAACGGAGACGAGACATCATACGGTGACTTCAACTCTTTATTGTAAAATAAGAACAGAGCAAATACTTGGGCAGCAGCAGCTCTTTTATAGAGCTGGCTGCTGTCAAAACAACCAATGATTTGAGGTTACCGCTTTCACAAGTGTCCAATCAGAGGGGCCCATTAACAGCCAATCAGACTGGCCAAAAACATCCAATCACGACTCGCTATTTGCGGGCCAATGAGAAGTGCAGGATTACAAGCCTGCTGTAAAGTAAAGCTGTTTAGGGTTGTATCGCTGCTTTGGCTTAGTCCATAACACTTGTCTTGTGCCTTTTCTTATATTAATAAAGTCTGTAAATTCTCCCTCCATCATTACCTTTGCTTATTGTATATGGCTTCTATTGCTTGAATAAATTTTTTGGCAAAACGTATCTGTTCCAATACTAATAACATAAATCTTCAGTTCACGTTATCAAATGCCTTTTGAGCATCTAGGAATATCAAAGCCATTTGCTTTTCAGGATGAGCCTCATAGTATTCCAAAATATCCAGGATTACTCTCATATTGTCTCTGATTTGTCTCTTTGGCAGAAATCCATTTTGATCTGGGTGGATGTAATTATTTAAGTATTTTTTAAGTCTTTCTGCTAATATTGAAGCAAAGATTTTATAGTCTGCATTTAATAAAGAAATAGGTCTATAGTTCTTAATTTGCAGTGGATCAGCCTCTTCTTTTGGAATAAGTGTAATATAAGCCTCTGACCATGTTTTGGGTATCATCTTCTTTGACATAGCTTCATTCATAACTTCCAGCAATGGAATGCTCAATGATTCTTGTAATGTTTTATAGAATTCTGCCGGAAGCCCATCTGGACCTGGTGCTTGCCCATTATTTTGTTTCTTAAGTTCTTCAATTAGTTCCATCATTGTTATGTTGCTTTCTAGCATTTTTTCAGTCTCTTTAGGTATCTTAGGTAGGTTAGCGTTCTGTAGATACTGTTTGACTTTTTCCTGATGTTTATATAGTTGCCCATAGAAGTCTCAAATAATTTCCTTTTCCTCCTTATTACCACAACAAACTTGGCCTAAAATATACACAGCTGCTTTGAGCAAGCATTCTAGTTGCCAATTATGTTCTAATA
Organism: Hydrophis major; assembly: GCA_033807585.1. Classification (NCBI taxonomy): domain Eukaryota; kingdom Metazoa; phylum Chordata; class Lepidosauria; order Squamata; family Elapidae; genus Hydrophis; species Hydrophis major. Next base: position 21,366,611 of record CM066331.1, read on the forward strand.
TTCACTCTTTACTTGCTGAAGTTGAGTTACCACCTTATCTTCCAAAGTCTCCGTATATTAAAAAAAACAAGTATTCTATTAATTAAAGAGCCAGTAGAAAAAAATTGAAGATTAAAGTAATTTCTCGTGTGGGGGAAAAAAAACACATTGTCATTTTAAATTTATCTTCCCATACAGGTAGCTCTCAACATATAACTAGTTGCATAGCAGTTGCTCAAAGTTAGAATGGATCTCCACAAGACTACTTTACAACCTGGTTCCAAAGTTCCAACATCTAATCACATGACCATGTTTCAGGCACTTAGCAACCAGCTTACATTTATGGCTGTTTAAAGTGTCCTGTAATCATGTGACTACCATATGTTTTGCAACATTTATTTCCAAAATGGGTATTTGATTCTGATTTTTGATAAAACGATTCTATAGCAAATAATTGGCATTTGTTATCAAACATACGTTATCCTAACAGGTCATAAATTCAGGTGGGTTATGTGACTATCTACCTAATGAGCATTAGAAGCATGATAGATAGATCCATTATGGTTGGCACTTTTATTTTAAGAAGCATACAATTGTACCACCACTACTGCCTTGTATTCAGTCTCTCTCTCTCTCTCTCTCTTGAAGTTTGCTTGCTTTACCTGGGAAATATTTTCTTACTTTGAGTATGCCCTGAAATAACCACAAAAGGGCAAACTGGAGTCACATATCTGTATTTCACTGAATGAGAAGTATGCATGTAAAATAGATATGTTAAAGAAAGAGAGGACAAAAAAATGAAACAAAACTGAAATTTACTATGGATTTTTACAAAGAGTGTTGTTTTAGGAAAGCGCATTAAAATGTATATGTTGTAGATGATATTGCAATTAAAGTACCAATTAAAGCAATTAAACCAATCATTTTTAGTAAGTGATGTATATCCATTCAGGACGTAAGAACAATTAGACTAAATTTCTAGGTGTTTGAAAAAAAATGGCTTTACAACAGACAGTAATGAAAATTGAACATAATTTCAATGTCTAAAAGGCATGGAAAGATAATGGTGATATTAAAAGAAAATAATCTTAATGCTGTTTCAGGAAAAATGAAGTCAGCATTTGACACAGATTTTTCAAAGTAAAGTTTGACATTAAAAAAAATTGAAAAGCAAAACCAAGTAGCATTTTGGCTGGTTTTTTTTTTTTTTTAATTTGAGGTTGGAACTGTTTTATAACATATTTTCCCCTTCTTCCAGGCCATGTAATATTTCCATAAAAGTTCTAAAAGGGCAGGCTTTCAGGGATGTATGGACTTCTGAGAGATTTCACTGATATTGTCAATATTATTGTGACTTCCATCAGAATCCTCATAGTTTTCAATTCATATTGGGAGGAGGAGTATGCCATCCCCAACCTTAGAGCAAATGTGACTTTATGTGGGGGGAAAGCTATCTGTAGGCTGAAAGCTGGTCCTATTGAATTAAGTATAACTTTTTCTGCCACTTTGTATCTTGAAATGCTGAAAAAACAGTGACCTGAATAAGATGACTGTTGATCCATTCCAGTCTGTCTGGCGAGAAAATATATTTTCTTATTGCTATAACTACAGCTGCACCTAATTGTGAATTTTTGCACCATTTGGTAATAGACAGTTATTTATGAACTACATGTAAATTAAAAGTAACTACATGTATAGAGCACTTATATAAAATATGTGTCCATGTACAGGATTCAGGAAGGAGGGAAATTTCTCCCTTTTCTCTTTTCCCCACTGATACTAGGTATATTTAAAAGGAATTGGACAGGAGCTGAATTTACCACATCTATTACAGATCTGTAAAAGAGCATTATTATGTTGACATTTTTTGTTTTTCATGTCTTCCCTAAGTTATCGTACAATGGGATTTTGTTTTGTTTTGTTTTGCAATGTCACTCACTGAGTCAGCATCTTTACTGAGCTATTCATCTTTGATAAGATGGTTCAATTTATTTAGCATTTGTCTTGCCATTTATTTACCCTTAGTCCAATGCATTAATAATGTTTTTACTAGCCATGTATTATGGTATTGTTTATTGTTATGCACAAATAAATAAGGAAGGAAGGTGAGAAACCTGGTATCAACTTGCATAGAGTTGAATTGTTTTGCTATTTAGGTGTTCTGACCCAGCTCCCCAAACATGACAAACCCTCTGAAAATAACTCAAATATTCCTTTATTAGGAGTGCCAGCAGCCCCAGCAAAAAATTTCTCTCTCACCGCAGGCTAACAAGTCTGTCCAGCAGGAAGGTGAATAGTTGTCTGCCACATCTATTCATCTCTGTCCCCTGCCTTTTATTCCAAAATCTAGGGTTGGGCTTCACTAGTAGCAGTGGCTCTTCCTTCCCAAGGATTGGTCCACGTATTTCCACTGCTCTCCTCTTATCTTCCTTCTGTGCATCCACATGTCAGGCACTGGACCCAGCTGTTCCTCTTCTTCCTCATCAGCCATCTCCAGACCTGGAGGCTGTTGGCTCTCCATCTGAGGGCTGATGGATGGCCAGGCTCTGCCTCTCTCTCTGCCAGCTCCATTCCCTCTTCCCCCTTGGATCTCCCAGTTTGCCCTGATGCTGACCCTGACTCCCATGCCTCCTTCTTTGATTCAGCTGCTGGAGGAACTGGCGGTCAACAGGCCACAATGACATTATTTCCAGCAGCCTACATCAGATAAGCAAGAATTAAAACCAGATATCAAGTACAGTGGTGCCTCGGTACTCAACTGCTTCAAAACTTATTGAATTTATTACTCAACACATTTTTATGTAAAATGTTGGCCCATGGATTTCCACTGAAAAGAATATGTATGTATGTATGTATGTATGTATGTATGTATGTATGTATGTATGTGAGGAAAGGAAAAAAGAAGTCTTGCCTTTTAAGGAATAGGGAAAGTTCTTTCCTTTTGTGGATTCAAATTTCCAGTCTGGGAGAAATGCAAAATGATTTGGTCAGCTGCGTTGAAAGTCAGAATCAGTTTATTAATAGGAAGGCAGATAAGAAATCTCACAGCATTCCTAGGATTAATCTAATAAGTGAGTAGGAAAACCTCTCTTTCATACACTTCAGGTTCTTTGATTTGTAAGTGAAGTTTTTGATTTGTGTGTGTTGAATTCCTGCCTCTTTGAGATTAGGATCTTTTCCTGGGATCTTGGTTCTATGGTCCTGATCCTTTGTAGTTGCTTGTTTGCTATCATAGTTCCTTCCTGCCATGCCTTTTGGTTTGCTTTTCACAAGTTTTTTATAGCTTGCCATCTATTTGATTTCTATGGGAAAGGATCTTAGCTAGTTTGTAGGGTTTTTTCTCTGTATCTCATGCCTGTAATTTTCTCCTTCCTTTGTTGTGAAAAGTAAACTGGCTCCAGCTATTTTAATAGCCCTACTTGACAAAGGGTGGGGGCTGTTTCCCTAGAAGAGGGTGGAATCATAACTTCCAACGTATGTATGTATGTATGTGTGTGTGTATGTATGTATGTATGTATGTATGTATGTATGTTTGTATGTTTGTTAGATAGTCAGTTGGATACTCAATGTATCTGCTGGAGGGACTGGCAACCAACAGCCCACAATAGTAAGATTGATACATTTTTTTACCGGAGAGATAACAATCCTTCAAGTTAAACCAACTGCTTTCATGCTCAGAAATGCCTGGCCTCTAGAGTTATGGTTGATACTGGTACCAAGTTGCTTAGGAATGTTTTTACCATAAGATTGATAAAACAGAGTTTTGGACCTACCCTGTAACATACTCTGCAAGCTTTAGTTAAACTGTGTTACTATGCCCACTGAAGATGCATGTATGATGTTGCTTCTAGTGATTGATTAATAACTTTATGTGTTTCCACAATTGGCTGATGGCAATATATACTTTTCAAAATTGTATAAAAGAAGGTCTGGAGTGTGCCCATTTGGAACTTGCTTCTGGGTAACCGTTTATTTTCAAATAAAAGTTCTTTTTTCCCCTTTTCCACCTATCTGATATGGTTCATGAGGTTTTCAGGCCAGGTAAATGGAGCCAAGCTTTCTGTGCCAATGTCATGACTCCAAATAGCTCTTCCTTGGTTAGAAATAGGCTTAGATATATGTCTCTTAAAACTAAATCTCTTATTTTTTCCAGCTTCCCTTGCTCTATCCAGATTGTAAATCAGAAAAGTTCTTTGTAATCTTTAAAATGAAACTATGTTACTCTAAATGTCTCAGAAGGCAACTTCCAGGTATTCCTCTGTGATAAACTCTGCTAATAGTAATAATCTTCTCCCAACCTTTTCTTTCCAATAGAATACAAACAGTTATTCTGGGAATTGGATGAAACTATCACAAATCCTCATCCATTCTTAGACTTCACTGGCTCTCTAAACATTCCAACTTAGTCACTTTAGCTTCAATGCATCAAGCACAAACCCACAGCTTAGCCCCAATAGGTAAATTGTCTTTCTTTTGATATTCTATGCAATAAATAGAAAATATTCTCTCTGCCTTCATATAACCTATTTCTTCTTAGGAGCTCTTTTATCTAAAAGATTGCCTTCATGCTGTTCTTTTACAGAGTTTGAAGTCCTGGATTCCTTTTCCTGCTGCTAGAATCACCTTGATGCATTGTCCTTCTATATGAAATGTATCAACAAATGACTTTTGAAAGGATTTTATTTAAATGTTAAGTTTATTTGCATTTTTTGCCAGAAGATTGCCAAGCTTACTTTATTTGACTGTATAAATAATAAATAAAAATCTAATTTGCATAGATTGGCCTTTATCATGAGAATAGCAAGTTAGTGTTTTGAATAAGAATTCTACTCAAAAAATAGTTACTGAGTTGTATCCCATGATATGTTTATATGCATCTTTGATCCAATATTTTAAATTATTTTTTCTTAGTTTTTCTGATGCAATGAAACTTACTTTCCACTTCCTTAGTGTTTAATTTGGTAACTGGCATTTCTGGCAGATCTGATAAAAATATATGGTTGACTTTGTTGCAGAATAATGAAGTTTGTTAATTTTGCCATCAAACTTCTAAATACAGTGTGAAAGTAAACTTGGGTCCAAAATACTGAAAATAACATTCTTCCCCAGTGAAGGTTTTATCTCATATCATGCTCTTTTTTTTAAAGAAAGCATTAGTAGAAACATAAAGCAAGTGCATTTTGTTATGACATCCATAATAAGAAATTTTTTTTAGTTCTTTGATTAATTGATTCGGTTCAAAGTTTGTTTCCCCTGTCAGGATTTGAATTTAATTCTGTTATCTCTATGAGTTTGATTATTTGAATCTGTGCTTTTTTTAAAAAAAAAAAAAGTTTGATTTTAACTTTTTTTGGGGGAAAGGCCAACTACAAATGGGCTTTATCACAGAAAAGAAAATTTAAACAGGGGAAAAAATGTAACAAGGGCTGTTCCATGTCAGTTGAAGATCTAGGTATTCTGGATCCATAACACACTGGATTTTTTTTACAAAAGAGAAAACAATGAACTTCCTGACAAGTTGAATTCATGAATAATATATTTTTTCAGCATTAAAAGCAGTTCAGTTTGAATTGCACCTGTCTACTCCAAAGTTTTTGTTCTGCTTAATTAAGGCTAATGGTTCTTACATGCCAATTACTATTTATATATTTAACAAAAGTATTTTTCCATTTTTAGGCAACTTTTACAATCTAGGATCTTTTTTTCAAATAATATCTTGGATGAAAATGCAATATGATTAACAAATTGACATAAAACATAACATACAACAGTAACCAAGATTACCATTTCCAGATAAATAAGTCTAACAGCAGTGATTAGATGCATAAGGGGGAAAATGGTGCACCTGTTCTCTTCTGGTGATCCCACAATTGAACCATTTAAACTTAAAGGTGATTTTTCATTCCTAACAGAATGTCGCCATATCCTGCCATCATAAAAAATGAACTTAGTTAATTGGACATGTTTCATGGTATAAAATTATATATTTTTCCTGTTTAACTAAAATACTTCAGGGCTGAGATGAGGCTCTATCTTCATAAAGCTTTATACTGTATGACCTTTTAAAAAGCAACAATACATCATCATACTCTTGAAAGCAGAAAGGGTTATTTTCATCACAATTTTATTATACAGTCCTCTTTGATCTACTACGAAAATGCTTCCAGTTTATGAGAAAAGGCAACAGACAAGAGCCTGAGGATTTATCAATTATGTAAGGGTTCATCATATTCATTATTTCAAAAACTTACCTTCAAATTGTATTCCTTAAAAAAATTTGAGATGAAGTTTCCATTTATTTTAGCTGCACTCATTCTACTATTTTGCATGCCCAATGAATTTCTATCTCTTTTTATTCAATTATCTGAGACTTCCTCTATGTTTTGAAAATGTCTCTCTCTTTTTCTCCCCCCCCACACAGAGAGACAGAGAGAGTACAAAAGACCAATGTCATAACATTTTAATAATGCATAAACACACATTTTAATATTATTTGCTATAGTCACCAATCTTGTAACTCTATATTGAATTAAAGATGTTTTGGGACACATTTGATTAAAAAACCCCTCCTGGACTGATTCATCAGTAGTTAAAATAAAATTCATAACACAGTCTGTTTCTCAAATTCCTAGACAGCTGACCTTAACCAGGATAAAGAATATTATTTTAGATGGATCCCAAAATCTAATCCAGTATAAATGGATTTATATTTGGTCATGTTCATATTGGGTACAAAGGATTAGCTGAGGTTATTACAGTTGTGAAGGCAACACCTGGTTGTGGGGGCTCTTCTCATGTCCCCATTAGTGTACCCACCAAAGTGGTAGTTAAGTATTTGCTATTGCATACTTTCTAAGTGTTAGGTTAGCAGTAGATGGTGTGAATGATGGGAGCTCTACCTATCACACAACAGCACTCAGGCCTTGAATGCGGGCTTACTGACACACAACCCAGCATCCCAACATGTAAGCCATCGTACTCTCGCATAACTATTATGATGCTTCAAAAGATATTATGATTAGGACTAACTTCCAGTAAAGTTTAAATAAAGCAGAACCTCCAGGTACATTGTGAATTAATGTGTTCTTTCTACTTCTAGAATTAAAGCCACTATACTGCTTAGTCTCACTTTGCTTTATAGCCACCTTCACTCTTCTTGAACAACAGAGGACCATCTTCAGCCTTCTCCTGATAAATTGGTGGAAAAAAAAATCTTTGGTTAATATTTCAGCTTTGCAACAATGTGAGCAGACAGTGACTAATCTAAAATTCACCAAACATCTTTCCAGTGAAGATTGTAGCATGTATTGGAGCATATCTCTTGTAGCATATATTGGAGGTGGCCATCTTGAAGCCTTCTTGGTCCTCCTTCAAGTTCTTCTAGGCAAGCCCATGTATCCAGATTGGCAGCATTGGCCACTTCAGTATTTTAGCTTGGTAATCTTTTCACTTCACCAGCACAATTCATATCTTATCCATACATGAAACACCATGAATTAGCTCTTTTAAGGTGAACCTTGTATACCCAGCAATGTTTAGACATCCTAGATTAGCAGAAACCAATGTACTTTAAGTAAATTTGAATTTAAAAGTATCCATTTCAGCATTTTACAAATTGAATTAATCTGCATATCATTGTGTCTTTCTTTGTCTTGTTGGTATATTCATGCACCAGTATTGAAAGCAAAATACTCATATTTTCTTCTTATGGTTTTTTCAACCAATCTTTCTTCTTAGACATGTTGTTTGGGTATAGATTATTTTTAATTCTGGTTTTCAAATCTATTCTGAAATAACATTTGATTTATTTAGTATTTTAATGGATGATTCTAGATTATTTTCCCTTTTTGCTCCTCTTTCTCAATCAGACTAAAGATAAAGCAGTAAGAAATATACTGAAGCTGATATAATTTGGTACACTGAGATCCCAAAGATGTTTTTTTTTTCAAGAGGCAACTAGACTTTCTTTATTTTTCCTTGAAGACATTTCACTTTTCATCCAAGAAGTACTTTTGGGACAACCATGAACTGGATAACTGAGAATCTTAACGTCTCACTTAACAACAGAAATTTTGGGATCAATTGTGATCATAAGTCAATGACTACCTGTAGTTTAGCAAACAAATGTTGTTGACTATTTTGCAGCCCTTCTGTCTGAATCATTCAGATTCTCAGTCAACAATAGCATTTTGCATACATACACACACGCATACACACATACAAACACACACGCACATTCCTATCCCCAACCAACATTCCTCTAATATCACCATAAACACTACACACACACATCCATAAATATTTTAAACAACCAAGGGAATATCATACATATTTTTCTTATTCCCTATTCAGCGCTGAATCTTTTATAAGTAGTCATTTATTCTCACACATGCTTTACTTCCACTATCACATTCAGAAACCAATCATCATTTCCATATTTGTAGAAAACATTCCATATTTCAGGGTGATCATAGACTATAATACATTTCAAATTATTATGCACTTTCTCTACATCAACAAACATTCATACATTTTTCAACAATCTTGCTGAAGAGAAAAACCTGGTCTCACACACTCCTGCCTGGCATAAAATTGCAATGAGCAAAATTTGTTTGTCTCTTCTACTGCTTACTCAATCAGAATATTGCCAAACACTATTCCAGGAATCTTTAATAAACTAATACTCTGTAGCATTCACTGGAGTAATTTAGTAATCTGATCTAAATACGGATTACTTTTATTTCTAATTTGTATCTCTAGATAAGTAACAACTAGCAATGTGTTTGCTGTAGACTTTTGGGGAGGCTACATGAAACATAATGCATTCTTCTGTTACAATTAATAAACTTTTTCTAGGCATTTCTTTTTTCCTTATTTTTTGTGTTTTTAATCTCTTCTACTGATATCTATATCTAAATCTACATCTATATTATCATCTCCATTTCTCTCTCTCCATGCATAAATACATCCATGCATCAGTGGTGATATTCTACTGGTTCAGCCCAGTTCTGGCGTACCAGTAGCAAGGAAGATCAGCTGGCAGAGAACCAGTTTGATTGAGTGTCTCAGAGTCTCTGTAGTTGGGCCCACCCACCCACCTGCCCACCCCTGCTCCTCGGTCCTTTTTAACCTCTCAGCTGTTTGGCATGACAGAGAGGATTGCTCTCACCACAAGTGAGGCAAACACCTGGGCACAAACAGATCCGCCCCCCATATCTCCAAATCAAACACACCTCAACCAGGTACCCAGATGAAACCTAGCTTCCTAATAAATGATAGCTGTCCATTTACTCAGAGCCAAGCCACACTAAAAGCCTCCAATACAAGAAACACAGTGTTGCCAACCAGTCAAGACAAAAAAAGCCACAAAACAGACAGAAGATATTAGAAACACAAATCAAGCAGAACACAGCAAACTCCAAGACCAATAAACACAGACCAAGACTCCCAAACAATCAGGATGAAGAAAAAACCATTCTGGCACAGCAGATGGCTAGCACCAAATTTGAAACAGAGGTGGCTGTGAGGGTTTGACTCACAGAGGAGCACAGTACAGAAGCCTGATGATGGCAGATGAGATTCTGCTGAAATGTTGCCACAACTTTAAAAGCACAACTATAATGACGTGGGAAAATACCCAAACAAAGCTGAATACCATACACATAAATACCCATGGTCTTGATGTGGAAAAGCAATGCATTGAAAATAACACAGAAGCAAAAGTAGAGCTCTCCATTTGGAAACTAAAATAAAATGTGTTGCTTTACAATGGGCAATATATGGCTTGGCTAAAAATACATTCACATAAGATCTTGGAATAACAGTGATTACAAACTGAATGTAAGTCAGTTTGGGGTAGTGGTTAAGGTACCAGGCTAAAAATTAAGAATTCTAAACCCATGTTTGTCATAGAGCCAGCCCGATGACCTTGGACCAGGCACACTCTTATAGCCTAGGAAGGAAGAAATGCCAAACCAATTCTAAAAACTTGGCCAGGAAAACTTGTTACTAAATGTAGTAAGGACTAGTTACCAGATGTCAATACAGACTCAAAGTCACAAAATTAATAATAATTCCATAGACTTATATGAAATTGTTTGCATCACTCAGGCTCAATTCCACCTCAAATCATGTTAAGTAAGTTCTCGTACATAACTATATATATAGTTTTTCAAGACTCTTTATGTTTACCTATTTCTGTTTGCTGGCATAGTGCATTATATTGCAACAGTTTTTGAATAAAGGTGTTTAAAATCCACTAATATAAAGAATGCTTTAAAAAAATATATTACTCTAATGGAATTGAAATTTTCATGATGTTCAGACCAGACCATCTGCGGTATCTGCTATCCCGCATCAGATGGGCGGCTCATGATAGGGAGCGAAGGGGAGAGAAATGACAGGAAGCGAGGTTTCCTCTGGATGAGCGTGCCCCGAATGTCTTGGCACACGCTCTTTTATTGTGCTTTTTTACAAGAAAATGATTTAATCAAAGCTCAAGTCAAACATGGTAATCTCATCAGGATGTGCATGTTTACAAAGCTGCATACCGGACAGATCATTTACAGTGTGGATAAGCTTATTAACAACCGTCTAGCTCCTTGTCCCTTGTACGTGCCTTGCAAAGGTCACTGAAGAGACAGAAGTTAATGATTACAGGTGAATGATACAATGTTGCAAACACATGAATGATACATAGTTGCAATGATACATAGTTGCAAACACCTGAATGATACATAGTTACAACAACCATCTGCAAAATCCTGCCAGTCGTGATGACCCTCACAGACATGTGATCTTCATTTCTGAGTTCCTTGATAGCTTCCCAAAAGAAATGTTAATGGGAAGCCAGAAAAAAGTTGGAAGTTGTTCCCACTGTTTTCTGTTGACCAATAATAATTCCATTTATGTCATTTATTAAATAAATATTCATTTACTACCACAATTAATTTTTTCTATTTTTCTACTTATGATATACCTAGTGCCAAGAAAACTGCATGAAAACTTTCACCAGGAGCATAGGAAAGTTGTACTTTTCCATAAAAACAATCCCAAATATATTAGGAATTGCAGAAGATGGTAAGATTGCATAGATATTTTCTTAGAGAGTTTACAGAACAACAGATTTGGAAGAGATCTTGGAAGTCTTCATGTCCAGTCCTCTGCTCAAGTAAGAGACTCTATACCAATCTGGACAAATGTCTGTCCTATGTCTTCTTAAAAACCTTCAGTGACTTCTGGAGGAAAGCTTTTGCAATAATTAGTTGTTCTTTCTGATAAGAAAATTCTAGATTGGACCACTCTTTGATAAGTTTCCATCCATTACTTCTTGTTCTTCCCTCAGGTGCTTTGGAATAGGTTTAACTGTCCTCTCTGTGACAGCCTCTTAGGTAACCACAAGACCATCCACCATTGATTTAAAATATATTATCAGCCTAGAATTTAATGTTCATTCTGGTCACACCACACTACCTTTCCCTTAATGGATAAACCAATAGTTCAAAGGGTTGCCTAGTATATTCAAAAGTTAGAATCTTATCAGATGTACCTAAACTTTAGCCCACACATCCAGGTATGAATTAACTTTTTGCTCCATAACCTTCACAGGTTCTTCTTTAGAATGTTGGATATATTTGAAAGTTTTAACTTTTATTTGGTTTTAGTCCCATTATTTGAAAATAGAGAAATAAGAAAATTCTCATGAAGTAGTTTTCAGTCTTCAATTAAAAGTCACAATGGCATATATCAGGATTCAGGTTGTCAAGCTAGGATTGCTTTGTGAGGAAGGATACAAAAGAAATATAATTTCATTATTTTCCAACATGTCTGCAAAGCAGATGGCCATAAACTATTTCTTCCAAACCTCAATAACATAAATCTAATATACTAATACACAAATGCATTATAAATTTCTTCTATAAATTTGTAGCTTTTAATTTACATAAACCTGTGATATAAAAGCAATCAATGTTTTTTTTAAAAAATAGGCATATTCAAAGCATTCTTGGAGCTATATAAGATTCATAGAGGAAATTTGACTCCCTCAAAGTATCATATCTGTAGATCAGTGGTGGGATTCAAATATCAAATACCGGTTCTGTGGGCATGGCTTGGTTGGTGTGGCAGAGGAAGGATATTGAAAAATCTCCAGTCAGAGGTGGTATTTGCCAGTTTTCTGAACTACTCAAAATTTCCACTACTGGTTCTCCAGAACTGGTCAGAATCTTCTGAATATCACCTCTGCTGCAGATCATTTCAAAGGCCTTTTCAAAAAGGCTTTCCCAAATTGACTGAAAATTAATTTTAACTTCACTATTGTTTCTCATGTTAATTCTTGTTGAGTTTACTTACAATTTAAGGAAAGTTATAAAGCTTGTACTGGATTCTTACAGTTGAATAACAAAATTAAAACATAGGTTTTTGTTTTGTTTTTTTAAACAACATAGTAGAATTTCATCCTTTGGATCTTCAACTTCTTTTATCTTTGGCTGCTTATTAAAATAGTTCTTTTAAGTTATTCCTCTAAAAAAAATAAATAATGCAGACTAGCTGAAATATATGATATCCAGCATCAAAACATTTTCAAAAGAATATATCTACATAATATCTAGCCAGTAAGTTATTGTTCTCTTGTTAGGGTGTTATCATATATATGTCTCTATAATAAAGCTAAGGACTTGGAAAATAATTAAGAAATGTGCTTTAGAACATGCAGAATTCAAGAAAAGACTTATAGACATTAATTCTGAGCAAGTTTTACACATTTGTTTAAAAAACTAAACTAAAAAATTCCAGCAGATTCAGCACCTGGAGCCTGGTGAAAGAGACATGTTCTTTAATTAAAACATTTTAAGTCTAGAATTTAAATTTGTCACAAATTCAACTTCTCTACAAGCCGGATGATCTACTTGTCTATTTTAGCTAGGTTAACACCACACACACAAACACAGAGAGAGAGAGAGGGAGGGAGAGAGAGAGAGAAAGAGAGAGGAAAAGAGATGGAAGGGAAAGAGAGAGAGAGAGGAAAAAGAGAGAGAGAAACTGTTAAGTTCTGCGCATGGGCGCAAGGACCAGAGACGAGACGGTGAACAGTGAACTTCAACTCTCTATTATACATTCTGAACAGAGCAAAACCCTCGGGCAACAGCAGCCCTTTTATAGGCAAGCTGCCGCTCTAGTAACCAATAAGATACGTGGAATGTTAAACCCCTTAACCAATGAGAGTGGCTCGTTAACAGCCAATCAGATTCTCCTGAATGGACCAATCCGATATGGCTATTATTGGCCAATCAGAAGTGCAGGGCTAGAACCCTGCTATTTTCTAAAGCTTTTGATAAACTTTATTTAAGTGTTTTATTCGTTCAAAACACCCCTTCCCCCGGGTTCCGTTTGGGGGGTGCGATGATGTAATCTCTGAGGTAGGAAGGGTGCTTTGACTGTCTATTGGATTTACGCTGTCCTACCAGTTCTTGACTGTAAGCCTGTTTTGGCGGGGCGTTTTCGGGCAAGTCAGGTGCCGGTGGTTCCACGTTGGAAGACTCGGTGCCGCTAATGTTCTCGTTGTTGTCCTCTGGCCCTTGCAGGCTTTCCTCTGTTAGGTTGTTCCTCTGTGGCAAGGCCACACCCTTCCCTGATCCTTCTTCACTTGTTACACCCGATGGCTGACTTCTTTCGTTCCTGCTTTCCGCCATCTCGAATTCGGTTTCTTCGACATCCCCTCCTCCCTCGTTTGGGAGTTACCGGAGTCGCAGAAACTAGATTGTAGCCTCGAGCGAAGTTGATCTATATGGCGTTTCCATATTTTTCCATCGCAGGTTTTCACCCGGTATGACCTGGGTCCAGTGGCTTGAATATCAGTGGCCTCGATCCACAATGGTTCACCAGAAAGTTTTCTGGCGAAAACTAAGTCACCTATCTTGAACTTGTGGCATTTTCCGCTAGATCCACAGGGTTTCTCTGGCTCGTAAGATGGGTGAAGCCGGTTGAGGTGGGAGCGGAGTTTGCGTCCCATCAATAGTTCCGCTGGAGTCTTGTTGGGGACGCTGTGTGGAGTGATGTGTTGGAGAAGGAGTATTCTATTTATCTTATCTTCAATGTCCCCATAGTCCATTTTGTAGAGGGTTTTTTTCACAAACCGTACCATGCGTTCAGCTCTTCCGTTAGCTGCAGGGTGCACTGGCGAAGTTAGCGCATGGCGAATACCGCGGTCTGCTAAGTATTGTTCAAAAGGGAGCGCGGTAAACTGGGGTCCGTTGTCGGATATCAGAACGTCTGGCAGTCCATGTGTCGCGAATAATCTGTTCAACTTCCGGATGATGGACTCGGTTGTGGTACTTGTTAGGGATAACATTGTTTACCCTAATTGGTTTAGGTAAAATAATAATATGTAATCATAGTTTATAAGTTAAAGTGTCTGCAACTTTAAATATGGGAATGTAATTAAGGGAGTGTTTGTGAAAGCACTTTAAAAGAAGCAAGACAGCAGCTTGCTCTCTCTCTGGCTTTGATGATCCCTAATTATTGCATGGACTCAAGACTGCATTACTCGAACGGGAGATAAACAAAGGATTGATTTGTAAGTGAACTGACATAGGATATTCTACATGGACTTTGCTAACTGAATATCCTTGAATGGACTGACTAAATGATACATGACTAATGGACTGTTATTTTGACTATGCTATAAATAGAATAAACTATATTTTTGATAGCACAAGCGTATCTGTTATTTTTACTGTATGTTAATAAACATACAAACATATCTCACTCATTTATCTGTGTGCCTATCTGACTAACGCTGCACATTCTGTTTAGCTTGTCTCCTTAACCCTGGTTGGGGAACACAGGCTTAACACTGGTTATGGGCCCAGAGGCTGCAAAGTCAGTTTAACTAGGATAAAACAGATTTATGTAAAAAGTGAGAGTTTGTGTTGTTATACATTACAGTAAACAGACAAAACTATAATTTTATTAATTATAGTTTTATATCCATATAAAGAAAACATGGCACAAGTCAATCTACAAAGTTTGTCCCTTATATCCAAGCTTGATGGAACAAACTATATATCATGGTCTATGAAATGTAGTCTACTTCTACGAAGAGAAGGTTTATGGAACATAATTGAAAATCCACCAAATGTAGAGGAATGGGATCCAGAGGATGATGAAGATAGACTAAAAATAGAAGAATTTATACATAAAAATGAACATGCTATTTGCATAATAGGTTTAACACTGTCTGACAAGCAACTTGTTCATATCCACGGAGAGCAAACGGCTGTTGGGTGTTGGCAGAAGCTGAAGAGGATTTATGTCCGAGATAACGTTGGTGCACACATAAATATAACACGGAAGCTTTTCAGGATGCATCTCCAGACGAATGGTGATATGCTGAGTCATTTGGAAACTATGCAAAGCATTTTTCAAGAACTTCACAGGAAAGAGCTTATTTTCTCTGAACTACACCAAGTCTACATAATTCTATCTTCACTAGATGAAAGTTATGACAACTACGTCACTTCCCTTGAAATTTTGCCTAAGGAAAGTTTAACTTTAACTGATATTACTGGCAGATTGATTGAAGAGGCCAGAAGAAGACTTGAAAGAGATCAGTCAAGGAGCCAGCAACCTCAAAAAGAAGATAATGAATCTCCTACTGCATACGCAATTAAAAAGTGTTTTAATTGTGGAGGAAGAGGACATTTGGCAAGATTTTGTAAAAAAGCAAAGCGCCAGAACGCTGACCAGAATACTAAAAGTCATCAAAAGATAAATAAAAGTTTAGAGTTACCTATGTATACTAACGGAGCTGTAAAAAATAATTTATGGGTGGTTGACAGTGGAGCATCCCACTGTTTAACAAATGATAACAAAAATTTTGTTAAAATGTCCCAGAGTACACAGCAGATATTGTTAGCCAATGGCTGGAAACTGAAAGCTAAAGGTCAAGGTATAGCATATTGTTCTTTCATAAAAGAGAATGTAAAAATGTTATATGTACCACAACTTAAGTTTAATTTAATTTCAGTTAGAATTTTGGTTAAACTAGGATATGTACCGTATATACTCGAGTATAAGTCAACCCGAATATAAGCCGAGGCACCTAATTTTACCACAAAAAACTGGGAAAATTTATTGACTCAAGTATAAGCCGAGGGTGGGAAATGCAGCAGCTACTGGTAAATTTCAAAAATAAAAATAGATACGAATAAAATTACATTAATTGAGGCATCAGTAGATTAAATGTTTTTGAATATTTATTTCAAAGAAAAACAGATTAATCAATTTGGGAAACGATCTCACTATCATGAAAGGTTTAATTGATTCACTAACCCAAAAGGAAATGACGATGACAGTGGGAGGCAGGAGTCACTCTCTCCCTTGCAAGAAAAAAGCAAGAGCCGTTCTTATGATCTCTCTCTCTCTCTCTCTCCCCGTAATACAGTCAAGCCCTTTCCAGCACGCGCGATCTGCCGCCGCCGCTTTGCACCCTGCAAATGCAAAATCCCGGGGGCGGATCCCGCGTGCTGGAAAGGGCTTGACTGTATTACGGGGAGAGAGAGAGAGATCATAAGAACGGATCTTGCTTTTTTCTTGCAAGGGAGAGAGTGACTCCTGCCTCCCACTGTCATCGACATCTTCTTTTGGGTTAGTGAATCAATTAATTTGGGAAATGATCTCACTATTATGAAAGTCAGTGTTCTCTGCCAGTGGGGCATTTGGAAGAAAATGCCTCGTGGCATATCCACGCGTGTGTAAGGGGAATCAGAAATCCCCGCATTCAATGCCTAGCACAGCAGAAGAGAAAACGCAGCTGTGAGCAAATACTAGGAAAACCTGATTGATCAGAAGGAAGGAGGCAAAAGAGAGAGGGGTGGTGGTGGACAGAGGTCCCACTGGTATTTGTGAAACACTTGCTCGGCAGAGTTTAAAGTCAACGTCCTCGCTCCCACCTACCCAAAGCCACGAAGTCCCCCAATTGCGCAGCCCAGAATCGCCCTCCCCTCAGGGCAGCAACGACGCCTGGTATTTCCCGAGATGAAGCTCTGCCGTGCAATGAAAGCGTCCTGGCTCTCAGCTCACGGGTTCAGAAAACAACGCGAGGCGAGGTCGCTTCGGCTCTGCTGAGCTTCGTTTCCTAGCTGCTTTCAGTCCGCTCGGGAGGAGGTGGAGGAGGTGGTGGTGGCAGCTTGTGTTATTTTCTGAGCTCTAGGCCACCACCTCCTCCCCCTCCTCTCGAGCGGACTGAAAGCAGCTAGGAAACGAAGCACAGCGGAACCGAAGCGACCTCGCCTCGTGTTGTTTTCTGAGCTCTAGGCTCCGCTCAGCTTCGTTTCCTAGCTGTTTTCAGTCCGCTCGGGAGGAGGGGGAGGAGGTGGTGGCGGCAGCTTGCGTTGTTTGCTGAGCTCTAGGCCACCACCTCCTCCCCCTCCTCCCAAGCAGACTGAAAGCAGCTAGGAAACGAAGCTCAGCGGAGCCGAAGCGACCTCGCCTCGCATTGTTTTCTGAGCTCTAGGCTCCGCTTAGCTTCATTTCCTAGCTGCTTTCAGTCCGCTCGGGAGGAGGGGGAGGAGGTGGTGGAGGCAGCTTGCGTTGTTTTCTGAGCTCTAGGCCACCACCTCCTCCCCCTCCTCCCGAGCGGACTGAAAGCAGCTAGGAAACAAAGCTCAGCGGAGCCGAAGCGACCTCGCCTCGCGTTGTTTTCTGAGCCTAGAACCAGGGCACTTTCATTGCACGGTGGAGCTTCTTGTCTCAGGAAACACCGGGCATCGTTGCTGCTCCCTGAGGGGAGGGCAATTCTGGGCTGCGCGATTGGGGGACTTCGTCGCTTTGGGTGGGTGGGTGGATGGGAGCGAGGATGGATGGAGTCCATGAAGTAGGGCTTGCCTGCAGGAAAGCGGCTGCCCAGCTCCAGAGCTCCACACCATTTTTTTTTCACAGGGGAATCTGACTCGAGTATAAGCCGAGGGCGGTTTTTTCAGCACAAAGAATGGGCTGAATAACTCGGCTTATACTCGAGTATATACGGTAGTTACCTTTAAAGGAGATAACTGCATAATTGAGAAAGAAAATAAGAAAATTACTGCATCTTTAAGAGGTGAATTATATGTGTTAAATGATAATGGTTTAGAGGTGGCTAACACAGTTTATGATAATAAGAAACCTCATGATGAATGTATTCACTTGTTACATTGAAGGCTAGGGCATTTAAATTTTAAAATGCTTAAGAGAACTGTTCAACTATCTAAAGGAATAAGTTTGAAACCTTGTAATAAGTATTTGCAATGCTTTGCCTGTAATCAAAGCAAAGGCAAGGTCAAACCGGCTAATAGGGTTGATGGATTTACTACCAAAGAGCCTTTAGAAGTAGTATTTGCTGATTTAATAGGTCCGAAAAAACCAAGTGTAGGAGGAGCTCGATACATACTAAGTATAATGGACCACTATTCTAGATATGGGTTTTGCTATTTAATGAAGAACAAAACTGAAACGTATCTAAATCTCTTTAATTGGATTAAATTTGCCGAAAGGAAAACTAAAAAGAAATTAGTAACTCTTATAACAGATAATGGTATGGAATTTACAAATAATAAATTCCAGAATAGACTAAGATTGTTAGGTATTCAACATAAAAAGTCTGCACCATATAGGGCACAACATAATGCCTTTATTGAGAGACGAGGCCAAATATTACAATCAATGGCACGAACTATGATGTCTGATTCAGGATTACCTGACAATTTATGGGGAGAAGCAATAATGTGTGGTAATCATATATTAAATAATGTTGTTAATTCAACAACAGGTGAATTACCATTCACACTGTGGCATGGTACAAAACCTGATTTAAGTTACATGCACACATTTGGAGCACCAGCATGGGTGCATATATCCCTTCACAACTTAGACAAAAAGGACAGCATAGAGCTAAAAGATTATTTTTTGTAGGATATAAATCTAATCATAGATCTTATAGATTCTGGGAACCAGGTACATCTAGAGTTTACACCAGTGCTAGTGCTAAATTCCTAGAACATGTAGGATGGAATAGATTAGAGCAAGATTTAAATAATGAAGTAATTATTGAACCCTACAAAAGGCAAAAAGATCAGACTAGTTAGAAGAAGAATCCAATTAAAGAAGAAGTCCACGAAGAAGAAATAGGATCAGAACAAGAGGAAACAGTTGATCAGGAAGAGTTAGATAATCAAGAAGAGTTAGTTAATGAAAGTCCACCTGTAGGTCCTGTAATACCCAGATGTACTACACTTGTAACTAAACCACCTGATAGGTATCAAGCAAGTTTAGTTTGCCAAGTAACTAAAGTTCCAACTAGTGTAGATGAACTTAAGATGTATCCTGCTAAGGATCAGGAGAATTGGCAAAAGGCAATGGAAAAAGAACTAAATTCATTAAAGGTAATGAAAGTATATGAAGATGCCAAATTACCTCCAGGAGAAAAATCCATTGGGTACAAATGGATATTTAAAGTAAAAACTGGAAATGATGGGACTGTTACCCATAAGGCTAGGTTGGTAGCTCAAGGATTTAATCAAACTGCATCTGATTACGATGAAGTTTTTGCACCAAGTCTTAAAGCAACATCCTTAAGAGCAGCTTTAGTGTGGGCAGCTAAGAAAAACTGTGTCATTAACCATTCAGATGTAGAAACTGCTTATTTGCATGTACCTTTGCAACACACTATATATTTACAAAAGCCAATTATTATAAAAGACAATAAAGTAAATAGTAATGATTATTGGAAGCTCAAAAAGAGTCTTTATGGGTTGAAACAATCTGGCTTTGAGTGGAACCAATATATTGTGAAAGAATTAAACAATATAGGTTTTAAATCTGGTTCAACAGATCCATGTGTGTTTAAAAGAGAAAATAATGGAATGGTGTCATTATTGTTATTATTTACAGATGATATTGCTTTGATAACTAAGACTAATAATGAAGCTAATGAGATTATATCATTATTAGCCAAAAAGATAAAATTAAAGCATTTAGGTGAAATTAAAAAGTATCTAGGATTGACAATTAACAAAACAAAAAATGGATTTAAGATATCTCAAGAAGATAAAATTTGCCAATTAATTAAAACGTATAAAATGGAACTTTGTAAACCGGCAAAGACTCCAATGAGTCAGGAAGTTTGCCAAACTGATGATCAAAGTCCCAAATTTGATAAGTCCATATATCAATCTTTCATTGGTAGCTTATCATATATAAGCAATTGGTCTAGGCCAGATATAGCTTATAGTGTAAATCAGCTGGCACGTTTTAATTCAGATCCACATCAATGTCATTGGCAATCATTAAAGAGA
The DNA here is from genome assembly GCA_033807585.1 of Hydrophis major. Classification (NCBI taxonomy): domain Eukaryota; kingdom Metazoa; phylum Chordata; class Lepidosauria; order Squamata; family Elapidae; genus Hydrophis; species Hydrophis major. The sequence goes on from CM066331.1 coordinate 21,386,920, forward strand.
ATTTTAAGATATTTTAAAGGAACAATGAACCGTGCATTGTATATAGAACCAAAGGGTGATTTGAGTCTTAGTGCCTATGCAGATGCAAGTTTTGCAACTGACATAAACACTAGAAAATCAACATCTGGGATGGCTATATTATTTGGTAAGACACTAATAGGGTGGAGGTCAATCAGACAACAGCATATTAGCTTGTCCACGATGGAAGCGGAATTTTCATGTCTGTCATTACTATGCACTGACTTAATTTTGTACAAACAGTTATTATTAGACATGGGAGTAACTGTTAAAGATTCCATTATTGTGTACGAGGACAGCCAGGCAGCCATAAAGTTAGCTACTAGTATTGCTGTAAAAACTAGATCAAAGCATACTGATTTAAGATACTTAAATGTTAGAGAATCTGTAAAGAATGGGCTAAATAAATTGGAATACTGCATGACAGAAGAAAACATTGCAGACTAATTTACAAAAGCTCAAGGAGTAATTAAGTTTAAAGAAAGTTGTAACAAATATGATTTAAAGATGTAAATAGTTATATTTATTATTATTTCCTAAAAGGGGAGAATGTTAGGGATAACATTGTTTACCCTAACTGGTTTAGGTAAAATAATAAATATGTAATCATAGTTTATAAGTTAAAGTGTCTGCAACTTTAAATATGGCAATGTAATTAAGGGAGTGGTTGTGAAAGCACTTTAAAAGAAGCAAGATGACAGCTTGCTCTCTCTCTGGCTTTGATGATCCCTAATTACTGCTTGGACTCAAGACTGCATTACTCGAACGGGAGATAAACAAAGGACTGATTTGTAAGTGAACTGACATTGGATATTCTACACGGACTTTGCTCACTGAATATCCTTGAATGGACTGACTAAATGATACATGACTAATGGACGTTATTTTGACTATGCTATAAATGGAATAAACTATATTTTTGATAGCACAAGCATATCTGTTATTTTTACTGTATGTAAATAAACATACAAGCATATCTCACTCATTTATCTATGTGCCTATCTGACTAACGCTGCACATTCAGTTTAGCTTGTCTCCTTAACCCTGGTTGGGGAATCCAGACTTAACAGTACTCTTCATTTCGTGGATCTCGAGCCAGTTTGAATAGGCATCCACTGTTAATAGGAACGTATGTCCCTTAGTAGGTCCCGTAAAGTCAATATGGATGTGGGACCACAGTCCCCGAGGTGTTTCCCATTCTGTCGGAGTTGCTTTTGGTGGGGCATTTCTAACTTCCTGTCTCTTATAACAAGTCTTTACGCAGGCTTCGATTTGTTTGTCGATGCCCGGCCACCACGCGTAGCTTCGTGCGAGTGCTTTCATTCACACGATGCCGGGGTGGCCCTCATGCAGTGTCTTTAATACTGCTCGTTGTAACTGCTCTGGGATGACGACTCTATCTCCCCACAGGATGTAGCCTTTTTGTGAAAAAAGTTCTGTTTGCTTATTCTTGAAGGGGGTGAAGTCGTCAGGGGTTTGATCTACTAGCCATCCTCGTTCGACCCACCTAAGAACTCATTTTAAGATAGGATCGCATTTTGTTTCGATCGCAATATCTCTCGCTGTTAGTGGTGGTGACTGTAGCATTTCAATCTGGAGCATTGTAAGGGTTGGAGCTGGGCCGTCGATGGTTTCTGGAAGTGGTGCACAGCTCAACGTGGCTCAGCGTGGGGAATGGCTTTCCCTGGGCGGTGTTGCAGCTTATAATTGTACGCAGCCAAAAACTCTGACCAGTGAGTCATTCTTGGTGATAATATATAGAGGGTTGGTTTGTCTCCCGCTATGATCCCCAGCAAAGTTTTGTGGTCGGTAACAATAGTAAAAACTCATCCATAAACATATTCATGAAACCGTTTAACAGCAGATACAACAGCAAGAGCCTCTTTATCGATTTGACTATAGTTACGTTCAGCCTTTGATAAAGTTCTTGAAAAATAGGCAATAGGGGCTTCACTACCGTTTGGTAACACATGGCTCAAAATGGCTCCTACTCCAAATGGTGACATGTCACATGTGATTGTTAAAGGCAAAGTCTCGTTATACTGCATTAAAACAGCATCTGAAGTTAATAGGTTTTTCACTTGTCGGAATGCGTGCTCCTCTCAGTGCCCCAGGTTGCTTTTTTATCGAGAAGCCAATGTAGGGGCTCAGCTATGGTCGCTTTGTGGGACAGGAAGATGTTTTAAAAATTAATAAGCTCCAGGAAAGCTTGAAGATCAGTCTTGTTTCTGGGTCTTGATTGCCATTAACTTGCTACTGGTAGGGTGAATGCCTTGTTTATCCTATTAAGTACCACAGGAACTCTACTTTATCTATACACAGTTGACATTTATTTTTTTTAACTTTAAGGCCAGAGACTTTAAATTTCTGGAGAACCAGTTTAAGACGCTCCTTTAGTATTTCTCTATTCGGGGCAACAATTAAAACGTCTTCAAAGTATGGTACGACCCCTTTTATTCCCTGTAATAGTCTCTCCATCAAGCTCTGAAAGATCCCTGGGGCCATGCTAACTCCGAATTGGAGTCGGTTGCGCTTAAAAGCGCCTCGGTGCGTAACGATCGTTTGTGCCTCTGCTGTTTTTTTATTTACAGGCAGTTGTTGGTACGCCTGTGCTAAATTCAATTTAGTGAAGACTTTTCTGGCCCCCAGGGAATGGAGGAGGTGTTGTACCACCGATACTGGGTAGGCGTTCTGTTGAAGGGCGTGATTCATGGTGGCACGGTAGTCCCCACAAATCCTTTACGATCCATCCAATTTGATAGGTGTTACGATTGGGGTTTCCCAAGGAGCATGGTCGGTTGGTTCTAAAACACCCTGGGCTATTAATTCATCAAGCTGCTCGTCAATCTTTGGTTTAAGGGCAAAAGGGACTCGATGAGGCTTAAGACGGATGGGGGCTACTTCAGGGTTAAGGTTAAATGATATCGGGGTCCCCTTGTATTCACCTAGTTTGTCTGCAAAGACATCCTGGAATTCCTGGACAAGGGCCTCCTCCCAGTCGTCGCTGCTGGTTTGGTGAATGCCGGCTACCTCAATCCCAAGTGGAGCGAACCATTGAAGGCCTAACAAACTCAGCCAATCACGGTCGACGACGGTCAATGGTAAGGATGCAGTACGATTTTTGAATGAGACCTGGACTAGGCTTGATCCAATGACCGGAATTCCGTTTCCTTGATAGTCCTTGAGAATGATTCTTTGGACTCTGAGGTCTTGTCGCAGAATAGCAGGGATTAATTGTTTAAAGGTCTTCCAGGAAACCATCAAGAAGGATGATCCTGAGTCGACTTCCATCAAGCAGGGCTGGTTTTGGATGGCGACCTTCACTCGGATCTTCTTTGCATCTAATGATGATGTGTGACCAATTGTGATAGTTTGATGTGCCTCTTCTCATTTCGTTGAATGGGCTAGTGTAGGAGTGGTTGTTTCATTGGTGGTTCGAATGTTCCCAATTCACAGGACAACTTCCTGTGGTTTGGCGGTAGTTGGTCCCCCTCTGAAGTGGGCTGGATCCTAGCTTGCTTCTACAGACCTTTCCGATGTGGCCTCTCTTCCCACAAATATGGCAGAGCACGTCAAGGAATTTGCAGTCTGATTGTGGGTGGTTTGCCCCACAACCTGCACATTGATACTGCAGTCTCTCGTTACGCTGGTGGCGTTGGTCTCATTCAGACCGGAGCTGGTTGACTTCTTCTTCATCACTTTCTGATGACGATTCGAGGTCCTCGTGGTGGGTTGCCATTGCATGTCCCTCAAGGCGAGGTGAGGTTTCACCAGCGAGTTGGCAGAGCGGTGTGTTGGTGCAGCGCATTTGGGCAGCTGACTTCCTGGTTGCTTCTGCTGCAGTAGCCTCAGCGATGGTATCTGCAAGGCTGATGTCGCCTTTCACCATCAGCTTGCTTTGCACGTGCGGTGCATCTAATCCCAGAACTATTCAGTCTCTTACAGCTTCTTCGAGGTCGGCGAACTCACAAAGGCTTCCTAGGTTCCGGAGATCCGCGATGAAATCTGCAACGCTTTCTCCTTTCCGCTGGTCTCTCTGGTAGAATTCATGTCTTCGTACAAGCGTTGATACAGTAGGTGCATAGTGGGCCCGTAGGAGGGGCTCGAGGACATCCCAGTCCATGGATTTCACCTCAGCCAGTTTCGCCAGTGCCTTGGCCATCTTGAAAACAGCAGGTCCACAGTGAGTCAGGAATACCGCTCTCTTTTTCCCAGTAGTGGCATCCTTCAAGTTGTTGGTCTCCAGAAACATCTGGAACTGGTCCATGTATGAGTCCCAGTCTTCTTGTGCTGGGTCAAATGTAGTGGGTGGTATGGTGCCGCCGGTCATGGTTTCTGCCATTGATGCACCTTCAGCCATGTGCTCTGTTTAGTGCTCTGTAGTGTTCAGTCAGCTCTGACGTCTCCGCATCCCACCTTCGTTGCCAGTGTTAAGTTCTACGCATGGGTGCAAGGAACGGAGACGTTGAACAGTGAACTTCAACTCTTTATTATACATTCTGAACAGAGCAAAACCCTCGGGCAACAGCAGCCCTTTTATAGGCAAGCTGCCGCTCTAGTAACCAATAAGATACGTGGAGTGTTAAATCCCTTAACCAATGAGAGTGGCTCGTTAACAGCCAATCAGATTCTCTTGAACAGACCAATCCGATATCGCTATTATCGGCCAATCAGAAGTGCAGGGCTAGAACCCTGCTATTTTCTAAAGCTTTTGATAAACTTTATTTAAGTGTTTTATGAGTTCATAACATAAACAGAGAGAGAAACAGAGAGAAGCAGAGAAACAGGGAGAGGGAGAGAGGAGAGGGAGGCAGGGAGAGAGAGAGACAGAGACAGAGAGACAGAGACAGAGGGCAAGTGAGCATAGGTGAATGAAAATGCCAGATCCAGTCTAAATATATTTATGGTTCATTGCTTATGCAATGAACCATAAAATAAACTGTTGTAAACAAATCCAGTAGACAAAGTACAATGGTGTCAGAGTGACAATTAATTTCAATTATTTTCCTAGAAGAACTATCAAAAAGTTTCATTTTATTTATTTGGCAAGGAAAGATGTTGGAATATCTGTATGTGAGAGAGACATACATAGACCCTATATTATTCTACAGGATTAAACTATAGTCTTTTAGAATTAACCTTCTGAGCTGTAAATTAGCATACAATGGGAGAAGATTAATTCACTTCTCTTTGGAATTAATATGGAATGCTAAAGGATTAAGTACAGGTCTTTTTAATTATTTTTTAATCTGTATTGTAAAATAAATAGCTACTACCTTAAAAATCTGTTGCCTTAGGAGCTCTTTTAAGATATCCCATTGTAGCATTTAAGACTTTAGCTCCTTTCTGATTTATTTAATGAATCCATATTTATATGGTTTAAATGGTTTAATTTGAATACTCCAAAGTAATACTCTGTGAGTGAATTGACATATAAAGCAATACTATATCAAGTGTCTAATATTTTTACACTATTATTTATTTATTTAGAAAATTTATATTGCTGCCTATTCGCACATGGCAACCCAAGGCAGCTTACACAAATATAAGAACATCATATATATAAAATAAAACTAATAGAAGAAAATAATCAAATAAGAATAGCCCCCATGTCAGCGACAATCCATAATACAAGCCATTTAATGGGCTCTATCCCATTGGTTATAATTTGGTAATAGACTGTATAGTAGAATTATGTAATTATGAGTTAAGAAGCATATTTTGAATATTTACCTTAGTCTGATTTTTCTGCAACTTCTGAGCAAGGTTTAAATTTTGTTTTGTTTTGCTTTCTTCATACTTTGGAAAGGACATAAGTTTGTCAAAAAAGAAACAGAAATATGAGGTCACTACATCTATCTATCTATCTATCTATCTATCTATCTATCTATCTATCTATCTATCTATCTATCTATCTCTATCTGATTCTCAATGTTGGAATATTTAAAAATTAAAAAAGAAAAGAAAGTCAATTATATTCAGACATAGAGCTCTGCTCCTTCCTTCTCCAAATTATATATTCAGGCAGAAAATCTGAAGAAAGGCAATACTCTTAAATAACATGACAATAAATTGGATAGGATAGCTAATATTCTAGAAGAGAGGAATATAATTGAAAGTGTTCTTTATGTATTAGAGCAATGGATTGAAAATAACAGAAGTAAAAGTAGAGTTTTCTATAAAATGTGCAGATATAGGATGGGGAATATGGGACTTTGTAAAACTACATGTCACAAAAGATCTTGAAATAGCAGTCAATTACAAACTGAATGAGAATCCTTTTGGTGTAGGGGTTAAGGCGTTAAATTAGAGATTAGGAGACTGTAAATTCTAATCCAACTTTGAGTTCTACTCCAACCAAAGCCAGCGGAGTGACTCTGACACACTCTCTTAGCCCTAGAATAAAAAGAATGGCAAACCACTTCTGAAATCTTGCCAAGAAAATTGTATGGAATTGTCTAGGCTGAAACCAGGAGTCAATATTGACTCAAAGGTGCGTGCAGAAACACACACACACACAGGGGGGGGGGAGGAGGGAGGGAGGAAGGGAGAAAATAAGAATACAAGGTAGTAGCGTTTGCAGAGATGGGTATATTAGGAAATGAAAATATATTAGAAAAACTATAGCTGACAATATATACCGCTATTTCTTTAGATTGCATTACAAATAAACTAATAAATAAATGAGACCAAACTAAATTGCTGTAAAAAAAAAGAAAATAAAAAAGAAACAAAACATCACAAGAGATAAATTAAGCCAGGAAACAGAATATATATATAGCATATAAACAGAAGGCTCATAATGAACTGCCTTAGAATAGGCATAAAAAGAAACTCTTTCAAACTGTTACTTCTCCTGCTATGGTTACTAGAAGGAATTTTTCATTTATTATATTTTATTCTCAAACATGGAAGAAAGAGATATCAGAATAACAGAGTTAGAAAGAACTTTGGAAGTCTTGTCCAAAGGGCTGTTCAATCACTTCTTAAAAACCCATAGTGATGGAACAGCCACAACCTCTGGAGTCAAGCTAGATTAATTATTCTGGCAGGAATGTCTTCTTAGTTCTAGGTTGAATCTCTCCTTTGTAAGTTTTGTTGTTTCCCATTTTTGACCAAACCTACTTTGCCACTATTGTTTGTATAGGTTGGTGACCAAATTAATACTGAACTCAAGTCAGAAATTGGCCTCATTGCTTTATCAGATGCGATTTTAAGAATATTTGTATTTGCAGGTAAATCAGAAAGAAACTTTTGGAATTCAAGCAATGATTGAGTCTTTATTTTAGACATCATTTTTGATAGTCACATTAGAATTTCTACTATATATAAAGGTTCAATGACAAATATGATCTGTAGCTAAGGCAGTTGCAGAGTGAATTTTGTTATGTACTAAGCCAACGTAGCAATACAACCCTAAACAGCTTTACTTTACAGCAGGCTTGTAATCCTGCATTTCTCATTGGCCCGTAAATAGCGAGTTGTGATTGGTCATTTTTGGCCAGTCTGATTGAATGTTAACGGGCCCCCCTGATTGGACGCTTGTAAAAGTGGGTAAACTCAAATCATTGGTTGTTTTGACAGCAGCCAGCTCTATAAAAGAGCTGCCGCTGCCCAAGTATTTGCTCTGTTCTTTTTTTATAATAAAGAGTTGAAGTCACCTTTCGATGTCTCGTCTCCGTTCCTTGCGCCCATGCTCAGGACTTAACACTGGCGATGAAGGTGGGATACGGAGACGATAGAGCTGACTAAGTATGCATCAAACAAGACAGAGCACGTGGCAAAAGAGCGCACTCAACAAACAACTGAAGATTGGGACTCGTATATAGATCGCTTCCAGATGTTCCTGGAGACCAACAATTTAAAAGATGCTATGCCTGGCAAGAAACGAGTGGTGTTCCTGACTCATTGCGGCTCTGCCATTTTCAAAATGGCTGAAGCACTGGCAAAACCGGTGGAAGTGAAGACCATGGATTGGTATACCCTCACCCCAATCCTCTGGGCCCATTACGCACCCGCAGTACCTACACTGATACAAAGACATGAATTTTACCAGAGGGACCTATGGAAGGATGAGAGCATTGGGAATTTCATAGCCGACCTCCGGAACCTAGGAGGCCTTTGTGGTTTTGCAAACTTAGAAGAAGCCTAAGAGACCACATAGTTCTGGGATTAAATGCATCACACGTGCAGAGTAAACTGATGGCGAAAGGCGACATCAGCCTTACAGATGTCATTGCCGACGCTACTGCCGCAGAAGCAACCAGGAAGTCAGCCACTCGAATGCGCCGAGCGAACGCACCGCTTCACCAACTTGCTAATGATAGCCCACTTGCCACTGAGAAGCATGCTACCACCACCCACCACGAAGACCTTGAGTCATCCTCAGACAGTGAGGAAGAGGAGGTCAACTGGCTCTGCTTGGAATGAAAGCAAAGGAACCAGAGACGTCCGCACCAATTTGCTGGTTGCGGGGCAAACCACCCACGATCAGACTGCAAATTCCTCGACGCACTCTGCCGTATTTGCAGAAAAAGAGGCCACATTGCAAAAGTCTGCAGAAGCAAGCGAGAGTCCAGTCCCAACCAAAGGGAGAACAACCTCCGTTGGGAGACAGGCAAACCTCCTGAGAACCGGGACCGCCTGAACCACCAATGGAACAACCACTACTACTACAGAAATCAAGCACCTGCCTTTTCAACGAGATGAGAAGAGGCTCACCAAACCATTACAATCGGCCACACTTCATCGTTCGATGCAAAAAGATCCACGTAAGGGTTACTATTGAGAATCGACCGTGCATAATGGAAGTCGATTCGGGATCATCCCTATCGATGGTATCCTGGAAAACCCTCAAACAGCTGATCCCTGACATCTGCCGCCAGGACCTCAGCATGCAATGAATCATCCTGAAAGACTACCAGGGAAACAGAATTCCAGTTGTCAGTTCCAGCCACGTCCAAGTATCCTTCAAAGACCGCACAGCGATGCTTCTCCTGACTGTCGTCGATCGTGACCGACCCAGTTTGTTAGGGTTACAGTGGTTTGCCCCACTCGGGATTGAACTTGCCAGCATACACAAAACCAGAAGTGACGACTGGGAAGAGGCTCTCATCCAGGAATTCCAGGACGTGTTCACAGGAACATTAGGCAAGTACAAGGGGACCCCTATATCATTTAATCTCAGCCCCGATGTAGCTCCCATTTGGCTTAAGCCTCATCGGGTGCCTTTTGCCCTAAAGTCGAAGATCGATGAGCAGCTAGATAAACTGATATCCCAGAGCGTATTGGAACTGATTGACCATGCCCACGGGGAAACTTCGATAGTAACGCCCATGAAGCCAGATGGTTCGTTAAGAATTTGTGGGGATTACCGGACCACCCTAAATCATGCTCTTCAACAGAGTGCTTACCCAGTACCGGTGGTTCAACACCTCCTTCATTCCCTGGGTGGAGGAAAAATATTTGCGAAATTGGACTTAGCTCAGGTGTACCAGCAACTTCCTGTGAACAGTTCCTGGCAGATCGGGGCATCCGCCATGCCTTAACATCGCCAGCTTACCCTGCAGCCAATGGTAGGGCTGAGCGAATGGTTCAATTTGTAAAACAGACCTTGCACAAAATAGACCACGGCAACATTGATGACAATATAAACCAGATGCTTCTCCTCCAGCACATAACCCCAAACAGTACCATGAACAAAACCCCAGCTGAACTCCTGATGGGCCAGAAACTTTACTCGCATCTCGATCACCTCCACCCAAATTACACGCCGGAACAACCCCCGGGATCCAGCAGCAAGTGTTGGGCATTCCAGGAAGGTGACCTCGTGTTTGCGAAAAACTTCTCAGGCGATCCATTGTGGGTCCCCACGACCATAACACAACTTACGGGACCCCGATCCTATTGCCTACAAACTGCAGATGGTAAGATGTGGAAACTCCACATAGACCAACTCCGTTCCAGATTAGCACCTAGTCCTATCTCAGCCCTGGAACCTCTAGCTGGGGGGGGGGGAAGGAACATTGAGGAGGCCGAAGAAGAAATGATAATTGAAAGCCAACAGCCTACACAACCAACCAGCGGATACTCACCATCAGAAGGAGAACTGAGCCAGGGAGTGGCCTCGCCACGTGACAGCACTGTGATAGAAACAGATCCAGAAAACCCGGAAGACAGCACTGGCGTAAGCAGGGAAAGCAGCCCAGGGCCACAATCTTCACCATCCAACCCAGCTAGCAGCCCACCGGAACCAGAACCAGGACAGAAACCGGTGGAAGAGCACAGGTCAAGCAGACAGGTGAAGCAACCTGCCTATTTGCGAGAATATGTCACCCCACCCCTCAGACGGAACCTAGGGGGGAGGGGTGTTATGGACTAAGCCAACACAGCGATACAACCCTAAACAGCTTTACTTTACAGCAGGCTTGTAATCCTGCACTTCTCATTGGCCCCTAAATAGCGAGTCATGATTGGTCATTTTTGGCCAGTCTGATTGGCTGTTAACGGGCCTCTCTGATTGGACGCTTGTGAAAGCGGTTAATTCAAATCATTGGTTGTTTTGACAGCAGCCAGCTCTATAAAAGAGCTGCTGCTGCCCAAGTATTTGCTCTGTTCTTTCTTTATAATAAAGAGTTGAAGTCACCGTTCGATGTTTCTTCTCCGTTGCTTGCACCCATGCCCAGGACTTAACAAATCTATTGCCCTAGATGAAAATAAAGTTGAGCTAGGTCATTTTCTCTTTGATATTCTTGTGACATATTGTAACATCAGTCTGAGTGGATGACTGCTAATGGCATTATATAACCCTACCAGAAAGAATCAACTAGGAGAAACTGCCCCAAACTATGGAAAACTGTAAGTTGGCTAAAACAACATTAATTCTATATGCTTGTGAGAAATAGCTGGAAGAGACTATGGTCAAGTTGTACACATCTTCATATACACACATGGAAATTATCAATAACAGCTATAAAATTAAAATATTGTCCAATATATTACTTCTATGTGTTTAAACACTTCAAATCATGGAAACAAATTCTGCTGGTATACAATCAATCATAGCCAATCTTCCTTATTATAGGTCATTTGGACAATACTCTGTAGACACAAATTTTATGTACCACATGTAAAGTCAAATCTTCTTCCCCCTTCTTGCCAATTGAAAAAAAAAAAAATACACATCCAGTGGACACCCTTGAAACTTTAAAAACTAAAATTCCCCCCAAAAGTTAATTCACAAAATTTCCAAAATTTAATTATTCCCCAAAATTAATTTCAGCACACCAAAAATGTGAACTAAATTTCCTGGTTATTTTAGCTGTAAACAATTGAATCGATTATTGACATCATGTGGGATCAGCTAAAGAAACCTGCCACCTTGTTTTCCTTGAATTAATACAGTATTAAGAAAAACTTAATATTGATGAAAACCTAATATGAGTATTCTAATACAAACTCTACATTAAGAAGTTATTGTTATTTGTGAATATGGAAGAACGTTTCAGAGATGACTAAGTGCAAAATGTCCCTTCATGATTTCTAATGTGTGTATTTTGCTGTACAGTGAGGCTTACAATTTCTAGCTCCTACTTAAAAACTATTACTGAGATTCACCATTATATAATCACAGCTGTTAATCAAGTCATCAGATGCTTTATATCTGTTAACAAGATTTAAAGAATAGATCAGGCAGTACCTGCCAAATAGAATTTATTAAGCTATTGCTTTCTCTGGTCTTGAAATAAACCACATATGGGTCTTACGATAGGTAGGAGAAATCATAAGAATGGCATAGATGCTGTTGCTTCGAATTGCCATCCAACTCTTATATAAAGTATAATAATCAAAATCAGTTGGCTAGTTACTTATGAGGTGAAAAATCAAGTTAGCTTTTTAAGAGACAACTATTTTGTTAAGATATCCAGAATCTCTCATTTACTTATTTAAATCATATTAAATAACTCCATAAAAGTCTGTCCCTGCTTACATATTCTGTGTCACAGGTCCTGCCATGATTACTCAAATAGGTACAGGTAGGATGTAGGGACATAGGAATAAAGTGAGCACATCCTTATGTCTCTTAGAAATTCTGGAAAGGCAGGGGTGGGATTCTACCAGTTCACACCTATTCATTAAAACCAGTTGTTAACATTCTAAGCAGTTCGGAGAACCCATTGTTAGAAGAAACTACTGGCCTAATCCTGTAAGGAAGGCAGAAAGGAAACATTCCGGTGTTGCTTAAAGAAACTGCCTCTCTGTTAACCCTTTTTACATTCTTGGCAGGACTAGACTTCCTGTCTCAGGAACATATCTGGAGTTTTTTTCCCCTCCTTTGCTGGTACTTGCTTGTGTGGAGTGACCATTCAAAGTTACAATGGTACTGAAAAAAGTGACTTATGACCACTTTTCACACTTACAACTGTTGCAGCATCCCCACAGTCATGAGAAGCCAGGCGAGGGGATGCATGCCTCGATGTGAGTAATATTGAGTTGGCCACACCCGGCCAATAACATGACCACCAAGCCATGTCCCCCCAGTCACATGGCCACAAGTCAGGCTAACTACCTAAGCCATGCCCACAGAACCAGTTGTTAAAAAATTAAATCCCACCCCCGTGGAAAGGGGACTATTTATTAAACTGCACAAATTCTTATTGTATTATATAACCATTGGAGAAAAGCTAAAGTACCATATAAATCAATAGCCTAGCCTTTCTATATACAGTTGTTAAAAGTAATTATTGTAGGATGGTAGCATTGTTTCAAAAATATCAAAGCTGAGCCTATGCTGTTTTTATAACTCATGTTCACAAGTTCTCATTATAAACTGTATTGGTGTTTTAGTGAATCCTGCATTCTGGAATAGGTTCAGTCACTTGAGAGCAATTCTCTGCCCCTCTAAGCAAAATGTTATTTTTCTCTAAAATTGTCTTCACTTTCCAGAAACTTTATGAGAGGCATATTCCTTCAGACAAATAAATAAATAAATAAATAATTCCAGTTCTTAACTTGCTGGATATCCTAAGATATAAAAAGGGAACAGTAACAAATATTCTTACTTAGTAATCATAAAGAACAAAATCTGTGCAACCATATCAATTCCCCATATCTATAGAGACAATATAGTGCAGTAGTTAAGGTGATGATTACACAAGAGGGATCTAATTTCTTATCCAGTCACAACTATGGAAGCTCAGCAGGTACATTTGGATCAGCCATTCATTCTCAACCAAAACTATTCCAGATTATTGTTCTAAGAAAAATATAGGAGGAGGGAGTAATAATTATTTATGTATTTGAGGAATTTTTGGTGCTCTTTGAGCTCAGTTTTCTTGCAGATGTTTCATCATCAGTGCTGGGTCATGTAACATCAGCAGTGCTGGGTCATGAAACATTTGCAAGAAACAACCAAGCCCAGAGACCACCAAGGACCTCTTATTTCAACCCTGAGCTGTAAATATTCTTCTTTATTTATGTATTTATTTAATTTCAATAGCCACCCAATGACTCTGAGTGGCTTGCAATTATATGTATTTATGGTATATATACAGTATATCTACAGTTCTAATCTCTAATCTCTTCTAATCTAGTTGGAATGATTATTATATCACATGACCTAAAATGGACATCAAACATCAAAAACATCATCAAAAAAGCACAACAAAAAATGTGTTTTCTGTGCCAAATCAGAAAGCTCAAACTGCCCAAGGAACTGCTGATACAAGAGGAATTTACAGAGGAATTATTGAGTCTGTCATCTGCACCTCTATAATTGTCTGGTTTGGTTCTGCAACCAACAGGACAGACACAGACTTCAGAGGATAACTAGGACTGCAGAAAAAACAATTACTACCCACCTGCCTTCAATCGAGAACCTGTACATTGCACAAGTCAAAAAGACAGCTGTGAAAATATTTACAGACCCCTCACATCTCAGATATAAACTATTTCAACTCCCTCCCTCAAAACGACACTATAGAGCACTGCATATTAGAACAAATCGACACAAGAACAGTTTTTTCCCAAAAGCCATCACTCTGCTAAACAAATAATTCCCTCAACACTGTTCAACTATTTACAAAGACTACACTACTATTACTGTTAATCTTCTCATCACTCCTTATCACCCATCCCTTCCCACTTGTGATTGTATTACAACTTATATTGGCTGTTTCCTAGTATGATTCGATTGCTTATTGTATCCTATGACTATCATTAAGTGTTGTACCTTATGATTCTTGACTCTTGATGAATGTATCTTTTCTTTTATGTATACTGAGAGTACTTGCACAAAGATAAATTCCTTGTGTGTCCAATCACACTTGGCCAATAAAGAATTCTATCTATCTATGAATTTGGACAGGGCGTTCCCAGTTCATGTTACAATACTTGAACGTTAACCATTTCACTCAACCTTTCCACTCCTTAGAAAATCACAAATGAACACTTTGAATAAATATCACTATGACTGAGATTACATGAATGATGATGGCTTCTGAGAGACATAAGTATATTTAGTATAAATACCTGCTGGGAAAAAAACCCATGATATATATGATTCCATCACTGGTTTCTAGAGAAGATAAGATTCTTCATTATCATATTAAAGTCTTGGCTTTCTTGAAATACAGTACACATATGAAAGTATGCCTGAAGCATCATGTTTCTGGAAGAAATATAGCTGGATGCTATAATTCTACAGCATAAGCCTATCATTGCTTTATTTTATAAAGCCAGTTTATTAGGAAATCTTTATTACAGTGTGGGATGATGAAGCTTCTATCACTGGTTATGTGGATCTATCAAAACACATTCTGTACTACTATAAACCCTCTAAAGGCTATGTGGCAGAAATAATGTGATAAAAAAAGGCAGAATAGAGTTGTTGTGGTCTACTGTGATAAACCTGGAAATTTCATTCTGCCTTCACTATTGATATGGCTTCATTTTTTCCCCCACAGAAGATAAATTACACAAATCTGGAGATCTACAGTACTTTCCACCTATACATACATTGATATTTACCAACTGTTCTCTGTCATGAACATGCATAAGTCTCACAGCTCAAACTGCTTAGATGAATTGATTATATGACCTAGGACAAAATATGCAGTCTTGCTTCCTAAGATATGTTTGTGCCACATAAAATGTACTTCTGTGTACATAAGAAAAAAAGTTTTTAGATGATATTTTAGGTGCAATAAATAGTGATCAAGCAATTTGAAATTCGTTCTGAGCAATTTTATTTTATTTATTTATTTGGAACTTTATATTGCCACCTATTCGCACATGGCGACTCAAGGCAGCTTACAAGAATATAAAAATAATATAAAAACAGTAAAACTAATAAAAAAGAAAACCAATAATAATTAATACAATAACATAATAAAATAACCCCCATCCTCCACCCCAGTGACAATACATCACACAAGCCATTTAACGGGCTCCATCCTATTCTACGTTCCCAAGACCCAGGTCTTGACAGAACCAGGTCTTCAGTGCCTTTCAGAAGATGTTAAGGTGAGGACCAGTCTAATCTCCAGGGAGATGATGTTCCAGACAGAGGGAGCCACCATGGAGAAGGCCCTTTTCTGGGTCCCACCAGTATATTTCCCTAGGGTCAAGTAGCAAGAAATTAAGTTTTTGCCCTAGAAGTTTAGGTAGAATTGTCATTATCATCATGTTCATCTTCGTTACCATATCATTCTCCCCCTAATACTACTTTTTTCCTTTATTCTCATAACCACGCTTTAAGATATATAAAAACAATTGGCATGAGAGAGATTGCATCCATGGTTAATGAAAAAGAATTTGAACTGTGTTTCTTGGTCAAAACTCCAAAATCTTAAGCATTATAATTATCTTTTTAATTCCTCCAACAAGGCAATAGGAAAATTTTATAGAGAAAAGTTGTGGGTTCTCAAATGTATCTTACTGAGGACCCCCATATGGGCAATATAATATCAATGGATATTTCCTGACATTCACATCTTGGTTGATGACCAATTAAACCATAATTCTATTGAGTTTATTTTTTCCATCTCAAACACCATGTGGTTTTCTTCATAATGAAATGGGTTTCTCCAGAATGAATTATATTGTAGATAGCATGGTCCTTATGGTTGGATTGAAAGTAGAATATGTAGGTAAAATCAATAAGAAAAATAAAAAGAATAAGACAAAATTACTATGATTACACTTAATCATGACATCTCTTTATTGTTTCTGGCAATGAGTAACACATTTTTTATTGTTTCTGGCAATGAGTAACACATCTTGTAAATCTTTTTAAAAATGCCTTACAATATAAGATGTGAATAAATGCAAAACTTTTTATCTAAAAATTGAAAAGCTGATCTTCTTGCCCATAACTTCATCTAACTTACCTTAGCTATGGGAAGGAATCGTTTAGGTGTATGACTTATCTCATTCTGCAACATTTTTTGCAGTATTCCTTACCACCTTCTTGCATATTTTACTTTTGGAGAAATTCTGCAAATAACTTCTTTTCAGTCACAACTTTATTTGAAGGTTGATCAAATCAGATTTATTAGTAGGGAAGCACGAAGCATTCAAGGTTTCAACTGGTTTTCTTGTTCAAATGGCAATGTCTTCCTTTAAACCTTTGTAACTGGAAATGAAAATCTTTACAAGGTAACATAACAGAAACTACATCACAACTGTTCCTAAGCAAGCCACATTTAACCTCTACAGTTTTCCTAAACCAAATTCAGCTGCTTAGATGATTTTGCTAATGAATCACATTATCCAATATATTTCTAGAAGATGTTTTCTGGGCGCAGCTTGAAAATCAGGAGGTGACCTTGGAGTCTGCCCATTTTGCTAATTTTCTGTTTATTTGGATGAGTGACTCTTTAAAATCCTAATTTACCAACAGGCTTAACTAAATCAATCAATGGGGTTACATGAGCATAAAATATTTCCTAACAGGGCAGGAAATCATTGTGTACTTAGAGAAAAAGCAAAATGGCAAGGGATAACTGTTCAAAACACACATTAGCTTAGTTGGCTGTACTTTATTCTTAGATATATGAAATATGATTTTTTTTTGGTGCTGTTATTCTATATTTGTGTCTAGAAAGAGATTATATATGAATTTGTTTAGTTTTTGAGCTTAAATTAATTCAGCAATAAAGCTGATTTGAGGAAGTTTGAAAAAAATATTCCTGACAAAATTTCTTATGCATACTGTATATATAAGCGAAAGATATACCTGGGACAGATTGCACTTCAGTGACAGTTATATTGGGAAAGGTAGATTTTAGCAAACAATTGGAAGCATCCTGATGATACAAAGAAGACGGAAAGTGAAGCTTCAAGATGTTTGTCAAGCCTTGTTGAGCAAGATGTTTCATTTTATCTGACAATTTCAGGGACATATATTTCCCATTTCTATACCCATAACAAGGATTTTGGCTTTTGAATGTAAGCAATTAATGGCAACTTATAAGGTAGGTTTGATGTGAGCCAAGGGGAAGTCAGAAATGCTGGGTTTCATTATAATCTTAAGAACTTTATTTCCAGTAAACTAAAGAAAAATGGGGCTGCTCAAAATGGAGTTTAAGCTTCCAAATGAAACTGAATGCTGACTCTTCAGTAACTCCACTACATCCTATTGAGCCATAAGCTCTGAGTCACCTGTTTTGGTTTAACAATGTGTTTGGAAGAAACTATTGAGCTGTCTGGCCTTCCTACGGAGTATTGTATTAGTGATTTAAAGTATGTCCTACCACCTTGAATTGGCCTCACAAATAAATAGGCAGCTGATATAGCTTCAAAGGAAGGTATATATTATGAGGAATGTGTGGACAGAGAAAAGTTTTTCTTCTTTCATATCCAAACCCAGTCATGCATGGAGGCCAGAAGAGGGGAAATGCAGGACAAATAAACTGAACACTTTCACAATGTATCATTAAATTATGGAAGCTGGTTTTTACAGAGAACTAGTTGACTCCAAAAGAAGCTTTTAGCTTCAATGGGACTAGGTTAACTCCATAATCAAATGAAATGTAGAGGTCTGAATTGTATATTACATTTCTACATCTATGTCTTGTTTATGAGTTTCTTTGAGCAGGTTAGCCATTGGTAGCTACTTTCTGTACACTTTACATAGATTCCTGAATTAAAGAGAACTGTACTCAGATCCATCTTCCTGACTAATCTGTAGAAACATGATGATACCACACACATAGTAACATCCTTGTATAACTTATATAATTTATCTTATTTTCAACATGACATTATGATGTCAATAATGTATAGTGCAGAATTTAGGTCATTTCATGACATATGGTGCCCATTGTATCCATATCCGTGTTTCTTCACCTTGAAAATTTGAGATGTGTGCACTTCAGCTCCCAACATTCCTTAGCCACGCATTTTAAAGTCATCAAGGCAAGGAAACACTGGCCTCAGGAATAATACTCTGTCAGATTAGTGCAATGGGCTTCACCTAGCTCATTGAAAGCTAAACCCTTTCTGAAACTAAAGTTTTGTCCTGAAAAAAAGCTTCCAAATTATAATCAAGGGCAGTCTGATATATAGTAAACTAAGTCCCACTGAGTGATATATATTACAGCAATTGGACTTATTGCATCTTAATATGTCCCATACAATGTAATTTTTGACTTATTGGAGTGGTGCAGTGGCCTAGAGGTGGAGCTTTCACCTCACAATCAGGAGGGTGTGAGTTTGATCCTAGACAGAGGTAGATATTTTTCTCTCTGGGCACAATGGGAATGTATCTGCTGAACAAAACCCCACATTGGTGACAGGAAGGGCATCCAGCCAGTAAACACTCTGTAGCTGCATTCAGTTGTCCAGACTCCACCCCACAAGGGTTTCTGGGGTCCTTAAAAGAAGATGATAATGATGGAATTTTTGACATAACATAATGAAGTCTGCCCATTATGATAATGTGTTGTGATAATTATAAAGCAGGTCACCGACATGCCTGACTTGACTTTATGACATTTTTGTGTGACTATTGTCAAGCAAACCCATTCTTTGCTATGGGGCTTAATCATCAAAAACCTGAAGTAATTGCTGGTTTGAGCAAAACTATAAATCATGGTCATGTGAATATGAACTGGTTGCTGAGTGCCTCAAAAGTGGTCACAGAATTACAGGAAGGTCCTCAATCAATCTTTGTGAGTCCATTATGGAGGATCCATAATAACTTTGAATTGTTGCTAAGCAACTGGTCATAAGTAGATGGCAACTTGTATTCTTTCCTTATGTTTTGAAAGCAGAGATATTTTTGTAAACAGGGAATAACCTTTTCCTGCAGAAACTGTTCCATGCATTCACTAAGCATTTCACAAACTTGCCACAGAGAAACCAGGAGTGAATATGAAATCCAGTGTCTGGATTTTCAGATGAGTCAGTTGCATTTAATAAGACAACTTTTCCTTAAAGCAAAATCCTTGCATTTATTATCATTTGTACACAAAGCAATTAGCTCAGTTACCATAGCTCTTTGAATGCTTAGTCTATTCTTTGTGTACTAATGTTTCCTGACAACACAAATTTATGTGTATCTGTAGTTTGGTAGTGTTTGGGGGGAGGGCAGAAACAAAATCAACATTACAGGCACATAGGAACTTCTACAAAGCTCTAATATTAAATTATGGACAGGACAGGACACAAAAAGAACAGGATACATTTATGTCAGAATTTTAAAAAGCAGATTAAAAGACATTTGTTCATTTCATAACTCAGAGTAAATTATTGTCAGGATTAGCTATTAAAGGCTTAACAGGAATAATTCCAGAGAATAATAATTAAAAAAAAAACTTTTGAAGAAAGATTTGTTAACCTTTTCAATATGTCTGGGGCTTTTCCTCACTAATATCCAGTTGCCAAGAGTCAATGCAAAACAGAACAAAGCCATTTTAAAAGTTAAATAAAATATTTCTTAAAGTAAACTTTACCCATGATGATTGCAGGGATATATCTGTGCAGATGTGTTGGCTGCAGTTTGAAAGCTGAACTGGATGGTATCCTTAGAGATTGTCACTCTGGCTTTTTCTATGTGCAATGATTGTCCTCTTGGCTTACTACCAATGCATATGGGGCAGTTGTTGTGGTTCGCCGGCAGCCTGTGCAGACAGCAGTGAAATCGGACAGTGGGGAAGAACGGGGACCAGTCCAGAAGTCTGGAGAAGACTTGGACGAGGGTCCTGCGTCTGATGCAGAGATGGGGCCAGGACCATCTGGGAGTGGGGTGCTGACTTCAGAGCCTCTGGATTCTGGCAACAGTGAAGCACAGGAACAAGGGGAGCCTGTTCCCAGTGTGCGTGTATAAAGAAAGAAAGATGGGTGCTTATCTGAAAAGGACTGTTTGGGACTCATTACTGGCTCGGAATGAACATAATTCCTAGCACTGAAATAAAACAAGAATTGTTTTAACTAAGTGTGTGCTTAATTACAATTTCAGGAAGTGTCATGCTCCTGGTGGAGTCTTACTCTGAGGAAGAGGAGGAACAGCCAACAGGGAGTGGGAGTGTGGCTGCAGAGATGGTGGAGGAGGCTGGGGAAGGGCAGAGGCCGGCTGAGCAGTCAGAGGAGGATCTAGGCCCATCCCCTATCCATCCTAGGTCACGCAGGGAGGAGAGAATCAGGGAAAAGCAAGGTCTACTCAAGAGGAGATTACTATGATGCTCCTTGTGGCTTGCAGGTGGGAACTATGTATATAAGTTTTCAACTACATAGTTAGAATTGCTGGAGTCAATTAGTGTTTACCTTGAAAGAAGTTTATCTTTGCTGACGTTCTTCCCATGGACTTTTCTCAGTTATTTTCCTGGAGTTTATGGTTAGTTATCTCGACTTGCTTCAGAACTCTCATCAATGCGGTTTGTTTTGGTTTTCTGTTTGCCTCATTATTTACTTTTGTGACTTTAAACTGCGCCTAATAAAACAGTGAAGTTAAGTTGAAGGCCTTATTGGACTTTAATATGTTTTGGGTTTTGAGTTATTTTGAGAGACTATGGGTCATCACAAGAAGCCTTGGTCAGAACAGAAGTTGCTGGTATAATATAAATTCCATGTACTGTACAGGAAATGAGGATAGCATAGAAACAGCCTCAAAGTAGCTTTGCCCTGACTTCCTGAGGTATCAGAAAGAGGGAAGAGAAAGCATAGCCAGGCTTTCAAGATTCTATTATATAGTCTATATAAATAAAGTTTCAATTAAACTTTGGAGTCGGTTTCTTGACAAGGACTACCTTGAAGGCTTGGCAGATTTAAAGTGCCTGGCATGGGCTATAATGTTTTGCCGGACTCCTTAAAAGGCTCTGTTTAGACTTGCTTGGCCTTTCTGGTAGGATCCTGCCTGGAACAGATCTAATCAAATAATTGAGATGTACTGAATATGCCAACTATAGATTAGCTAGACAAGTGTTTCTTAATCTCAGCAATGTTAAGACCTGTGGACTTCATCTTCCAGAATTCCCCAGGCAGCAGGTGAAGTTCAGAGGTCTGAAAGTCATTGAGATTGAGACACATTGCCCTAGAAAAGTGGTTCTGAATTTTTTCCTTACCACCAAGCCCCTTTAAATACCATTTATGGTCATGGACCACTGAGATGTAATTCAAGATTTAAATCATAACATTTCTTCAAGGCTTTATGGATGTTCTGTGATGGCATCATGGCCCTCAAGGAATCCGCAGAACACAGGGTGAGAATCATTGCCCTAGACCCTTTCCTTAGCAAGAGTTTATTGTAGGCATTTCCTTCCCCTTCCCCCCACCCAGGCACCAAAAGATTCAGTTTTCTTTATAGTCCCATTGATTTGCCTACATAATGTACCACTGCAGTATGCACCCCTTACCATGCCAATGGGCTTGCCAGTTGTGTCCATCTAGGTGAGTGATTCTGCAACCTGTCTTCCCTTGAAACTTATCTCCTTTATCTTTTTTTCATCCCAGAAAGCAAAGACAAACAAAGAATCCTTTATTTTGGGAACATTTTGGGAGAGCCTGAAAATAAGGTCCTGGAAAGACAAGACATAGAATGAATACCTGGCCCAGTAGTATACTGCCAGAGACACAGACATCCACTCCATTATGAAGGCCAGCCTCATGTATCCCAGAGGATCGAATAGAGACCTTGGCAGACTGCATTCTTCAGCCTTTTAAACCCTTTCTCTTTTCCTATATTTTCTACTTTCCTATCTGCTCTCTTTGCATACTTTCTGGTTACCTGTCATGGAAGACTTTCTTGATATTTCAAAGCCTCCTCACTGTCACTAAAAGGACTCACAGGATTCTGTGGGAAAGGCTTTCCTCACTTCCAAATTGTCAATTTTTGAGCCTTTCAGTCTGCTTATATGCTCCTAGACAAACAGGAGAGGAAAATGGGTCATTGCATCTAGAAATATACTGTGTAAAACCGGTCTTTCAAAATGTCTTTAAAGAATGCTACTCAACCTGACTTTACTGTTGCAGTATTTTTGCTACCATTGTCAGGTTGATTATAATCATCATCATCATCAAACATGAAACTCAGTCAACTGAACATTTAAAAATGTTTAACAATTATTTAAACATTTAATTATTTATTTATTTATTAGTATTATTATTACTGTTATTGTTATACATTTGTCATTGCTTTTCAGTTTCACACAGGAAAAAAATAATATTGAAATTAATGTAAAGCTTTTCTTCCCCTTCTTAGAAATGCTGGCTGCTTTTAACTCAAAAGAGAAGAAAGACACAATATATTTAATAAAACCTTTTTGATGTTTGACTGTTGTCATGTTTACATTTAATCAGGTCAGCTACAAACTTAGCAGTGTATTTGCACAGTATCTTAAGCCTTGTTAGAATTAACTCTGGCTATTATTTTCTTCTGACTTAAGCCTGATGTGTGAAAACTGTGTGGTCAGTTTGTAGGTCACTCCATTGCAGAAGGTATGTCCCTACAAAAACAAATTATTATAGAAACTAGGTTAAATTAGTTGTATGAAGCTTAGAGGAAGAAATCAGAAGTTGGGGTGGGTACAGAAAGCTATATGGAAGAAAAGAACCAGATTGGAGTTGTTTTCAACAGAAACTCAGAAACATAAAAAAAGCTTCTCTTACTCCCACCATCACTCAAGGCACCTTCAAATAGTAGATAACTATTGTAATGAAATATTTCTCACCTTACATGCAAAACATTTCTCTGCCTTGATCTTTCTACTTCACTCAATTGGTTACTGGTCTTGTTTTTCAATAGCTTGGTTTCTTTGAATTGTTTTGCTGCTTAAGGCAATATCTGTCATTGGCATAAAAACTTCAGCATTTTCAAAGGGCAGCTTGTATATATTTTTCATCTTGACATGGTTGATGTTGTATGCCATTATCCAATTGCAGTTAAGTTCACCATGACAGCATGTTATTGTTCAATTAGGATTTTTGACATCCTTCCTAATTGTGAATACCTCACCATTTCAGGTTCATCCTATATTTGCCTTCCTTCTATTTGTCACTGGAAGCTAATGCTCAAGAAAAAGAAAGTATTTCTGATCTTTGAAAAGGAGAAATTGGGAAAAAAAGAATCACATTTACTGCATTAATAAATACTATAACTTTGGTTCTGGTTGACAAAACATTGCTAGAATTGTGTTATATCTGGGGCTGAAACATTGCTTCAGAAAGATTAGATTTCTAAATTCCTACAGCACTTTTGTTCTGACATTCAGATCTCTGAATTCAGGGAACTTATTCTGAAATAGAAGAAACATGGAAAATGTACCCAAACTCAATGGGAAATAGAAATGGTAAAAATCAAACCCTGGCTGAGAAAGGGAATTGTATATTCTACTCTGCACGTACATGTTTGAGGGAGTATAGAGAAGAAAAAAAAAACTTTTTTTTTCTCTCTTCCAAATCTAATTATCTAAAGTCTTTGTATTTGTTTACAAAAGAAGGAGTTTTCTTTTTCTAAGAATGATTCTTCTTTGTGCTCCAGCTTCATGGGAAATGATAGAATCTTTACCACAGTGTCCTCTTTTTTGTCTTTCTTTATCAAAAGAGAAAGGCAAATGTCTTAGTTTATTTTTCAGGCACAGAAAATAATATATGAGGGGGAAGGCAGAGCTTTGTTTTGGCGATACAGCTGCGATCTCGGGGCTCTGAGATCACAGCCGATATTTTTGCCCCTGGTCGGTCCCAAAGGACCTAAACCGTCCTGTAGAGACGGTGATCATGAAGGGCATAGTCCCAGGATCCCAGGGATATTGCAAAACCCCTGGTTTGATCTGGGAGAAGCCCTTTTGTTGGCGGCGGAGAGGCAGCCTCCATAGCTGCTGAAGTCGGGACAGCTCTGGAAAGAAAGTGGCTGGAAGTGAAAGTGTGTCAGCTGGGTGAGAAACTTCTTTTTTGTTATAAATTCGCTGAGATTTGAAAGGGCACCCTGAATAGAGAAGAAACCTGTGAGATTTTTTTTTTTTTGACAAAAACTGTATGAGTGGCATTTTTTAAAGTGATGTCAAATTGAGGCTTGGGTTTTTTTTTTCTTTTTCTTACTTTTTTTTCTTGGGACTTTAGTGTGACTTTGTAGGTAACCAGATTGAATTTTCTCTTACATATATATTTTATGCTCCTTTTGATTTTTTAATTCTCTTTCAGGATAGAGGCTCCCTTTGGCTATTTTTTCTTTTTATAATTTTTTTTCTGGCTGGGGTGGGGGGAAGAGTATTAAGAAAGTTTTTAACACTGCCAGCTAGAGGCTTGAAAATATTTTATTTGACTTGGAAAGAATTGTAAGAAGACTCCTTCTCAAGGACATTTCAATGTGATAAGATAGAGGGAGAGCACAGCAAAATATTATTACAGGTGTTCTCCTGGACTCTTATCAATATTTTAATACTTGAGGCTTGGCTTTGAAGCTAGTGAAGGAGAGAGTCATAATAAGAGCCTTGGACAACTAAATAAAGTGCAGTATGCTTTCTTATTTTTTTTTCTTTTACTTGTGATACTCCTACTTACCATCCTCTTTGTAAATTTTAATTCTAGTAATATTCTTATTTTTGCTTTTTATTTCAAAGGGAGCCTCAGAGCTTTTTCTTTATTTTTCTTTTTTTCTCCTTATCTTTACTGGGATTCTTTTGCTTTTTCTATCCATGTTTTTGGACCACTCTGTTTTTTCTTTTTGATTATTGAGACTTCCCAATTGGATTAAGGTGTGAAGAACCCGAAGGAATTTCTTCTTTTTTTCTTTATTTTTGTTCTTTTTCTTCTTAATCAATATTATTATTTTGGGGTTTTTTTCTTTCTTTCTATTTTTCATTTTTTATGGTGGACTATTTCGTAATTGGATTAGGGTCCAGAAGAACCTGAAGATTTTTCTTCTTTTTCTTCTCCTTTTTCTTCTTTGGTTTTCGGCTTTTTACTATTGGATTTTTCCATTTTGGATTATAATTGGCTTTTCTACCAGTTGGATTCAAAGCTAAAAAGAATTTGAAGCTTTTGAAGCATTAAAATGAGCAGGAAACCAATATCATCTGGAGTTTCTACTTCTACCTCTGCCTCCCCACCAACTGGAAGACAACGTTTAATTCAGACAATGTTGAAGCAAGATAAAGAACAAGAAAAAGTGACTTTACAGATGATTATGCCAGGAATTCAAGATCTCAAGATAAAAACAGACACTATTGAACAAAGAATAGACAAGACTGATGAAAAAGTGGAAAATATAAAACAAATGATGGTGAAGTATGACGAGAGATTCCAAAAAATTGAGGAAGAAGGTAAACAAAGAGAGGAGAAGATTGGAAATATTGACAGTAGATTAACAGTGGTTGAACAAGATAAAAGTGGGATGTTGAGGTGGGAGATGGAAAGGTCAGAATTTTATCTTAGATTTCAAAATATAGAAGAAGAAAAAGGACAAAATTTGGCTGCGATAATGATAGAAATTTTGGCAGATGCTTTGGAAATTACAGAAGAAAAGATGATGGATGGAGTAGATGAGGTATATCGAGTTTATACAAGATATGCGATGAGAAATAAATTACCAAGGGAAGTCCATATTAGATTTACTAAAAAATCAATTAAAACACAAATACTAGAAGTGGTAAGAGAGAAGACACTGAAATACAAAGGCAAAGAGATTGTGGTTTTAAAACAAATACCCAGAAGAGTGAGAGAGATGAGAAGAGAATAGCGATTTCTGACCAAAACATTATTGGAAAACGAAGTGAATTAAAGATGATTGATTCCAGAAGGATTAATGTTTATGTGGCAAGATCGGAGACATAGAATTGATTCAATTGAGAAAGCAGAACTTTTCCATGCAGAATTTTTTGGAAGGAGAGAAGAGGAGGCAGAGAAAGAGGTCTCATTAATTGAGTTTCAAGAGGAACAATTGGAGACTGAAAAAGAGAAAGGTGCAGTAGGTGGACAGGTGGATAGTAAAGAACAGCGTGAAGTGAGATCCACGAGAGCTGTTAGACCTAAATATAAAGCATAATCATGGAAGGAAAAAAAACTGATTACAATGAATATAAATGGACTCAATTCAGCTGTTAAAAAAAGGAAAATCTTTCATAAATTAGAGAAATTAAAATTTGATATAATTTGTCTACAAGAAGTTCATATTGAAAAACAACATGAACAATTGTTAATACAGCCAAAATTAGAGAAAATATTGACTTCTTTGACTCAATGTAAGAAAAGAGGAGTGATTCTATACATTAAAGAGGCTATCCCAGCAAAACTGATCTACACGCATGAAGACGGAAGAGTATTAATGGTGGAAATAATGGACAATAATATAAAAATACTCTTGATTGCAATTTATGCTCCGAATGATAAACAAGAAGAGTTTTATAAAAAAACTACACATGAAAATAATTGGACTGGACTATGTTAATATAATTATGATGGGAGACTTTAATGGAATTGTGGACAATAAATTGGACTATATAGCAACAACAACAAAGCAAAATAGAAAGACTCTCCCGA
The DNA here is from genome assembly GCA_033807585.1 of Hydrophis major. Lineage (NCBI taxonomy): Eukaryota > Metazoa > Chordata > Lepidosauria > Squamata > Elapidae > Hydrophis > Hydrophis major. The sequence continues at coordinate 21,413,911 of CM066331.1, forward strand.
AATCCTTTTTTAAAATGACAGATGAATCAACTTTAAAAGATATTTTGAGAGAAAGAAATGTTAAAGCTAAACAATATACTTTTTATTCAAATAGACATTCATCATGGTCCAGATTAGATATGATTTGGATCTCAGCAGAATTAATATCTAATATTCAAGCAACAAATATTGAAACAAGTACTTGGGCAGATCACAGCCCAATGACAATTAAATGGAAGGGACAAAAAAAAAAAGATCGAGATGGACATTAAACAATACTATCTTAAAGGAAAAATATTTTATACAACAGATGGAGAAGGAACTGGCTCTTTTCTTTAGAGAAAATAAAAAAGAAGATACTTCAACGCAGAATGTTTGGGATATAATAAAGGCATATGCTAGAGATTTGATAATAGAGTATACAAGAAAAAAGAATGTTCAGAAAAGGCAAGCTTCTAAGGCCTTGGAAGACGAGTATAAAAAACTTGAAAAAGAATTACAGAAAATGCCACAGAAAAAGATATTAAATTGAAGCTGGATGTAATTAAACATAAAATGGAATTAATAGAGAAAGAAGAATTGGCGCAGAAAATTAGAAACTCTAAACAGAATTACTCTGAAGATGCAAATAAACCAGGTAGATGGCTAGCATATAAATTGAGAATGGAGAAGGAATCAAGAAAAATATTGAAGCTAATAGATGATCAAGGCCAAGTTTGTTATGGCAATAAGGAGAAAAAAGGAAATTATTCGAGATTTCTATGGGCAACTATATAAACAAGAGAATATTGATGAGGAAAAAGTCAAACAGTATCTACAGAATGCTAACTTACCGAAGATACCTAAAGAGACTGAAGAAATGCTAGAAAGCAATATAACAATGATGGAATTAAATGAAGCACTTAAGAAACAAAATAATGGGAAAGCACCAGGTCCAGATGGGCTTCCGGCAGAATTCTATAAAACATTTCAAGAATCATTGAGCATCCCATTGTTAGAAGTTATGAATAAAGTTATGTCAAAGAAGATGATACCCAAAACATGGTCAGAGGCTTATATTACACTTATTCCAAAAGAAGAGGCTGACCCACTGCAAATTAAGAATTATAGACCTATTTCTTTATTGAATGCATACTATAAAATTTTTGCTTCAATTTTAGCAGAAAGACTTAAAAAATATTTAAATAATTTTATCCACCCAGATCAAAATGGATTTCTGCCAAAGAGACAAATCAGAGACAACATGAGAGTAATCTTAGATACTTTGGAATACTATGAGGCTAATCCTGAAAGGCAAATGGCATTGATATTCCTAGTTGCTCAAAAGGCATTTGATAACGTGAACTGGAGATTTATGTTATTACTATTGAAACAGATAGGTTTTGCCAGAAAATTTATTCAAGCAATAGAAGCCATATACAATAAACAGACAGCAAAGGTAATGAGGGAGGGAGAACTTACAGGCTTTATTAATATAAGAAAAGGCACAAGACAAGGATGTCCCCTATCTCCTTTGCTATTTGTGTTGACTTTGGAAGTGTTGAATAGAAATATTAGGGATGATAAAAGCATAAAAGCAATGAAAATTAAAAAGGAAGAATTCTGATATAGTTTCAGGCATGGGTGAAATGAATGGAGACAGTCTTAGTTGGTGAACTTTCAGCTCTTTATTACATAGTGACTTAAAAACTTTAATAACAACAACTCTGCCTTATATAGGCAAACTTAATGCGAAATAACCAATAGGGAGCTGTAAGACGCTAGCTCCAGAACCAATAAGAGACCTTTGTTAAGGGCCAATCGGATTCTCTGAGCTCAACCAATCCGATCGAGCCGCTTAACAACCAATCAGAAGTGCAGGGCCAGAACCCTGCACTTTACCCCAAGCTCGCTTTTATTTTAACTATTTACATACATAACACCCCTTCCCCCTGGCTCCTCAATTATGGTGTGACTATATAGTCCTTCAAATAGGACGGTTGTTTTTGGGGTCTATCAGATTTTCTTTGGACTGGCTGCGTGCAGTCCTGTTGAGGTAGGCTGTTGTTTTGCAGTGGCTCAGCTTCTCGTTCTGGTGTGATTTCCCTTGGAGCGTACGATTCTTCCTCCTGCTCCATTTCCTGAGTTTCACTTGTTCCATCGCTCTCTTGGAACAGGTTCCCTGGAATGTCGTCTTCTTCCATTCCTTCCCCCCTCCTTCAGTTTGGTCATAGGGGAGTTGTTGGCTGGCCGATATGAGTCATGACCGTAATTGGTCAATATGTCGTTTCCACAGTCTTTCATCAACACATCTTACAATATAGGATTTGGGCCCAGTCTCGCGTATTATCGTTGCTTCAATCCAAGCCGGGTCGCCCGATAAATTTCTTGCATAAACAGGGTCGCCTACCTTGAAGGTACGGTAGTGTCCGCTGGATCCTGCAGGCTTTTCTGGTGCGTAAGCAGGGTGCAGTCGGTCGAGGCGGGAACGGAGTTTTCGCCCCATGAGAAGTTCTGCGGGAGTTCTGCCGGTTACGCTGTGCAGAGTGATGTGTTGTAGAAGTAGAATGCGGTTTATTTTTTTCGTCAATATTATCATAGTCCACTTTTTGCAAAGTCTTTTTTACAAATTGGACCATGCGTTCCGCGCGGCCGTTGGTAGCAGGATGCGCAGGCGAGGTGAGTGCATGGCGGATGCCATTATCAGCAAGGTACTGTTCAAACATTAGCGCTGGAAACTGTGGTCCGTTATCAGACACCAGGACGTCCGGCAATACATGAGCTGCAAAGAGTGTATTAAGGACTTTAATGACTGCTTCGGAGGTTGTATTGGTCATTCGATGAATTTCTAACCAATTAGAGTATGCATCGACAGTCAACAGCAATGTATGTCCTTTAATCGGTCCTGTGAAATCCAGGTGGATTCTGGACCAGGGTCCACGTGGCGTCTCCCATTCGGTCGGTGCAGCTTTTGGTGGTGCGTTGCTGGTTTGTTGGCACTTAGTGCAGGCCTTGACCCATTGCTCGATGTGTCGGTCCATGCCTGCCCACCAAGCGTAGCTCCGTGCGAGTGCTTTCATCCGCACGATACCGGGATGTCCTTCGTGCAAAAGTTGTAACAGTGTCTTTTGGAGTCGTTCTGGAACGATGACTCTATCGCCCCAGATGACACAGCCTTTTTACGAAAAAAGTTCAGTCTGCCTTGTTTTAAATGGCGCGAAGTCATCTGGGACCTGGTCCAATGGCCATCCACGTTCTACCCAGCCTAGGACTCGAGCTAAGGTGTGGTCTCGTCTGGTCTCTCTCGCGATATCTCGAGTGGTCATAGGGGGTGAGTTGAGTGTCTCGATTTGTAACACTGATACTGTTGGTGCCGGATCATCGAGAGTCTCTGGTAGCGGTGCTCTGCTGAGTGTGTCGGCGTGGGGAATGGCTTTTCCCGGGCGATGTAACAATCGATAATTATAAGCAGCTAGGAACTCTGACCAACGTGTCCTTCTTGGGGACAATATATAGGGGGTTGGTTTGTCCCCAGCGATTATCCCCAGTAAAGGTTTGTGGTCAGTTACAATGGTAAATGTCCTTCCATATACATACTCATGGAATTTTTTTACAGCTGCCACAATTGCAAGAGCTTCCTTATCTATTTGTCCATAGTTACGTTCTGCCTGAGAAAGAGTCTTCGAAAAGTATGCAACGGGGGCTTCGTTTCCATTAGGCAGCACATGGCTCAGAATGGCGCCCACCCCAAATGGTGAGGCATCACAAGTTATAATCAATGGTAATGTTTCATTATATTGCATAAGTACAGAATCAGATGTAAGTAAATCTTTTACATTTTGAAACACTTTTTCCTTTCGGAAACCCCAAACCCACAATGCTTTCTAATCTAATAACCGGTGTAACGGTTCAGCCACAGTCGCCTTATGCGGTAAAAACACATTATAGAAATTGATAAGGCCTAAAAATGCCTGGAGATCTGTTTTGTTATGGGTTCTAGGAGCATTTTTTATCGCCCTTATCTATCAATGCGATAACCTAGAAATTCAACACTGTCGGTATACAAATGACATTTATCCCTTTTTACTTTCAGTCCCGCTTCTTGGAATTTTTTAAGAACACATTTTAAACGATTCTGCAGAATTTTTTTACTATGAGCTGCAATTAACATGTCATCAAAATACGGAACCACGCCCTTGATTCCCTGCAATAATCGTTCCATTAAACTTTGGAATATTCCCGGGGCTACACTTACCCCGAATTGCAATCGGGTACATTTAAAAGCACCTCTGTGCGTTACTATCATTTGAGCTTGGGCTGTTTTATCATCCACGGGCAATTGTTGATAGGCTTGAGCTAAATCTAACTTAGCAAAAACCTTTCCGCCTCCCAGGGAACGAAGGAGGTGCTGCACCACCGGCACTGGATATGCGTTCTGCTGGAGGGCGTGATTTAGAGTGGCCCGGTAGTCCCCACAGATTCGGATTGACCCATCTGGCTTAATGGGGGTACAATAGCAGTTTCCCATGGGGAATGATCAATGGGTTGCAGTACCCCTTGTTTAATTAGTTTGTCAAGTTGTTCATCTATCTTGGCCTTAAGGGCGAACGGAACTCGACGGGGCTTTAAATGGATCGGGGTGACCTTAGGGTCGAGGCTGAACGAAATTGGGGTTCCCTTATACTCGCCCAGACGATCTGCGAAGACATCACTGAATTCAGTAATAAGGTCCTCCTCCCACTTGCAATCACTGACTCAGTTCACGCCGGCTACTTTGATGCCGAGTGGCATAAACCATTGGAGGCCCAACAAACTTGGCCTTTCCCTATCGATGATCGTTAGAGGTAAGTATGCCGTATGCTTTTTAAACGAGACGCGGACTCGACAAGACCCAACCACAGGGATCCGATTCCCTTGGTAGTCTTTAAGGATGAGACGTTGCATTCGAAGGTCTTGGCGTTGGATGGTAGGAATGAGTTGCTTTAATGTCTTCCATGACACCATCGAGAGGGACGATCCGGAATCGATCTCCATGTGGCAAGGTTGGTTCTCTATGGCTACTGTAACTCAAATCTTCTTAGCGTCCATAGCTGAGGTGTGACCTATAGTGATAGTATGGTGAGTCTCTTCTTTCTGCAACGCTCGATATCTGTAGGAGTGGTTTGCTGGATCTCGCCTTACAGGACGGTTTCCTGCCGATTGGCGAAAGTTGGTTCCCCTTGAGGCCTGACTTGGTCCCGGTAAACTGCGACAGACTCGACTGATGTGGCCTCGGTTTCCGCACTCATGGCAGATCGCATCACGGAATTTGCAGTCTGCCCAGGGGTGGTTTGCCTCGCAACCAGCGCAAGGGCGTGAGGGTTTAGAGCGAGGGTCCCGGTCAGACCGCAGTCGATGGACCCGCTTTTCGTCGCTGTCTGATGACGAAGAGAGGTCCTCGTGGTGCGTCGTAACAAGCTGCTCTTCTGACTTGGATAAAATGTTGCCTGTCGGTGGGGTCGTTGGGTTTCGGCTTCACCGTAGTTGCACCACGGACTTTTTGGTCACCTCAGCAACAGTGGCTTCGGCGATGGCGTCAGCAAGGTCGATGTCGCCTTTCGCCATCAGCTTGCTTTGCACGCCTAGTGCATCTAAACCCAGAATTAAGCGGTCTCTCAGTGCTTCATCTAAGTCTGGCAACCCGCAGAGGCCTCCCAAGTGTCGGAGGTCTGCCACGAAGTCAGCCACACTCTCTCCTTTTCGCTGGCTTCTTTGATAGAACTCGTGGCGTCTCACGAGTGTAGGTACAGTTGGAGCGTAATGGTCTCTCAGGAGAGGTTCGAGGTCGTCACAGCTCATTGCTTTCACTTCTCGAGGTTTCGCGAGTGCTTTCGCCATTTTATAGACAGCCAGGCCACAGTACATCAGGAACAGCGCCCGCTTCTTGGCTGGTGTGGCGTCCTTCAGGTTGTTTGTTTCGAGGAACATTTGGAAGCGATCCATGTAGGATTCCCAATCCTCTTGGTTCGGATCGAACGGAGCGGGTGGTACGATGCCGCTGGACATGGTTTCCGTTGGTGGCGTCGTCTTAACACGTGCTCTGTTTTTCTTCCAAGTTCCTTAAGATCAGATGTCCCCAAATCCCACCTTCGTCGCCAGTGATATAGTTTCAGGCATGGGTGAAATGAATGGAGACAGTCTTAGTTGGTGAACTTTCAGCTCTTTATTACAGAGTGACTTAAAAACTTTAATAACAACAACTCTGCCTTATATAAGTAACCTTAATGCAAAATAACCAATAGGGAGCTGTAAGACACTAGCTCCAGAACCAATCAGAGTCCTTCATTAAGGGCCAATCAGATTCTCTGAGCTCAACCAATCCGATCGAGCCGCTTAACAACCAATCAGAAGTGCAGGGCCAGAACCCTGCACTTTACCCCAAGCTCGCTTTTATTTTAACTATTTACATACATAACAAATTCAAACTGCAAGCTTTTGCTGATGACTTAGCTTTTATTCTGGAAGATCCGCTAGAAACAGCTCCAAAGCTATTGGAAAATATAGAGACATATGGTGAGATGGCTGGTTTGAAAATAAATAAAGATAAAACAAAGATTTTGACAAAGAACATGCTACTGAGACAAAGAGAAGAACTGGCAAACCTGTTGAAAATCCAAGTTATGAATAAGGTTAAGTATCTAGGGATATATTTGACAGCAAGATGTAGCACATTAAAAGAGAATAATTATATTAAACTTAAACAACAGATAGCTACAGACTTGAAGAAATGGGAAAACTTGCAATTGTCATTAATAGGGAGAATTTCAACAATCAAGATGAATATTTTACCCAGAATTCTATTTCTGTTTCAAACAATACCAATTAGGCTTGGAAAAGACTATTTTGAAGATTTAAATAAAATTATGTTGAAGTTTATATGGCAAGGTAAGAAAGCGAGAATAAAGCTAAAGCTTTTGCAAGATGCTAGAATTAGAGGAGGTTTTGGCTTGCCCAATTGGGAATTGTACTATCAAGCAGCAAGTCTGATATGGGTCAAGGAATGGATAACATTAAGAAAGACTAGATTGTTGACACTAGAAGGTCATGATTTGCTGTTGAGATGGCATGCTTTTTTATGGTATAAGGGAACTAAAACACAGGGTTACTTTAGAAGACATTATATACGGGAGTCTTTGTGATTAAACTGGGAGAAGATAAAAAGACAATGTTATTTGAAAATTCCAGTTTGGTTATCGATATTGAAGCATTTTCCTATTCTATAATTTATAAGAAGGAACAAACAGTTAGATATGGGGAACTATTGGATGAAAAGGGTAAACTTAAATCGATTCAAAATTTAGAGGAACAAGGTATAAAGATGAATTGGTTTTCATATGTGCAAATACATTCAAGGTATGATGAAGATTCTAAAACGAAGGGATTCTATGATAAACAGATTGATCTAGATAAGATCTTGATGGGTACTGATGAGAAGGTGATTAAAAATTTATATGGTTATTTACTGGGAATTAAATTAGAGGAAGAACAAGTTAAAGAAACTATGATTATTTGGGGGAAGAATTTTCGATATGGGATTGATTTAGGGAAATGGCAAAAATTGTGGTCTCAAAATTATAAAATGACAATGTCAACAGCATATAAAGAAAATTTGTATAAGATGTTTTACAGGTGGCACTTTCCCCCGACAAGAATAGCAAGAATGTTTAAGAACAAATCTGAAAAATGCTGGAAATGTCATCAGATACCTGGCTCATATTACCATATGTGGTGGACCTGTGAGGACACTAAAAAATATTGGACTAAAATTCGCATGTGGTTGGAAAAAATGACAAAGAAACGTATAGATTTGAAACCGGAGTTCTTTTTATTGGGAATCTTACCAGATATATACAGTAAAGACTTGAAATATCTGATTGTAAATGTATTAACAGCGGCTAGGATTGTATTTGCTAAAAATTGCAAGAATGAGAAAATACCATCGCAGGAAGAAATTATTAAGAAAATATTGTAATGTGCTGAGATGAGTAGATTGACATTTGAAATTAGAGAGCAAGAGGATAAACAATTTTATGAAATTTGGGGTCTTTTTTATCAATGGCTAGATGCCAAAATACGATAATAGAATATTTAGAATATTAGACAGCAAGGAATATCTTTATTTTTTCTTTCGCCTTTGTTATTTGATATTATATTTATAAAGTGTTTTTAGGATAGATTTGGTATGATTATATGATTTGTTATAGAATAAACTATTTGAAGCATTGTTATCTCAAAAAGCATGAATGATTAAAAGTATAGTCAAATTATTTTTTAATAGCGATATTAGGATATATAAGTTTGGATTGACAATATGAGTTGTTATGTAACATAACTGTAATTGAGACTACAAAATGAATGCACAAAGCTGATGAACCAACTGACACACTGTATGTACATAAGAGAGTTGATGTTTTAATGTTTTGTTTGTCTTGTTTGTTTGTAGAAAATCAATAAAATTCTTTTCAAAAAATAATAATAATATTATATGAGAACAAAGTTAGTGCAGTGCTTAAGGCACCAGGCTAGAAACCAGGAGATTATGAATCCTAGTTCTTAGGTTAAAAAAAGGTGTCATTTTTTTCAACCCTAGAAGACGAGGGCAAGGCAAGCCATATCTGAAAAAAATGCCAAGAAAATAACAGGGAGTAGTCCAGCTAGTCATCAGGACTCAACACTGACTTGAAGATCCTCCCTACTCGCAACAAATGTTTTCAGTGGTCCATTAAAGCAGTTGAACAATGTGCCATTATCTTCTTCTTGAACCAATAATTGAAATATTTTCTTTCCATGTAATCTAAGTAGCTTAAGTTTGTAGTATTTAAGTGCATAACTTTACTGACAATTCCCTTGTAGGCAAATCTGTGATAAGATGCTGATTATGTAGGCTGGCATTCTCTGGTGCTAAGAACAGGGGTGACATGATAGCAGTGTTTCAATATTTGAATGGCTCCCACAGAAAAGAGGGGATCAACTACTGTATTTTCTAAAGCAACTGAAAGCAGGACAAGAAACAATGGATGGAAACTAATAAAAGACAGAACCAACCTCGAAATAAGGAGAAATTTTCTGACAGTTGGAACAATTAATCAATGGAATGGCTTGCCTTTAGAAGTTATGAGTGCCCCAACATGGGAGATTTTTAAGAAGAGATTGGGCAGCCATTTACCTGGAATGGTAAATGGTAAAGCCATTTACCTGGCATTTAAGGTTTTCTGCTTGAGGAGAAAGTTAGATTAGAAAACCTACAAGGTCCCTTCCAACTCTGTTATTCTGTTACTCTTTCTTAAGCCTTCTTTCTCTACTTGAGGGTGTTTATATAAAGGAGTTATATTTTATTCTAGCCTTTCCCTTCTTTTTGCCTTGAAGCCCAACCATGAGCACTTCAAAACCTTGTCCATATTTTTTGGGGGAACCATATCTTTCAGCAATTTAATTTATCCTCAAAGAATTGTATACATAGTTCCATTAACTAGCATAGCATAGCAGAATCAGATCCTATTTCTTTCTCCTTCAAACTATAGTATATTGCTTTTACATTCTATTGTAAAATAATAGAATTACATTCTATTATTAGGGATTTTTCAGAAATACTTACCTACTGTAAATACTATTTCCCCTCCTGTTTAAGTGGTGGCTAATACATGGGAAGAGACAGAGAAAGTTGAATGAAATCTTAGATTAGAATAATGGGTAAAATACAATAAAATGAAATTTAACACAGAAATGTAAAATTCTATATCTAGCTAAGAAAAATGAAAAAAAGCATGTACAGGCTGGAGGGGTGGGAGATCTGGCTCAAAAGTAGCATTTGGGTGCACTAGTGAATCACAAGTTCAATATATCATAAGAGTATAATGCAACTGCAAAGAAGTCCTTTGGGGAATCAAAAGAGGCATAGAGTCCAGGTTTCAAGAAGTAATGATCCTGCTCTACTCTGCCTTAGTTATTTGGAATACTGCATTCAATGCTAAAGATCCCAATTTTTTTAAAAAAAAGACATTGACAAACATGACAAACATGTCTAGAGAAAAGCTATCTAGCTGGCAAAGAATTGAAAACTAATTCCTACAAAGAAAACTTCGAAGACCTGCTTAGTTCACAGAAGAGAAGGTGAAGGGAGGACACAATAATTGTCTTCAAAAATCTGAAAGGTAGATGTTAGGGCTCTGGCATCCACCCCATTCGAATCATGAGTCTCTAGTCACATCTCTCTGAGTTTTTTTTAAAAAATCATTTATTAGGAGTGAACTTGCCAGTGCCATCTGGGTGCAGCCGACTCTGAGACACATCATTCATTTCACCCTTGACCCTGGTCTTCCCCCACCCTCTGGATGTATATTCATAAATAGCCAATCATGTTCTCCAATAGTAATCTTGCGTGCCAGAAGCTTTGGCCACCTAGCAATTATCTATGAAAGCATTTAAGGAATGCATTACTTTCCCCACTCCCTTTCTGCTGACAACTCTAAAAGACCAGAGAAATATTTCTGAATTGACAGTAGATACTTCCAGAGATTATGGCTAGAACTAATGGATGAAATTTCAAGGATGTAAATACAGATTAGATTTAAAAAAGAATTTGACAATAAGAACTATCAATCTTTAAATAGATTACTGTATGGAACAGTTTCTTCTTGTTCACTGGAGGTTTTCAGAGTCAGGATCAGGGATGTACCTTCAGTTCAACCTATGAACTTAAACTCCTAGCATTCCTGAGCCAGAAATTCTGGCAGTTGAAGTCCACAATTTTTAAACAGGCCATGGTTTCCCATCCCTGGTCTGGATAGACATTTATCAGGTATCTTACAGTGGTCCTGAATTGTGGAGGAGATCAGACTTGAGGCCTCTTAGATCACTTTCAATTCTATGATTTTATGATTTTAATCTTACATCATTTTTAGCTCTCAAGAATCAGTTCAATGAATGTGAACTGCAAATATAAGCAATCAAATGAATCTAAGAGTCCAAAGAGAGAAAGATCTGAAAGATTATTTTCTCAATTCATATTAAGTAAATATCATATATTGATGATGTGTATTCATTTTTTTCTCTTGAAACTCACCTGTGCACATCCTTTCATGTATAAATCCAAGGATTTATAAAATCAAAATTGAGAAAGAGAAGACACTGACCTGTGTCCTACCTGTACTTTGTACTAAAGAAAAGACAACAGCTTTAATAGGGTTGAATTGATAGAGGTAATAATCATTTTCTAATCGAGCGCAATATTGTCTCACTTGAGTTTGTTCATCCTAAAAACTAAATCATATTAAAGCCATGGACTTTCTGGATAGACAATTTTTAAAGCATGGATTCAGCTATGCACATTATTATTTCTATTGAACACAAACTTTCCTAAAAAGTATTTCTATATTATATCATGAAGGGACAGAAATCCAGGACATTATCTATAACTTTAAGCAGGAAGGCAAGCTGTGATAATGGGCCTACAACAGCATGTGCCCAGAATAGTACAGTATTCTTGAGCACTGTTGGGAGACCTTTTGAAGCAGTCCGCTAAATGAAAAAGCTCAGCAAAGCCAGACTGAAATACATCATCCCTTTCATTACTTTTATGAAACCAAACTTAAATCCTTTTTGCAGAAAAAACTTGCAGACAAAATGAGAATACAGGAGTGAATTTTCAGCCAGCATGCTGATAGCTAATCCTTTCCCTGCATATACCATACACACCAAAGGTTTAAAACAAACGTTTCTTGGCCCCATTAGGAGAGACTGAGTTGACCAGAGTTGTTCTTAATGTCCTCCTGAAACATGGGACTTCTTTGCATAAAAGCCGGAAAGACACTTTGAAAAGCTCAAGGCAAACATGGGAAAAGAAAAAAAAAGAAAGTAAGTGGAATTACTTCTGGGACATTATTGCCTACCAGTGACTATTGAGGTTACTTGTTTCCAACATCAACAGCCTGGGGAAAGTGCTTCATATTTAAAGAAACTTGCTCAAGGATAACAAAAACAATAACAAATGTATGAAGTACTTTAGAAGAAAAGATACCACTAGGTATATTGTTTCAGATTTAGAGATATTTTCAAAATAGGATGACAAAGTGTTCATAAATTCACTAAAGAATACCAAAATAACAGAGAAGGAAGGTCTTTTAGACCAACCCCCTACTCAAGCAGGAGACCCTATACCATTCCAGACAAATGATTGTAAAAGTTTTTTAGGATACCCATTTGTTCTCAATTGTTAAATTAAAGTCATTAAAAGGAAAAGATAGATACTATGAGAGATTAATTAACAATATGTAGTCATCAACAAAACCCACCTGTTGCCCTAACCCTAACCCTAACCCTATATAGTTTAATATGTGTGTATTTTAACCCTACACCATCCCAAACCAATGGTTGTCCCATCTCTTCTTAAAAGGCTCCAATGTTAGAACACCCACAGTGAAGCAAGTTGTTCTATTGATTAATTCTTCTAACTGTCAGGAAATTTGTCCTTAGTTCTAGGCTGGTTCTCTCCTTGATTAGTTTTTATTCATTGCTTCTTGTTCTGTCTTCAGGTGATTTGGAGAATAGGTTGAACCCCCTCTTCAGCCTCTTAGACATTGGAACAATGCTATCCTGTCACCCACTAGTCCTTCTTTTCATTAAACTAGACATACTCAATTCCTGCAACTGCTCTTAATATGTTTTACCTCCTGTCTCCCAATCATCCTTTACAGATGAAGAAACTAGGATTGTTCCTTCTAAGTCCTTCTTGGCCCAGCAGATTTGGGCTCTGCTGTCTCTTATCTGACTATTCCTTAGGCAGCACCTCTTTCCCTGTTCTCCAAGGTCATTCCAACATACCATTGGAGTACCAACATTTAGAAATATATGTAGCTCACAAAGATTACTGTGATTTATTCTTGTGTTTTTCCTTGCTCAATAGGAGCCAGTCAGAGCCATTTTGAGTTAAGTGTTGTATAAAAGAAAATAAACTGCCAAACAAATTTCCTATGAAAATATGCAAATGTTTAATCCCATAACCTTTCTTTCTCCATGCTTCCCACTGATTAAATACATGGCAGTGCTGTGCTGTATTGCGCTATGCTGTGCCTACTGGCCTTGAAATCAAATAGCTGTGAGTGCTTACATAACTTCCAAGTCTGGCCAAGGAATTGCCAGCTCTCATCTTCCTTCTTACAGTGTGTTTGGATTTTAAACTCAACTCTTTTCCTGAAATGCAGGTTATGAGAAATTTCACTGTTTTCAGTTTTTTGTTTTTAAATCATAAAATCTGAATGTTGTTTCATGAAATTCATACTTGTAGGATTCTCCTGTGTTAGATAAGTGTGTGATGATTCCAATTCAAAAGTCGACTGTGTAAGTGTGCTCTAATAAAATCCAAGAAAATTAACAGTCAATGATTTACAGTAAATCCCCGGAGTACAGAAGGCTTGCCTGAGACAGGGAAAGCAAACACTTACACGCTACATTATAATGATGGCTTATACTAATTAAATTGAAAAAGGAATGCTTAATTTATGCCTTGCCATCAAATGAATGGTGGGGAGAACACCCTCTTGGTTCAAGCTTTGCCTTATTAAGAGGATTTACTCCTTATTATTGTAATAAAATCTATTTTTGAATGTAAGTAGAGAAAGCAAGGACTTTCAGTGTCTTGCTTCTTGTTGCTCTACCATTTAGGATCTCAGCCTGAGTTCAATGTACTGTTTGCAATTAGCTTAATTAGAACATTATCTCAAAGTGCAGTGCTAGTCAGGAGTACAAGGGGAAAGAATACATTTTCACTGGCTACTGCTGCTTCCTAATGATTTTTGGTTGAAAATTATTTTCCAATTATATTGAATGCCTATTTCTCTCAGGGATGGATGACATTTAAATATAAAGCAACTAAAAAACTGCACTAAAAACAGAGTTGAACTCTTTCTCCACTCCTAAGACCAAAACAGATGGGAAGCAGAAAATCCATCACTGGGTTACTTGATGTATTTTCCCCACTGAAATAAACATTTTGATTTCATCAAGGGAAGCAGGAAATAGGGGCATTTTAGCTCCTTTCCCATCAAAACTGTCCTGATTTTAATGACTATGAGTCTCCTGGAAATTTAGTTGAAAAGGAAGGCAAGACTTGAAAAAGGAAAAATTCCATATACAATACATATGCTTGTGTATATGTGTGTGTATTTGGGAGCATATATGTTTGTATGTGTATGAGAGATGGTTTGGTGATTAAGGCATCAGGCTAGAAACTGGAAGACTATGAACTCTTAGGTACAAAGTAAGTTGGTGACCTCAAGCCAGTCACTATCTCTCAGCACTAGGAAGAAGGCAATGACATACTAGTTCTGAAAATTTTTGCTAAGAAAACTGCTGAGAGTTGTCCAGGTACACACACACACACACACACACACACACACACCAGAGGGAGAGAGAGGGAGAGAGAGAAAGAGATACATGTGATACATGTATGCACAAATACACACCTACACACAAATATACATACAGACATACATTTTCCTACTAAGTCTGTTTGAATAGATGGGAGACTGTGAATGGATAGTGGAACTGATTCCGTTGAGGTGGTTGATATATCTCTGATTAAAATATAAGCCTCCACCAGCTGCTTTTAAAAGTGGGAAACTGGGAATTTCAGAAGATCCAATTATTTTCAACTGTTATTGCTGCAAACAATCTGGAAATTCCCATTTGTAGGATCCTTATGAAAAATGAAATAACAGCATTGGAAAAGGATAATAACATCAGTTCTACGTGATTTAGTATTGGGGCTCAAAGTGAGGCTTTCTTCCTCTTTGCCATAGTGAACAGGAACATATATTCAACTGTCTTAATATAATTCTACTGTGAGTTTCATCTACTAGAAATGGCAAGGGAGAGAAAGGGAAGAAAAAAGGGAAGGAAGGAAACAGAGAAGGGATAAAAAGATATTTTAACCTGCCAGACAAATTCAAACACTAAAATGCTATTGACAACTATAAAATGTGTATGCAAAATGTTTTATGACTTGACTGCCAGAATCCTGACAGCCACCCTCTTTTAAATTGTTTAAAATGTTGAAATACTTTTCCAGTTTATATAATTTCAAAAAGGGTATCAGAAAAAAATACCAATATGTTGTATATATAAGATATTTCACAGCACCCTAGGTTACATAAGTTCAATGTTCAGTTAAAATATTGTGGGCTAAATTTTGGCCAAAGGGATTTTGCAAATGCCATTTGGATTTTGGTTTCTAATTTTAGAAGAAATCTATTGCATAACTGACACTTTGAAAGAGCATTTCATTACTAAGACACGTCTGTTTACCACTTAAAATGCCATAGATTGAGTCCCAGATTTTGAGGGACATCAGAAAAACAGAAGAAAAAATTAAATTAGAAAAAGATATAATAGGTATAGTAAGCATAAAGATAAATAAAATAAAATTGTTATGTTTTGAGCATGGGCGAGAAAGAATGGAGACAAGCCTCTGAACGGTGAACTTCAGCTCTTTATTTACATAGTGACTTCCTCGTTTCAATAGCAGTTAAACCTGCCTTATATAGGCAAACCCTGTAACTTTTAACCAATAGTGAGCTAGGAGCGCTAGCTCTTATAACCAATAGGAACTCTTTGTTAAGGGCCAATTGGATTCCCCGGGATGGGCCAATCTGGTCCAGCCGCTTAACAGCCAATCAGAAGTGCAGGGCCAGAACCCTGCACTTACTCCAAGCTCACACTTTTTTAATCTTTATGCATACACAACACCCCTTCCCCCTGGCTTCTTATTTGCAGGGCGCAGTTACATAGTCCCTTAGGTAGGACAGTTGTCTTATTAGTCTCTTTGATTTCCGTTGTAACAGCTGGCTGCAATCACGCTGAGGTAGATCGTTGTTTGGCAGTGGTGCTGTTTCTGGTTCAGAGTTCACTTCCACTTCGTTGCCCACATTCTCTGCAATTCCCTGAGGTGCAACCGTTTCTCCCTCCGGCTCCGCTTCCTGAGTTTCTATCAAACCGTTGTTTCCTTCAAACGGGTTTTCTAGGAATTCATCTTCTTCCGTACCTCCCCCCCCCTCAGTTTGGTCATAGGGGAGTTGCGGACTGGCCGCTGGAAGCCGTGATCGTAATTGATCGATATGACATTTCCAAAGTTTATCGTCAAGGCATTGTACAAGGTAGGATCTGGGGCCGGTTACATGTACTACTGTCGCTTCCACTCACAACGGGTCGCTAGATAGGTTTTTAGCATATACCAAGTCTCCTACCTGGAAGGTACGACAGTGGCCGCTGGATCCTAGTGGTTTCTCTGGTTCATAAGCTGGGTGCAACCGGTCGAGGTGGGAGCGGAGCTTTTGTCCCATTAGCAGTTCGGCGGGAGTTTTGTTGGTGACGCTATGTGGGGTGATGTGTTGCAAGAAGAGGATTTGGTTGACTTTGTCATCAATGTTGTCGTAGTCTACCTTCTGCAAGGTTTTCTTCACAAATTGGACCATGCGCTCTGCTTTGCCATTGGTCGCAGGGTGCGCAGGCGAGGTGAGCGCATGGCGAATGCCACGGTCAGCGAGGTACTGCTCGAACGCTAGTGTGGTAAATTGAGGGCCGTTTTCAGATACCAGGAAGTCTGGTAATCCATGGGATGCAAAGAGTCTGTTAAAGATTTTGATAACCGCCTCGGAGGTCGTAGTCGTCATGCAATGGATTTCGAGCCAATTCGAGTAGGCGTCGACAGTAAGCAGGAAGGTGTGGCCTTTGGTTGGCCCCGCAAAGTCCAGGTGAATTCGGAACCAGGGTCCACGTGGTGTTTCTCATTCAGTAGGCATGGCTTTTGGTGGGGCGTTGCTGACTTCTTGGCATTTGGGACAAGCTTTAACTCACTGTTCGATTTGCTTGTCAATGCCCGGCCACCATGCGTAGCTTCGCGCAAGGGCTTTCATTCCCACGATGCCAGGGTGGCCATCGTGCAAGGTTCTCAGCAGTGCTTTCTGGAGTCGTTCTGGGATAATGACTCTATCGCCTCAGATGACACAGCCTTTCTGGGAGAAGAGCTCGGTTTGTCGAGTCTTGAATGGTGTGAAGTCATCTGATAACAGGTCCAATGGCCATCCGCGTTCTACCCAGCCTAGGATGCATGCTAGGGTGTGGTCGCGTTTAGTTTCTCTCGCGATATCTCGGGCGGTTAGTGGCGGTGAGTTGAGTGCTTCGATTTGCAATGTTGTTACCGTTGGTGCAGGATCGTCGAGAGTCTCTGGAAGCGGTGCTCGGCTCAATGTGTCGGCGTGGGGAATGGCTTTCCTCGGGTATTGCAGCCGATAGTTATAAGCAGCAAAGAATTTTGACCATCGGGTCATCCTAGGGGATAATATGTAGGGAGTTGGCTTATCTCCGGCTATTATCCCCAATAATGGTTTGTGGTCAGTCACAATAGTAAAAGCCCGGCCATACACGTATTCGTGGAATCTTTTCACAGCTGAGACAATTGCAAAGGCTTCTTTATTGATTTGTCCAAAGTTTCGCTCAGTTTTTGAAAGTGTCTTTGAAAAATATGCAACAGGGGCTTCGTTCCCATTTGGCAGTAAATGGCTCAAAATGATGCCTACCCCGAAAGGCGATGCATCACAGGTTATAACTAACGGCAAAGTCTCGTTATACTGCATGAGTACAGAGTCAGAAGTGAGCAGTTTTTAACATTTCGGAATGCCTGTTCTTCACGGTAACCCCATAACCAATTTGCTTTTTTATCTAACAACCGGTGTAATGGTTCAGCGACCGTTGCTTTGTGCAGCAAAAATACATTATAAAAATTGATGAGGCCTAGGAAGGCCTGGAGATCGGCCTTGTTTCATGGCCTGGGAGCGTTTTTGATCGCTTTTAGTTTACTTTGGGTAGGGTGAATGCCCTGGCTGTCAATCAGGTTCCCTAAAAACTCAACACTGTCAGTACACAATTTACATTTGTTCTTTTTAACCTTAAGACCGGCCTCTTGGAATTTTTTTAGGACTAATTTTAACCGGTCCTGTAAGATTTTTTTGTAGGGGCTGCGACTAATACATCATCAAAATAGGGGACCACGCCCTTAATTCCTTGCAATAACCTTTCCATAAGGCTCTGAAAAATCCCCGGGGCTACACTAACTCTGAATTGCAGCCGGGTACATTTAAAGGCACCTCGGTGCATTACAATAGTTTGGGCCTGTGCCGTTTTTTCATCTACTGGTAATTGCTGATATGCCTGAGCTAAATCTAATTTAGCGAAAACTTTCCCTCCCCCCAGGGAATGAAGGAGATGCTGCACCACCGGAACTGGATACGCGTTCTGCTGCAGGGCGTGGTTCAAAGTGGCCCGGTAGTCCCCACAAATTCAGATTGACCCATCTGGTTTAATGGGTGTTACAATAGGGGTTTCCCAAGGGGAGTGATCTAACACCCCCTGAGCTATCAGTTTGTCGCGTTGTTCGTCGATTTTTGGTTTTAAGGCAATCAGAACTCGACGGGGCTTTAGGCAAATGGGAGCTATATTTGGATCTAGACTGAATGAAATCGGGGTCCCCTTGTACTCGTCTAAGCTGTTCGTGAAGACGTCCCTGAACTCATAGATAAGGTCTTCCTCCCAGTCACCTCCGCTGACTCGGTTTATGCCAGCCACTTCAATGCTGAGTGGCGTGAACCATTGGAGGCCTCGTAGGCTAGGCCTATCTCTATCGATGACCGTTAAAGGTAAGTATGCTGTGTGCTTCTTGAAGGAGACTCAGACTCAGCAGGAACCAATGACAGGGATTCGATTCCTTGGTAGTCCTTGAGGATGAGGCATTGGGAGCGGAGATCTTGGCGTTGAATTGTGGGGATGAGTTGCTTGAGTGTCTTCCAGGACACCATCGAGAGGGACGATCCCGAGTCGACCTCCATGTGGCAAGGCTGGTTCTCGATGGCTACTGTGACTCAGATTTTCTTAGTGTCCAAGGCTGAGGTGTGACCGATAGTGATAGTATGGTGAGCCTCTTCTCTCTGCAAAGTTCGATTTCTGTAGGAGTGGTTTACTGGCTCTCACCGTACAGGACGGTTTCCTGTCGATTGGTGATAGTTAGTCCCTTTTGAGGCCTGGCTGGGTCCTGGCGAGCTGCGGCAGACCCGTCCGATGTGGCCTCATTTCCCGCACTCATGGCAGAGTGCATCGCGGAATTTTCATTCAGACCTGGCATGGTTGGCTCCACAGCCAGCGCAAGGGCGTAAGGGCTTTGGTGGGTGGTCCCGGTTGGACCGCAGTTGATGGACCCCTTCTTCATCGCTGTCTGACGACGAAGAGAGGTCCTCATGGTGCGTTGTCGCAAGCTGCCCTTCTGAACTAGGTGAGATTTCGCTGGCCGGTGGTGGTACCGGAGCGCGGTTTCGGCATAGTTGTGCAGCCGACTTCCTGGTTGCTTCTGCTGCAGTAGCATCGGCGATGGCGTCGGGAAGGCTGATGCTGCCTTTCGCCATCAGCTTGCTTTGGACGCCCGGTGCATCTAGTCCCAGAACTATGCAATCTCTTAGTGCTTTTTCTAAATCGGTGAATCCGCAGAGGCCTCCCAAATTTCGGAGGTCTGCTATGAAGTCGGCCACGCTTTTTCCCTTTCGCTGGCTCCTCTGATAAAACTCGTGGCGTCTCATGAGCATAGGCACGGTCGGGGTATAGTGGTCTCATAGGATAGGTTCGAGGTTGTCCCAATCCATGGCCTTCACTTCTCGGGGTTTGGCTAGTGCTTTAGCCATCTTAAATATGGTTGGACCGTAATGCATTAGGAACACTGCCCATTTCTTCCCGGCTGTGGCGTCCTTTAAGTTGTTCGTCTCTAGGAACATTTGGAAATGATCCATGTAAGACTCCCAGTCTTCCTGTGTTGGATCGAACGGAGCGGGTGGTACGATGCCACCAGACATGGTTCCATTGTTGGCGTCGTCTGTCACATGCTCAGTGTTCTTCGAAGTTTCAGATTTCTCCATATCCCATCCTCGTCGCCAGTGTTAAGTTTTGAGCATGGGAGAGAAAGAATGGAGACAAGCCTCTGAACGGTGAACTTCAGCTCTTTATTTACATAGTGACTTCCTCATTTCAATAGCAGTTAAACCTGCCTTATATAGGCAAACCTTGTAACTTTCAACCAATAATGAGCTAGGAGCGCTAGCTCTTATAACCAATAGGAACTCTTTGTTAAGGGCCAATCGGATTCCCCGGGACGGGTCAATCCGGTCCAGCCGCTTAACAGCCAATCAGAAGTGCAGGGCCAGAACCCTGCATTTACTCCAAGCTCACACTTTATTAATCTTTATGCATACACAACAAAAATGATATTCAAGTATTTTGAAAATTTGCATAGGAGAAAGAGTAGAAGAACCCGGGGAAGGGGGAGTCTGCCTAGAATACTTACATAGCCATAAACAAATTAAGTCTGCTTGTGGCTACAGAGGAATTCTAGGCGGATTCCTCTTTTAATTCTGCTTCGCAGTTTCTGCCACAACTTCTCCTACAGTTTGGTTAGCCCAATGTGGATTAAATTAGTTATATTGACCTTGGTTTCTAGACTTTCAGTTGTTGGCTTCAACTTTCCTTGTGAAAGATGCCAAAAGTGGAATATCATTGCCTTAACTGCCTATTTGCTTAACCTACTTCCTTCCATCTATAATGACATTATCTAATGGAAATAAAACTAGCAAATTCTATCAAGTAGAGAAGAACTGTGTGAAAGCCTTTATATGAAACTTTTCTCTCTTTTAAGCAAAGACCTGAATGGACATATTTTGTTTAATAATAATTTTATTATTTTGTGCAAAGTGCAAGCAAAGGCTTACAATCTTTGTAATTCAATAATCCATGTGATAAGAAGAGGGAAAAGTGATGTATACAGGTAAATTTACGATTTTACTTCTTTAATTTCCTTTCCTACATATTTTTCTTTCTCCCAAAACAGAAGAATTCATTGTTTTAAAGTGAGATTTGTTTCCTAAATTTTGTTCGTGTCCATATCATACCTGTGATGATCCCCCTTCTTTTGAAGTAGCCTCCAATTCATGCATTTGTTTTAGGCCACAATGTTGGAAAACAAAGAAATTAAACACAGCAGAATCCCTGTCTTCGTGAGAGTCACTTAGGAGGGTGCACTTGTTTTCTGGGTCTTGGGGAAGGAAGAGCATTAGGCGATGTATTAATTCAGAAAAAGGATTTTTCTATTTCCTGTAACTATTTCCTGTATTCTTAATCATGTTTATGCTTAAACCTATTATCTTGTATGCGATTGACAAATCAAATAAAATTAATTAATTAAAAAATTGTTGTGGGCATTGATACAGAAAAGGGGCAGAATGTCCCACTTGTTTTTGAGAAAATCTGCAGCTGCCAATCTGTATAACTAAAGATAGCATTTTTATCACTATGGTGCAATTTGAAGGTATGTCCCAAAGGTGGTTTTTCAGGAGGCAACTGGACTTTCTTGTTTTTTCTTTTGAAGATATTTTGCTTCTAATCCAAGAACCTTCTTCAGTTTTGACATGATAGTGGGGAATGGAAGGATTTATATTCCTTGCAGACAGCTGGTAATCTGAGTATGATGACCTGGGGCATGGCACGAAGACAACACAGTCAAATAAGAAAGAAATGTCCCTTTAATACCTCCGACTTTTCCCTCAATGTCCAGGTTACCTTCAACTAGAGAAAAAACTCTCCCAAGAACAGTCTTTAAGTGAGGAAATTCAGTCTGAAAACAAAGTACATACAAACTGTAAATAAAAATCCTCACAAACCATGCTGCAGTAATTAACTGGACAGGGCAGGATAAGGAATTTCAAAGACTTCAAAGGCCAGCAAAACACACACAATTGGGAAGACAACAGAAATCCAACTAAGCCCCAACCATAAAAGATAACTCACAATTTGCTTTTGCGCAAACTCCCTTTTTAAACACTGTGTTCCCAGCTGCAGCTAATGAAGGAAATCAGGGCCCTTTCCTCCCCTGTAAGCCATACAACTCATGTTGCTCTCTTCTCCGTTCCTCCCTGCGTGCCCTGGGATAAAGAGGGGTGGGCCTGGATCTTCCTCTGAATTCCGTCTGCCTTGTCTACCTCTCCCCTGCTCTGCCCAGCCAGACTTTTCACTTCCCCAGTCTCCTCCACAGCCACTGAAGCCACACTCCCACTCCTTGTCAGCTGCTCGGCCACCCCCTTGGAATCAGATTCTGACAGGGGCATGACATTTGTTATGCAAATTTATTATAATATTTTTATTTTATTTTAACAGATATAAATTTAATAAAGATATTAAAATGTATATATTTCCTTCTGTCAGCCTGTAAAGTCTAATATCTTCTTGTACCATATAATTTTAATCAGAATAAAAAACAAAAGATTGAAATTTCAAAACAGTGGGGGTGGTATATATTCTATATATCCCAAACTCTCTCTCTCTCTCTCTCTCTCTCTCTCTCTCTGTGTGTGTGTGTGTGTGTGTGTGTGTACTGTATATATGAGTGTGTATATGGGTCTGTGTGTAAATCCTATA